>OZ007600.1:200406228-201643728 GCA_963931845.1 Maratus michaelseni
TCAAACCAATCTTGGAGTTATTAGAATCTTCTAGCACGAAGCCCAGTTGGAAAGACATCTCGACTTATAGTCCTACGACGAAGCAATATTGGGCCCTTTGGAACTCCCTCCACGTCAAGAATGGTGTCCTGTTCCGAAAATTCGAATCGGAAGATGGGAAAACATCTCGGTGGCAGTTGGTACTTCCTCGATCCCGAATACCAGAGGTCCTCAAGGAATTACATGGCAGTCCCACTGGTGGCCATTTTGGAGTCATGAAAACATTACACAGAGTCCGAGAGCGCTTCTTCTGGGGAAAGGCGAGAGCTGACGTCGAACGATGGTGCAAATCTTGCGATGCATGTGCAGCTCGAAAAGGACCAAAGAAACGTAGTCGAGGGAAAGGCGAGAGCTGACGTCGAACGATGGTGCAAATCTTGCGATGCATGTGCAGCTCGAAAAGGACCAAAGAAACGTAGCCGAGGAAGACTACATCTCTACAATGTAGGAGCACCTTTCGAACGCATCGCCCTTGACATCCTAGGCCCTCTGCCAAGAAGTGCTGATGGCAACAAATACCTCCTTGTTGTCATGGACTACTTCACGAAATGGCCTGAAGTTTATGCCATCCCTGATCAAGAAGCTTCTACGGTTGCGGATGCCTTGGTACACCAGTGGATATCAAGGTATGGAGTCCCCCTTCAAATGCATTCTGACCAGGGGAGAAATTTCATCTCTGCTGTGATTGAGGGTCTCTGTCAACTTCTCGGAATGGACAAAACTAGGACGACGCCTTTACATCCACAATCGGATGGCATGGTTGAGAGATTTAATCGTACCATCCTCAACAATCTCTCACTGCTAGTCTCAAGAAACCAACAAGACTGGGACCAAAAACTTCCCTTGTTTATTCTCGCCTATCGCAGCGCCGTCCATGAAACAACCGGCTATTCCCCGTCTCAGATGCTTTTCGGTCGTGATCTTCGTCTACCTTGTGATCTGATTTTTGGTCGCCCTCCAGATGCGCCTTCATCGCCAGAGGGATACGTGCAGAATTTCCAGGTACGATTTGAAGACGTCCACAACTTGGCTCGAGAGCGGATCAATATACAGACGGAGAAGATGAAGACCAGGTACGACACGAAAGCCACGGGACATCAATTCAAAGAAGGTGACAAGGTTTGGTTTTATAATCCGACTCGACGTAAAGGACTTTCTCCCAAACTGCAATTGCACTGGGACGGTCCTTATACAGTCCTAAACAGACTGAACGATGTCGTAATTCGGATCCGAAAGTCACCAAGTTCGAAGCCTAGAGTCGTTCATTACGACAGGCTGGCTCCATACTATGGCCATAGTACTTAGTTCATTGATTGTAAATAGTGTAATGTAAATAATGTAAATTAGTATGACCATGGTCTTGTATATAAGTTAATGTAATTATTTATTTTGCTTAGCATTATCATTATTAATGTTATTATTATTTAAATAAGTGTATAATTCAGCATTATGAATGTGTTTAATTGTTATTTTGCATGTTTGCTTTAAGTGTTTTGAATAGTATAGCATTTGTTGGCAACGGGTTTGCTTTCCGATCAAAGGTTGAACTGCCCAGGACGTGCAGTCCTTGAGAGGGGGGCAATGTTATGAATTTTGTATATATCTGTAAATATTCCATTTGTTTAAATTTATTTTATTTTATTATTCTGAAAATTGCAGTATTATTAATGTATTTCCTATTGAGCATCATGTAATTCAATGCTAAAGGCCTCAGATGGTTTGCAAGGAAAACAACCTTACACCCTCATCTTTATAATGGAAGTCTATTGAAATATCGCCAAGGAATGGGTTTATCGCCAAGTTGGCGATGGTTTTGGCGACTTATTTTTGTCGCCAAATTTGGCGATATATCGCCAAATGTCGCCAAGTTGGCGACGGATTTGGCGACTTTTTGT
This sequence comes from Maratus michaelseni, assembly GCA_963931845.1. Lineage (NCBI taxonomy): Eukaryota > Metazoa > Arthropoda > Arachnida > Araneae > Salticidae > Maratus > Maratus michaelseni. Next base: position 200,408,163 of record OZ007600.1, read on the forward strand.
GCAACCACACCCCCCTTATACCTATACATTGGGATCCTTTCTTGCTTGGGTTCTCTATCGAAAGTTAAAGCACTTTCTGGTAATTTCTAGCATCTGAAGGCTCTGGAATAATCTGGAAAGATCTCTGAAACCTATATAAGGACCTCCATCAGTTCAGTTAGTTAGTTGTCTGTCAACTGCGATTGAATTCATACGAGAGGCTTTGCATTGAGAACTGTGTTTCTCGGATCGATTTTGTCGTTGATACGTCGTATTGAACGCATTGTTTCTGTGTGAAATTTTGCTTAGCTTTTATTGGATTTGAAGATTACTGAATATCTTGTAATTTTCAGAAGATATTTGTGATCGTATTGCACTGTTTATAGTGAATAAAGCCTTTTTATTGTTCTTATATATTGGCATCAGTCCTTTCGAACCCCGAGCTCACAACAATATATTAAATTTCAAATCATTCGATTGGGTAGTTTTTGCGATGTTATATGCGGACAGACGGACGGACCAAACGACGAGTATATAGGTGCTACGTATTTATATAATTATGAACGCACCTAAAAATGGAAAACGTGTTTTGATTAAATAGTTTCTGTATAACAACACCTGCCAATTTCATGCGTTGTCGAACAAAAAGGAATAAAAAAATATGTCATAAAGCAGCCACACTGCAAAAAATAATTGTGGATTTTACAGTATAAAACTGGCACCCCAGCTGCCAGTATTATACCGTAAAATTAACAGTATTAAACCGTAAAATAAGCAGTAATACGCTGCCGCGCAAGCAGTAATACGCTACCGCGCCCCAGCTTTATACTGTAAAATCGACAATTATTTTTTGCAGTGCAGTTTGATAAATTGAGAAGAGCCTTAATAAAATTTTTGGCTTCATTTGATTCGAAAAAATATCATATCATAGTTGCTTTACCTTTTTTTTCTGCTTTACTTTGGTTTGCAAAACAAATTTCAACACCTGGCTCGACAATTATGTTACCTAATTACCTAAAATTACAGGAATACGCAATGCATAATGAATAAAAAGTATTGGTTCGAAAAAATATTCACCGAAAAACGACATAACAAATGATCATTTGATTCCATAAATTCTCAATATCTCCCGCTAATTCTAGATAATCTAATGGGGATGGTGTGATAATGATTTGACGATTTGTCGATGGTATGAACTGATAAAGGCGCGATATGTAAAATTTCGCAAGGAACATCGAACAGAGACCTACAATTATTAATGACAAAATAAGTTAATAAACTGAATTATGTTCTGCCAAAAATATTTGTAAGATTCAGAAGTGGTAATATTATTTTAGGGGAAGGTCGATGAAAATGTGGCTGGTGATATAATATGAAGTGGGTGTCTCATTTTCAACCGGATGTTTAGACTATTCCAGGCGTAATGTTAGCTTATTAATCTTATCAGATATGCTGCTACACCTTTACGACTGCGATATTCCGGATCCTGGAGAAAAAAAAATCATTTTTAACACTTTCCAAGATAAATGAAAAGTGTCTATGAATTCGGTTTGTCTCTGTCTGTCTGCCGTCTGTCTGTCCGTGCTCTAATTCGCGTAAATATATTAGGATTGTCATGCAATTGATTATTGCTGAAACGTCAGTTACCCGAAAAGTTTTTGGTTTCCGTTTTTTTTGTCTGTTTGTCTGTTCCACGATAACTGCTGTAAAAAACGTTCGATTAGGTTGGTTTTTGGTGGGTATGTTGGTGAGGTACCTGGAATTAGCTGTATAGTTTTTGGTTACATTTGGTTCATTCGTTCGATATAGAACATTTCTTTTTAGGTCATAGTGCTTTCCTAAGGGAATGCAGACGATTTTCAAATTTCATTTTTAGCTGAAATGAAAATCGCATATTTGAATAATTGACTTAAACGTAAAATTACGGATATTAAATTTTCGATATGTAGGTCTTAAATATATGCAATAGCTTTGAAAATTTGCCGATACATCGATTAGAATTTAGAAATTAATTGTTTAAATTATTGGAAAATTTTTTGCAACTGTTCCGGAAATATCAAACATTTTATTTTCCTATTTTTTACAAATTTTAAAATGCATTTATTTTTCTTTCCTCTTTATTTTGTTAGTTGCTTAGCAACCCTATTTCAAAGAATATCAAAATAAGAAAAGCTTTTTTTTTTTTTAATCTAAAAAAGTACAAGAATAAGAAGTTCATAAAAATTTCAGAATATCATTGCATATATCGTGTTTAATTGAACGCTTCTAATTTCTGGAACCTCCGAAGTATTTTATATGCCTATAAATATGTATGCAATATAAAGAAAAATTAAATTGCGGATTGTAAGATGCTTAATAATATGAAAAGTGAGATTAAAAAACAATGACTTTCAGAGCTGACGTTGAGGCTTCTGATCTGCAGATTTACTAGTTAAGGTTTACTATGGCATGTTCGGTATTGAAAATGAAGTGTGTAGCACTTGTAGTTTTTTTACAGGGACACTCAAAAGAATTCCATTACATGACGGTCTATGGGGAAAAATCATTTGCGGTATATTTTAATGATGTTAAATTATTAGAAATTTAATGAAACTGATATATGTCACTGAGATGCACTACAAGAGGCTTACTTATAGAATAGGGTGTGCTTAGCACTTATATTCTTTACAAGGGACACTCAAAGGAATTTCGTTTCATTACGGTTTATGGAGAAAAATCGTTTGCGATTTATTTTAATAATGTTTTAAAATTTCAAACATATTGAAACTAAGGTGCATTACAAGAGGCTTACTGTAAAATATTGTACGTATAACATTTATCATTTATTTACAGGGACACACAAAAGAATTCAGTACTGTCTGTTAACAATAATTGACGGAAGTGCATTTTCAGTTGCTGAACGCGTTTTTAAATTTAACTCAATTTTTGTCTATTACCTATCTGGCGTGTATAAATTCTATAGATTCTATACAGGGCAGCACAAAAATTTTCAAGTACATTTCCGTTTATTGACGGAATTTCCAGAAGAGGATTTTAAAATGCGCTACGCGTTTCCTAACTGAAATAAAATTTAGCATTCTATGTAGTGCATATACAAATTTATGTATCATATACAAAGCCGCACAAAAGCATTCGGATATTTTCCGTATATTGTTGGTAATTCGTGAAATTCTGCTTTTAAATAGGTTATGCCTTTTCCAAATTGTTTACTTAGCTAATTTCAGTGTCACATAGTATAATTATTGCAAGGTATCACAAAGTATCGCTCAGCATAATTAGTAAATTATCAAAATTTACTCCTCCTAAAAATCTCAGTTATTATATCATCAAAATTTGAATTTCTGGAATTTGTGTTTCAGTACTACTTCTCTAATCTCATGGTTGTATTTGATTTGTGTTTATTCTATGACTATTTCTTTCGTCTTTATCGTATTTATTAATTGTCTATCGTTCAATGAGTGAGCTATTAGTATTGATTTGTATTTATTGTCTTCTCTCAACTTTAATAATTATCTTGTAGGGCTTTGTCGCATAGTAAACAAATCTTCTGGGCGGCGGGGCTAGTTGAGCTTAAGCCGAAAGGTTGGCCTCTCCGCCTGGTTTGACTTTGACTTTGACTTTGTTTACTTAGCTATCATATTTCACCTTATTAAACGGTTAAGAATTTTTTAATTATTTTGAAAATGTTATGAAGTGTTACATACTCTACGCTTGATGCACGATTTTTTTGTTCTTGTTATTATTACAACCTATATTAAAAAGCAAAAACATGTCCGTGAGTTATGCTGACGTCATAGTGACGGTGGCAACGATCTCACAAATAAATTTCGCTTTCATTGCAATTTTTTTTTAAACTCCCAAACATCACACAATTTCAACATTTACGCCTTTAAATAGAAAACAAGAATGAAAAGGAATGCATTAAGCATAGATTATGAAACACTTTCCAATACATTCAGAGTACTGTAACAAAACTTCATCGTTTAATAAGATGGAGGATGATGCAGATGCAATAGAAAACTCATATCACATTTGAAACTCAACTTCAGCAATTGTCATTAATAGTCCAAAAAATACCCGAATTTTATTTGTGCAGCCCTGTTATATGATCAATAGATTTGTTTAAATGCTACATAGTATGCTAAAATTTAGTTCATTTAGAAAACGCACAGAACAGTTGAAAATTCTCATTAGGCAATTTCAAACAATGGACAACAATGTACTCTAGATCTCTCGTGGAACCCTGTATATGATCAATAGACTTGTATATATGCTACATAGTACGCTAAAATTTAGTTCATTTAGAAAACGCTCAGCACAGTTGAAAATTCTCATTAGGCAATTTCAAACAATGGACAACAATGTACTCTAGATCTCTCGTGCAACCCTGTATATGATCAATAGACTTGTATATATGCTACATAGTACGCTAAAATTTAGTTCATTTAGAAAACTCACAGCACAGTTGAAAATTCCCATTTGGCAATTTCAAACAATGAACAACAATGTACTCTATATCTCTCGTGCAACACTGTATATGATCTATATAGAACTCACACAAACTAATCTCCAAATAATTTGTTAAATTCAAAAACGCATACCACAACTGAAAACGCACTTGGTGCTGTACATATATAACGTTATCAAAATGTTGGCAATTTTGGACCCCCTTTCCTCCTTACGATATCATACGTTATCATTCCTAAATAATTCTAATTTAATTCTAATTTTAAAAAATTGCAACAATAAAGTTATAATGCATAAAGAAAAAATAAACCCAATAGGCCCTATTCTAGTGACGTCATATGAATTTTTATTCCTTTATAAAAACGAAATTCGAGTGAAGAATTTTTTTTACCGAAATTTAACATGCAAATTAAAAAATATATGTACAAAAAGTCCACGTGTCTGAATATTTTTCATTATTGCTCTTGCTTCTGCAAGAATGGAAAGTAATGCATTGTTTTTCCTTTTCATTGTTTGGATGGGTTCGGCGTTAGGACCGTAATCCTTACACGGGGTTTTATTATATTTAGATAATAAAAACAAGTGTAATCAAATGTCACATTTAATAAAATACTAGCTGCGTGACAACGTGATGTATTGCTTTTTTTTTCATGACATTTTTCGATTTATTGGGGCAAAAAAACAAAACAAAAAACAAAACAAAAAAAAATATATTCTGCATTTGGGAAAAAAAAGGACATTAATTAGAATATTTCTGAAATGATTTCTAAATGTCAGACGATTTTGGCTTCTGTGGAATAAATTAATTCCAGAAGCTTGAATATGAAAAATATATTTTTTATTTCTTGAAATTTTCTTGGAAAATAAAATTTAATCAAGATCTTTTTCATCATCTATTCAATTTAAAAATAATTTCTCTTTTCAATTTCAATGACAAAAAGGCATCAAGAAAAATATAATAATTCGTTTTATTTCTCATTTTCCATCTTTCCCCCAGAAAAATTGAGTTATTTAGTTGCCATCTTTACAGAAATTTCGTTAACAGTTACAAAAAAATTAATATCGCGGAAACTAATTCAATTAAAAAAAATTCTGATAGCTTATATGCCATCCTCGGATCCATGTGGATAATTAGTGCTAATGTATCGTCAAATGTCAAATGTACATATTGACAGACGATTTTTTATTTTGCACAAAAAATTGTTTAAAAAAGTATGAATATGGAATATCTATATACAGTCGAACCTCGTTAACATGAAATCGCTTAATGCGAAATTTCGCTTAACACTAAATAATACTCAGGTCCGGTCAGATAAGTCTGAAAATCAATGTTAATTAATTCGTTTAACGCGAAATAGAATTTAGGAAAATCTCGCTTACGGCGATTTTTTTTTTCGCCCAAGTCAAAACATGATACCTTACGTGACTTTTCGATATTTCAAAGTTACATGTTACATCCTCTTATTAAAAATAAACAAGTAATATAAAAAGAAATATTATGTCAATTCCTAATTTTTAATCATAAATATATAAGATAAACCCGTGCAGCATTCATGTCCCACGTTATCTTTATTGAACGTTATTTTATAATCATCGTTGCGGTATTTTATTTCTGTGGCATCACTCATTTGAGATAAATCTTTCATTTCATTTATGAAAACAAGGGGAGGAATTTTTTTCTCCCATTTAAAACTAAAATTAATGAATTAAATTTAATGAATGAATTAAAAATGAATTTGAAAAAACCGTATTAACATCAAGTGTCATCCACTACAAGTTTAAAAAAAATTATTTGAACTTGAGTGGATGAATAGAAAATATTTTATTAACGATTGAAAATTTGAAAAAGATATATATAGAGAGAGTGTGAGCTAATAGATGGAATAAAAAAAAAAAATTCATTGTTTGAAAAAGACCTAAAGTGAGGATTTGAGAAAATGGTGGAATACTGAATTATTGACTAATCCTTATTTTTTTTTTTTTTTTTTTTTTTTTGTCCTCTGATATGCGGAAGTTTTCCCACACTGACCACTTGAGCTAAAGGTCGGTCGAATGTCACAATGAAAGTTTGGGTGAAAGAATTTCTTTTTTTGAAAGTGATTGTTCCATTACTCATAAACTGAGTTTCCAAAATCCCTTATCTTCGAGTGAAAGAAATGACAATCCATACTTCACTACCTGACTAAGATAACAGAAACGCTGTTCAGCAGTTGCACTGTAGATTTCTATGAAAGATGAGTCGAAAACAGTAAGATGTATCTTTAGAAACCAAGCAAAAAGTTTTAAACGAAGTCAGCGATAAAGTGTTGAAAATGGCGGCAAAGTATGGGATACCCAATAGCCCATTCTCTACGATTTTAAAAAATTGAATTTGCTTATGCTGTGAGTCAATTCTAACCAGTAAGAAAACGAAGGTGTACAGAAAAAAATGAAGAAATTTAAATAGCTTTCTTGCGGTGGATAAAAGAGGCAAGAAGCCAGAACATTGTTTTAAATGGTGCAGTTTTGCAAGAGAAAGCAAAGGCTTTTGCTGATGTTCTTGGAGAGAGTGATTTCACATGTTCTAAACGGATGACTGACAAGATTCAAAGAGCGTCATAAAATTGTCTTCCAAAAGATATGTGGCGGAAAAACGGTATTATTTCGTTTCCGACATTGTTTTTCCGACATATTTGCATAGATGAAAATGTGCTGACTTCGAATGAGACGGCAGACGAAGAAATAATTGCTGCATTAGCTGAATTAAAAAGATGACAACATCGAAGTGTCAGACGAGGATGAAGAAATCGACACAGAACGGAAAAGTTTAGTGTCATTAAATAAATCTTCCTCAGCACTGAAAACTGCACAATGTTTCGTCATGGAACAAGAGGATGCTTCCCGAGCTTTGGACAAACTAGATGAGGTCCATACGCTCCTAAAAGAAGTGTTCTACAAAAATTGAAGCAAAAGTCAGTAACAAGCTTTTTTTTTTTTTTTTTTTTTTTTTTAAAAAAAAAGATTAGCAAGTAAATAAATTTATTATTGTTTAAAATGATGATCAATTAATTTAATTTCGTAATTAAATTTTCTATTTCTTAAATATATGATTTTAAGAGCAGGGATATAATTGTAGGTTAATTTATTTAGTTTTTGTATCTAACATAGATCGCGCCACTATTTTGACGGTTAACACGGAATTTCGGATAGCACGAAAAAAATTTGCGGCCCCTTCAATTTCGTGTTAACAAGGTTCAACTGTATATATATATATATATATATATATATATATAATTTTTTTTTCGGGGGGAGGGGGGGGGATTTTTTTGGAAAATTGAATATTATCAATATTTTTTTATTCATTATCTATATGAATTCATATTATGAACAAATTCTCTATTTAAATAATTTGATTTTTCAATTTTAATGAGATAATAATGCCAATAAAAATATAATAAACTGTTTTATTTTCGCTTTTCCATCTTTTACCCAGGAAAATGGAGTAATTTAGTTGTCATCTGTAGAGAAATTCTGTTAACAGTTACAAAAAGAAAGATTTATATCTCGGAAACTAATTGAAAATTTTAAAATTCCGATAGCTTATATACATCCTCTGATCAATGCGGATTATTAGTGTCAATTTCATTGCGCTGAGTTCCATATTCTAGGGGAAGTAGCTAACAAATACAAACAGGCAGTCAGATTTTAATATAATAGATTCAGTAGGACACAAATTTAGAAGTTTTTCCAAAAAGAAAATCTATCAATTTATATCGCTCTGGTAATCTCTAATGAGTACACCCTAATAAATAACGTACGATAGAACTAAGATGTATTATTTAAATAATTAGTCAACACAATTCTGACACCTAATCAGCAAATCTGCCAATAACAAGAATAAATTCACTAATTCACGCTTTCTAGCAAATTTAAATCAAAGCGGTGAATTTTCCATAATCTGGGATTTATAGAGAAATGTATGATAAACACGCTGAAGTAGACGGTTTTTAAATCAAAGAATTATTTTAAGAGCTATTCAACGTTATAATCGGTGAAAATGGTCAGTTTAAAAATAATGTAAACGATCAACAACTATACATAGTAATTTAATCATCTTTCTCATCATATACTTGACTAGATTGTGCTGTGCATTGTGCAATCATTTTTCTAATTTGACTACTTTTTAACGTTTTTTAAACAATTTTATACAAAATTTAATTATTTGAATAGAGATTAAATTCATAGTTTGTTCATATCCAGTTTTTGCGTACTGTTGCCAGATTTAAAAAGGCCCAAATAATAATTATATTTACAAACACTTTTCAATTGTAAAATGTATTTATACGTGACTTATAAAAAAGAATTGTTCTTAATAATCCCAAAAAAAACCGTTCACTGTCGCAACAACGGTGGATGCGGCCTTGAAGGAGTAGCTGTAAAGTACAGTCAGATTTTAATACTATAGACTAGCTGTTTAACCCATTCTACGCATGGGAGTTCATGAATTTAATTCTAAAACCAAAATTAAAAATAAAAATCAGTACAACCAAATGTATATCTATGTGATATGTAGAAAAATATTTTTCTACTACTGTGCATTTTTTTAAATGAAATTTAATTTATCATGTTGCTATGGCAGCAGACGATAAAACGATATCTTTAGAATAACGGAATAAATAGAATAACAATTTTTGTTGATGTTTGTGGTAAAATGTTTTTCTTTATTTTTTTTTAATGTAACTAAGCGCAATTAAATAATCTCTAATTATTTGCATGCTATATAAAAGAATTATCGTAATACCCGACACAGCTTCTTAGTATTGCAGCGTGGCGTCCGTTATATGTATATCTCAAATTGCAGTAAACATTTAAAACTGGTTAGAATTCGCACGATTACGGGCTGAACATAAAACAAGTTGGAAATTGTACGTCAAACATGACAAATGAGGTGCGTTCGTACTATAGCTAGTTATATAAATATTCAGACCTCGATGATTTTTAATTCTGTGAAATGAATTATATCGTCTGCAGATTCATTTCTGTCATAAAATAAATATCTCGGTCGCTTGACGATTCAACCTCGGAAGCTCCTATAATAAGAGAGAACCGATCTTTTTTAAAAATTCAAATCCTAATAATATTATAAATCCAATTGTGTGAAAATGTTAGGCTGAAGCCAGCGTCAAAATGGAGAAATTAATGGCCCTGTATCTTTGCATATAGGTGGATTATAACCCGGAAAGGAACATAGACTGGTTTTTGTTTATTTTATTCAAATACTTTTCTTAATAATTCAAAATTTGATTATTTTCATAGAGAATAAATGGACATTTTTCCATACAATTTAACCATTTTACTTTATCATTGCTAGGGCTTTGATCGTTGCCAAAAAATAAAAACACGGAAAAATAATTTTTCCTCAACAATTTATTTTCAATTGAACGATTTTCACGTGAAAACTGAAAATTAAAAAGAATTCAAAAGAAGATGAATTTCCGTGATATTTGAAAAAAAAAAAAATGGAGTATTAATATCGGTTACATTAAAAAGATCTTTTTGTCAAAAACTGCGTTATAATTAGAAGGAAAAATGAACAATAATTATATTATTAAAAATAGATTTTGCTTGGACCATGGAACTATGAAAAGGATTCTCCTCGGCTTGGACAAATATGACGTCATAAATAAAACATGTATTTTCAAATATTCGTAATACTAATAATACAAGGAGCATGAATATCAATGTATAATGAAAGTAGATAGATAATGGACGTAATATTTAAGATAAAAAACTGAAATATTTTTTATCGATACTGATTAATAATTAGCTTGAATACCAGTTACATACAAATGTGAGTTTTCCGCTAAAATTTACGTCCTGATTGCCAGAAAAAGAAAATTAATAAGAATTATGCCATTAAAAAGAGATTTCTCTGAGGAAAAAGTGACGTCATATTTGAAATAAAACGGGAATTTTCAAATGTGTTTTACAAGGAGCATGAATCAATTCCTTACATTAATAATACAAGGATTGGTAAGTTTAGAAAGTAGATGAGTTTCACGCCATATTTAAAACGAAAAATTTAATTTAATTTTTTAAATCTATACCGATTATTAAGCATGAATATCAGTTACATACAGATGAGAGTTTTTTGCCAAAACCACACCATGATTATTAGGAAAAGAAAAATAAATACGAATCTATTATATTAAAATATGACCGCCTGTTTGTATTTCGCAATTATTTATTTCAAATTGTCGAACGCAACGTGATTTACTTAACATTGATTACGCGATTCACTTATCATTGATCCGAGGATGTCATAAACTCTCAGAATTTAAAAAAAAAATTTAAATTCAGAGTTTTCTTTCTTTCTTTTCTTTTTTTTTTCTGTAAATTTTAACGAAGTTTCTCTAAAAATGGCAACTAAATTATTCCAATTTTGTGGATAAAAAAGAAGAAATAAAACGGTTTAATATATTTTTTCTCATTAAAACTGAAAAAAAGAATTTATTTTCAATTTGAATAGATGGTGAAAGAAAAAAAAAATCTTGATTACAGTAAAATGTTTGAAAAACAAAAACGTATTTTCACATATTCAAACTTCATGAATCAATTTATTCTGTAGAACAAAAATCGTCTGTCACCATATTTTCCTTTAGAAATAAAGATTTTTTTTTTCAATTATAGATTAAATCAAGGAGGCAAATTTAAGCTCCTTGCATTTAGGTCTACAATTATTGCTCCCTATTCACAAGAATTGAATTTAATGAAAAAGAATATCAAGGGCGGATCTAGAGAGTCTTCGAGGGGGGGGACGATATCAGAAATTTGGAAGTTAATATACGACCCACAATCTTGATCGTGTAGGGCCTAATTTTTTTTAATTGCGGGTCAGGTTAATGTTGAAGAGAAATATGCATGGCTCAGTTATAATATTTATTTAAGATTTTATCCTTTAATTTCCCTTCTAATTGCTGCCCATTCCAACATAACCCTTTTGCTGGGACAAGTTGATCAAAATTAAAGCTTAGAATTAAATACATAAAGGTTTCTCTGGGGTTGGCTAATAGAATAAATTAATTTATTCAGAAAATAATAATAAAAGGAATCCATAGAGATTAAATTTTGGATATGTTCCCCCCATTGCATTGTGTAATTTCGAAGTAGCCCATTACCCTTTTTGAGAATGATCATTCTTGCCCTTAGCTGACTTCTAAAATGGAGATCTAAATAAACAAACACATACTAGATAAATTAAATGAGAAGACTCCAAATAATTAACACTATTATTTATTTACAATATTTACAGTTATTTCAAGAAAAAAAAAGATTTATCAGAACACATCTGATTTAATTTCCTAACAAAATTTCTCCTATAACATTGGCATTAACACTTTGATCCTTGCAAAGGATACTTATATTTGTTTGTATTTATATTTAAATTGATCTTTGACAACATTATTTGTTTACGATTAAAATACTGACTTCCATTTGTGACTAAGGTCACACTACCAGCTTCTCTTATAATATTTTGATAAAATCAAATGAACTGGGGAATTACTTAGGTCAGAGTCATATTTACCTATACACATTGATTGAAGAAGGTTTCTCTTTGTATCAGAGCACACTTTCCGCTAACTAAATAGCGCTGCACTTATTGAAAATGTTCATTTCACAAAACTTAGCGCAACTTCACCACTCTCCATATATGTTGTTCGGGTTCGCTGCTTTCTTACCATCAGAATTGCCACTCACTCTATTTTCCTCTTTCGGACCGCACAAAATTCATCGCGTCATTTTATTTCACCTCTCACTTTCGCTTCTGATATCGATGTGTGTTCTGTTTTCATTCTTTTTCACAACTGCTTTTTCATGACCACGGTGGGCCGTACTTTGTTCTGCCCAAAATTTGCATGACAGTGCTTTAAGCCCATCCTTCTTTTTTTTTCATTGGGTAGTTGATCTCCCGTTTTAACTGAAATTTGCATAACAGAGGGTCAGTTTCACCTCCTCCTTACCAACCCCAACCAATGGCTATGCATCAGTTGTTGCTGTAGCGTGTTGTTTTTTTTCTCGGAACTACGTGTGTGTTCTTTGATATTATCTCCCAGACCAACTTAAATCAAAGTTCTTCTTATTTGACTTTTATGGCTTAAAATTGTCGCCAGCGAGTCTCTGGTCATAAATTTGCCATCCTAAATCTTTCAACTGAGGCGACTTATGGGAAAGTCCCGATAATGTACTTTCCTTACATTATCTTTCCCCCCGTACTAAAAGAAAGAAAACGTCCAGTTTTCTTTAGCATTGCATACCCAAGAAGTCCATCACCATTGCAGATAATCTATAGATCACATAGATGATATCAGTCCACGTTCATCTATACAGAATCATCTTGTAGACTAAAGTTCATGCAGAGGAAAATGTTCATTTGTAAATTACTTGTGTGACTTTAATAAAGAACAGTTCATATATGTACACATTTCCTAAGTATTCCCAAACAATTTAGAGATAAAATATTATCATTAGTACAAAAATTTTAAATTTTGTGGTTAAATATAACCGGTGTGTCTAAGATAGAGCACTCACCAAATTCAAAATATCTAAATAGCCAAACAGACCATACAAAACAAAAAGATATAATACACTGTGATATGTAAGGATCAGTATTCAACTTTACAATGATTCTTGATAATTATTTTTAACACAATACATGCATCATACAATATATAAAACCCAATTCAGGCAAAATCTTACAATTACACATAGATAACTGAATATGTAAGATACCTGAGAGAAAAATTATGATAATGAGTATACATTCAAAATATGTATATATATATACATATTTATATAGAGCAAAGAGTTTAATCCAATATAAAACTGTACATCCACATTCTCAAATTTTCTTTTTTTTTTTTTTTTTTTTTTTCAAATTATTTAATTATATCTAGTGCTACTAAAATTTAAACCAAAATTAGGCCAAAACAAACCAAAAGGAACGAATGTATATCTATACATACATATATATACATATATATATATATATATATATAATAGCAATACTCTTCTGAGTTCGATGAAATGGCATGTCTTCAACTTTACAATATTTACACATATTAATGAATGAATTCAGCACTATATCTAATTAATCAATGCAAACAGACAAATATTTTAGATGGACACAAAAACAGTCCTAGCAATCTGAAAACATGACACATTCATGATGTTGTAACTTTATGATATTCATCTACTACTTGACCCAATTTTATGGATTAATTCAGTTACCATTTGTATTGTCCATTCATATGATTGTTGTAATTTTATTATATACATACAATTCTTTCGAATTATTAAACAACAAAGAATGAATAAAAAGAAAAAAAAATGAAATTTTTCTTTAATAATTTTCCCTTCTTTCCTATTTTATTTTTTTTTTATTTATTTATTTCTCTCTTTCCTTTTCTTTTTTTTTTTTTTTTTTTTTTTTTAAACGCCTAAGCGTAAAAATTCTCATGTTACTTCTAACCTGTTGAAAATAATAACTCCCCGTTCTGTCACTGTTCATTTTTTTCTGCCCGACAGAAAGAAGAAAAAAAAAAACTTCTACTCAATGATAAGAATCGGAAAGCTGCGTGACCTCAGGTCAAACACTCACCCCGTTTCTGTCAATCATGTAGCCCTACTGAACAGGTGATTCATTCCTTCCTCGTACACCTGAAAATGCTGGCCTAATCCCATACCACGACCGGTTCAACACCTAAATGCTTCTTTACCTGGGATAATGCGTTTCTAACACGCCACCTGAACGCACCCTTTTTTTTTTTTTTTTCAACCCTGCAGGTGAATAGCGTTTGCGATCCTTCGGTATGCATAACACCTCAACACATCTCAGATCTACCTTCCTGATTTGCGCCGTCACATGGAGTATGGCTGCGAATTATGATGTAAGTTTACGAGTTATTATTCTCATTATTTATTTATTTAATGATATTTATATCTATATATATAATTTTTTGATATATATTAAAAGCTTAATTATTGAAACTGACTATAAGCCAATTGTTTAAACTACCCTTCGTCTTGACCCGTAAATTGAGATCAACCAAATAATATGCACGTGGTCTTTCATGCAATTCAATATTAAGACAAAAATCCATTTCCCGTTAAATATGTTACCAAATTACCATCTTTATATAAAACAAATATCCTTGAAAGTTTATTATCATCTAATCACGGCCTTATAATTACAAACACTTAGCGAGAAGGAGGGAGAAAAAAAATGACTTCAAGCCTACAAGATCGTGTGAACTAAGTCATCTCCACGCTAAATGATTATTAAATGGTATATGTCCACTACCGGAATGCCATACATTTATTTCGTAAAATCCGTTATCAAATTAATTTCATAAATATGCATATGGGAATCTTATCAATTTCGTTTCCCCTTTAGATGAGCAGCCCACGTTGAAATGCATAGTACTTAAAAGCCTCTGAATCACTGACAACTTTTAAGATTATCTCCAAATGCTTATTTAAAAAAAAAAAGTTTGAATATATTAAAACCGATAAAATTTATTTATTTATTTATTAATCAGTATAATAATTATTAATATTATTATTCTTATTATTTTTTTTCGTATTCTTATTTCTTTCCTTTTTTTTTTTTTTTTTTTTTTTTTACTACCGATCTACTTATTAATAAATAACATCTTAGAACATTTAACCTAACTTAAATGGAAAAAAAAAAACTTTTATTTATTTATTTATTTATTATTATTGTTTTTAATTACATATTAATTGCCCGCCACCAATTACTGCAGTTAAGAAACTTTTGCCCTCAAAAATTTCCAATTAGTGTTGGAACTTAATATGCAATTAGCATCCTAGTAATTAAAAAATTTTACACAGCTGGAATTATATGTATATATACTTTATTATTCATTATTATTAATTTTTATTTTTTTTAAAACTCAGCTTAACGAATTAGTTAATGAGATTAAATGTTAAATCCAAATTGTTTAGTTAAATTAAAAAAACATAATGTAACTTAATTAATTAATTAGTTAATTAATTTTTTTTTTTTTTTTTTTTTTTTTTAAACGGCTTGGCTTTACCATGCAAATGTGAATGAAATGATCTTTTGACCGATTCATTTCCCAATTTCATGCAGTCTTTTGAAAAGTGAGCCTTAATTTATAGAAACAAGAAAATAAATTCTGTCATTATTATCATTATCACTTAATTAATTAACTGAATTATTTCCTTTCGTCTTATTATTATTATTATTATTATTATTATTATTACTATTTTATCGTTCTCTAAGAGTTTAAAATCGTTATCTAAATTTTCCAAAAAAAAAAAACACGAAATTAAAACAAAATGATACCCTGAAAAACGAATGTTCGATATTTGTTTATCTGTTTATTGATTTCGTTTTTTTTCCTTTTTATGATGTGGCCCCTGCCAACCTGACCAAGCGGACGAGCTAGGAACCAACTGCTACCGTTTCACGCCCCTGGAGGAAAAATGTCTCAGTGTCAACAGGAAAAGACCGGGGGACGCCTATGGAAAACTCCCCCCGGTGTGTGTTTGTGAATTTAAATATTTTTTTACTTATTTTGGTGTAATATGGAAAAAAAATTGGTGTGTGTCAGGGACGCCTGGATTATCCCCCAAGGAATAGACACACACCCAAAGAGTGCACCCTCGCGAAGAAGACATCATCAGAGTAAGTGATACCCTCATTTATCTATTTTTATTTATTTATTTCTATCTTTACTGACCCTTCCTTCCGCGAAGTTGTCCGCACTGCTTGTTGACATGGCAACTGGGGATGTTTGTTGATAAACAAATCCCCACTCCGCGCCTACCTGGTACGTCACCAAAATCTTTCACACCGCCTCAGAGATTTTATTGCCCTGCGTAACCTAGCCTTATTTGCTTATTTGTCTTTATCCAAATATTTATTCAATTGATTATGTGATTTTTTTTTTTTTTTTTTTTTTTTTTTTTATTATTATTGTTTGTGATACCTTGGGTCGCTTTTACTATGAAATTATTTCTTATCAAAATTTGAAAAAAGTGCCAGGGATATCTTATTTTATGTTATTTTATTGTACTTATTTATTTATTTATTTTTTTTTTCAACCCTAGTTGAGTATGCCATCGCTGTTTTGAGAATATTTAAATTTGACAGTTAGTAGAATTCTGCAAACCGCAACTAAAAATTTTTTTACATAAACTGTTTAAGCTATTAGTCTTTCTGTAACAGTAACATTTTACGACCCCTTTTTAATGGTATTTTATTCCCACTATTCTTCCTCTGATGAGCTTGACTCCTCTGTTTTGCACCTGTCAGCATGCTTTGGTGCCCAGAGTCTGTCAATGTGTCTTTTTATAGTTCCTTTACTTTCTTCCGTTACATCTTGTAAAATGTAATTGTTATTTCGCACTTTTCGAACCACCTTAAATGGGCCTTCAAATTTTTTTTGTAAAACAGTAGGGTTAATGGACTTATGGTAAACTTGTTGTCCTAGTTCAAGTGTTTTTATTTTATCAAGGTCTTCCTCTGTCACATATTCAGCCATCATTTTCTCCTGCTGTGCCAACGCTTGCAGTCTAACCTCCTGCATGTGGTCCATTCGGTTTTTGACATATGTCTGAGTGTGAATTTGTTCTGTTGGCATGTGTGCAGTAAAAGGAGTGCGTAAATTTCTTCCAAAAAAAAGGAAGGCGGGTGAAAATCCCGTCGCTCTGTGCTTCGCCATATTGTATTGGAGTTTGAAAAACTCTAGGCGAATGTCCCATTGTAAGGAACTTTGTGCCATGGCTGTCAGTGATCCTTTCAGTATTCGATTCACGACTTCTATCAGTCCATTTCCTTGGGCTCTGTAAACTGAACTGAAGCGAATTTCAATGTTTAGAGCACGCATGTACTCTTTGAATACCGCTCCCCTAAAATATGGCCCATTATCTAATTTTAACTGTTTTGGCAATCCAAAATAACTGAAGTATTTATTAAAGACATTGAGAATAGTCTGGGACTCGACATTGCGAATAGGTATGGCTTCTAGGAATCTTGAAGTAGAATCCATAATCGTGAGAATAAATTTATTCTTGCGAAGTGTAAGTGGAAGCTTTCCGACGATATCCGCATGTAATACACTCCCTATCTCATGGTCCTTAACCATTTTTTGAATAGGAACTTTCATTTTTTTATGTGGCTTTGCGGTGTTACATGGTACACAATTGGCACAATAAGTTCGAATATCTGTATACATCCCGTGCCAAAATATTCTACTTTTCATGGCCTCATAGGTTTTGTCAAAACCAAAATGCGGTTTGTGCACTTCTTCCATCAAAGCAATCTTTAAAGCATCCGGCGCTATAATTAGTTCTGTTTTCTGTTTCCCCGGTTTTAAAATTAGCATCTTCTCTTCATTCAAAGTATACCTTTTGGTATTTCTGTTTTCTTTACCTTGTTCTATTTTCTGAATTATTTTGCTTAATTTCTCGTCTGAATATTGATGTTGTTTAATATTCTCATTAGATAATGCGGGATTAACGGAAAATAAATTATTGTGTAAATTTGTATCCGTAATAATATTATTTATATTTCGCGAAATATAGTCCGCTGGGTTGGTGTCCCCTTTAATGTGATCGAATTCATAAGAGAAATCGCTGAGATTTATCACCCATCTTTTAACCAAATCGGACTGATTCTCTAGATGTAAATTTTCTGTGAGAGCCTTGGAATCGGTGAGAATCTTGAAGTGTCTGCCTTCCAACATAGTTCTGAAGTGTAACACCGCTTCATGAACCGCTAATAATTCGAATTTCAAGCTCGGGTAATTCTTTTCCGGTTCCCGTAATTTTCTCCCAAAAAATTCAATAGGTTGTAATTTTCCTTCAATTTCCTGCGCCAGTACCGCTGAAATTGCAATTTTTGAGCCGTCTGTGATTAAAGTAAATTGTTTGGTGTAATCAGGAGGATGTAATGTTGGGTTGTTTATAATTTCATCTTGGATTTTCTTAAAGGCCATTTCAGTATTTTCATCCCATTTAAATTTAATTTTATCTTTAGTAAGATGAACTAATGGGTTTACTATTTCCGCATATTTTGGAATAAGTGTTCTAAAGTAGTTAGCCAAACCTAAGAGTGACCTTACTCCTTTTTTTGTTTTAGGTCTTACTAAACTTTTAATTTTATCTATATTCCTTGTGGATAGTGAATAGCCGTGCTTGTGAATTTGAAAACCAAGAAATTCTATTTTTTCTTTACATATTTGCATCTTGGATGGCTCAATTGTTAGATTATGTTGGATTAGCGCCTGTAACACTTCTTCCAAAATTCTTAATAATTCTGATATAGTGTCAGCCCCTATTAAAACATCATCAATAAAGTAGGCTACCTGATGCTTGTTAAAATGACCCAATACCTTATTTATCAGTTCAGCGAAATAGGCGCTCGAATTTCGAGTTCCGAACGCAAGTCTCAGAGGTCGAAATTTACCATTTTCTGTGATAAACGATAGTTTTTGGCTATCTTCAGGTCGTAAATTAATTTGGAAGAAAGCACTGTGTAAATCCAATACTATATAGTACTTCTTCCCACTAATATTCTGTAAAATTTATTTAATATCTGGAATCGGATAGGAATATGGCTCTAAAATCTGATTTAGCAGCCGGTAATCTACCGCCATTCGAAATTTAGGATTGTTTTTGCTATCAGCTTTTTTTCTTACAAAAATGACAGGAAATGCGTAATTAGAGTCCGATTCCTCGATGATTTTCGCTTCTAATAATTTTCTTATCTCTGTCTTTGCATATTGCTTCACTGCTTGTGGCACTTTATAGGGTTTTGTTTGAATAGGATAGTCGTGGTTAAGTGTAAACTTTGGTGTCACCAGTGAGCATTGACCTAAAGTTTGATAGGATTTCGAAAAAGCGTGTACATGTTTTAAAAGAATTTGTTTGAACGAATCCTGTACATCCGATGGTAAATGATTAAGATCAAAATCTTCCTCATTTATCTCTGCCTCTCTTAATTTATGTACATCTTCCAAATTTAATGCATTGACCTCAAAAATTCTCCCTTGCTCAATATTGTCTATAGATTTATCTTGTTTGTATTCCAAATTAGTGAAAATTTGCCCGATGTTCATACCTGTTTCTAAATGTATCTTGTTATTAGTAATATTTTTAATTAAAATATTTATTTTTCTGTTATTTGGGGTGTCATGGATAGATCTTTCATAGAAAATTTTATTTTTGTGCTGTATTGGTTCTAGGATAAATGTTTGATTTTCCTTTAATTTTATGGGGCATTCTAATTTTACAAATTTTTCCTCCCCTGGGTTTATAATATTATGGCCTACCGTTTTTGCAAACATTTTCCCCTTTGTAGGTTTTCTGTATTTTTTAGTCCTTGTGTTTTGTTCTGTAATTAATGTATTTACTTCCCCAGTGTCCTCCGAATCTTTGATGTTTAATGCCATTTTTCTTCCTTTGAATTTAAGATACTTCTCTTCAAAATCTAGAACCATTTGATTTTCTTTTAAGAAATCGTACCCTAGTAATAATTGATATTTGCGGCCAAAATCTTTATTTGTAACATAAAAAGTTCCTTTTACAAAAGTGTCCTGTAATTTAAATGACATTCTAATGCACTGTTTGAATGTAATCAGTGAATTTGTAAGTGTTTGAATCTTAATTTGATTTCCCAAATATTTAAATTTTATATTTGCTTGTTTTAAATTTTCAAACAAAAGCGGTGAGATCAAGCTCATTTGTGCGCCTGAGTCACAAAGGCTGTTAATTACAATATCTTTAATTTTAAATTTAATTAGAGGAAGTTCATTTGTATCGTTCTGTACACTTGCAATAGTTTTATCCCTTAAATTATGCCCGCTATCGTGAGACTTGCTCGGGTCTTCTTTATCTGTCTTTACAAGTCTCGTATTTAGTTTTCCGCATCCTTATCTTTGTTGTGCTTGTATCTTTTATAATTGCCCCTCTGAAATTTACCCCTTTGATTACTATCCTTGTTACTGTTCGTATGATTTTCTCTGTTTTCCCTAGAGTCCGTATATTTAGTGCGATAGTTATTCCTCTGTGCACCTCTATAATTTCCTCTCTGTTGAGTGTAATACCCCTGTGCATCATAATTATTAAAGTCAGGTTGATAATAAGTATACGGCGTGTTGTAATGTTGTTGTGGTGGGGTTGGAAAAGGTTGAGCATTTGGTACATGATTGTAGTAAATATTACCCTCCGGAAATGCATTGTGAGAATCGTGTCTTTCATACTGGTTATAATTCTTGTAATTTGCTCTGTAATTACCCCTATTGTTTACAAATCTCTGCCTATAATTCTGGTTGTTGTTTTTATTAGCTTTATTATACCAACAACTATCCTCATTGTGTGACCCCTTCTTGCAGATATTACAAAATTTTTCGACTTCCTCTCTTTTTTCGATTGTTCCCAATTTTATGTTATTTATTTCTTTTGATAAATTATTAATCTGCTCCGCCGTTTCTACATTTAATTTCAATAACTTCTCAAAAAGTTGCGATTCATTGTTAGCTGTTATAGTATTTACCTGTTCTGCCCCTATATTATTGTACGCCTCTTCTAATTTAATTGCTGTTTTGCAAGCATCCTCAAAATTATCGGGAAAGGTTTTTCTTAAATCCATACTTAAATCCGGTCTAATCGCATCCAAAAATCGTGTCAATCTTACTAAGTCCAAAAATTTCCCGTTTCCGTTCGGATCAACTTCTGTATGGCTTTTCTCTATATAAAGAGACGCTGCGTTTTTGAATTCGCTAATAAAACTTGTTAAGTCTTGTCCCGGCTTCTGTTTCAGATTGAAAAATTCAGTCTGTACCTGCGTAAATGATTTCTTGATTTTAAATAAATCTAACAATTTCTTTTTGAATTCGTTGTAGTTTTTCTCTTCTATAAGCGATTTATTTTGTGAGAGTTTCTCTCTCGCAGTACCCGACAATTTTGCTTTCAAAATTGTAAGCTTCGCATCGTCTTTTAATATTTGTTTAGTTAAGTCCTCAAATTGTCTGAGAAAATACTCGCAATCACTTAACTTTTTCCCATCGAAATTCGGGATTAGAGAAATTATTGTGTCCACTGATGGATCTGCCATCGTGTTACTCGAATCAATTTGCTTTTCTTTATTTAACTTTTTTATATGCCCTCGCGTTAATACGCCAGAAAAACTCGAGTTCAAGCTATTTCTATGATTTCTACGATTCTTTTTTGGCATTCAGCTTTTTGATAATTAAAATTTATTTAGATACTGAATTCTAAATCTAACTTTAAAAATGCATGGAAATTCTTACCCCTAAAAATATTATTAAGCCAAGTGTAAACATTTGCAAAATTTCAAAGATATCAAAATATAAATGCATTATACAATAAAGTATACAGTATCAAAATATATATGCATTAACAATCTACTAATACACTATTTTATCTGCTACATAAATCCTTATCTTTTTATTTTTTTTATTATTCATATCATTTTACGCTATCATTTGATTTTTTTTTTTTTTTTTTTTTTTTTTTTTTTTTTTTTATGATTTACTTTCTTAGCACAATGTTTCAGTATACTGTTAAAGATCAAATGCAAAGTTCATATAAGAGTAACATAAAATATACATACAATTACGAATATACTGATTTTTCTAAGTTGAATACTGATATTTACGAAATCACCGACTTGCTGGTAGTGGAGCCTTTTAGAGGAAGTCAAACAAACCATCAAAATAAAAAAATCTCCATTTAATCTTCCAATAACTTATCATTAAAAAATAAAAGAGTTGAAATTATTCTAATTAACAGTTTCATAATTATTATTTTGCAATATACTATATAGATTGTAAATTTCCACAATTTGAATATAAAATTTGAAATTGATTACTTTTAACATGAGCCTGTATTTTAGAATACATTAAAGGTATTTAACTTAATGTTTGACAATAACCCAGTTGCAATTTTTAATCATTAAAATTGAAAACTCAATTAACAATAATTAAGAACTGGACGGCACCAGTGAATTATATAGGAATTGCAGATGTTGAAGAGAAATATGCATGGCTCAGTTATAATATTTATTTAAGATTTTATCCTTTAATTTCCCTTCTAATTGCTGCCCATTCCAACATAACCCTTTTGCTGGGACAAGTTGATCAAAATTAAAGCTTAGAATTAAATACATAAAGGTTTCTCTGGGGTTGGCTAATAGAATAAATTAATTTATTCAGAAAATAATAATAAAAGGAATCCATAGAGATTAAATTTTGGATATGTTCCCCCCATTGCATTGTGTAATTTCGAAGTAGCCCATTACCCTTTTTGAGAATGATCATTCTTGCCCTTAGCTGACTTCTAAAATGGAAATCTAAATAAACAAACACATACTAGATAATTTAAATGAGAAGACTCCAAATAATTAACACTATTATTTATTTACAATATTTACAGTTATTTCAAGAAAAAAAAAGATTTATCAGAACACATCTGATTTAATTTCCTAACAAAATTTCTCCTATAACATTGGCATTAACACTTTGATCCTTGCAAAGGATACTTATATTTGTTTGTATTTATATTTAAATTGATCTTTGACAACATTATTTGTTTACGATTAAAATACTGACTTCCATTTGTGACTAAGGTCACACTACCAGCTTCTCTTATAATATTTTGATAAAATCAAATAAACTGGGGAATTACTTAGGTCAGAGTCATATTTACCTATACACATTGATTGAAGAAGGTTTCTCTTTGTATCAGAGCACACTTTCCGCTAACTAAATAGCGCTGCACTTATTGAAAATGTTCATTTCACAAAACTTAGCGCAACTTCACCACTCTCCATATATGTTGTTCGGGTTCGCTGCTTTCTTACCATCAGAATTGCCACTCACTCTATTTTCCTCTTTCGGACCGCACAAAATTCATCGCGTCATTTTATTTCACCTCTCACTTTCGCTTCTGATATCGATGTGTGTTCTGTTTTCATTCTTTTTCACAACTGCTTTTTCATGACCACGGTGGGCCGTACTTTGTTCTGCCCAAAATTTGCATGACAGTGCTTTAAGCCCATCCTTCTTTTTTTTTCATTGGGTAGTTGATCTCCCGTTTTAACTGAAATTTGCATAACAGAGGGTCAGTTTCACCTCCTCCTTACCAACCCCAACCAATGGCTATGCATCAGTTGTTGCTGTAGCGTGTTGTTTTTTTTCTCGGAACGACGTGTGTGTTCTTTGATATTATCTCCCAGACCAACTTAAATCAAAGTTCTTCTTATTTGACTTTTATGGCTTAAAATTGTCGCCAGCGAGTCTCTGGTCATAAATTTGCCATCCTAAATCTTTCAACTGAGGCGACTTATGGGAAAGTCCCGATAATGTACTTTCCTTACATTAGTTAACTTCTACGTTTTTGCTACGGGTCGGGTTTGGGTCGGGTTGACTCCTACTTGTTTACTGCGGGTCGGGTTTGGGTCAGGTTAATTTGTTTTTTGGTACGAGATGGGTTCGGGTTGGGTTAATGTTTACTTTTGTTACTGCGAGACGGGTTGACTTAAACTATCGGGTTGGGTTTTTTCACTCTTGCGTGCCGTGTTCGGGTTGACCCGATTTTTTAAAAGAATGTCTAAAATATTTTTTCCGATAAAATCTATATGCAGTAAACATTTCATAACGGTCAGTCTCAAATAGCGGAAAGCTTTATGTAAGGAATACTTTTTAAATCTTTTAATTAGTAAAACCTCCGAATTACAGACACCTTGGAGCCGTCGAGTTTATCCGCAAATTCAGAAGTAATAGCATGTACTACAGTAAGACCTCCGTACGGTCACTCCTGAAGGGCGGAGACAGTTCCCAATACAAATATTTGCATATTTTTGTGCACTGCTCCGGGTAAGAGATAAATTCGATGGCACCGAGGTGTCCGTTATTTAAATGTTTTACAGTATTGGAATATTACAGAATATATATATACTATATGTTTATACTTCTATATAAAAGAAAATTGAAATTAGAGATATAAATGCATACTACATTTTATAATTATATTAAAATATGGATTAATTTTCTTTCATTTCGGTTTCGGGAGGACGAATATTTTTTTCGGGGTTCGGCTTTGGTTACAATGGAAATTTCGGGTTCGGTTTGGGACAACCGATCTGCACAGGTCTCTAAGGCGAATTTTACGTTGTATGTTCAAAAGGTGGATTTATTTTAAATGGGTTTTTGTAGTATCTTAAAAATTGTCCAGTGCGCTAATTTTATTAGAAACTCCAAAACCTCGCTGTATCAAAAATTACGGTATAGGAAACTACAGTAGTCTCTATGTTGCGAGAGCAAAATTTTAAATTTCTACGGGCGCTTAAAACACAGCCTTTGCTGCTGATCTTGTATTCTTATATGTGTATTAATAGCAATGATTTTGTAAATGCATCAGATATAAAGTTAGTTTGTTTTTGAGAACTAAACTTACAATTCATTTAGGCTTATGGCCTACAGTACCGAGCCCTGTTTTCTTGACTACGGAGTTTGGAATTAAAGAAACAATTAATAAACAAAAATCTTAATTTTATAGCTCTATGTAAAAAAAGTACATTTTTACTTTCTTCTATATATAACAGAAGAAAGAATTGTAATTGAAATTTATTTCGACTTCCCGTTTTCGAAGGATTTACACCGAAAAAGATCACGAAAAACATGTTTTTACAAAATGTCATTCCGTCCGTGTGTGTGTCCTCTTTGTATCATCGAAAGTTTATGATGTTATGCACAGAATTAAACCAAATTTCATTTATAGGTTTTTGACTACGTCTTGCAGAACGTACTTAAATTTGGGGATATTCCACCGGATGGGGGCTCTGTAATAGCGATTTTTGTGCCCTTTTCATTATTGTATCATTGGAAAGTGTATGAAGTATGCATAGAATTGAACCAAATTTTATTGATGGGTTTTGGACTATGGCCAGCCGGGTCCTAATTGAATTTAGGGATATTCACACGGAAGTGAGCATTGTGATAGCGATTTTTGTGCAATTTTTCGTAGTTTAACATAGGCTGTTCATGCAGCGAAGGTAACTCGGCGCTTCGCGAGCAGCTGACGTAAAACATAATTCTGTGATAGCGAATTTTGAAGTATTAACATGACTGAGATAGAAGAAAGTTTTGGGATTGGCACATCCGACTAGTTAAAAATATATCTCTTTGATTTATTAAACCAAATTAAATTTCTAAAAATTATGCTAAAAAATGCACATCACTACAATTTTTACAAAAACAAATACATACTAGTATGTTGTGACTATTATAAAACTTTCTTCTATAAATCAAATCGTCTGCAATAAAAATTAAATGACAATCTATTCGTTCTTGAGGTATAGCTAACGCGGAAATCATGAAAAACAGATAACAGTGGCGACATCTGTTGGGCGGTATATACCCAATTATAATAAAGGTCTATTTATTTCAAGGTCAAACATAATCTAAAGTTTAATGAAATTTCATGCGTTAATTCTTGAGATATAGCCATTGCGAATCACGAAAAATGTAGCATAACAGCACCACCTGTTGAGTAATTTAAACCAAAACCTCATCAGCACCAACTTATGTC
The DNA here is from genome assembly GCA_963931845.1 of Maratus michaelseni. Taxonomy (NCBI): domain Eukaryota; kingdom Metazoa; phylum Arthropoda; class Arachnida; order Araneae; family Salticidae; genus Maratus; species Maratus michaelseni. Next base: position 200,434,248 of record OZ007600.1, read on the forward strand.
AAGGTCTAACTGAATATGAATTTTCATTAAATTCTGTGCATTAGTTCTCGATATAGAAAGCCCACAAAATTTGTGTCACATAGACAGACACATAAACAGACCTTTTCTAAGATCACTCAATTCGTGTTTAGGATTTCTTAAATTGTAGAAATACGTCAAAAATCCAATACTTTGTTCTTGTAAAGATAGAAGAAAGTAAAAAATGCCACCCCAATATAGGCTCGGGGGGAAGAATTTAGAGGTATGTATGCAAGAGCCAGTAATGGTTTCGATGAGTCAGACACGGGCCGAATTCTTAGCTTTTAGCCCAGGGCTGGAAATTTTGTCCCTTGCAGATCAGTAGAGAGAAAATGGGGATCCGGCCTCAGGAGGAGCTTGGAGCCGGAGGAGGGAGGAGGGCTCCTCCTCCCGAAGTGCCCTCCTCCTCCTCCCAAAGTGCTCTCCTCCTCCCGAAGTGGCCTCCTCCTCCCGAAGTGGTCTCCTCCTCCTGAAGTGCCCACCTCCTCCCGAAGTGTCCTCCTCCACCACCTAAGATAAGGGGATTAGTGTTAATTAATTTTAATTGCGAGACTTAGAAATTTTTTGAAGCAAAATTTTTTTTCCGCGGAGAATTTCCTACTAGAGTACGAGGTGTGTTTCAAGGGATTTATTTTAGCGAATTAGAAATTTAATTAATTTTAATTGGAGAACTTAGAAATTTTTGAAGCATTTTTTTTTTCAACGAGAGTAGGCCATTCAATATACATGTTACAGGTGAATTTTAAAGAATTACAAATTTAATTAATTTTAATTGGGGAACTTAGAAATTTTTCGAAGCAATTTTTTTTTTTCAACTAGAGTATATAATAGCGGGTAGAATTTTAGAGTTGAATGGAAAATAACAATACATTTTTGGTGCTGCCATCTATCGTTTGAATTTAGTACTTTTACCAAAAGTCTGGCTGAGGATCGAACCCTCACAAAATGAAATCATAGCACACTGATTTGCGTTATCTTAACCATTGTGCTATGATTTCATGTCTCAGAAAGTATTTTAAAAGAAGAGGTCTGTGATATCACCATATGTGCAGGTCATACGTTTTTAGTGTGCGAATTATTTTTGTAGATTATTAATCAATGATAACTATTTATTCACGAACCAATCACACAGGAGTTTTTATAATCATGCGCGCCCCCCTAGATTGGTATAAATTGATGTGAATCCTGTTCATTACATTATTCATTACATTGTCGTTGATGTGTAAGGTTGTATGATTTAAGTGGAACTCGGTTTAAAAAAATGTCTAGTGTAGAAAATCAAATATCCTTCCTGATACCCAAAGAAGAACCTCTAACGATGGACATTACCCCCAAAGAGGAACCTGTTTCGAGTATTGAAGTGAAACCGTCATCGTCAGGAGAGATCAAGTTACCGCATTTTTGTGAACTTTGCAAGAAAGGCTATTCTACAAAATTTGCGTTTAATAGGCATATGACTCATCACTCAGATGAAAAAGTTCTTACCTGTGGTGTTTGCGGAGAAACCTTCATTTGGAAATATGATTTACGAAATCATGCTAAGACTCATTCAAGGACATATAATTGTAAGCTGTGCAATATGGTGTTTCCACGATATTGTGATTTGTATAAACACAAGAAGATTCATAACACTTACAAACCGAAGAAAATGACCAGGTCTTCCAAACAGCAAAAAGATGAACAGCGTAGAATACTGATTAATCGACTTTGTAATTTATTGCAACAAGTATGCAATTCCTATGAGCAAACAAAGTAACTTATGACATCATCTATTTTTCGAGTTATATGATTGGGTTAAGCCTTTTAACTGTAACTGAGACTGATTTTTCAACCTATATAAGCAATAGATCCAGACACCTCAGCTAATTCCGTATAAACTTTAAAGAAGATTGTAACCAAGTATCATGGCAAAAAGAAATCACGAACAAGTGCTTTCGCCTAATAAACGTTCTTGTATAGATTCACCTTTGGTATCAAGAATTGAAAGCACTGAAGGCCTTGTCTACATTGATGAAACAACCTCTTTTCCGGACACCTGTTGTGAGCCCACCAAGGATATATTGAATGAATTTTTCATTGACTTTAACTTTGCAAAACCTTCTACCCCAACGACATCCCATGAACTTATTCAAGAATCTTTGCAAGAACCCATTCAAGAACCACTACAAGAATCAACTGCTCATGCTTCGAATGATGACTCATTTGTATTTTGGAAAGAACTTGGAAACTCAATCTTTTTAGGGTTCGAGTTACAGAATTCTGATTATTCTATCCACATAAGGGAATTTACGTCTGAAGGAATTCCCACCCAGAATGGAATTACTATGGACATCCAGACTTGGTATGAGTTTCAATATAAAATCGTTGCCTTTAATTTAAGATACAAAAGTTCCTCCTTCGTTAGCAATAACAAAATGTTAGTTTTAAATGAGGATAATTCTGTTATGTGTCTTAAAAGTTTAACGAACGATTCTCATATCAAATTAAACAATTATCAATTAGAACAATTAAAAGAAAAAACCTATAAACTGAATAAGAAATTGATTCATCACCAGTATGAAAAACATTTACCTAACTTATTAAAGAAAAAATGTAAACAGGCTACAATGACACAAGAAAATGAATTTGTGTTATGGTCTAAACTAATTTTCTACATCGAGAATAATATTATAAGTATATTTAATGAAATTTATCAATGTACGGGATGTGTTTTTAGACATCCAAGTGTTAGCCTGCATTCGTGTTTTACATTTAACAACCGTGAAAAATTTAAACAGGTTGGAGATATAATTTTAATGCTGGTTAATTTTGATGATGTACTGTCCATGTTTTTAAAGAAAGTGGATTTTGTTAGTGATCACTTTTTATGTAACCTGAATGTACAAACTTTTAAAAGCGTATTGTTTGAATAAACTATCTTAAATTTACATCTGTGTCATTATTTCTATAAAATACATGTTTAAAATACAGGCAATAAACTTGATTAAAATATAATAAACTGAATGACTATACAAATGAATGAAAAAAATACTTACACACCAGATTGAAGAAAACATGCCTTGTACTGACCACTGCTTAAACTGTTCATCTTATTTAATGGGGAATCCCCAACAAGTGAGATCATCCTATCCTGTGCCTTCATGACATCACCTGGGATATCACTACGCATGCGCGAGCTTATCTAATCAGTGATAAGATTATCAGATAACAACCCCTATATAAGGTCGAACATATCGTGTGGAATCATTGCTTAGCTGTTCCTGACTCAGTGTTCCTGCTTAATTCGTGATTATTCCTTGACTTGCTTGCTCAGTGATTTTCAACGTGTAAAAATGTCTTCAATCATCTTTTCGGATAATGGCTTGAACGTCCAGTATATAAGTGACTTTATAGAGAAAGCCCATGCTGATCGTTATTTGACGGAGTTAAAAACATTACCATTCTACAGACCTACTTTTCATTTGCGAGGAAAGGATGTGAAACCTAAGCGATTGGTTTTAGCTTATGGAGATCCCAATACCAGCTATGCCTTCAGTGGAACAAGTGTGCCCTCCAAACCTTGGACTTCACTTATGATTGAACTTCGTGATAAAGTGGAAAGAGAAACAGCCTGTACTTTTAACTATGTGCTACTTAATTTGTACCAGGATGGAACTACCTTTATCAGTCACCACAAAGATAATGAATCCAGCTTAAATGCTGTGTTCCCTATCACAGTACTCAGTTTTGGTGCTCAAAGAACTATTGAATTCAAGAGACCTAGTATACCCTCGACATTTATCAAGCTAGAACATGGATCCTTCAACAACATGTTGCCACCTACCAACGAATTATTCACACACGGCATCGGAGCAGAACCTGCTATTAAAGACGTTCGAATTAGCCTCACTTTTCGACATTTAATAGTTCATCCTCTTGATTTGAAAAAGACAAGACTGGACTTGATGAATGATCCTGAACTGAATTTAGACTTGTTTGCTCCACCTACCACGTCTAAACATGTCTCACCATTAAACAGACCTGAAGAGAAACTGTCTACACATACATTTCATGAATCAGATGGATATTTCTCAATTCCTTGGAATCTTGAATGGAATACCTGTGCTCAAATTGAAATGGATAAAAACTGTAATTTGAAACTTCATATAAGAATTTTTAAAGAAGGTGCACGCGGCGAATTATTTCCAACCAAAAATGGAATCGTAATGACACCTTTAACGTTTGATCATTTCCAACAAAATATGATCAAGTTCAACTTTTATTCTGTGAAAGACAGTTACGTGTCCAATAATCAACTTTTAACAGCATTTTCCGATGAAGGACATTGCATATTACAACAGATTTTCAAGGCAAACCAACATAGCTTTCATTTTAAACCAGAAGGAATACGTTTATCTATAGATCAATTTTTAAAATTACGTGAAGCAATTCCGGAAATTACCGAGTGCATGATCGATATGCTTCTTGTGAAAGCGATTCCTATGTCTGTATTACGAAAATCAAAAAAGTGTATTCAGACACACACTAATGAGGATAGTGCGAAGAAGCATTTTCTTTCTTGTTTTGACCAAGAATTAGAAAGATCTCTTAATCAAGTATATACTTGTTATGCCTGTACCATTAGCCAGTTATCGCAATTAGACCATGACTGCTTAAATACTTCATTAAGAGAAAAATTTGTTCTGTATAGAGATAGTGCATTATTAAACTTTAATGTCTATCAGTTTGTGAAGAATCTCACAGCAAACTGTCTTTGTCACTATACACCTGCATTTTTTGATACTTTGAATTCAAACTTTTATGTAAACTATTTAGAAACTGTGTTTGTAAATTCCCATGAAGTCTTTTAAAACTACAAAATGTTTGTAACATTTGCTTGAATAAAAATATTTTTTTTCCCTAAATAATTTCTATGTGATTATTTCATATCTTTAAGTGTTTCTTTTTTTCAGATTTGAGATATGTAGAAAACAGTCATGAAAAGTAGTTTTGAACTAAGAAAAAATGTTTTAAGATTGTTCTAAAAAAAAAAAAAAAAAAACATATTTTCTGATGCATTTTTAAATTTAATATTTGTTCACAAATGTGTTAGAATTTTTCGCGTTAAGAACTATCTTAAAATAGTATCGGTTAAAAAAGCACTGAAACATTCTTCACTTGATTGAAACTTTACAAAGGGAAATATTTTATGTGAAAAAAAAAAGTCTAAGTTCTACAATTAAAATTAATGACAATTATTTAGGAAAATTAAATAAGGTTAATTGTTCATGAGTTAAAATTTCTTATTACAACGTATCTGTCATGAGTAATCGCTAAGGGGTTTTCCTATGAATGATTCATATCTATCTACCACTAATCGGCTTCGCCCTTATCAGATCCTCTTATCTATGAATCATATGTGTTGTATATTAGCAAGATCTTTCGGGGTAAACTTTAGTCTGTTCTAGATTTCGTTTCTTGTAGCGTTACAAACCTTAGCTCTTGGATTTATTTTTCTACTTGTGTGCGTGTGTTTGAGTTTCTGAACTGATAATATGGATTCATCTAACCAACAGCAAATGTCTTTAAACTTTGATAATGAAGTAAGTGAATTTTAATATATATTTTTTTATTATATAATGTACTTTCAAAACTAATTTTAATTCAGCAAATTTATTAAATAATTTGTGAAATGACTTAGCCTAAAACAGGAATGATTTTTACCCGAGGGGTATATTAAATAGAGGTACTTAACCAAAACTAAAATTTTATGAAGGGTTCTGTATATGCTATGAAATTACTATTCTAAGCTGTGATCATTATTTATTCCTATATTTTACTGTAATGCATGACAAAATCTATTTTTAAATTTTATGAAGGATTCTGTATATTCTAAAATTACTATTCTAAGCTGTGATATTTTACTTGCCGTAAATCATGAATAATTTTTACCCGAGGGGTATATTAAATAGAGATACTTAACTAAACTAAAATTTTATGAAGGGGTCCAGTATATTCTAAAATTATAAAGGTTTTATTTACGAGACAGGAGTATAATTTTTTGAAATATAAGATTGATTAAGTATAGCAATGATTTTATTAAGGGTAACTATTTTTTAATGCCTATTTAAACTATTTTTAATGTATATTTAAAATATTTCACCTTAGAAGTGTATAGGCCTTAATAATGCTACTTGTAATTTATTTTCATACCAGTGTAATGTATTAGTTCTAAATAATTAATTTTGGGAAATATATATCGAAATGATTTTATTCTGTGGAAATATCTCTCAATATTTTTAAAAGTTTTGTGAAATGATATTATTTATATGGAAAACTTTTAGGACTCTATATTTTTAAATTGTTAGTTTAAAAAGAATTTTATATACATTTTAATACTTCTCACAAGTAAATATGTTTATTATAAAATTTATATGTAGTAGGGAAAAAGTTATTTGAAACAGTTTTTCTTATTATTACAAATTTTTAATCCAATGTGTGGACCTTCATTAGAATAATGTAAAGTTAGTTTATAATGTCAGCCATGAATATTTAAAATAGATCCTTTTTATTTAAAGTTTTTACTTGAATATTTAAAACAGTATTCACATTTTTTTCAACTCGTTAAGTATTCTAATTAAACAATCTTCATTAATTAGTAGCGATATCTTGTAATGACTCATTGTGGGAAATCCCATGACGTCATACTTGGGAAAAACCGATGAGGTCATAGATAAGACTCACTTATCTGATTAAATAGATAAGCGCGCTGAGGTGGGTTCATTCTTATAGTAGTTGTCCTAGTGACTGTACGCTATAATTAGTGCTCCGAGCAATTTTACTTTATTAATCTTTTTGAAAAAGTAATAAACGATGAATTAAAAAATTCAAACTCAAGTAAGTTGAAAAACTGTTTAGTATCATTCTCTATTTTTTTATAAGATTATTTTCCTTTCTAAATGATTTTAACCTAAGAGTTTTCCATATGTTATGTGGTTGCTAAACGATTTATTTTTGAAACTCTCTAAATGAATCTATTCAAATACCTATCTATTGTAATACTAATTTTCTTGAAAAACTTCTATTTAGAAAAAAAATTGTTCTTTTAGAAAGATATGACTTTTCTGTTTTGATCTCGATATTAATATCTGTATGTGTGCTAAATGTATAGTTATTTTAGTGAATGAAATTTTAACTTAATTTAAACTATAAACAAAGTCATTATTCCCTAGCACTATTCTATATGAATTTTTTTTATAACATATTATTGATGAACCCTTTTCGAAAAATAATTTATGTTTTCTAATTTAGTGGGAAACTGATTTAAACATCAGTCCCAGAAAAATCGACGCCATAGAAATAAGAGTTCTGAAGGAAATGGCTGAAAAAACCCCAGCACCTTCAACGCAAGAGTCTTCTCTGGTATATTATTACTATTATTATTTATTATTAGTGTGTAAAAATTTTAATAAATGTCGATTGTAAATAAGAATTTTCTTTTAAAGTGGGACATGGATTTTTCCCTCACGTCTAACCAAACAAATCTGATCGACCAAGTTGAGAAGATGTATAGAAGTGAGAGAGAGAAAAAAAATCAAATGATGGAGTCTCTGAAGGTATTTTTTAAAACTTTATAATACAAACTGAAGTTTAAATTAATTTTTTTTTGGTAAAAGCTTATAGGGGATATTCTTTTTTTTAGCGTAACCTGCCCAGTATGGTTCAACCAACCACATCAAAACCCCATTCTGATGTTCCTAAGGTATGTTTTCTTTAGTATATAATAATTATAAGTTGTAATAAAATTACCTATTTCAAACTTGAAAAGATAAAGTTTAAATCTTGATAAGATAAAGTTTAATTCTTGATAACGTAAAGTTTAATTCTTGATATCTCAAAGTTCAATTCTTAAAGCTCAAAGTTTATTTGTTGATAAAATTTAATTCTTAAAGTTTAAATCTTGATATTACCTTTTTTTAATAGCCATGTTTATAAAGCTAGGGTATGTATTTCTTTTCAGGATCAGCATGTATGTGAATTGTGTCAAAAATCGTTTTCACGTAAGGACAACTTAAAGCGACACCAACTGATTCACACAAAACAAAGAGGAGGTGCATCAAATATGAACCCTTCTATCTCAGTCGCAGGCCCATCTAGTGCCCGCCCTTCCGTCGCAGGCCAGTCAAACGTGGAGTCCTCTAAGGTAATTCTTTAAATATATTTTTTGTCTTTTTTTTTAATGTTAGTCCTCGAGAAAGATTAAATAGTTTTAAAGAGTTTTTTTTTTAATAGTATCATTTAGAAAATAGGGTGGGTTTGAAATAATTTTTTTTTGTTTAACTTTAGGTTTTGTTTAATAAAGGGTGAAACGAAGGGGTTTTTTTTAAAATAAAAATTAATTCTTTTTTTTTTAAATGTAAAAGTTTAATGAAGACTTAAATTTGAATAAAAATTAATTCTTTAAAAAAGTTAAATAAAATTTTAAATGAGGGTTTTTTCTACTTTTCAGGATGTTCACACTTGCGATGTGTGTCAAAAATCTTTCTCCAAAGCCTTCAATTTGAGACGTCATCGTGCTACCCACACAAAATCATCTGACAGTCTATTCACCTGCGAAATTTGTCAAGAAATTTTCACCCGGGCTGATAACTTAAAACGGCATTTAATAACGCATGAAAACCCTCAATATAGATGCCCTGAATGTGGAGGAAAATTCCCAAGAAAAGAAAATTTAAATCAGCATATACGCACGCAGCATAGCAGCACATCCAAATACGTCTCGGCAAAGCGACCCAGGACAACCACACGATCCAGTACAAGACCTCGAAAAGAAACTACAGCCTTAAATGTTTTTAAAGTAGTCACGATTGATTCTGATGAAGACACTCACCATGACATCACAGTTTTCTTTGACTCTGCTCGTGAAGAATTAAGGGAGGCTCTGGAGGAAGCTGTTGCAGAAAGGGATGCAATCAAGTGGCATGTGATGATAAAGGTTATACTTGAAAAAATATCTGTAGAAGGCGAGCAGGAGCTACTCTCAACGTATTTCCACTCAGATACTTACGAACAATTTACGAATGATTCCATTGAAGAAAATTTAGAAGAAGCACATCGGAAAATTATCAGTTCATTCGAAAAATTTGTCCAAAGGGGGTCCGGATGGCTTCTCAAGGAAGTATCATATCTTGAACTTAAAATGGGAAAATATTCACCTTTGAAAGGTAGCAGCTACCTTCAACTCCCAAAAGACTTGAAAGGTAAAGAAGCCATACTTAATATCCAAAACTTCGAAGATCAGAAATGTTTTCTCTGGTGCGTCCTGGCACACCAATTAAACCTAGATCGTAAGGAAAATCCCAACAGAGTCACCAAGTACCAACCGTTCGAAGATACAGTCAACATGAATGGCATATCCTATCCTGTATCATATCAGAAGATTCCTCTAATTGAGTCAATGAATGATTTAAGAATCAATGTTTTCGGGTACGAGGAGGGCGAACTTTACATTCTCTATGTGTCTAATCAAACAAACGAGGATGTGATTAACTTACTTCTTCTTTGTGATGGTGAAAATACCCATTACACCCTTATAAGGAACTTTTCAAGATTCATGTCACATCGAAGTGGTCATAGAAGTGCTGCCTATTACTGCTATACCTGCTTACACGGATTCACAAGACCTAAATTACTAGAAGATCACAAGCCCTATTGCAGTAACCACACCCCTCAAGTAATTAAAATGCCAAAACCCGGTGAAAATATACTCTCATTTACAGGAATCCATTTGCAAGCTCCTATGCCCTACGTCATCTATGCAGATTTCGAATCCCTGCTCGTACCCATTCACACTACTGAACCCTCCAATAAGTCATCTTATCAAGTAAAGACTGCTCGTCACGAGGCTTGTGGGTTTGCGTTCGTTATTGTGGGCTCTGACGGACGCACCTATAAGAAGATAGAAGTGTATCGTGGGGAGAATGCTGCAGAAGAATTTATTAAAGCCATTCTAAAATTCAAAGAGGAAATCACATCGAAATTATTAACCATCGCCCCGATGAATCTCAGTGACGAAGAGGAAGAAGCTTTCCAGCAAGCCACAGAATGTTGGATATGTCATAAGTCATTGGGCAAGGAACGCGTCAGGGATCACGATCACATTTCTTCAAAGTATAGGGGAGCTGCCCACCCCTCTTGTAATATTAACTTCAAGCAGAGTAAAGTGATTCCTGTCGTGTTTCACAATCTTAAAAAGTATGACGCACATCATATAATGCGTAAGCTAGGTTGCTTTAAACAGCTGAAAATAAGTGTGATTGCTGCCAATATAGAAGACTACATCACATTTAAATTACAAGAATATGATTCCTCTATTCAATTCTCATTCATTGACTCACTGCTCTTCCTCCCGGCCTCCTTAGACAAATTAACATCAAATTTGAAACCATGCGACTTTAATATATTAAGAGAAAACTTTGCTCAAAATACAAGAACTGAACTACTATGTCGCAAAGGTATTTATCCCTACGAATATATGAATTCGTTTAAAAAATTTCAAGAAACCCAGCTTCCTCCACCCTCTGCTTTCCACAACACATTATCGAATCAAGATATCACAGAATCAGACTATGCACATGCGAAAAATATATGGAATACTTTCAGAACAAACAATCTCGGGGAATATCACGATCTATATTTAAAGACCGATGTGCTTCTACTAGCTGATGTATTCGAAAATTTTAGACGTCTCTGCAGTCAATATTATAATATTGACCCATCCCACCTCGTCACTTCACCAGGCTTGTCTTGGCAGGCCTGTTTGAAAATGACTGAGGTGGAGTTGGAATTATTGACCGATGTGGACATGCTGCTGTTTATCGAAGAAGGCGTACGCGGGGGTGTGTCGCAGATCTCCCACAGGTTTGCGACCGCCAATAATAAAGATGTTCGAAATCACGTCCCCAGTGAAGAAACATCCCATATCATGTACTGGGATGCCAACAATCTTTACGGTTGGGCGATGTCCCAGTATATGCCCCATGGAGGGTTCCAGTGGTGTGATGGCTCCAACTTCACAGAAGAAAGCATATTACAGATACCAGATGACTCAAGTACTGGTTACATTTTCGAGGTGGACTTTGAGTACCCTGAATCCCTTCACGATGACCATAACGACTATCCTCTTGCCCCGCAAAGACTCACCGTAGAAGAAGAAATGCTGTCTGACTACGCAAAGAATCTTCTACAGAAGGGGTTCAGAGGTACTCCGAAACTCATCCCCAACTTGATGAGAAAAGTCAAATATATTTCTCATTATAGAAACGTTAAATTATACATTGAATTGGGGTTAAAGCTAACGAAAATTCACAGAGTTCTCCAGTTCCAACAGTCCCCTTGGCTCAAACAATATATCGAATTTAACACGGAAAAACGCAAGCAAGCAACTAGTGCCTTTGAGAAGGATTTCTTCAAATTACTAAATAACAGCATTTATGGCAAGTGCATCGAAAATCTTAGGAAGAGGCGAAATATTGAATTATCTAATCAAGAAAGAAGATGTGAGAAACTAGTCGCCTCTCCCTACTTCAAAAATTTCAAGATATTCGATGAGAATCTCGTAGCTGTTGAAAGGCAGAAGCCCAGTATCTTGATGAACCGGCCTATTTACGTCGGGTTTTCGATACTAGAGCTATCAAAGGTGCTCATGTACGAATTCCATTATAAATTTATCAAACAAATTTATCCTGGAAATCGTTCAATTCTGCTTTTCACGGATACAGATTCTTTAACCTATCTCATCACGACTGAAAATCTACAAAATGAGATGTCTCTCAATAGGACGCGATTTGATTTTTCAGATTATCCCCAAGAACACCCCCTTTATTCTGACACGAATAAGAAAGTCTTGGGGAAATTTAAAGACGAATTAAATGGCGTGCCTATTCATCAGTTTGTAGGTTTGAAGTCGAAAATGTATTCGATTAAATCCTCCAAAGAAGAAAACAAGAACGAAAAATCATGCGTCAAGCATAGATTATGTAACACTTTCCAACGCTTCCAAAATAATTTTACGAATCATACTCTTTTATAAGCTAAAAGATAACATCTAAGTAATCCGAATACTTTATTCAGCCCTGTATAGGATCTATAGATTTGTATATATACTACATAGGATGCTAAATTTTAGTTCAGTTAGGAAACACGTAGCACAGTTTAAAATTCTCCGTCTGGAGTTAAATAATACGGAAATGTGTTCCCGAACTTTTGTGCTTCCCTGTATAGGATCTACAGAATTTATACACACCACGTAATATACAAAAAGCGATTTAAAATTAAAATCGCATTCAGTAACTTAAAACGCACTTCCAGGAATTATTGTTAACATACAGTAGAGAATTCTTTTGTGTGTCCCTGTAAATGAACGATGACTGCTATACACACAATATTCTGTAGTAAGTCTCTTGTAATGAACCTTATATAAATTTCAATGCGTTTAAAATAGTGAAACATTATTTAAATAAACCGCAGACGATTTTTCTCCATAGACGTAATGTAACGGAATTCTTTTGACTGTCCCTGTAAAGTAAGTATAAGTGCTATGCACACCCTATTCCATATTAAGCTTCTTCTAATGCACCTTAGTGATATATATAAATTTCAATGCGTTTAAAGTATTGAAACATTATTTAAATAAACCGCAAATGATTTTTCCCCATAGACCGCAATGTAACGGAATTCTTTTGAGTGTCCCTGTAAAAAAACTATAAGTGCTACACACTTCCGTTGAAATAGGGAACATGCTATAGATAACGATTATAACATATAAAATTTGCAGGGCAATCCGAGCATATTTACGGGAGTTAGAGCACGGACAGACGGCAGACGGCAGACGGCAGACGGCCAGACGGCAGACGGCCAGACGGCCAGACGGCAGACGGCCAGACAAACCGAAGTCATAAACACTTTTCAACTAGGTTGGAAAGTGTTAAAAAGCGAGCCAAGGGGGTCTCAACATCTATAGTTAAAAATAAATTGAAACATGAAGATTATGTGAAATGTTTGGAAAGACAAGCTACAACCTTTGAAGAACAGTCAAGAATAGGGCAGCAATCACACATACTTTACACCCTTAAACAGAATAAAAAGTGTTTGTCACCCTTTGACGACAAGCGTTACCTGCTAGAAGATGGAGTAAGTAGCCTAGCTTACGGACATTATAAAATTCCAAGATAATTTTAAAAAAAAAATCTAAAATCTTTAGAAAAAAAAAAAGAAAAAAAAAAAGAAGGAAGATATCAAAATCTTCCAAACAAATTTTTGGGAATCGATTGTGTGATCTACCTCCCCGTGGTGATTCCTGGGACCAGGAAGTTTTGACTCTAGGTCACTTCTAGCCAAAAGCTCACACCTTAAGGCAAAATTCATTTCAGTTGAGAGTTATATCTTAGATTACTTTCAGTTGAAAATCCTACATTTGGCGACTTTTAAAACTAAAAATTCTATTTTTTGGCAATTTTTAAAACTAAAAATCACAAAAATTTCTTAAGTTCCCCAATTAAAATTAATGAATATTTTTAATTATTCATTCACCCTCAAATATACTCTAACATGTATATTGAATGGCCTACTCTCGTTGAAAAAAAAAAATGCTTCAAAAATTTCTAAGTTCTCCAATTAAAATTAATTAAATTTCTAATTCGCTAAAATAAATCCCTTGAAACACACCTCGTACTCTAGTAGGAAATTCTCCGCGGAAAAAAAATTTTGCTTCAAAAAATTTCTAAGTCTCGCAATTAAAATTAATTAACACTAATCCCCTTATCTTAGGTGGTGGAGGAGGACACTTCGGGAGGAGGTGGGCACTTCAGGAGGAGGAGACCACTTCGGGAGGAGGAGGCCACTTCGGGAGGAGGAGAGCACTTTGGGAGGAGGAGGAGGGCACTTCGGGAGGAGGAGCCCTCCTCCCTCCTCCGGCTCCAAGCTCCTCCTGAGGCCGGATCCCCATTTTCTCTCTACTCAGATCTCCAGGAAGAATTAATTCCATGCTAAACTATTCCCGAAAAAAAAAGTCTAGCCCGGCCCGGCTCGAGTTTACAGAAAAAAAAGAATATCCGCCCAGGAAAGAGTGGGGAACAGACAAGGTCCGAGTTTCGTGAATTAAAATTGGCTCGAGATTTTTTTTGGGTGACACTCTTTCCCGCACAGACCTCTCTGATGTCGGTTTAGCACAAGAGGGGGGGGGGGGGCAGTCGATCCGCCATCGATCGCAACCGGGGCGAATTTTCAGCTATTATGCCAGGCCCAGGTCTGAAAATTTTGGCCCGTGTAGACCTCTAGAAAGGAAATCTAAGCCAGGCTCGAACCGAAAAAAAAGAAGTCTGGTCAGGCCCCAATCTACAGAAAAAGCAAGGCCCGGTTCAGGCCCAAGTCTCAAGAAAAAAATAACGCCCGGTCCCGACCCAACCCTTAAAGAGTGAAGACCTGTCTCGGCCCGACCCGCGGGTCAGGCTGTGATTCGCCAGAGTCCTTTTTTCGTGGAGGCATCTAATGTCGGTTTACAGACCCTGTTTTAACCCAAGGGGGGGCGATCGTCCCATCGCAGACCTTTTATTAGCGCAAGGGAGGGGGGGCGGGCGTCGATCCACCATTGGTCGCAACGAGGCCGAATTTTCAGTTATTATGCCGATCCGAGGCTTGAAAATTTCGGCCCGTGCAGACTTCTAGAAAGAATGAAATCTAAGCCAGGCTCGAACTGAAAAAAAAGAAGTCTGGTCCGGCCCGTCTCAAGAAACAGCGAGGACCGGTCCAGGCCCAAGTCTCCAGAAAAAAATAAGACCCGGTACCGACCCGACCCTTAAAGAGTGAAGACCTGACCCGGCCCGACCCGCGGGTCGGCCGGGCTGCGCCAGAGACCTTTTCCCGTGGAGGACTCTAATGTCAGTTTACCGACATTTTTTTAGCCCAAGGGGGGGGGGCGATCGCCCCATCGCCCCTCCCTTAGATCCGCCATTGAAGAATATACTATTTCCATTATCTTTGAAGGATGGCTATTAAAACGTTTCACAAAGGCGTTAAAAGTAAAATGGTTTACCAGGTAAACTTGACATATGTTTTTACACAATTCGCCGATTTCCACGATTTTATTTGGCCTGCCTTTTTTCATTGGTTGCAGTTTCCTTTTCGTGATTATTTGTCACAAAATTTCACTTTTTTAAAACTTAGTTATGTCAAAGCCTCTATAAAATAGAAATACTGTATTGTCTCCTATGGAATGTGATAAAGAGGTAGTTAATTATTTACGTTTCTAATTATCGGGAATGAAATATTTTGCTTTATTAATGCATTTATTCTTCTTTTAATGATACGTGAACGAAGTCACGGGTAACAGCTAGTTTCTTAATAAATGTTTTTATTAGTACCTTCTAAAGTTTTGATTCGATTTTCATAAAATTTGAAATGTTTCGACAAAATTTTGCAAAGATAATATATCTTAAATTTCAAAGCATTCGATTGGGTAGTTTTTGCGTTGTTATATGCGGACGAGCGGACAGACAGACAGACGACGACAATAGGTGCTACGTATTTATATAATTACGAACGCACCTAAAAAGGCAAAAAAAAATCTATTTAAAATTTTCGAATTTTTTGCCCCAATCGTTCATGGGCCCCCTACAATCAATCCGTATACCAAATTTAGAAACTCTGCGGCCGGCGGTTTCCGAGTTTTTCTGGTTACGTACATAGATACGCGTACGTACTTTAATAGTGTAAGATTTAGTTTTGCACAAATTCAGAAATTTTTTCAAAAAGAAAATCAATGAATTGATATCGCTTAGGTATGATTTTCCGCTATTGACAAAGCCAAGAGAAGTCAACGACCTCTAATACGCACACCCTAATAAATAAGGTAAGGTAGAACTAAGATGTATTATTTTAAGGAAGGGCCGATAAACTTTGGGACGAAATATAATTGAGGAACGTGGGTGTTGTGAATTGACTCATTTACGAGTATAAAAAAATATATTTTTTTTTGCGGTATGGGGTGTTTACACCCTATAAATCTCCCATTAAACGCAATCCAGACGGAAGTATAGATATATATTTTGTAAAAATTACTTCTTAAGTCAGAAAATGCCATTAGAAGGTCAAAGAGAAATAAATTTGGTTGTTTTGAAGCGTGATTAACTGATCAAATGCTGCGAAGATAGAAGACAATACATGCTAGGATATTTCTTAAAGAAAATACTTCACTTTTGAACAATCTGATTTATCTTTTCGTTGACGTATTTCAAACGTGAAACAATAGTTATTTTTCACACCAGAAATAAGAATACGCTTACATGATTAAAACCAAGGGATCCAACCCGCGGTTTTCCCTGTGTGTAGAAAATAAGTGAAAATCGTTTTTATTGAAAATTTTAATAGATTTTTTTATACTTAATCTATTTTTTTTTAGATTGCCCACCAACTACACGAAAAAGTTTTTTTTTTTTTTTGGTGAAAGATTAAGGGGTTCTGCCCAGTACAAGCTACGTTCACCAACCCTGTTCAGACACCGCAGGCTAACTCTAATAAGTTTTCTTTGATCTAATAATATCTAAAAGTTTTCTTTGATCTAATAATATTTAAAAGTTTTCTTTGAAAGTCTTATTTGATCTCAGAAAAACTAGGCGAAGAAAACTTTTAGAAATTATTTATGTTGAAGTTCGAGGGACTGTTCAAACGCTTAAAAAAAAGATCCGTTAGCGACAGCCACCATCTAGTATTCAGGGAGCAGTGCATCAATGCTGAGTGGCGTCAGTTTCGGCCTCGACTGAACGCCAATTGCTGTCAGCGCCATCTATTGTTTGAAATTTGAACTAAAATCAAGAATCACAGTAAAAAAAACTCCTGACATCATACATAATCCTCCTGCAAGAATTTTTTTAATACATGTCACCGTTTTACAAGTTATTGAAATTTAAAATTCATCAGTCATTTTTGGGACACCCGGTAACTAGGGATGTTCAAGAATTAAATTTGATCTTATATATATTTATATATAGCATAGCTGCCAACTTTTACGCTTTTTTGTTACCACTAAAATTTAATTGAAATTTTGTGTTATTTAATTAACTAATTGTGGCGATTTAATAAGATAAAATTTACTATTAAATTTTAGTGGTACGAGAAAAGCGTAGAAGTTGGCAGCTATAGTATATATATATATATATATATTGCTATACTTATATATGTATTTATATTTATATATATTCTCTCTCTCTCTCTCTCTCTCTCTATATATATATATATATATATATATATATATATATATATATATATATATAACCATTAATGAAACATTACGATAACACCAACTGAAACTTGAAATTATGAATTAGGAAGTAATAATTTATTGACAACGAAATTGTAACCCCAGCACAATGAATATAGATATTAGATACTAATATAAAAGAAGTAGAAATTAAATTAAAAATTGAATAAAATAGAATGAATTAAATTTGTGGAATTTATACAGAATTATCAAGTTCCAAATGCATAAATTCCACAAATAAAATGAGTGGTTTCATCTTCATATTAGCATTAAAATTGCTAAAGAATATGAATTTGGGACGACCACTCTATGACCATAACCATCTAATTAAAAAAAGACTGAAAATTCATAAAATAAATACAATACTTAAAAAGAGAGAAACCTTACCCAGAGTTATAAGAGAAGAACTGGAGAATAGATCGACAAATGCCATAATCTACACGATGAAGATGGATTCCTACTACCAACACTTACCAGATACATGAAGACAAATAAAGGCAATGAATTGCAAAAAATAATTTACTAAATGTTGCCAAAAACAGTTTTAAAGGATTACAAACCCTGTTGCCAATTTAGAAAATGAATTACATGGATATATGGAATTTTTTAAAAGCATCACAAACCATGGTGTTGCCATCTATGATTTTGAAAATAAACTACATGGAAATATTGAATATTTTAAATCAACAAGCCATGGTGCTGCCATCTACGAGCAGAATATGTAGTGAAATACAATGGAAAAATCAATATTAAAAATGAATTCATTCTATCTTAAGTGGTCGTAATTATTTAATAAATATAAATGAAATAAAAATAAAATAAATAATATTTAATAATAAATATATATGAAATTAAATATAAAATGAATAATAAATCCAATTGCATTAAAGTAAAATTGGATGTAGTAATGATTAATTAAAATACTAAAAGTGAATAAAGATGCTATGGAGATAAATTTAATATTAAACATATGATACAATAGTATAGGGAATAACATTAATTTAAATTAATACATATAATTTTAGAATTTAATAAAGTATTAAATTATTTTAGAATATGATATTAGAATATGATATTGCCCACCGTGGGCAAATTAAAATACTAAATTATGTGAATTAAGATACTATGGATTTAAAAATAATATTAATTAAGTATTGAAATTAATAGTAACAAATTATGTTTTTGCATACAAAGTTAAAATTTAAAATCACGTGATATAAGTTGTTAGGGAATAAAATTAATTTGAATTAATATATATTATGTTAGTGTTTAATAAAGTATTACATTATATTAGAATATGATATTGTCCCCCATGGGCATAAAAGTAAATACAATAAATCAATAAACATTCTTAATAGTAGTGAATAATTCATTTAAATTAATTAATGGAGATTTAAATATAACTACGGTAATTCACATATAAAAGTACTACATCAAAGTCCATTACAAAAAGTGTATTAGTAAGCGTATGTGTAAATCAAAATGCCCTCTTTTTTTTTTTTTTTTTTTTTTTTTTTTGTAAAATAAATTAATTATGCGTTTTTTCCATACAACTCCGCCACACACCTCCTCAATCCAACATCTACCCACCCAGCCGCCCTATTATAATTAATTAATTAATTAATTTTTTTTTAAATATTATATTTTTTTTATACATTTTTAACGCATGTGTTAATTTGGTTGTATAGATCATATAAGTACTAATTATATATTAAAGAATATATGAATTTTTTTGGAAAACCATGTTCTAATGCATCATAGATTAGTTTTTTAATGTTGCTGTTAATGAGTTGAGAAGAACATAAACTTTTTATTCTGTAAATATGATGAAGGAGTATATTGCGATATACAGAATTATGAAGACAGGATTTAAAATTAGTAAATGTATTAACTTTAAATTTAAATTCTTTACGTTTATCAAAAAGATCAATTATTGTTTTGTTTTCTTTAAGTGTAATTTTAAGATCTAAAAAGTTAATAGTATTGTTAGAAAGGAGGTTTTCCGTTAATTCTAAATTAGTAGGATAATCAACTGGAAATATAGATATATTAGTGTGATCAGTGGCAATTAAAATTATGTCATCAATATAACGATATAAATGTATATTACTGTTAATAAAAGTACGTTCATAGTGATACAAGTATAAGTCTGATAGTATACTAGATGTACATCCCCCTTGTGGTATACCGACTTTCTGTAACTATAACGTATTATCATGCAGTATAAAATTATTATATATAATGAAATTTGTTAAAGTTTTAAAATAAGCTGTATCTATATGAATAGGTAAATTTAGTGTATGATGATACTTATTAAATAATGCATTTATAACATTATGTAGATCTAATAAATCTATATTATTAAAAAGATCTTTGAAATCATAAGTCAATATATTGTTAACACATTTAAGATTTTTTAAAATATTGACGAGTTGATAGCTATTTTTTATACAATGTGTATTATCAGTGGATGTTGTCAGTGTATAAATTTGATTGAGAATTTTTAATAGATGTTTATTGGCTATATTATTATATGTATTGCACACAATAGTTACAGTCCTAAATTTAATTGGATTTTTATGAAATTTGGGTATAAGAACTAAATAAGGATAATTAAAGTTAGTAGAAGAAATATTTAATAGTTTATAATAACTGTGAATTTTACGATTATTTACAATTACATTTTCATTAGTTTTTTGAAACGATTTGTTAGTAGAAATACAAGATTTAAGTAGCCGGTGATAATAAGATTTACATAAGATTGCATAATTATTAGGAGATTATATATATATATATATATATATATATATATATATATATATATATATATATATTTTGTGCTATCCTTATATATGTATTTATATTTATATATATTTTTTCTATGTATATATATTTTTTTCTATACTTATATATGTATTTATATTTATATTTTTTTTCTATAAATATATATATATTGCTATACTTATATATGTATATATATTAAATATTATATTTTTCTAGGTTAAGAAATGTTTTAGTATAGATGAGGACGTTTTATTTGTTTTGTTTCTTCATAAACTAATGCGTTATTGTAGAAAAATCAGTTCCTTGGAGATATGAAGGACATAATATATGAAAGATGTGAATATAAAAAAATATACAGTGTAAAATTATTAAAAATTTAAAACGTTTAAACGTTCTTTATTATTACTATTATTATTATTATTACTATTATTATTATTATTATTATTATTATTTTTTTTTTTACTTAAAAAAATTAATTTTTTTAAAATATAGCCATGATGATTTCTTTTTTTTTTTGTCGTGAAAAACATTTTATTTAACAATTTCATTTCATTATATGTATTTGAAGTTCATAAAAAGTTATAGTTAAAAGAACAAGGGCGATTCCCCTTATTAAAAATATTTCGATAAAATTTATGTTTGAATATTAACCGTAAACTGCACTTTAAAATTTAACAAGTTTACATCAAATACAACCTGTTATCCTGAAACTTTTTGAAGCGAAATATGCTATAAGCACTCAGACAGCCAAAATATTTTGTTGTAATTTTCTCCGTTTAACTTTCCTACAATACTATTATGTTAACGGCATGTATTTTATTATAGTTTGAAAATTTAATGGGTCTCTTAAATATTAAAAAGTCAAGACCATTTTTGACATTTTATATTTTAAAAAGTATACATTACAAAAAACATAATTTTAAAAGGCAGTAATAATAGATATATGTTTCTTCTTTCATTTCTTTTTTTTTTCAGATCATATTTGGAAAAATTAGTTTTATAGAAGTTTTTTAACTTCTAGACATTTGTAAAAGAAATTTGCATAAATTTTTGGTATCTAATTATATTTGTACCTAATTACTCTCGTACTTACACTGAATTAAAAAAAAAATGTTTATTTATAGCATTTGTTTGTTTAAAAAAAATAAAAGTGTGTCTTGCTTACATAAAATTTTCAAAATTTTAGCCCCCCCCCCACCCCCCCAAAATAAATAAATAAATAAATAAATAAATAAAAAATAAATAAATAAAATAAATAACATAAATAAATAAGAAAAAAATAAAAATAAAATAAAAGTTATGAAATTTTAGGTTTACTTTATAGTTATCATACGCTATATATCCTGAAAATTCTATTCAAAAGTATTGATAATTTTTTTAACTACAACTTGCGCACAATGCCCTAAAATCATATTTTGATAAAAATGACTTTAATGTTATCTCTTTGAAAATATTCTTTGAGTATATTTTTGGATTTTTTCATACAGTTTGTTTTAAAGTCTCCAGAAATGATTACTGTAATATATATATATAAATTTATTTTATATCATCATTTTTCTCAGCAATGTTTGCGCATAGATATTGCAGCCATTTTTCATTTTTGAGTTGATGTTTTGCTGATTGTCAAGTACTGACAATCCTTTTGCATCATCTACAGTCTTTTTTCCTGAATCTTGAACATTATTTTATGATCTAATTACTAATTAAGTTGAATAATTGTTTATTTATCTAATTTCTATTTCAGTTGCATATTTATTTATTTATTTTTGTTATTTGAACCTCATGTCGGTTATTAATTATCTTGTTTCATATATATATATGTTATAAGGGGCTTAATATTGTCGATTTTAGGCATAATGCTGACAATATTTGATGAAATAACATATGTTTACTATGACTATTCTTATAAAGTCCTTCTGAAGATTCTATACGACATTCATAGTTTTCCAATTTTTGCTTTTTCATCTTTTTAAGTATAATCCCTTCAGTGTAGATTCCATTGCTTTTTATAATGTCTTATACTTCGTTTTTCACATGTGTTTTCATTTTTAAATATATATATTCAAAAAATAAATTATTTGAAGATTTAACACTTTCCGAGCAAAGAATTTCTGTTCTAAAATGTTGAAATGATTGAATGACACCAGGATTTACGAACAAATTTATTTGGAAATAGCTTTTCTGCACGTACATTATAAAAGTAAAATGTTATTCAAAAATTCTGGTGCTATCGTGGCATTTGGGGATAAAAAAATTAAGTGGAATTTATATCACACCGCCCTTCAAAGGGTTAAGAATACTACACTGTAAAAACGATATTTTCAAAACTGAGCAAAAAATACTCAAATCTACTCATGAGTAAAACATCATGTGCTCCTATTTGAGTATGTCCATGTTTCAAAAATGAGTATGCACTGACTTCTATGTGCTCATTTTTGAGTGTTTCGATGTTTCAAAAATGAGTTTGAACTGATTCTAATAATTTTGGAGTCTGTCCATGTTCCAGAAATGTGTATGAACTGACCTCTATGTGCTCAGTTTTGAGTCTGTCCATGTTTCAATATTCTGAGTATTTCCGGTATTTCAAAATTGAAAAATTCGGGTCGTCGTATTTGAAGCAAAAAGTTTCTTAACAAAATGAAAACCTCGATTTACTCAGATTTGAAAGTGTCATTTTTCTCAGTGTAAATTACCCTTAAAATACGTATATTTAAAAAACGTAAAAAAAAAAAAAAAAAATTAAGCTGGCAACCTTTATTCTGTCACTTATCTTATGCCATACCAAATATAACTAACTGCATTGCTTAAGCTGAGTTCATAATTAAATAAAACAATTACATAATGTATTCATAGGACAAGAAACCTTATTTAGTAATATACACACAAAAAGCGATATTAGTACGAAGTTTTCTGGAGTCCCCGGGAGAAGTTCTCGCCTACGCAACTTCCGAAGTTTGAGCGGAGGCGTTCGCAAGATTTAACTGTCTAATGCTCTCCAGAAAGATCAATAAAGAGTGTCTGTTTACGTTTGGAGCAAATTGTAATGGATAAGGGATTTATGTAAAAATCATTATGCAGGACTAATTTGTTGATTTTGTTGGGGATTTGTTATTTTTCGCTGTTAGATACGTTATTCTTTTCTCACGGACTTACCCTTCAATTCCCACATACGATCTTCCGGAATAATTTTCCTTTTTTTCAATTTTTAACACTTTCCAACCTAGTTGAAAAGTGTTTATGACTTCGGTTTGTCTGACTGTCTGGCCGTCTGCCGTCTGTCCGTGCACAAACTACCGTAAATATGCTCGGATTGCATTGCAATTTTTATATGTTGTCGTTATCTATAGCATGTTCCCTATTTCAACGGAAGTGTGTAGTACTTATAGTTTTTTTACAGGGACACTCAAAAGAATTCCGTTACATTACGGTCTATGGGGAAAAATGATTTGCGGTTTAGTTTAATGATGTTACACAATTTTAAACACATTGTAATTGATATATATCACGAAGGTGCATTGCAATAAGCTTAACATGGAATTGGGTGTGCATAGCACTTATAGTTACTTTACAGGGACGGTAAAAAAAATTCTGTTACATTACGTCTATGGAGAAAAATCGTTTGCGGTTTAATTAAATAATGTTTCACTATTTTAAACGCATTGAAATTTATATATATCACTCAGGTGCATTACAAGAGGCTTACTACAGAATAGTGTGTGTAAAGCAGTCATCATTCATTTACAGGGACACACAAAATAATTCTCTACTGTCTGTTAACAATAATTCCTGGAAGTGCGTTTTAAGTTACTGAAAGCGATTTCAAATTTAACTCACTTTTTTTCTATTACTTGGTGTGTATAAATTCTGCAGATCATATACAGGGTAGCACAAAAGTTCGCGAGCACATTTCCTTTTATTGACAGAAACTCCAGAAGGAGAATTTTAAACTGTGCTATGCGTTTCCTAACTAAACTAAAATTTAGCATCCTATGTAGTATATATACAAATCTATAGATAATATACAGGGCTGAATAAAAGTATTAGGATATTTTTCCGAATATTGTATATGTTGGAAATATATGTTGGAAATTCCTGAAATAACGTTTTTAAATATGTTATGCGTTTTCCAAATTGTTTACTTAGATGTTATCTTTCAGCTTATTAAACAGTAATGATTTGTAAAATTCTTTTGGAAGCGTTGGAAAGTGTTACATAATCTATGCTTGGCGCATGATTTTTCGTTCTTGTTTTTAATCACTAAGTGAGACAAATATATGCAAGT
The DNA here is from genome assembly GCA_963931845.1 of Maratus michaelseni. Lineage (NCBI taxonomy): Eukaryota > Metazoa > Arthropoda > Arachnida > Araneae > Salticidae > Maratus > Maratus michaelseni. The sequence goes on from OZ007600.1 coordinate 200,458,625, forward strand.
TTCATTTATTTCCTAAATTCTTCAGACATCAAATTAATTATTAATTAATACTACAGTTATAAATTCTTAAACAGCAACTCACACACATTTTTTTCTTTCAGATCGTAATGGGGGAAATTAGTTTTAATAGGGTTTTTTAAACTGTTGGATATTTGTCGAACAACAAATTGGAATCACAGGTTTTGGGCATTATTACGAAAAAAAATTTGCATGTAAAACAAACTTTTTAATATCTAATTCCACTTAATAATCTTGTGCTTACACTAAACCTAAAAAATTGTTTATTTAAAACATTTTTATGTTTTAATAGAAAAATTATATCTTGCTTATATAAAAATTTCCGAATTTTACCAATATAACACCAATATTAATAATAAAAAAAAATTAACCAAAAAAGATGAAAATTGAGGTTTACTTTACAGAGCGTGTATTTTTATTATATATCCTGAAATTTTATGCAATAATCTTGAAAAGTATTTCAGCTCACTTGCGCGGAATGCCCTAAAATCACATTTTGAGTAAAATGACTTTCAATTTCTCTCTTTGAAAATATTCCTTCGGTAAATATAGGATTTTTTTTCTGCATTTTGTTTTAAAGTATCCACAGATTATTACTGTTTAAGGGGGCAATGGACTTTCGAAATCACGAAATTCAACTAAAAAATAGCTTGTTATTATTATTAGTATTATTATTTGGTGAATTTTGAAACTAGATACTCAAATTCATCGGATGAATTTTTTCTTCTTTTACAATTCTAACACTTCTTTGCAGATATATAAGCTTTTATGTAAGCCATAAGCTTTGATATAAGCCCGAGATATAAGCCATTTGTAAAAATTCTATATATGTATGTTCTATATATTTTATGTATATTCTACATACTTTTTTATACTTAAAATGTCGTTTTCTCAACATTGAAAATTTCGCACATTTCTCAGTTTTGAAATGCTTTATGCGCATTCCTTTATTATCAGTTTATTTTTAAATTGATACTGTGCAATCTCTATAGAATAATAAATAAATGTTAGCATAAAAACTTCAGGGGCATTTTATTGTTGAAATTTATGTGCGTATAGAATGATATAGCCAGTTTTTTGGAAAAAAACTAAGCCTAATTATAAACAAGTAATATAAAAACTTTTTTTTTTAAGTCAATTCCTACTTAGGTCAAATAGAAATTTTTTTCCAGTGATCTACACGCTTCGCCACTGACGGTATTTATTCCTAAATTTATATCCTGCTAAATGTCTTACATAAGAGAAATTTTTGAAATGTATTAAAAATTAAATAAAAAATAAATAGCTAAAATACCAAAAATTAATAGCTCGAAAAGTATTTCTCACAAAATTGTTAGACAAACTGCGTTAGAAAGTTAAAAAAAATTGTATTTTTCTTGATATAAATTTAAAATCTAATGATTATGCCGTTTTTCAAATATTGAATTTCAAAAATTACCAAACTTCACAATAAAGTGCCATAGCGATGTTACAGTTAACGATAATACAGTTTTTTTCAAATATTAATTCATTAATTAAATTTTTTTATTTAATTTTAGTTTTATACTTCATTTCTGTTCAAAAGTATAGACTTACTCCACATTTATAGTCTCCTTCGCCCGCGAGCCGCCTGATCTTCGTCCGTGAACAGCCAGCCCCATTATCTTTTTACGTGTGAAGGTGAGACTATAAATATGGAGTGAGTCTATACTTTTGAACAGAAATGAAATATAAAATTAAAATTAATTAATTTAATTTAATTAATGAATTAATATTTAAAAAACTGTATTAACATCAATTGTCATCCAGTACAAGTTTAAAAAAATATTTTTTCTCTTATATATTCAGCGAACTTTTACAATACACGACAACTTTAAATGTAATATATGGAAAGTATCTCATAAATAAATATTGTCATATTTTATGCAAAAGAAATGCGGATAGGCCATTTTGAAACATGCCATTTTTTGTCGTATTAAAATGTTTAAAATGCAATGACTAAAAATATGTCTTATATTTTAATTTCTAATTTTGTGCATAAGTGTTTTGGCCTGTTCTTAACAACTCTGTCAAATTTCAAATGAATCCATTAAGAATTATAAAATTTAGCTTTCAAAGTCAACTATCGCCTTAATATGTATATGTTTGTATACCGAGTGTCCTAATGTGTTATGTACTGACTGATTTTAAAATTCAATAACTTCCAAACGGTGACAATATTTAAAAAAATCTTGCAGGACAGTAATGTATGATGTCAGGAGTTTTTTCTTGATTCTAGTTCAAATTGCCACCAATAGATGGCGCTGTGAGCACTATACCTCCAATCGCGGTAGAAACAGCAATCACCCAGCATTGATGTGAAGGAAGGAGGTTAAATACATTGAGTGGGTCTCATTCACCAATAAAACGTTATTCAGAATCGGCCCCTAAGAACAAGATTATATTAGCGAATAAGACCCACTCCATGTATTTAACCACCTTCCTTCGCATCAATTCTGGGTAATTTTAGCTTTTGCCTCGATTGCACGCCTATTGCTCGCAGCGCCATCTGTTGCTGGTGATTCGAAATAAAATCCGGAATCGCAGTAAAGAAAACTCTTGATACATTACTCGTCAGCAAGATTTTTTTAAATAGCCACTGTTTGGAAGTTATTTAATTTTAAAATCAGTCATTCCTTTTTAGGACACCCGGTATTTAAAAAATTGAATTTCTTGCAGGTTTAAAAGTCCGGAGTCCATTTAAAATACGTATACTTGAAAAAAAAAAGATAAATAAACTCGCAGCATTTGTTCACTCACTGACCTTATCCCATCACACCAAATATAACTGACTGCATTTCTTAATATAAGTGAGTTCATAATTATGTAAAACAATTACATAATGTATTCATAAGACAAGAAACCTTATTTAATGAAACACAGAAAAAGCGATATTAGTACATGAAGTTTTCTGGAGTCCCTGGGAGATGTTCTCGCCTACGCAATTTCCCAAGTTTCAGCGGGGGCGTTCGCAAGATTTAACTGTCTATTACTCTCCCGAAAGATCAATAAAGAGTTTCTGTTTACGTTTGAAGCAAATTGTAATGGATAAGGGATTTATTTGAAATTATTATTCAAGGACTAATTTGCTGGGGATTTGTGATTTTCGCTATTAGATACGTTATTCTTTTCTCACGGAATTTTTAACCCCTCATTTCCCACATACGATCTTCCGGAATAATTTTTATTTTTATTATTTTGAATCATTAAGTGCGTCAAATATATGCAATTGTGATTTATTTTGTATATTCTTCAGATATCAAATTAATTATTAATTAATACTACAGTTATAAGTTCTTAAACAGCAACTCACACACATACACACATTATTATTTTTTAAAATCATAATGGGGTAAATCAGTTTTATAGGGTTTTTTTAACTTTTAGCTATTTGTAGAACTTTTCGGAGCAGCAAATTGGAATCACAGGTTTTGCGCATGATTACAAATAAATTTCTACATATAAAACAAACTTTTTGGTATCTAATTACACTTAATAATCTTGTGAGTACCTTGAACCTAAAAAGTTGTTTATTAGTAGCATTTTTATGTTTTAATAGCAAAATTATATCTTGCTTATTTAAAATTTTCCAACACTCTAAAAACGACATTTTCAAAACTGAGCAAAAAATACTCAAATCTGAGTAGGTCGCATAGTCAAAATGGCTCCGAATCAAAATGACTCATGTTTGAAACATGTATATACTCATTTCTGAAAACATGCACAGGCACACACTCAATAATAAAATATCATGTGCTCCTATTTGAGTATATGTCCATGTCATGTTTCAAAAATGAGTAGGAACTGACTGCTATGTGCTCATTTTTGAGCATGTCCATGTCTCAAAAATGAGTTTGAACTTATTCTAATCATTTTTGAGTATGTCCATGTCATGTTTCAAAAGTGAGTATGAACTGACTGCTATGTGCTCACTTTTGAGCATGTCCATGTCTCAAAAATGAGTTTGAACTTATTCTAATCATTTTTGAGTATGTCCATGTCATGTTTCAAAAGTGAGTATGAACTGACTGCTATGTGCTCACTTTTGAGCATGTCCATGTCTCAAAAATGGGTTTGAACTTATTCTAATCATTTTTGAGTATGTCCATGTCATGTTTCAAAAGTGAGTATGAACTGACTGCTATGTGCTCACTTTTGAGCATGTCCATGTCTCAAAAATTAGTTTGAACTTATTCTAATCATGTTTGAGTATGTCCGTGTCATGTTTCAAAAGTGAGTATGAACTGACTGCCATGTGCTCACTTTTGAGCATGTCCATGTCTCAAAAATTAGTTTGAACTTATTCTAATCATGTTTGAGTATGTCCATGTCATGTTTCAAAAGTGAGTATGAACTGACTGCCATGTGCTCACTTTTGAGCATGTCCATGTCTCAAAAATGAGTTTGAACTTATTCTAATCATTTTTGAGTATGTCCATGTCATGTTTCAAAAGTGAGTATGAACTGACTGCTATGTGCTCACTTTTGAGCATGTCCATGTCTCAAAAATGAGTTTGGACTTATTCTAATCATTTTTGAGTATGTCCATGTCATGTTTCAAAAGTGAGTATGAACTGACTGCTATGTGCTCACTTTTGAGCATGTCCATGTCTCAAAAATGAGTTTGAACTTATTCTAATCATTTTTGAGTATGTCCATGTCATGTTTCAAAAGTGAGTATGAACTGACTGCCATGTGCTCACTTTTGAGCATGTCCATGTCTCAAAAATGAGTTTGAACTTATTCTAATCATTTTTGAGTATGTCCATGTCATGTTTCAAAAATGAGTATGAACTGACCTCTATGTGCTCAGTATTGAGTATGTCCATGTTTCAATATTCTGAGTATTTCTGGTATTTCAGAATTGAAAGCATTCGGTCGTCCTATCTGAAAAAAAAAGTTTCACAAAAAAATGAAAACATCGATTTTCTCATATTTGAAAGCGTCATTTTTCTCAGAGAAATTTTATCAATATAACACGAAGAAAAAAATAATTTTTGATCAAATAAATATGAACATGTAGTTTCCCTTTATAGCAGCGGTATTCCACCTTTTCTTCTCATGGGCCGTAAACATATGTTTGCGGCGACGTTAGGAGGGCCGCAACAGACTTATATAATAATGTAAAAAAAGGGTTATTAAAATAATAAGATAACAAAATTAGTATAACAAAGCTATATATATATATCATAAAGTTGATATAATCAGTAAGATTGAATGTTTGTCGCAGAAGAAATGCTACTCAAAAAATTTTTAACACCACTATTTCCAAACAATACACTTCGTAGTAGATTTCTATTGCAAATGATGTAGAAATATGCCGCGAAGGTTGTTGTTTGGAAATAGTGATATAAAACTTTTTGCTGCGAATTGTTTCTCTGTGCAAATATTTAATCCTAATAAGCCTTGTTAGCTATATGATAAGTATAAAATGTAATAATATAACATAGCAGCATTTCCAAGTTCTAAAGAAAAAAAAAATGGGATTTTCTGCAATAAATGGGACTTTTTCTGAATGCAAATTTTAAACGTACACTGCAAAAAATAATTGTTGATTTTGCAGTATAAAACTGGCACCCAGCTGCCAGTATTATTCCGTAAAATTAACAGTATTAAACAGTAAAATAAGCAGTAATACGCTGCCGTGCAATCAGTAATACGCTACCGCGCAACTGTTTAATACTGTTAATTTTACGGTATAATACTGGCAGCTGGGTGCCAGTTTTATACTGTAAAATCAACAATTATTTTTTGCAGTGTAGAAATATATAGTGCAAATTTAATTAATTTGGAATAATGTTTGTTTAGTGTTGAAGATTAAGAAATGTATGGACCACCATAGCACAGGTAAAACTGCATGTAAAAAGAACTTTTGACTAAGGAAACAGCATTTTAGATGTTTTAAGATAATTTTAATTTGGTAATTATAAATAACTTTGTCTTCCCATAAAAATATGTAAAAGAACAGTGGAGGTCTTAAAAACGTTTTATGCACATCTCAATTTATTTTATAAATATGGATTAATGATTATGTGTCTTGGGCCGCACATAAAGGTCGCTGGGCTGAAAGCTGAGTATGGCTGCTTTATAGAGTGTACCATACACTGAAATTTCATGCAACAATGTTGACATTTTTTTAAATACTTTGCCCGAAAATTACATTTTCAGAAAAATCGCTCTCAAAACAATCCTCTCATTTTCATACGGTTTGTTTTGAAGTGTCCTGAAATAATTTCTGTTAAATATTTCTTTTTTTTTTTCAAAAAAAGAATTATTTGAAGGTTTAACCCTTTCAGGGAAAACTACTTCTGTTGAAATTATTGAATGACATTAGGAACCGGGTCCGGTTTTCGGGCCGGTAACATAATTTATTTGATCATGTACGTTAATTGCCCCGGTACATGTAAAATCCGTCGTGGGTGTAAAGTTCTCCAAGTTACCTGTGAATTACACCTCTGGGGGTGCCTAGTCTGGTGAAGGTCTCGTCATCAGATCAAGGTTCTAAATTACGAGACCAACTCGAGTAGCGATGGCATGACGTATGGATCAGCGATGCAGCGAGGAAATAGTAAATATCCCAGCATCTCACATCCGTCCGGCATGAATTCGCTACACTGCGCCGTGCTGAACCACCTCATCAAAAATCAATTAGCAACCGGCCAACTAAGAAAAAGCAATTAAAGCAACAAGACGCACTGAAGCCACGTCGGCCTATAGATTTAACAAATAGATCTTCGCCAAGCGGAGAGCAGGCGAATCCTCGCCCCGTTGCCAGGTATCAACTCGTTATGCCTAGCAGGTAGGGGCCTGGTCAGCGGTCTAAAAAAAAATTATTTGAAAATAAATATAAGCTTTTCTTCACGCATATTATAAAAGCAAATTTTTTTTCTCCAAAAATCTGGTGTCATTGTGGCATCTACCATATTAAAATCCTTGCGCGTATCTATCTATGTCACCTCAAAAACTCGGAAACAACAGGGCGCAGGGCTACGAAATTTGGCACACGGATTACTGGTAGGGGATCCATGAACGATTGGGGCAAAAAATCGAAAATTTTAAATAATATTTTTTTTTCAAGTTTTTGACGATTTTTTCCTTTTTTATGTTCAATCCGTAATTGCGCGAGTTCTAACCAGTTCTAAATGCTTACTGCAATGTGAGATATACATATTAAGTGCGCCACGCTGCAATACTAAGAAGTTGCAGCGGGTATTACGATAATTATTTTACCTCGCATGCAAATAATGAGAGATTATTTAATTGCGCTTAATTATTACCTTTTTTTAAAAAATAAGGCTAAACATTTTATCATATAAACATCAACATAACTTTTTATTCTATTTATTCCCTTATTCCAAAGATATCGTTTTATCATCTGCTGCCATAGCAACATGATAAATTAAATTTTATTAAAAAAAAATGCACAGAACTAGGAAAATAGTTTTCTGCATATTGCATAGATACATTTGGTTGTACTGATTTTTATTTTTCATTTTGGTTTTATAATTAAATTCATGAACTCCCGTGCGTAGAACGGGTTAAACAGCTACTTTGGGGATTAAAATTAAGTGGGATATACATTATCCCACCACCCATGAAGGGTTCATAGCCCTAAGTGCTCTTAAAATAAGTATACTGAAAAAAAAAAGCCCACTAAGAAAACTTAAGATGACAGCCTTTGTTCACTGACTTATATAATCCCACACCAAATATAACTAACTGAATTGCGGAAATTTAAGTTAGTTAATAATTAAATAAAACAATTATATAATGCAACATAGGACAATAAACCTAATTTAATAATACGCACAAAAAGCGGTATTAGTACGAGAAGTTTTCTGGACTCCCGGGGATGTTCTCGCCTACGCAATTTCCCAAGTTTGAGCGGGGGCGTTAGCAAGATTTAACTTAATGCTCTCCAGAAAGATCAATAAAGAGTTTCTGTTTACGTTTGGAGCAAATTGTAATGGATAAGGGATTTATGTGAAATTATTATTCAAGACTAATTTGTTGACTTTGTTGGGGATTTTTTTTTTTCACTATTATACACGTTACTCTTTTCTCACGGTTTTAACCCTTCAGTTCCCACATACGATCTTCCGGAGTAATTTTCATTTTTTCAAATGTTTTTTAATCACTAGCAAGGAAGGTCTCCTTAAAAAGCGCACATTCAGAAAATTTTGAAAAAAAATGCTAATGAAGCTGCTCATGTGTGTAATAAAGGAACAGTGAAATTTAGCTGCGGAATCACAGTAGAAAAACTGCAAAATAAATAAATAAATAAATAAAATACTTGGCGTAAAAAGACGCGATTTGGCTAGCAATATTTTTTCCTCCCCAAACGCAAACGATTTTAATGCATTTTGAAATTACATGCAGAATGATTATTCGAATGTGCAATACTTAATGAATTTAAGCTTAAACTATGAAATAGTTTATTATTTTTTGTATAATTTATATAAGCTGCTTCATGTTCCAGTTATTTAATTTTACCACTGAAAAAATATGTTCTATGCTTTGGATGCTGCAAATATCTATTTTATGTTATAGCGAAGCTGACATTTAAGTTATGTGTATTATTAAATTATTAAATCTGTTTTTTTTTTTTTTTTTAAGTTGCAAATGTTTATTTACAATTTTAGTTAACAATCGAAATTTTAAAAATATATGAATGTTTAAGGCATGTTAAAGTATACGAAGAGTTTGAAAAAATTCTTGTTATGAGACCTATGAGATTTTTGTAAAATTTGAAAGCTGAAAATAGTCATTAGCTTAAAAAAAAATTATACGAATAGATTAATTCTAGGACTGATGATACCATACCATCTTTTTCAGAATCGTTTGAATTTTGCGTTCAACATTTTCAACTCTCTGTACGTTTGCAGTAATATTAATTAAAAATATTCTTTAAATCAGATTAAATAAATCCCTCACGTTTTTTTTCTCTATTTTTACCTATTGAATGAAATTTTGCTGTTGTTTTATCCTCCATTCCACAGTTTTATCTAATTTAAAAGGCTTCACCGGTTATACAAGTAATTTTAAATGTATTTTAAAAGGAAAAACCCGATGACAAACGGATTCGTTATACATTTCTATATCGAAGAAGTCGTTGTTTCCAAAGCAACAATACCCTTTTTAGCACTTTCCAACCTAGTTGAAAAGTGCTTATGACTTCGGTTTGTCTGGCCGTATGGCCGTATGGCCGTCTGTCCGTGCTCTAACTCCCGTAAATATGCTCGGATTGCTCTGCAATTTTTATATGTTATTGTCGTTATCTATGGCACGTTCCCTATTTCAACTGAAGTGTGTAGCACTTATAGTTTTCTTACAGGGACACTCAAAAGAATTCCGTTACATTGCGGTCTATGGGGAAAAATCATTTGCGGTTTATTTTAAAAATGTTTCACTATTGTAAACGCATTGAAATTTATATAGATCACTAAGATGCATTAGAAGAAGCTTAATATGGAATAGTAGGTGTATAGCACTTAGAGTTATTTTACAGGGACAGTCAAAATAATTCCGTTACATTACGTCTATGGAGAAAAATCGTCTGCGGCTTATTTAAATAATGTTCCACTATTTTAAACGCATTGAAGTTTATATATATTACTAAGGTGCATTACAAGAGGCTTACTACAGAATAGTGTGTGTATAGCAGTCATCGTTCATTTACAGGGACACACAAAAGAATTCTCTACTGTCTGTTAACAATAATTCCTGGAAGTGCGTTCTAAGTTACTGAACGCAATTTTAATCTTAATTAGCTTTTTATCTATTACGTGGTGTGTATAAATTCTGTAGATCCTATACAGGGCAGCACAAAAGTTCGCGAACACATTTCCGTTTATTGACAGAAACTCCAGAAGGAGAATTTAAACTGTGCTACGCGTTTCCTAACTAAACTCAAATTTAGCATCCTATGTATATATACAAATCTATAGATCATATACAGGGCTACATAAAAGTATTCGGATATTTTTCCGAATATTGTATATATTGAAAATTCCTGAAATTACGTTTTTAAATATGTTATGCGTTTTCCAAATTGTTTACTTAGATGTCATCTTTCAGCTTAATAAACGATAATGATTTGTAAAATTATTTTAGAAGCGTTGGAAAGTGCTACATAATCTATGCTTGACGCATGATTTTTCGTTCTTGTTTTGAATTGACAATGTTCAGAATCGAGCTTATTTTTGAGCTTGAAACAGTTTTAATCAATTTATATTTTGTTTTGAATCGTAAAATACAATCGTTAAATTTCATTATATGTACATATAAGTGTGTACAAAAAATTGTAGTTATAAAAATTTATTTATTATATAAGTTAAATTTACATAAACAAGTTCAGCATGAAAAAGTTTTACCTTAAAGAGTATTTGCCATAAAAGCGTACTTTTTTAAATTTCATTCCGTCGCCACCTGGCGATAAATCACCAAAGAAATTTTTTACGGACGTTATATCGAGGTTCCGCACAAATTTTTTTATAGACGTATATATCCTCATGAGAAGAACATTCTGTAATTTTTTCAAAATTTTCTGAGCATGCGCTTATGGAGACCTTCCTTGTAAGTGAGATTATATGTAATTTTCATTGTTTTTTCTAAAATATTCAGATATCAAGTTAATTATTAATTAATACTATAGTTATAAGTTCTTAAACAGCAACACACATTAGAGGTCTGCACGAGCCGACATTCCATGGCCCAGACTCGGCCCGGTATAAAAGTTAAAAATTTGGCCAAGCCCGTACAATTTGTAGGTGAGTTCGTAATTATATAAATACGTAGCACCTATTGTCGTCGTCTGGTCCGTCCGTCTGTCTGTCCGTCCGCCCGCATATAACAACGCAAAAACTACCCAAACGAATGGTTTGAAATTTAAGATATATTATCTTTGCAGAATTTTGTCGGGACATTTCAAATTTTATAAAAATCGAATCAAAACTTTATAAAATATTAATTAAAACATTTATTAAGAAATGTGAATTTTTTTTATTTTAAATCGGTGATTTCTTGTTATAGTGAGCTTCCGAGGTTTCATCGTCAAGCGACCGAGATACTTATTTTATGACAGAAATGAATCTGCAGACGATAGAATTCATTTCACAGAATTAAAAATCATCAAGATCTGAATATTTATATAACTAGCTATAGTACGAACGCACTTCATTTGTCACGTTTGACGTACAATTTCCAACTTGTTTTTTTTTTTTTTTTTTTTGGCTCGGTTCGTACGAAAATTTTTTGGCAAGTTAAAATCTCGGCCCAAACCCAGCTCGGTATAAAAGCTAAAAGCTCAGCCCGGCCTGGCTGGCCCCGGCTGATTTTCTACAAAATATGTCGATATTTCTGAAGCAACATTATCCTACAATTAAAATTATTCATAAGATCACACTTAATTATGCATATATTTTATTTTGAGATTACGTTCGAATTGCATGGAATACAAAATATCAACAATATTAATGAGCACTTAGACAATTACGTATACATAAACACTAATTAAAAAAAACTGATTTAGACCCTTCAAATGAAGATTCAGTGCGAGAAGGAAAATCCGTTATAGACAGACTCCATTCTTAGCAGTTACATCGTCTGTTCGTATTATATACTTTTCGCGCGGATTTATTTTATACGGTTCAAGATATTTTTCCGTTTAAGACAGGTTTCCGTCATAGTCAGGTTGTATTTCACAGGTTTGACTGTTTTTTTTTTTTTTTTTTTTTTTTTTTTTTTTTTTTTTTTTTGCCTAGAAATATATGTACTATTTTTTAAAAAGAATTTTACTTGTAGTATAATGGTCCTTTAAAAATATATGCATTTTTGCAAAAATTGTAATGTCGGACCTCACATTACTGATTTTATCACGGGCCAGACTGGGCGGGCCAAGGATTTTCATAAGGACTGGGTCGGAACCAGGTCTGTAAAATTTGGGCTTTCTTTCTTTTGTTGACGTGTGTGAAAGTGGTAATAACGCATATAAAAAATAAATACTGTTTGTTATCTTTTTGCCTTCTTGATATATACTTTTTGAAAAACTGGCATTTTCACTAATGTCTCAGTATATTTTAAAATACCCAATTAAAAAAAAAAGTACAGATAAATCCACCACAAATACAGGATCAATAGAAAACAAGTGTGTAGATTTCAGATCTTTTTTTTTCCCTTTTTTTTCTTTTTTTTTCTTTTTCTTTTTTTTTTTTTTGTTTCTTTTATTTTTTTTTTGTTTCTTTTCTTTTTTTTTTTTTTAAAATCTCTATTGCTTCAGAGAATATCCAAGATATTATAAACCTTTGAATTTTGTAAAAACGTGCAAGCCTTTCTATAGTTAACAATATTTTAAAGATATATATATATATTTCTTTTACAAAAGGATTTTAACTTCCTTTTAACATTTTTCAACGTAGTTGAAAATTGCTTATGAATTTGGTTTGTCTGACCGTGCTCTAACTGGCGTAAATATAATCGGATTACCATGTAATTGATGTATGTTATTGAGGTTTACAAGGGTATGTTCGGTATTGAAAATGAAATGATTAGCATTTATAGTTCGTTTACAGGGGCACTTAAAATAATTCCATTACATTATGGTCTATAGCAAGCATGTCAAACACGTGACCCGCGGACAACTTATCTGTGGCCCGCGAAACCTTTGGCATTTTACCTGTATTTAATTTAGTTGTTAGAAAACGCTTATTGAAAATACACTTTACATGAACATGCTTGCACCAACCTTAGAGATGGCAAACATGAGAAAGGTACGTAATCATTGTTATCAATTAGGCGGGGTTTTTTAATTCAGAATTTTAATACCAATCTCCGTATTCTCTGATCAATCTGAACAGTCGTCATACGTGGTTGTCCGCATCTTTGTTTCCGCTTAAAATGATACTTTCTAGATAGTACTTGATATATACCTCGCTTTGATTGATTTAAAACTTTTGCAATTTCAGAAACAGTTTTATTTTGCGATTTCAATTTAAAAACTTTCAAAATTTCACATTTTGTGAATTCTTTACCCTTTGGCATTTTTAAAACGAGAGGAAATAATTTCTCCACCTTTTATACTTTTATAAAAGTGCAATCAAGGCTATGATATCATACAACGTCATTTCGCACGGTCAATCCCGTGTTTCTAAAAAAATTTGCATAAAGTGCTTAAACTTTTGAGACAGCGTTTCTTCAAGAAAAAGAAAAATTAAATAAAAATAAATATATTTTTATTTTAACCACCGAAAATGGCTTATTTTATTTTATTTTGATTAAATGTCGAGTATTTATTGTAAATTCGCATAAAATATTTTCTTCGTCAATTATTTTAAACCAGATTTGCAGAGCGCCTAAACTTTTGAGACATTACTATACATTCAATTTTTTAAATAAATACAATTTATAAAAATTCAATTAAATTTTATAGATTTGATTGATAAAAAGTAGCATGTTTTCGGGAAATAAGATAAAATAAACTATATGTAAATAACTTTGGAAGTTTCCGTGAATTAGTTCCCTCGCAGTGTTTTCTACGTACAAACTCTATTCTGTACCCTGGTTTATCTACTTATTACTACTATATTATCAACTTATTTTATGTGGCCCGCGGCTTTGTATAAAATGCACAATTTGGCCTGCGGTGGTAAACGAGTTTGACATGCCTGGTCTATGCGAAAAATCGTTTGCAGTGTAATTTAATAAATTTATTTTATTTCAAACATATTGAAATTGATATAGACCACTGAGTTGCACTACAAGACTCTTATTATAGAATAGCGTGTGCCAAGCATTTATCGTTCATTTACAGAATCACACAAAAAACTCGGTTACAGTACCGTCTACGAACGATAATGGATGGAAGTGTGGCTTCATTTGTGGTATTCATTTTAGGTGCGTTCTTAATTATATAAATACGTAGCACCTATAGTCGACGTCTGGTCCGTCCGTCTGTCTGCATATAACAGCGCAAAAACTACCCAACCGAATAGTTTGAAATTTAAAAATTATATAATCGTTGCAGAATTTTGTCGAGTCATTTCAAATTTTATGAAAATCGAATTCACACTGAAAAAGATATTAATAAAAGTTTTCTTCATTCTATTAAATCCTATCATATGTAATTAATTCAATGTTATCCCATGATAGGTAATGATTCTAGGTTGCCAGGGGATCCTATTTAAGATGGAGTCTTATTATTTCCGTATTATTGAATTTAAAAATCGAATTTGTATACTAAAATTGCTTAATTATAGCAATCTTATAATCTACCGACAGTTTTCTTTCTATAGATGTTTCTGAAAAAAAAAAAAAAAAAAATATTAAATGGAAAATGAGTCTAAATATGGATTTCAAGTTCTGAAATTTTCAAAGCTAAGCTTAAATTTCCCATTGGAATTTTCAGTAAATGTCAACAAAAGATATAAATGTTGTCACTTTAAAATGTACTTATTTTATTACGGAAATGAATCTTATCATAATAACAGGCGATATAATTAATTTTTTTCAGAGAAATAATAACGGTGGTTTTTTTACATTGTCTTGTATTGGATATTTGCAAATAGTATAGTTTTAATGTAACAGAAATGTAGAGAATTGTTTGTAAAAGTGTATTGAAACTTAATTTCATAAAATAAAATTATTATTTATAATATGGAAATTTGGACATAAAATAAATTTTGTATTCATGCGTTTTCGTATAAGAGTGCAACAGCTATTACACCAATACCTGAATATTTATAAAACTAGTTATAAAACGAACGCACCCCATTTGTCACGTTTGGCGTACAATTTCCAACTTGTTTGTTTTCTACAGGTTTTCACTTACAAATTATCGGAAATATCAAAAATAGTGGGGCAATCCTTGTTTTTGAAATTCTGTACAATGATTCTTTCCTCAAATTTATGAATGATCACCACACATTAAATAATAAAACAAAATTCTGAAGTAATAGATATTTTTGAAAATTCAATGTGTTAATACACGTATTGGAAACATGATATCTTTTATTATGATAATTTTCAAATGTTAGTGCATTCAGAGCATGAAAAATTATCTGCCATAAACTTCGAAATAATACAAAATAACTATTTCATTCATATATTGCATCACTGGATAATTTCTCACAATAGCTAGAGAAAGTGTAACTTCGCGAATTGTAGTTGCAGAAAGTAATAAGGTAATTGCCGTTACTCGATGAACTGCGAGGAAACTTATTTGTGTGAGTTGACTACCATTTGAAACAATTGATCTATCCGAAGTCGAAATTTTGTATTCGAAAATATCTGGTAAACAACTTTAATCCAAACTTGTTACTTTTTAAGTGACTTCGCCATCGAAATTTTCCAGTTAATTACTTACCCATCATACGTAGTATAGGAAAAATCTTGTAATCGTTTTGAAAATCGAAAAATAAAATTGACGGATTTACACGTTTCAGACACTGGAGATTCCGAAAAATATATTTAAAAAAAAAATAAATAAAATTGGCGTCAGTCTGTCTGTGTGCGTGTCAGTAAACGCTCTATCTCCCGAACAAATTGGGATACAGACTTGAAATTTGGTGTGTATTTAGTATGTAATAATGGGAAGAAGCCTATTCAATTTCAGTAACCTCGATTATCCGGAACTATTTTTTTCGGACTCTCGAAATATTCGTTCTGATAAAAGGTATATAAAATTTTTCAAAATTGTTCATTCTAAAGAGTGAATATAAAAGACAATAAAAAACATAAATATTGCATAAAGAATGAAGTCGATCGGATAATGAGTTGCCGAGATATTTGTAATTGTATTTTCCACACGCTTCGATTTTTCATGACCCTGTATTTCATTCAAATTTCAATTCAAATATATATTTTAATTGGAAATGAGACTCTTAATCTGACGCAGTAAACC
The DNA here is from genome assembly GCA_963931845.1 of Maratus michaelseni. Classification (NCBI taxonomy): domain Eukaryota; kingdom Metazoa; phylum Arthropoda; class Arachnida; order Araneae; family Salticidae; genus Maratus; species Maratus michaelseni. The sequence continues at coordinate 200,474,556 of OZ007600.1, forward strand.
GTTAGTTAATAGGATTATCAATTTTGGAGTTATAAGAATGTTTCTTTTACGCAATTCAGTATAGAGCATTTAACGTTTATGACGTCACCGAGCCACGATTTTATTCGAATTGCAGTGCATTTTATAAATAGTTTACACATGTTTTATTTTCGTATTTTATATTATGCATTTTCATGATGGGTAAGTATTACGGTGGACTCAAAGGCTAGTTTTTGAATGAAAATGAATGAATATAATTGAATAAAAATAGTAGAAAATAAAATATAAATGAGAAGTAAAGACCAGAATAACTTTTGAACGAAATGCGCTTTTGTTATAATTCTAAGAACAGGACATAACAGTAAATGAGTGAAATATGGATTAATTTTTTTTTTCTTTATATACAGAGATACCAAGCTCCCACTAATCTTCCGTAATAAGTGGATTAATTTGACTCTGTTTAACAGCATTTCAAACCAGAAAATTTATTCGATGAATCTTTATTTATTTAACTTAATATTTCTAAATGAAAATATTTCATTCCATTTCTTAAAAAAAAATTCTGGTGCGAAACGTATTAAACCTGGGTCAAATTAACCTCCATATTACGGAAAATTAGTGAGAGCTTGGCACCTCTGTTTATATACATTAACGAAGTTAATTTTAATTAAAAAAAAAAAAAAAAACTAGCTGTGAAACTGCGACAATGAAATATTTTAAACACTGAAAAGTAGAAAATAATAAAATAAAAAAATAATAAAGGGCGTAACATTAATAAATAAATAAATAAATAAATAAATAAATAAATAATAAATACGCTTTTATTATTTTCTCTTTCTTCCTGTAAATCTTCCTAGTGTAAACTTTTAAATTCCTACAAGCATTTAAAAACGCAATTTCTTTAATATAAACAACTTTTTTCTAAGTTAGTCAATACTTCTTATATTCTGTAAACAACTACTAAATTCATTTACTGACAGTATGTTCAGCGAAAGTGTTTTATTATGTCATAGAAAAAGAAATGAAAAACCGGGAAAAGGGAAAAAAAAAAGTGTACTGCGCTTGCGTTGTACATGGCATGTGTGACACGCCGTCTAATATCCCGACAACAATAAAATCAATTGTGCAGCCCCCCCCCCCCCCCCCCACTACACCGAGTTCTCTTACCTCTAGTTTTGCGTGGGTGGATGAATCCGGCAAAAAGAAGGAAAATAAATTTTACATATTCTTTTTCCCAGCTAGTGTTAGTGGATATTGTTATTTTTTCTAGAATATTCATAAATTTAATTTGCCAACATGAATTAATTATATTTCACGCACTTTTATTTAACTTGAATTGGTTTTTGTATCTAAAAATGGAATTTTTCAATCGATTTTTAACTTTTTTTTCTCATAGGCTAGAAGTATAAAAATTATCTACACATGTATTGCCGAAAATAATACAACATATATTATTATTATTATACAGCATATATATATATATTTATTATTATAATATTCTATTCTATTATTATTATATAAAAATTATATAAAATTATATATAAAAATTAATATAATAATTATACATAATTATACAATAATTATATTATTATTATTATTATTATTATTATATTATATTTATTATTATAATAATAGAAAATATATATTTTTACAATTCAATTATAAATTAATAATTTATTTTAAGGCATTATGCCGTTAGCAATTTAAAGTAACTTGTATATGAAGATAAAATTAATTATGTGCCAAACCATGCTCGTTAAAATAGATCAGCTTATTTAAAGTAACTTGTATATGAAGATAAAATTAATTATGTGCCAAACCATGCTCGTTAAAATAGATCAACTTATTTAAAGTAACTTGTATATGAAGATAAAATTAATTATGTGCCAAACCACGCTCGTTAAAATAGATCAGCTTATTTAAAGTAACTTGTATATGAAGATAAAATTAATTATGTGCCAAACCATGCTCGTTAAAATAGATCAGCTTATTTAAAGTAACTTGTATATGAAGATAAAATTAATTATGTGCCAAACCATGCTCGTTAAAATAGATCAACTTATTTAAATTAAGATGCATATGAAGATAAAATTCATTATGTGACAAACCATGCTCGTTAAAATAGATCAACTTATTTAAATTAACTTGTATATGAAGATAACATTAATTATGTGCCATACCATGCTCGTTAAAACAGATCAGCTTATTTAAATTAACTTGTATAGGAAGATAAAATTCATTATGTGCCAAACCATGCTCGTTAAAATAGATCAACTTATTTAAATTAACTTGTATATGAAGATAAAATTAATTATGTGCCAAACCATGCTCGTTAAAATAGATCAACTTATTTAAATTAACATGTATATGAAGATAAAATTAATTATGTGCCAAACCAGAAATCTCCAGATTTTTAGTTCAGTGGGATTCCCGCTGCATGGCGTTAGCGAGCAATTTAGTTACCATCACGACCATTGCAACTCAAGTAGCGTTATTTTACGACATCTATCTTCTAGTGAGCTTAATTTAGAGAGACTGGAGATTGGCGCACAGGGAGGTTTGGTGAATCTGCTATTTTTGTTCCAACTTCAACATTGGTCACCACTGAAGGATTTTTGAAAAAAATTGTTCATAAAACTTTAAAAAAATTACATTGCAGTGCGATACTTTCAGCGTATTTGATTTTCACACTGCAGTGGAGCATCGATTATCCGAACTAATAGGGGTGTTATAAACGAGATATCGGATAATCGATCATTTTCGAAAAAAAAAGCATGCTAGAGTTATATGAGCAAAGTGGAACAAATAAACAGTGATAATAAACACAAATATGTATGTATTTTGTACTACAATGCTTATAACAAGAAGAAGGGAACAAACTATGAAGGAATAAAGTGATCAAATAAATCTGCAGGAAATCAAAAGTACAGTACTGCAGGTCTACATTTTAAGAAAAGTTCAAAATTTTCTTTTGCTTCAGAGAAGACACTCTTTTTCTTGCTGCTAAATCTCTTGTACGTTTTAATGAAAGCAGTTGAATAGAATCACACTTTTCTTGTTGCTCCACCCTCTTCAAATCTGTCTCTAGGCACCGAAAAGTTTCCTCAGTGGATGGTGCTTTTTAGGTGCGTTCGTAATTATATAAATGCGTAGCACCTATAGTCCAGCCTAGTCGTAGCACCTATAGCGTCTGGTCCATCCGTCTGTCCGTCTGTCCGCATATAACAGCGCAAAAACTACCCAACCGAATGGTTTGAAATTTAATATATAGAATCGTTGCAGAATTTTGTCGAGTCATTTCAAATTTTATGAACATTGAATCAAAACTTAAAAAGATATTTAAAAAAGTTTTCTTTAATCTATTAAATCTTATTATACGTAAGCTATATAATAAAAGTGCAAGTCATGTGAACGAGGAAAACAAATACGGGCTAACCACATCTTTTTCTATATGCCAAGCGACCATTTTTATTGAAAATTATTTTTTCGAATGAAATTGCATAAAAGTTACATTTTTAGCAAGATCGCTCAAAAAAATTATCTGCTTGAAAGATGAGTTACATTAAAAAATGTACAGATTCTGGGATAACTTCAGTGAAAATTACGTTAACAACCGAATATTTCAATCCATTAAAGTAAATAAACAAAAGATTCATTCACCATGAATCATAGAAATATTAACCATGAAGGTAATCATTCGCAAAGCAAGATCTCCATGGTGAATTTTGCAGCAGTGTCTGGTGTAGGAAAAAAAATTCGCATCTGTAAACATAGCATACGTAATAAGAAAAAAAAAAGGCATCGTCATTTCGTTCATAGCAGACGATATAATTTATTTCTCTGAAATAATAACCATAATTTTTTACATTGTAAAACTAGTTATAGCAGGAAACGTTTTGTCACGTTTAGCGTACAATTTCCAACTTGTTTAATTTGTTTTTCGTCTGTAAAGTCCTCCTCGTCGTCATGGTCTTCTGAAGGGCTTTAGTCTTCCATGAGAGTAGCAAGGATTTCACCGGTCATCATTCGAGTCATTCTTGAATGTTTACCTGGGCACAATCTTCAAATCCTGAAGATTCTCGAATCAACTCAGCCAGTTTTGATACAAATTCAATGTTTGGTGGCTATTCAGGTGCAGTGGTAGAGTCATCTGATGGAAGGAGTTTATTCCAAGATTTAGCAAGGGTAGTGGTCATGGATGGAGGCCCAAGCTTCTGCTGTCATGTACACAACATCCTTTAAATTGATCTATTTGTACAATTGCTGAATACCATTTTCATTGTCCTGCCTAGCCTGATTAGAACGATGCTCAGCAAAGCAATGCCTTTCTGTAATAACGGTTGAAGCCTTCTGGAACGCGTTCGGTTGACCGAGGTTCGGATAATTGATGCTTCACTGTATTTTGAAAAAAAAAATAATTCCAGTTGTGTCTGAGATCTTCGGCCGTCCACAGCGGGACTTGTCGTGCACACTCGACGTGCTTGGGTTCTCCGTACGGCTTCCACGTACTCATCACCTGACGGCGTTTCTGTCCACACATGCTTCGCCATACACATTCGCCTGTGGATATCGTTAGGTGCAACCAGTGGCGTAGCGAAGGTGGGGGTCCAGATGCTCTGGTTACCACTAATTTTGTAAAGTTTTCTTTGCCTTATCTAATCCGAGAACTTTCTGCGATAATCAAGGCGAAAAGAACTTCACAATATTACTGGTATCCAGAGCATTTGGACCCCCTCACTGGCTACGCCACTGGGTGCAACAACTTCTGTTGGGAATATATCAGAAAAGTAATCTCTGTTAATTGATTTTCAGTGACAGATTATTTATTTTCACAACAAACTCATTACGAAAAAAAGATTAACCCAGTTTCAAGAAGGAAGTGTAACTTCAATGCAACATCAAAGTGTTTTTCCGAACACGTGAATGAGAAGAAGGAAGTATTAATACGTATGAGTGACGTGCGTTTGACTTTACGTCATTTACAACCAATAACAGGCCTGAAAAGTGACATCACAAAAAGGAACTGAAAAAACTCTTTTTTATTTTTCAGTATAGAACTTAACTTGCAATTCTCACGTTGGAGACGAAAGATGTAATTCGTTCTACCTTAAATTTTATTAAAGATATTCTAATGTTTAAATTCAAAAATGTAACTGATTAAATTAAGTAATGTTTAATTAAATTCTTTAAACTAAGTTATGTGTAATTAATTATTTAATATTTATATTTATACACTCATCACAGATACGGTACTCTACAAATGAATAAATTAATAAGTGTAGTCAACCTTACGATGGACACAACGCAGATCATTAAATATCTCTCGGAAATAATGTGTCGACCATCATTTAAAAAGGATTAATTAATTCTGGATACTCTGGAGACCTGGAGACTCGAGATGTGCTGCTCTGAATGCTGAAAATGAAGGTAAGCTGATTTTCTTACCTATGTTTCGTAGAAAATATATATTTACCCTAATTGCTTTAGAGCGCGCAATTGTACTACTGCCTACATTTACTAATACCTTCCAATGTCAAAAATTCGATCACCGCCTGCTATTTTAACCGTACTTCCATATAGTCCGATATTCTCCGTTTCACTGCTTACACGTCAATGGTCCCACCTGCAAAATAGAAACATCACGAGAAGAAGGGCATTTCAAAGTTACTTGTCCATGTAAAATATTTCATTTTGTTCTGCTAATAAAGTAGTTACAGACGTGGAGGAAAAACTTATTGAACAACCCTCGTATATTTTGCTAGATTTAGATACATTTAGATACATGTCTTTCTTTTTACAATGTACTCCAAATTACAACGGTGGTGGAGTATTGTTTGTTTCCATGATTGGAGTGTTTTAATCCTAAATCACGCGACATTTTCCCGGTGATTCAAAGCAATAATCAACTCAGTTGCTTTAAATTTCCTGCAACATGTGTAAGACATATTTCCTCTTAGATTTTGAAATAGACATACTGAAGAAAATAAAATATCTTATGTAATTCTCTATTGATAGACTAGTGTAAGACATTTATTTCAATTTAATGTATTCTTATTCTTACTTAGTTTTGTAAAACCCACATAACTGCCGTAAGCATAATATTATCAATTTAAAAAGATCAAAAAAAAACATTTTTCTTTTTAAATTAATTCAGTTTTTACCTAAAAGAGACGACAGAAGCAATAGAAGGAAAACATTAAATAAAATATTTTTGTACCCATAGCGAAAAAACGGATTTGATAAAATTTCGAATTAATATTGGATGAAAATGGAACAGGCGTTTAATTTAAAGTTAGGAAAATAGGCAAAAGCACTTGTGTAGGCGCATGCAGTGATACGTTGCCATTTCATTCTTTCTTTTTATGTGTAAACATGTTTACGGGTATATTCAAATAGTTTTGAAGTAAATATATTTTTCTAAAAACGTGTTTGCAAAAAGCGAGTACCGTAAAATTCAAATAAAAATATCTAATGAAAAATTGTTTGTGATGTTTGAAATGTGATTTTCAGAATGCGTACTTTTATCAAAAATTTCGAATAGATATTTTCTTTATTTAATATCAGAAAAATATTGTTAGAAATTCTGTGATTATTCGAAGAAAGATTTTTAACCTTAGAAAAAAATATTAGACAAATATTTCTAATGTGAAATACTCGTGCTAGACTCGCTGGAAATACCATGGAGTGTATATAGAGTCAAGCATGGGTCGGGTTGTTCCGCAATGCGAAATCCGACCCGAGCCCGATAAAAAAAAATATATATCTTCAACCCGAAACCAGACACACTTCAACACGAAGGTCGGGCTGTAACCGACTCGAACCTGAAAATTCTGCTTAAAGTCAACCCGAAACCCGAACCGAAAACGGCAAAAAAATTTGTCAATCCGAAACCGACCTTTGCCCGACATACTTGAGTCCGAAACCGAACCGGACCCGAAATAATAGAGCTCGAACCAGGGAAATAAAATCAATCCATATATTGATATGATTGTGAAAAATAATCGGCAATTATATATCCAATATCCATTTTGTCATTTTTTATATAAACATAAACATATACACCATTAATTTTCAAATATATATACATATATATATATATATATCCATTTAAAAGATTGCTAAAATCAATTAGCACCATTATTTATATATTTAAAAATATATATAAGATACCAAAATGTATAAGAAAATAGATCAAGAGGAATTGTGGAAATTCAAAATGAAAAGATATCATAACATGAAAACATCATAAATGACTTGCATTCATAATTACATGCGCATATGCAGCATAATAATTTGAATGCTAATATATATCGATTAATGAAACATTACCGAAACACCAACAAAAACTATGAAATTATGAATTAGAATGTAATAATTAATTAACAACAAGTGATCCCCCAACACTCTGAATATAGATTCCATATACATAGCAAAAAAAAAAAAAAAAAAAAAAAAAAAAAAAGAAAAGAAAAGAAAAGAAGAAGAAATTAAATTAAAAAATTGAAATAATGAAATTTGTGGAATTTAGACAGAATTTTCAGGTCCCAAATGTCTAAATTACACACACACACACACACACATATATATATATTTATTTTTTCAATAGAAAAATAATCAGGACTTTCTTTTGAAAAATCGGGTCAACCCGAATCTGACCCAAAAGAATAAAAATTCAACCCGAAACGGACACGAACCCGAAAAGTTTAAAGTCAACCCTATCCGAACCCAGCAAACGATAAAAAAAACTGGCGTCGATCCCGACCCGACACGAACGGCGGTCGCGTTCGGATAAAATCGGGTTATCCGACCCAATGCTGGACTTGGGTTTTAGATCGGGTGTATTTAAATACGAAATTTATTATTCTCGAAATTTACACAAAAATAGAAATCAAAGTCTTAATTTTTTTATATTATGCTTTCGATTCTACATTTCAACGTCATATTGGACAAAATGGACACCTTTAAATTCAAAATATACTCATTTTATAACATTTTCGCGGGTTATTTAAGTCTGTATTTTGGGAAATACACATCTTCTTATTCTGCAATCATTTCAATTCTATTTTAGTTCCCTTTTACACAACCATTCATGAAGAATCACTGCACGCTAGAAATTTAACCCCTTGAAGGACGGTGGGACATATATTCCCCACTTAATTATAATTCCCAAGGCCCACATTGGCCCCAAAATTTTGAATTTTTTTCTTTTTTCTTTTATATCTTACGTGAAGAAAAGCTGTTACGTATTTTCAAATAAGAATGTTTGCATATTCTGGTGTCAATCAATCATTTCAATATTTTAGCAATAGAAGTACCCTGCCCCTGAAAGGTTTAAGGGACATTTCCCTTTGCAAAAAATGAGGAAAATACGAATTTTCCTTTTTTTCCCTTTCGTTATTTAAAATGTATTTAGACATCCCTGGTATATTCTGTCAAAGTTACGTAAACATCGAGGAATTATAAATATGTCGTTCTCATGAATCGTTCATCGTGAGTCATAGAAATATTAAACCATGGAGGTAATCATTCGCAAAACAAGATCTCCATGGTGAATTTTGCATCGGTGTCTGGTGTCGAAAAAAATTGTATCAGTAAATATGGCATACGAAATAAAATAAAAAAAAACAGGCCTGCTCATTTCGCCCATAACAGACGATATAATTCATTTCACTGTATGAAGATGAATTATTGAGATGGCGTTCGGTTGCAGTACAGCTGGTAGTGAAGTACTGTTAAATTAGTGAACATGTACATATTGCAGCAGGCAAGATAAAAATCAGTAGAGTTGGAAAATGGCACGTGAAGGTAAATAAACGTACATGAGCGTTTCCGCAATAATCGGGTGGTACGTAAATCCTGGGGTCTGAACTGGAGATCGTGTATGAAGAAGAAAAGAGAAGCAGAAATGTTGCGACCTTTTTTAATGAAAATCTTGCATGAAACAGTCACATCTTCATTCATCGTATTTCACATTTTTCAAATATTAGTTGTTCCAGAGCGAGAGTGACGTTAAAAAAAAAAAAAAAAAAAAAAAAAAAAAAAACTTGACGTCCGGGAAAATAGTATAAGAAGATTTCTGCTACTGAGTTCATCCATAGGAGGCGAGTGAGCAGATAAGTCATTATTTGGGTAAAAGGATGAGATTTAAGCAGTTCCACAAGAGTAGCTCATGGGACCTATTCATGTTTTAAAAAAAAAGGTGTTAATCGGCTGGAGATCAGAGGCGAAGTGTTCTCTCGAGAGATGGGAGCGTGCGCTAGAAACACGCCAAACGATTTACATTTTTGAGCCAAGAGTATTGCATTTTTGCATGGGTTGCTGTAACCGTTTTGCATACTTCATATCAAATTCGTAATTGACGTCAGGGGCAGGTAAATCTTTTTTGGCAAAGAGTGCACTTTGGCTAAAAAGAGAGTGGTTTAGAATTTGACGGTTTTGTTGTTTTGGGAAAATGTTAGGAAAGGCATTTTGCAAGTTTGCTGTAATAACGCCAGGAAGATGGATAAGCATCTGGTCGACTTTTAGAAAGTCAAAATTGACCATGAGAGAGAAAACATTTTATGCATTTTATTATTTCATTTACATTGATATATGGGAGGCAGATTAAAATACGTTAATGATAATTTGAGAACAATATGTATGATTTTGACTAAAATATTTCGTTGATAGAAAGGAAAAATCGGGTGCGCCTTTTAACGGCTGGGAATGTATATAAAATGCGATAATGCTGAAAGGGAAAATATATTTAATAAAATACTTACAATATAGATTTCTTTAATTTTGAAAAGAATATATATGGTATCTTTACCATAAACTGAAATAATAAGGATGATTTTTAGGTGCGTTCGTAATTATATAAATACGTAGCACCTATAGTCGTCGTTTGGTCCGTCCGTCTGTCCGTCCGTCTGTCTGTCTGTCCGTCCGTCTGTCTGTCCGTCCGCATATAACAACGCAAAAACTACCCAACCAAATGGTTTGCAATTTAAAATATATTATCTTTGCAGAATTTTGTCGAGACATTTCAAATTTTATTAAAATCGAATCAAAACTTTAGGAGATATTAATAAAAATATTTATTAAGAAATTTGATTTTTTTTTTTAAATCGGTGCTTTTTTGTTAGAGGAGCTTCCGATGGATGTTAAATCGTCAAGCGACCGAGATACTTATTTTATTACAGAAATTAATCTGCAGACGATATAATTCATTTCACAGAATTAAAAATCATCAAGATCTGAATATTTATATAACTAGCTGATACATATATATCTGAATATTTATATAACTAGTTAAGATATTTGTATGAACAGTGTCATAAAATATATACTTAACTAGCTGTTTAGCCCGTTCTACGCACGGGATATCATGAATTTAATTCTAAAACGTGCGTACGAACGCACCTCGTTTGTAACGTTTGACGTACAATTTCCAACTTGTTTTACATTGTAAAACTATTTATAGTATGAATGCACCTCATTTGTCACGTTTAAGGTACAATTTCCAACTTGTTATAGTTTCAGATAACATTTGACAGAGTTGTGTAGATCACCGAAGAGAACTACCAGAACGACATACCATCTCCGGGGATCAGCTGGGGACACCCGACTTTATTTCATCATTACAAAAATAATTTTTTTTAAAGTGTAATAAACAAATTATAAAAAAGAGTTTTTCAAATATCTTGTTTTATTTTTTTCAAAAAAAAAAAAAAAAAACTTTTCCAAAGACACTTTTTTTTCGACCTTACAGGTTGATATAACCCTTAAGCATAACTGAAAAACTATACTTGGCGGAATCAGCTGTAATTTTGGATTCGCATATTTGAAGCTTCTAGAATTCAATTTCTTTCTTTCTTTCTTTTTTTTTTTAATGTTTATATTACAACTCATATTTTTTTTCGAAAATTATTTCCTAAATATATAGTTCTTGAAATTAAATTCCAATGCAGTCTAACTGCATTTTCGTAAAATAATCTCAAATACAAATATCTATCTATCTATCTATATATAGATGTGTGTGTGTGTGTATAAATCCGATAATTTTAAACAAACATCCATTAGGCAAATTTCGTTTTCAAGTTTGAAATTGACATGTTAAAAAAGATTAAGTGTCTTTATGTAATAAAATCTTTCTAAACCAGTAATATAAAACTCACCCATTTAATATATTCTTACTTAATCTTTTAAAACCCGAACAACTCAATAAGCATACTATTATCAATTTAGAATGTCAAAAACACTTAGTTTATCAAATAAATGAATTCGTTTTTTGTGTTTGAATCTGTGTAGGAGCATTATAAAAGAATATTAAATAAAATATATAAGTAAATCTAGAGAATGGTTGGATTTCATAAAATTTCAAATTAATATTTGATGTAAATGGAACGGGGGTTCGATTTAACGTTATGTGAATATTGGAAAAAGCAGCTGCGCGTAGGTGTATGCAGCGTTAGAGTGCTTTAAATATTTTAGGTAAACATATTTAAGGATTTAAATAAATATCCCCGGAGTAGATGTATTATTAAAACAGGGACCAAAAATCATGCAGGAGGCATAGATTATGAAATACTTTCCAACGCCAAAAGAATATTATAAGGAAATCTCATTTTTGGGCAATACATTTGGTAACGGAATTACGGTTCAGAGCAAATTTGTAAACTGTTATTCGAATTACATAAAGTGAATTATTTCTTTCAAGTTTTGTTTATTGCGAGCACAATTGGTACATGCTGAAAAATCTAAATAAACGCTTACAGCAATTAAAAAATATATAAATATTTAGAAATTTTTGAGTGTTTGATAAATGAATTAAAAGAAATTGACTTTATGTAATTCCGTTACCTAGGATTTAAAATTTTCCAAATATCCTTATATATTGTTTAATTGGTGTAAGTGTTTATTTAGACTTCTTAGTGTGCGCTAATTGTCCTTGCAGTAAACAAAACTTGAAAGAAATAATTAATTTATATTATGAAACACTTTCCAACACTAAAAGAATATTATAAAGAAATCTCATTTTTGTGCAATAATAACGGAATTAAGGTTCAGAGCATATTTGTAAGATTTTATTAGAATTACATAAAGTTAATTTGTTTTTTCAAATTTTGTTTGTTGCGAGCACAATTAGTACACACTGAAAAATCTAAATAAACATTTACAACAATTAAAAAATATATAAATATATTATTTAGAAATTTTTAAATGCTTGATAACGGAATTACAATAAATTGACTTCATGTAATTCCGTTACCTAGCATTTAAAAATTTCAAAATGTCCTTATGTATTTTTTAATTGTTGTAAGTGATTATTTCGATTTCTTAGTGTGCACTAATTGCCATTGCAGTAAACAAAACTTGAAAGAAATAATTAATTTAGATTATGAGAAACTTTCCAACACTAAAAGAATATTATAAGGAAATCTCATTTTTGGGCAATATATTTGGTAACGGAATTACGGTTCAGAGCATATTTGTAAAATTTTATTTGAATTACATAAAGTTAATTACTTTTTACAAGTTTTGTTTGTTGCGAGCACAATTAGTACACACTGAAAAATCTATATATATATATATATATATATATATATATATATATATATACTAATTATCTCTTAGGAGATTTAATTAGAATGTTACAAGAACTTGGTATGTTTTTTGAAATTCAAAGATATTATATATATATATATATAATTAATATATATATAATTATATATATATATATAAATTAATATTACTAATAATTATAAATTAATTTTTGATATTTATGATAAGAGATTTGATTTCCCATTTAAAGTAAATATTTTTACCAATTATGCTTCATGTTTACATAAATCTGTTTATAAAAATATAATTATCAATTATCTACATCGTATAAAATACTTATGCTCAGATATAAATAAAAACAAAAATATTAGATATATTCGAGATCAAGCAAAAATATATGGATATCCTATTTTTATGATAAATTCAATCATCAACTCTTTTAAATAACATTTATTATATAATTTAAATATAAACATGGTATGTAATAAATTATTGTTTTAGTGTGCGATAACATGTAACAAAAGATATAGAAAATAATAATTATAACATACATTATTACAATTATAACATATTAGGAAATTTAATATTTAATATTTGTTTGAACATTATATACACTTTATGTAGAAAATTACAAATATAACATACATAATTACAATTATAACATATTAGGAAATTTAATATTTGATTGAACATTATTTATACTTTGTATAGTTGTGATTGTGCGTTGCCGATCACCTCTGTTTAAGGTATTATTGATGTGCAGTTTTCATACATTTATAAATTAACTTATACAATAACAAATTAAATTATACAATGATAACATTGGTGATTATAACTCATATATATATATCTATTTGCAATATATATAAAAATAAATATATATAGTTTTTATTTTTGTCTATGAATAATTAAAATTAACAAGTATTTTAATTACTGCATTGCATTAATTTGATTGAAAAACAGTAGTAATACTATTAATTATCAACATTATAAATTTTGAGATATTTTGAATTGTTTATGAATTATTTAATTAGATATTTAAATTAATCTATAAATATAAAATATATTTACAATGTAGTATAAATTAAACATTAATTATTTAAAAACAAGTCTAATATATATTTAAGTAGTAGTAAAAATAAAACATTAATTATTTAATAAATGTCTATAATATCAGTGGATTACACAGCTGGCAGCAAAAATAATTTGAATTAAAATAATATCTCTTTTACATAATATATTCTTGTTAAGAATATCTGAAATGCTGTGCAAGTTGAATTAATTCTGTGTAGATTTATTCATATAGTAGTATTATATTTTATTTGAATTTTAAGTAAAACTACAAGTTAGTATTGTTTTTTAAAGTTTATTTATATAAATAAATCTAATGAAGTGAGTATGTAACTAATAAAGTGGATATTTAACTAAATATTAATTATGAACTATTATAATACCAATAGATGGCGACACTTTACCTTCAGGTAGTTGTAGATAATATTGTTAATATTATATTTAATTTAACTATAGAGGGAGCTATTGATTGTATATTAATTTTACTTTCAGGAATTAAAATTGGATGGAGTAATATATATTCACGGATATAAATTTGTTATAAGTGTATTAAAACCAGAATTATTTTGAGTGTTTTTGAATCATTTTGTGATTGGGTGTCATTTATGGGGTTGTGTTTTAAAAAAAGTGTGCTCTCAACTTGTCTTACAAATCATTTCTCTCAACTCGACTTAGTTAACATGTATGATGCATTGCCATGTGGATGTGAATATTATGTAGACGTTGTGACATTTTAAGGATTCTGTATAATTATTGTGAGTAAAATATTTTATCTACACTTTACGCGTTCATATTTCCAATTTTATTATTTCAAAACTGTTATCTCGTGGTAATTTAGTGAGGTGTTAATTACAGTTTTTTGGATAATCAATGTGAGTGAAATATATTGTATTTTCTTAATGGTTTTTTATTTCCTATTTAAATATTTCCAAATTTTAATATTTCCAATTGTTGTCTGGTAATAATTCAGTGTACCTGGATGATTCTACTGATCTTAGCATTATGCCAGTAGAATTATGAAACACTGAATTATTATTTAAAACACATGTGGGTGCATCCAGGCTGATGAGTACATGTGCATGTGTTTTTCCATGTCCAATTCATATTTAATTCTCATGTGGTCCAATTTTCCATTGTGTATGGTTCATATTTAATTTGTTAATCCATTTGTGTTTACTTAATTGCAACTCCAATTTATAATTTTTTTTTCCCCCTTTCTCTCTATTTCTTTTTTCAATATTCTTTTGGTATGAGTAAAATTTGGCCAATTACCATTGAAGCATCAGCTATGGTAATATTATGTTTGCACATGTTAATTATTAGCTATGTGGTATTCTGTATACACAGTATCATTGATTATCTCTTTGGAGATTTAAGTAGAATAGAACTTGATATGTTTTTTGAAATTCATAGATATTATAATTATATATATATATATATATATATATATATATATATATATTATATTTTTCACATTTTCAGTATTTTTGGCCAATTACCATCGAAGCAAATGCTATAGTATTATTATGATTGCACTTGTTAATTTATTAACTTTGTGGTATTCTGTTTGCACTCTGTTACTAATTATCTCTTTGGAGATTTAGTTAGAATGTTACAAGAACTTGATTAATGTTTTTTGAAATTCAAAGATATTATAATTATATATATATTATTTAGAAAATTTTAAATGCTTGAACGGAATTACAAGAAATTGACTTCATGTGATTCCGTTACCTAGCATTTAGAAATTTCCAAATAATATCCTTATATATTTGTTAATTACTGTAAGTGTTTACTTTGATTTCTCAGTGTGTACTAATTTGTCTTGCAGTCAGGGCTTAATTTCTAAGAAAACAAATTCCAGAGCCCTAATATTTTGTAGTACCAACACCCGTAGCTCAACCACTCCCCCCCCCCCCCCCCCCCCGCCGCCACTCGAATCTGCATATTTATATTTCATTACATTATTTTCAAAATTTAAAGCATTGTTGTTTTATTTAGCAAAATAAAATTTTAAATGAATCTATCTGCGTATATACTTAGCTATAAGCTATTTTACTTTTTATTTATTACTTCTTCCAAATAGAAACCTTTGCCTAATCTTAATTTTATTTAATATCTGAATTCTGCGATTCAATAAGCTCGGGATTATGGTTCGGAAATAGTGTTAACACAAAAAAAATGAAAAGTTCGCAGGTTATTCAGAATAGAAAAAGACTATTTCTGTTTACTCTTTATTCTGATCGAAATAGCATTAAAATTATTTGAAATGTAATTTCGGATTCGATTTTCGGAAGCGTTAGTGCACTGGGCTCCGACGCAAATTAAGCCCTGCTTGCAGTAAACGGAACTTGAAAGAAATAATTAACTTTAAATAATTACAATAAAATTTTACAAATTTTTTCTGAAACCGTAATTTCGTTACCATATATATCGCTTTTTTTTTCCATTTCAAATGCTAAAACCTTTTGGTTTTCTTTTTTGGTGTTTCAGATAGAGATTTCTGATTTTTTTTGTACATGTTCTTTATTATGTATGTGATAAAACTATGCATAGAATTACATTATGGTTTGTAGGTTTTTTTAAATAAATAAAATTATATAGAAAAGCATAAGATTTCAGCGTTTTTCCCTATATATGAAAGTAAAATAAAATATATATTAAATCTATTATTGGATGTATCTAAAAATCCATTCTTCTGTAATATGTTTTAGTAAATACAAAAAAATAAAAATAAATAAGTAAACGAACAAAAATTTCGGTAGTTCAAAAAATTGTAATAATGAAAAAAAAATTCCTTATTTTTAATTAATTAAATGCGCTGTATAAAAGTATTTTAGTTTTCAAAGTGTGCATTTAGCTGGTCAGTAGATTATAGGATTGCTATAATTAAACTTACAAATTCGGTTTTTAAATTCAATAATACGGAAATAATATGACTGCCTCTTAAATAGGACGTAACCACCATGGCAATCCAGAATCATTACCTACCACGGGATATCATTGAATGAATTAGGTACGATAGTATTTAATAGAATGAAAAAAAGCTTTTATTAATATATTTTTAAGTTTTGATTCGATTTTCCTAAAATTGGAAATGACTCGACAAAATTCTGCAACGATTATATATGTTAAATTTCCAACCATTCGGTTGGGTAGTTTTTGCGCTGTTAATGCGGACAGACGGACGAACCAGACGACCACTGTAGGTGCTATGTATTTATAAAATTCCGAACGCCCCTAAAAATTATATACTTGGCACGGAATGAGCTGTAATATTGGAATCGCATATTTAAAGCTTCTAGAATTCGATTTCTGCTTTTAAAAAAAATGTATCGATTACAACTCACATTTCTTTCGAAAATTATTAATTATTTTCTAAATAAATAGTTTTTGATATTAAATTCCAATGCAGTTTAACTGCATTTTCATAAAATAATCTCAAATGCAAGTATTATGTAAAAAAAAAAAAAAAAAAAAAAAAAAAAAAAAAAAAAAAAAAAACATGCATTAGGCATATTTCGTTTTCAAGTTTGAAATTGACATATTAAAAAAGAGATAAAGTGTCTTATGTAATAAAATCTTTATAAACCAGTAACATAAAACTCACCCATTTAATATATTGTTACTTAATCTTTTAAAACCCGAACAACTCAATAATCATAACTTTATCAATTTAGAATGTCAAAAACATTTAGTTTATCAAATAAATAAATTCATTTTTTGTGTTTGAATGTGTAGGAGCATTACAAAAGAATATTAAATAAAATATATAAGTAAATCTAGCGAATAGACGGATTTCATAAAATTTCAAATTAATATTTGATGTAAATGGAACATGGGTTTGATTTAATGTTATATGAATATTGGAAAAAGCGGCTGCGTTGGTGTATGCAGCGATACAGTGCTTTAAATTTTTTAGGTAAACATGTTTAAGAATTTATATAAATACCTCCGGAGTAGATGTATTATTAAAACAAGAACGAAAAATCATGCATGAGGCATAGATTATGAAACACTTTCCAACACTAAAAAATTATATAAGGAAATCTCATTTTTGGGCAATAATTTGGCAACGGAATTACGATTCAGAGCAAATTTTTAAAATTTTATTTGAATTACATAAATTTAATTATTTCTTTCACGTTTTGTCTATTTCAAGCACAATTACTACACACTGAGAAATCTAAATAAACACTTACAATAATTAAAAAACATATAAAATTATTATTTAGAAATTTCTAAATTCCAGGTAACGGAATTACATGAAGTCAGTTTCTTGTTATTCAGTTATCAAGCATTTAAAAATCTCCAAATAATTTCTTTATATATTTTTTAATTGTTGTAAGTGTTTATTTAGATTTCTCAGTATGTACTAATTGGGCTTGCAATAAACAAAACTTGAAAGAAATAATTAACTTATGTAATTCCAATAAAATTTTACAAATTTGCTTTGAACCCGTAATTTTGTTACTAAATAATTGTCCTGTTTCCATTTCAAATGCCTTTTTATTTTGTTTTTTGGTATTTCAAATAGAGATTTGTGATTTTTTTCTACATGTTCTTTGTTATGTATATGATAAAACTATGCATGGCATTACATTATGGGGTTCGTAGTTTTTTTTTTTTTAAAAAAAATAAAATTATATAGAAAAGCATAAGATTTCATCGTTTTTCACTATATATGACAGCAAAAAAAAAAAAAAAAAAAAAAAAAAAATATATATATATATATATATATATTAAATCCAATATTGGATGTATCTAAAAATCCATGCAGACTCTTCTGTAATATGTTTTAGTAAATGTAAAAAATAAAAATAAAAATAAATAAACGAACAAATATTTCGGTAGTTCAAAAAATAGTAATAATTTAAAAAAATTGTTTTTTAATTAATTCAATGCGCTGTTTAAAAATATTTTAGTTTTCAAAGTAGGCTTTTCGCTGGATATTAAAATGTAATTCAGTAACAATTTTTATAATAATTCTTAAAATTAACAAAATAAAAATATTGAAAAAATACAGTGCTTTCTTAAAGATTATAATTTTTCGATTACAAATTAATTAGCGGAAATGTAATTAAAACATTTAAATCAGTTATTACTCTCAACTTAAAAAATATAAAAGTCGAAATAACATAAACAGGGATTTTTTTAGGGGAAAAGATGGGTCCTTTAAAAGACCATTTACAAAATTTTTCATTTCAAAACAGAACCCTTCACAAAATTTTTCATCTCAAAACTGAACCTTTCACAAATGTAGCCATTTAAAAGTAAAATCTGACCTGTCACTTTTACATATATAAAGAAAATATATGTATTATACATGCGTATATCTTCTTAAAAATGTATAAACAAGAACAAGAATGTAACGATCATTTCAAATTCACAAAAATATGACTAGATTTTTCACAAATGTAAAAAGCTGTTCACAATTTCACAAACACAAGACCCTGGGGGGAAAGTCCCTGATAAAACTAACACTTATAGAAGAATTTGTTTGCTTTTCTTGGCTAGGCAAGCTGAAAATATCAAAATAACTCATGCAATAAATTCGTTGTACACTAATTAATATTGTCACATTTGTCTTTTTTTGCTGAATATTCTACAACCCATATAACTGACTTAGCAAGACATTACCTGAATGTAACGATCATTCCAAATTCACAAAAATACGACTAGATTTTTCACAAATGTAAAACGCTGTTCACAATTTCACAAACACAAGACCCTGAGGGGAAAGGTCCTGATAAAACTAACACTTATAGAAGAATTGTTTTTATTTTCCTGGCTCAGGCAAGATGAAAATACCAAAATAACTCATGCAATAAATTCGTTGTATACTAATGTAATATTTTATCAACTGTGACTCTTTTTGTTGAATATTGTAACAACCCATATAACTGACTTAGATATAACTAACTGATCACATTACCTGAATATAACGATCATTTCAAATTCACAAAAATATGACTAGATTTTTCACAAATGTAAAAAGCTGTTCACAATTTCACAAACACAGACCCTGGGGGAAAAGTCCCTGATAAAACTAACACTTATAGAAGAATTTGTTTGCTTTTCTTGGCTCAGGCAAGCTGAAAATATAAAAATAACTCATGCAATAAATTCGTTGTATACTAATGTAATATTTCATCAACTTTGTTTTTTTTTGTTGAATATTGTACAACCCATATAACTGACTTAGCAAGACATTACCTGAATTTAACGACCATTTCAAATTCACAAAAATATGACTAGATCTTTCACAAATGTAAAAAACTGTTCACAATTTCACAAACACAGACCCAGGGCGAAAAGTCCTTGATAAAACTAACACTTATAGCAGAATTTGTTTGCTTTTCTTGGCTAGGCAAGCTGAAAATATCAAAATAACTCATGCAATAAATTCGTTGTATACTAATGTAATATTTCATCGACTTTGTCTCTTTTTGTTGAATATTGTACAACCCATATAACTGACTTAGCAAGACATTACCTTAATTTAACGACCATTTCAAATGTACAAATATATGACTAGATCTTTCACAAATGTAAAACGCTGTTCATACTTTTACAAACACAGACCCTGGGGGAAAAGTCCCTGATAAAACTAACACTTATAGAAGAATTTGTTTTCTTTTTTTGGATCAGGCAAGATGAAAATACCAAAATAACTCGTGCAATAAATTCGTTGTATACTAATTAATATTGTCAAATTTGTATTTTTTTGCTGAATATTCTACAACCCATATAACTGATTTAGCAAGACATTACCTGAATGTAACGATCATTCCAAATTCACAAAAATATGACTAGATTTTTCACAAATGTTTCTTGGCTCAGGCAAGATGAAAATACCAAAATAACTCATGCAATAAATTCGTTGTATACTAATGTAATATTTCATCAACTTTGTCTCTTTTTGTTGAATATTGTACAACCCATATAACTGACTTAGCAAGACATTACCTGAATTTAACGACCATTTCAAATTCACAAAAATATGACTAGATCTTTCACAAATGTAAAAAACTGTTCACAATTTCACAAACACAGACCCAGGGCGAAAAGTCCCTGATAAAACTAACACTTATAGCAGAATTTGTTTTTATTTTCTTGGCTCAGGCAAGCTGAAAATATCAAAATAACTCCTGCAATAAATTCGTTGTATACTAATGTAATATTTTATCAACATTGACTCTTTTTTTTAATATTGTACAACCCATATAACTGACTTAGCAAGACATTACCTGAATATAAAGACCATTACAAATTCACAAAAATATGACTAGATTTTTCACAAATGTAAAAAGCTGTTCATAATTTCACAAACACAGACCCTGGGGGAAAAGTACCTGATAAAACTAACACTTATAGAAGAATTTGTTTTCTTTTCTTGGCTCAGGCAAGATGAAAATACCAAAATAATTTATGCAATAAATTCGTTGTATACTAATTAATATTGTCAAATTTGTCTTTTTTTGCTGAATATTCTTCAACCCATATAACTGACTTAGCACCTGAATATAACGATCATTTCAAATTCACAAAAATATGACTAGATTTTTCACAAATGTAAAACGCTGTTCACAATTTCACAAACACAAGACCATGGGGGGAAAGTCCCTGATAAAACTAACACTTATAGAAGAATTGTTTTTCTTTTCTTGGCTAGGCAAGCTGAAAATATCAAAATAACTCATGCAATAAATTCGTTGTATACTAATGTAATATTTCATCAACTTTGTCTCTTTTTGGTGAATATTGTAACAACCCATATAACTGACTTAGCAAGACATTACCTGAATTTAACGATCATTTCAAATTCACAAAAATATGACTAGATATTTCACAAATGTAAAACGCTGTTCACAATTTCACAAACACAGACCCAGGGGGGAAAGTCCCTAATAAAACTAACACTTATAGAAGAATTTGTTTGCTTTTCTTGTCTCAGGCAAGATGAAAATACCAAAATAACTCATGCAATAAATTCGTTGTATACTAATGTAATATTTCATCAACTTTGTCTCTTTTTGGTGAATATTGTACAACCCATAGAACTGACTTAGCAAGACATTACCTGATTTTAACGACCATTTCAAATTCACAAAAATATGACTAGATCTTTCACAAATGTAAAAAGCTGTTCACAATTTCACAAACACAGACCCAGGGGGGAAAGTCCCTGATAAAACTAACACTTATAGAAGAATGTTTTGCTTTTCTTGGCTAGGCAAGCTGAAAATATCAAAATAACTCATGCAATAAAATCGTTGTATACTAATGTAATATTTCACCAACTTTGTCTCTTTTTGCTGAATATTTTACAACCCATATAACTAACTTAGCAAGACATTACCTGAATATAAAGACCATTTCAAATTCACAAAAATATGACTAGATTTTTCACAAATGTAAAACTCTGTTCATAATTTCACAAACACAGACCCTGGGGGAAAAGTCCCTGTTAAAACTAACACTTATAGAAGAATTTGTTTTCTTTTTTTGGCTCAGGCAAGATGAAAATACCAAAATAACTCATGCAATAAATTCGTTGTATACTAATTAATATTGTCAAATTTGTGTTTTTTTGCTGAATATTCTACAACCCATATAACTGACTTAGCAAGACATTACCTGAATGTAACAATCATTCCAAATTCACAAAAATATGACTAGATTTTTCACAAATGTAAAACGCTGTTCACAATTTCACAAACACAAGACCCTGAGGGGAAAGTCCCTGATAAAACTAACACTTATAGAAGAATTGTTTTTCTTTTCTTCTCTCAGACAAGCTGAAAATATAAAAATAACTCCTGCAATAAATTCGTTGTATACTAATGTAATATTTTATCAACATTGACCCTTTTTGTTGAATATTGTACAACCCATATAACTGACTTAGCAAGACATTAGCTGAATATAAAGACAATTACAAATTCACAAAAATATGACTAGATTTTTCACAAATGTAAAAAGCTGTTCATAATTTCACAAACACAGACCCTGGGGAAAAAGTACCTGATAAAACTAACACTTATAGAAGAATTTGTTTTCTTTTCTTGGCTCAGGCAAGATGAAAATACCAAAATAACTCATGCAATTAATTCGTTGTATACTAATTAATATTGTCAAATTTGTCTTTTTTTGCTGAATATTCTTCAACCCATATAACTGACTTAGCACCTGAATATAAAGGCCATTTCAAATTCACTAAAATATGACTAGATTTTTCACAAATGTAAAAAGCCGTTCATAATTTCACAAACACAGACCCTGGGGAAAAGTCCCTGATAAAACTAACACTTATAGAGGATTTTTTTTTGCTTTTCTTGGCTCAGGCAAGCTAAAAATATCAAAATAACTCATGCAATAAATTCGTTGTATACTAATGTAATATTTCATCAATTTTGTCTTTTTTTGCTGAATATTCTACAACCCACATACATAACTGTCTTAGCAAGACATTACCATTATATTTTCTCAACATTTTTGTTATTAAATAAATTCAAGTACTTTTATTACAGAAACTACATGGGAAATAGAAAGAAGAAATAAACAAAAATATGCAAATAAATCTTCAAAATAGATCGATACGATAAAATTTCAAGTTAATATGAAATGTAAAATGAACTTTGTTTGAAGTGTAACGAGTAAATAAAAAGTTTAACGTGAATTGCAAGAAATGTATGAAAAGTTGTGTAGGCGTATAAAGTGATATGCTGCTTTAAATATTTTTAAATAAACATGTCGTGGGCTATATTTGAATAATTCCGAAGAGTATGGGTTAAATCGATTTAATACTTGGAAATTTTTCTATAAAAAAATTCTCACGCCTTGCATTTATAATATTTCAAATTTTAATTTCTTAAAAGGCGTATAGCCAACAGAGTGAAAAAAGTATCTAAGCTAGGACTCGAACCCAAGTCATCAGTATAGCACACTGACGTTCTACCAACTGAACCACCTTCGAACGATACCAGGCCTGGCACTTTTCACTATCACATGTTTGGGAACAGATGCTTTACACTCACGCAGCACTGTTTGATGATTTTTTGGCTGGCACGTTTTTCAAGCCCGCACCAAACCAATAACTAAATATAATTGCTAGGTAGCCATCAAAGGAAAAAATCCCCTAAATTTGGAGACTTTTTTACTTTTTATAACCGATTTAAAAAAAACTGTGTGTGAGTGTATTACATCATAGCCCATGTTTGCAAGGCTACAATTGCAGCACAAGATGGAATATTTTTCCGTGAGCCACCAACTCTGGGGCAAATCGGGTAGAAACATTTCCAAGTATTAAATCGATTTATTCAATCATCGACGCTGGATTAATTTTAGTTTCGTGTTTGCCCCAGGGTTGGTGGCTCACGGAAAACAATATTCCATCTTGTGCTGCGCTTGTAGCCTTGCCAACATGTGACAGTGAAAAGTGCCAGGCCTGGTATCGTTCCAAGGTGGTTCAGTTGGTAGAACGTCAGTGTGCGGTACTGATGACCTGAGTTCGAGTCCCGGCTTGGATACTTTTTCACTCTGTTGGCTATACCCCTTTTAAGAAATTAAAATTTGAAAGAGTATGGGTTATATGTTTAACAATTCAGAAATTAATTAAAAAATACATTCGTCAAAAGCGGTTACTTTAAAATAAAATATTAAACTATGAGTGGTGCGAGGATCGAAGGAGAATTTTCGATTTTAAATACAGTAAAACCTTCAAAACCAGAACTTGTGTATAACACAATCTCACTTAAATGGAAATTTTCACGGCGAATTTCCGTTAAAAAGAGTAGAATACAGTATATCCGATGGACTAATTATATGCCCCTTGGGTGTTAACATATTGTTGACCGGTGGGTTTATATTCATTTTCTCTTAAATCACTTCAAACTCTATATATATAATTAAATTTTCAGCAGAGCTGAAATTAGGCTGCTAATTAATGAATACAAAGGAGTGAATTATCACTTTACTACACAGCGTACAACCACTAACAGAGTGAAAAAATGTCCAGACCGGGGATCGAACACGTATACCTTGGTATAGCACACCAAATGCTTTACCATTTAAGCCACCAGGACGACATCCAGAGCATTATCACACTGTTATATGGTAAGTCTGCAACTTCTGCAGCACAAGATGGGAAGTCAATAAGGAGCACAACTTCAGTGGCATGCGCGAGACAAATTAAACACAGTATCGATATATATATATATATATATATATATATATATATATATGGGCTGTTTAATAGCCTCTGCTTGTTAACTAGGAGAAGACCCTTTAAATGCCTCAGAGGAGGACTTAAAGGAATCGACTGGGAGCAGGGACTTGATGTCCAATCCGCACCTTCCATCGGTGCAGCCTGTTAGTACCCTTGCCTAGTGCATGGGGAACGAACGCGGATGGGCTTCCTCCAACCCGCTTGGCCAGCGTGGAGGAATTTGGCCACCTCCCCCCTTATTTTACCATGAATTCACAAAACAAATCACGGCCCTCAATTCCCGGCAGTCTGCATGTTCCTGATTACGGCAGCGATCAGAAAGACATGAAGACAGAGGGTGCTAAGAATCACCGGGCTCGGTTTGGCTGCCATAAGTTGATGACCTTGGCTACGTATAATGGACGATCCTTATCTTCTGAAAGTCGTTTACAGGAACTTGAAGAAGAATTAGAAAGAATCAACTGGGACATCCTAGGATTATGCGAAATAAGAAGAAAAGGTGAAGAGAAGATTGATCTTGCCAGTGGACATGTATTGTACTACAGAGGTACAGAAGATGGAAAAACAAGTGGTGTAGGATTTCTGATTCATAAAAGGTGGAAGAATCACATCGTAGAATATGATAGTGCATCAGATAGAGTTGCAAGGTTAGTTATACAAGTGTCAAAAAAGATACAAACTGCAAATTACCCAAGTTTATGCACCAACAATTAGCTATACTGATGAAGAAATTGAGGATTTCTATGAAGAAGTAGCTTCAATGCATCAAAAAGGAAAATGCTACATAAAATTAATAATGGGAGACTGGAATGCTAGAATTGGGGAAAAAAAGAAAGGTGAGTTCTCAGTAGGAATTCATGGATATGGGGTGCGTAATGAAAGAGGAAACAGATTGATTGAATTTGCAGAATGTGAACAGATGTATATCATGAATTCATTTTTCAAGAAAAAGCCACAAAGAAAATGGACATGGCGTAGTGCAAATGGCTCAACAAGTGAAATCGACTACATCTTGACAAACAAAAAGCATCTTATTCAGGATTGCAGCGTTCTCAATAACTTCAATACAGGAAGCGATCACAGGTTAGTTAGATGCAAACTGCTTTTAAATACTAAAGTGGAAAGAATGAAGCTTTTGCAATGCTCAAAGAAATCAGTCGATATTATAAATCTCCAGAAACATAAAGAAGAATTTAATTTAGAACTTAAAAATCGTTTTCAAGTACTTCAATCAATCGTAGAAGAAGAACAAGATGTTACAGTAGTGAACAAGAAAATAACAAATACTCTACAAGAAATTGCAAGGACGATAGCTGGTGAAGCACAAGTAAAGCAAACAAAGAAAATAACAGAAGAAACAAGAAGACTGATGAAGAAACGCAGAGAATTTAAAATGAAGAAAAACTATCCTAAATCAAGAGTTGAATATGCAGAATTATGTAAAACGGTAAGAAAATGTGTTACAGAAGATATCAGAAAATTTAACTGTGATCTTGTCAAAAAAGTTCTAGAAGATAACAAAAGTTTAAAATCAGCTAAGCGCAAACTGTGTGTTGGAAGAAAAGGTATTTTTGCACTGAAGACAGCAGATGGAACAATCACCAAAATCAATAATGAAATAGTACACATTGTCGAAAAATTCTATAACGATCTATATAAATGTGAAGATCAAAGGGAAATCAACCTACGTGATCCACTAGTAAACATAACAGAAACTGAAGAGATAATCCCAGTGATGACAGATGAAGTTGTACAAGCCATTAGAGGCATGAAAAAAGGTAAATGCCCTGGCGAAGATGGAATTACAATTGATCTTATCAAAGAAGCAGGAGAAGAATTTGCAAAAATGCTAGCCTTACTGTTTTCCAAATGTCTCGAGAAATCAGATGTACCAGAAGATTGGAATAATGCTGTGATGGTGTTACTTTATAAGAAAGGAGAAAAGGAAAACATTAAAAACTACCGTCCAATCAGCTTACTGTCAGTGATTTATAAAATTTTCACCAAAGTTTTAACGACAAGACTTGAATCAGCTCTGGACTCAGCTCAACCTAGAGAACAAGCAGGATTTCGAAGTGGATTTAGCACAATGGATCATATTCAAACAGTAAGGGAAGTTATAGGAAAACATAAAGAATATAATTTACCTCTCTGTCTTGCCTTTATTGATTATGAAAAAGCATTTGATTCGGTCTACACATCTGCAGTAATTACTTCTCTGGAGAACATTGGTATAGACAAACCTTATATCAATATCATAAAGAAGATCTACAAGAAAGCAACAGCCACCATCCGTTTGGACAAAGGAAAAGCGAAGATCAAGCTTGAAAGAGGAGTAAGACAAGGAGACACCATTTCGCCTAAGCTTTTTACTGCTGTCTTAGAGAGTATTTTCAAGAAGCTGGATTGGGAAAACAAAGGGATTAGAATAAATGGGGAATATTTAAGCCATCTCCGGTTTGCTGATGACATTTTAATTTTCAGTAATAGCCCTGAAGAATTGCAAAATATGCTAAAAGATTTGGCAGAAGCTAGCATTAATGTGGGATTAAAAATAAATTTGGAAAAGACTAAGGTGATGTTCAATTCATTTGCATCAAAAAAGAAAATCGTCTACAACAACACTGAGATTAAAGATGTTGAAAGTTATGTGTACCTTGGACAAGAAATATCTTCAGACAACAGTATCATGAATGAAATCAATAGAAGAATAAGAAATGGATGGAGTGCTTTTGGGAAGAACAATATTATTCTGAAAAGTAACATGCCTCTTTGTTGGAAAAGAAAGGTGTTTAACCAATGTGTTTTGCCTGCACTAACTTATGGAGCAGAAACTTGGACACTAACAAAACGGATGGTACAAAGATTACAAACAACACAGCGAAGTATGGAAAGATGTATGCTAGGCATAACCAGAAGAGACCGAAAGAGAATAACGTGGATAAGAAGTCAGACGAAAGTTTTTGACATTATCGAGAGAATTAAATAGCTAAAATGGAAATGGGCTGGGCACATTGCAAGAAGACAAGACAATAGATGGAGCACAAACACCCTACAGTGGTATCCCAGAGATGTAAAACGACCAAGAAGACGACCTCAAGTAAGATGGAGTGACGAAATCAGAAAAGTGGCCGGTGTTAATTGGATGACTAAAGCACTAGACAGGCAACAATGGAAAAATCTGGGGGAGACCTACATCCAGCAGTGGATTGAAAACGGTTGATGATGATGATGATATATATATATAATTAAATTTTCAACAAAGCTGAAATTACGCTGGAAATTAATGAATACAAAGGATGTGAATTATCACTTTACTACACAGCGTACAACCAGAGTGAAAATAATAGAGACGGGGATCGAACCCGGATCCCTTGATGCTTTATCATTTAAACCACAAGGGTGACATCCAGTCTAGCATTCTCTCACTCTTATATGGTATAAGGCTACAACTTCTGCAGCAGCACAGAATGGAAAGTCATGCTATCATGATAATTGTCCATTTAACTTTTTATTGTAGGTATGGACGGAGATCGGCTGCCTTGCATTCATTTTATTTGTATTTTTATTTTAAAGTTGAATTTACATATATTTGTTTAATTTTAGATATATATTTGGTTATTTTATGTTTTTTTGTAGTCACTGTTTTTAAATTTTAAATTCACGTATATTGTATTAAGTTTTTAATATGTTTTCTATTAAGTAACCTCGAATTGTTTTTTAATCTGCTTTTAATTTGTTTTCTAAAAAAGTAACTCTGTTTTGAATGTAAGGTTAGCTTGTGTTTCGAAACCTACAAGTTTATAGTGTGTGGGGGGAGGGGGGAAAGGGGGAGGTGATAGTTAATTTTGTCAATCCGTCCACTGATGAGAAACAGACAGTCTTTCGCCTGTGTAGTTTTTATGTTTTAACGTTATAAGAGTTTATAGTTAATTGTTATAAGTGATTATAGTTAATTATTATTTAAAAAAAAGTTTTATATACACACCTTCTTTCATAAAGTTTAAATATTTCATATTTTGAGGAATTATATATATATATATATATATATATATATATATATATATATATATATGGGTGGGTAGATGTTGGATTGAGGAGGTGTGTGGCGGAGTTGTATGGAAAATACGCATGGTTCATTTATATTATTAAAAAAAAGGAGGGGGGGAATTTTGATTTCCACAATTGTTTGATATTACACATTTTATAATGGACTGTGATGTGATATTTTTATATGTATATTAATTTAGTTATATTTACATATCATTATTTAATTAATTTAAATGAATTTATATTCATTAATATTAAGAATGTTTTCGATCTAATGATTTGGATTAATACCTACGGTGGACAATATCATATTAACTTCTAATATAATGTATACTATTCTAAAGTGTTAATATAATATGTTTTAATTTTTATTAACCGTTCTACCCTTACCACTTATATTAAGTGTTTATAATTTTTTAACTTTGTATGAAGAAACATTATATGTTACTAATTCATTTCAATACTTAATTAATATTAATTTTAAATTCTTTGTATCTTAATTCAAATATTTAGTATTTTAATTTAATTTAATTTATGTGATGTTGCATTTTTGGCATAGTTATTTAATAGTTTTTGTCATTTAATGGTACATATATTTTTATGTTGCTTTAATTATTAATTTTTCCCTCTTACAACTTATTTTTAACATAGAAATATTCATTAATACATCCATTACTTTAATGTAATTATATATTCTATTTATTAATTAATTTCATTTATTTATTATTTAACTAATTGCTATCATTTCAGATAGTATTTTGGTTTAATTATTAAACATTAATTTTCATCCAATACTTTTTATTCAGACTATATTCACTTTTACCAATATAGATGGCAGCACTAATGTTCCTGTTTGCTTTACAATATTCATATTATTCTAACATCTTTTCTGGCAACATAGTAAATCATTTTCTAATTCTAAATTTGGCAACATGTAATGATTTTTTGCAATTCATTCCCTAGTTTTGGTTGTGTTTCATGTGTGGTTCATGTGGTGCTCAGGTATCTTTTTTAATCATAATGGATTTTATACTTTCTGACTTTATTTCATGTTTTCTCTGTATATTATAGGTATGGCTTCTTTCCTTTTTAATATTGTATTTATTTTTTATTTTTTCACAGGCTTAATTCAATGTTTATGAGCAGGTAGTCCCAAAATCGTATTCTTTAGCAATGTATGGCTAATATGATGATGAAACCTCTCATTTCATTTTATTTGTGGTATTTAGGCATTTGGGACTTGATAATTCTGTCTAAATTCCACAAATTTCATTTCATTCATTTAATTCCATTTATTCAATTTTTAATTTAATTTCTTATTCTTATAATATGTTTGTGTTTCCATATTCAGTGTGTTGGGGAATATTTCATTGACAACTAATTATTACATACATAATCATTATTTCATTGTTTAAGTTGGTGTTATGATAATGTTTCATTTATGGTTGTATATATATATATATATATATATATATATATATAATTTATTTCCTTCGCAAATCCTTCCCATTTATTTCGGATTAGTCCTTTAAATTAATCTAGCTTCTAACCTAGTCAGTATTTCCTTAATTCTTAATAATATTTATTCTTATTTAATGTTCTTTTAAAAGTATTAACCCGTATATTAATAATTATCTTATTCCAAATCTTAATCTAAAATTTTAAGTTCATTCGTAACTTTTATCAGCTCCCCAATCTATAAAATTCTGAGAGACGCCTTTGTCATTTTGAATGTTTTTAAAAGCCTTTTTTTTTTTTAATTCCATGCTCTGCTTTCGCGCGCTGGGTATTTTTCACTTCAAAATTAATGTGCGGCTACGAGAGGAATTCTTTCGTGTTGGGTCTTCTCCCTCATACGCTTGGCTGGAGCTCGCCTCTCACTCATTGGTTTGTGCGCTCGTGACGTCGTATTCTGTATCACTACGCTCCGTGAACAAAACTCGCTTGCACGCTTTTTGTGCGCAGATTTTTTACGTGTTTGGAAGTATAACCAAATGGTTATCTGGTATTGTAGTCACGTAGAATGTTCATACAGCTCTTTAAGATCTTTCAAACGATGTAGTGAGCCATCGTGAAGCCTGAGGGCTATAAGTTTATACCTAATACTGTGGGAACTGTTACTTGCATCGCTCTTGTTCATAAATAAACGATTTGTCTGGAAATTGACTGGTATTTATTGACGAAACTCTTGTGGTATCCCATCCTTGCCTAAACTCCTCGCCATGATTATTGATTACGACTGCAATCACTCACCTTCTTGAACTGCCATTTTTTCATGGAGTAAAAAACCATCTTCGTAAAAACACCACATATATATATATGCATGACTAAATAAATCATGTCAGTGCCATTTCAGAATGTCGACAACTTTTTTTTCTATTTAAAGAAGCTCAAATATTTTTATTATATAAACTACATAGGCAGTAGGAAAGATAAAAAACAAATATATAAATAAATCTTCAAAACAGAAGCATAGGATAAAATTTCAAGTTATTTTACAGATAAATTGAACTTGTTTTAAAGTGGAGAAGAAATAAAATGCTTAAACCTGAATTTGATTTAATGCAAGGAATAAATAAGTAAGCGCATAAAGTGTTATCTATATATTTAAAACGCTAAGCGATTTCTTTCGACAATCCGTGAGAACAAACTACTGCACTTCAAATTATATCATTCTTTTTTTAAATGAAAAATATTTTGACACAGATTTGTTATCGTGCATTCGTTTGTTCGAAAATTTAATTAATTAACCGTAGTTTTCAATTAAACTTTTACTTCTGCTAATGACGTCATAATCTGATAACGCCTACTGTTGCGAAGCACAGAGTTTATTCTCTAAACTCTGTGGTTGAATAAAAGAGAAATAATTAATATTTAAAGCACGCGGTTTTAAGGCCGAATTTGTTAATTTGCAAGTTAAATTTCGGTAAAAATACTTATCCGCGCGTTTAATAAGCGAATAAAAATTCATATTTATTGTGACGTCACGGGAATATTGTCCATTGGGTTTATTTTATCATTATGCATTATAACTTTGTTGATGCCATTTTTTCATTACAATTAAATACAAAATATATTTATATTTGTGTGCATGGTGTTTAAGCATTAATGTAAGGTATATGAAGTACGTGTGAAAAGTTTGCGCCGGTGAAAAGGGCGTTATGCTTAGCTTGAAGTGCATTTTAACATTGATAAAACTAAAGAGAAAAATGTATATGATTGTGTTAATATGACATAATTTTACTGATTTTTGCATTCATAATTATAAAGATTAGAATTGGAGCCGCCATTGATTTCTACATCTTGATTGCATACCTTGATTACATGTTACCAATTGCTTTTTGTTTTAATTATAGGATAGAAGATTTCCTTTTTTAATAAAAAAAATCACAAAAGTAAAGGATTTCAGAAAATTTAAAGTTATTGAAAATAGTGTTATGGCCAAAAAAAATCTTGAAATAATGATTGTATTTTTAGCTAGAATAAACAATGTAAGACTAATATTTCATAGGAATTATTTTGGTAGATTTATTATAAGTTCATTTAACAGTTCCTTATTAGCGCAAAGTCCTATTTCTTTCACTGTGAATTTCACTTTCGATGTCAAAAAATGTTTTTTCACTTTTGGACGCCAGCCAAAATACA
Source organism: Maratus michaelseni (assembly GCA_963931845.1). Lineage (NCBI taxonomy): Eukaryota > Metazoa > Arthropoda > Arachnida > Araneae > Salticidae > Maratus > Maratus michaelseni. Next base: position 200,507,074 of record OZ007600.1, read on the forward strand.
GTGGCAAATTTTAGAAATGTACAACAGTTGTGACAACAAAGGCGCTATCGCTTTAGCTTTCATCGCGCTTACATCACTTCGAAATACTACAAATTTCGATTTTTTACTACATTTTACAATTTCAATTCTTACATCATCAATTAGAAAAAAAATTAGCTTTCGATTGAAATTTATTTGAAAACTGCCGATTAATTTAACGACTTTTTATATAATTTTCAAGCATGAAAAGTTTTTCAATTCTATCTTATCACTGACCACCAATTTACTTCAATAATGTAAAATAGCCCCTGGGAAAGTTACCACAATTGAAAATAGATTTCCCTAACCATCATAAAAAGTGAATAATAATTAAAAAAAAAAAAAGAAGAAAAAGTGATAAATTATAAGATCAGATTATCCATAAGATAGAACATTTTGGCGCTAAATAAAAATCTGTCAGGGAAAAAACAAACAAAAAAAGACTATTTTTAGTTTATGTTGAACATAAAATTGATATGTTGAATTCGTCGATGAATATGTTCCGTCAGATATCAAGATATGCTAGGAATTGCATTTTTTTATTTTTTTACATTTGCCAACTGTATAAGAGGAAAAATATCCCCGACTGTGATGGAAAAGGGATAATCATCCTGATTATGTCAAGGAACCGAAGAAACCATACAAATAAATTACACTTGAAAACATTAAAAATCTCCCTCATCTGCAGATAGATATATTACTGTAAAAAACTTCTTAATCTTTGCATAAAAATTGATTAGCTTAAAACAACGGATGCGTTTTAGAAGATATGGATTTGAAACGAACAATGATTAAAGAGGACATTTTAAAACTTTTAATTTAATCATTTTAAAACTTTTTTAACGTCGAATTTCGACGGTGCTTTTGGGCAGATGCAATGCACATGCGCATAGGAGCTCATTCGGTTGCATTATCACAGGGGGGGGGGAGATGTGTGCTTTATTTACTATGTTCTGTTATTTACTGAATATGATATGAAAGTAGGAATATACTATTTGTATATACTTCATAGGTCCATGAATTTTTTTTTCTTGCCGTGGGGAATATGGTGGTAATGTCAAACTGATTAGCATTACACAGTTATTTACGGATTGTTTGTTTGGAGTTTGCATCGGAAATAGTACTGTATTTGACTGGGAAAAAAAATTTAAATAAAACATTTGAAAGACTGTTTTATACGCACCCCTTCATAAATAATAAAGAAGCTTATTTTACTGATACTGTTATAGTATTTTTTTTGCGTCAAGTTTTGACGGGTTCCATCTAGTATCTCTTTAAACGTTTAACTTAAATACATATTATGGAGGATTTTAAGTATAATTCTGTAGTAAATAAGATATATATATTTAAATAAATCTGCTGTAATTCCATAAAATAATATTAAATGAAAAGTAAACTAGTCGTTGGGGGCCACCGTATTACTTATCCATCAAGGATATGCATAATATAAAATATGAAAATAAAACATGTGTAAACTATTTACAAAATGCGTTGCAATTCGAATAAAATCGTGGCTTGATGACGTCCTAAACTTTAAATGCTCTATTACCGAATTGCCTAAAAGAAACATCCTTATAACTCCAAAAATGATAATCCTATTAACTAACGGTTTACTGCGTCGGATTAAGCGTCTCATTTCTAATTAAAATATATCTTTGAATTGAAATTTGAATGAAATACAGGGTCATGAAAAATTGAAGAGTGTGGAAATGTGATTACAAATATCTCGGCAACTAATTACCCGATCGACTTCATTCTTAATGCAAAATTTATGTTTTTTTATTGTGTTTTATTCCTTAAAAAAAATCGAAAATTTTTATATACCTTTTATCAGAACGAATATTTCAACAGTCCAAAAAAAAAAAGTTCCGGATCATCGAGATTACTGAAATTCAATAAGCTTCTTCCCATTATTACATACTTAGTAAATATCAAATTTCAAGTCTCTATCTCAATTTGTTCGGGAGATAGAGCGTTTACAGACACACAGACAGACGGATGGCATTTTTTTTTTTCTAAAAATATGTTTTTCGGAATCTCCATCAGTATCTGAAACGTGTAAATCCGTCAAATTTTTTCTTTCGATTTTCAAAACGATTACAAGATTTACCCTATACTACGTATGATGGGTAAGTAAAAAAGGTAAAAAAATAAAGAAAGAAAGAAAACTCAAAAAAAAGAAGAAAAAGAAGAAGAATAGAATGAAAAAGAGCTGTGATGTTTGAAAGGGATTTCGAAACATAAGTAACAGTATTTAAAATTTATTTTTTCTACAGTTTACGAATGTGTATATTAATAAAAGAAAGTTTTTGCCTGTGCACTGTAAAGAAATAGACATTTTTTTTATCAACGAAAATAAATTATAACCACGAACGAAAATAGGCAATAACTGCTTTCGAGTTACCCATGATTCCGAAAAGCGTTTTTAGGTGCGTTCGTAATTATATAAATACGTAGCAACCTATAGTCGTCGTGTGGTCTGTCCATCCGTCGCATATAACAGCGCAAAAACTACCCAACCGAATGGTTTGAAATTTAATACATAAAACCGTTGCAGAATTTTGTCGAGTCATTTCAAATTTTATGAAAATCGAATCAAAAGTTAAAAAATTATTAATAAAAGTTTTATTTTATTTTATTTTTTCCTATCATACATAATCTGTATCAGTAGAAAAACCCTTAACGGGTTAAAAGTTGTGACGCAGCACTTTCTTTTGGCTCTAAGAATTTAAATATAGGTTTTAAATATGGATTCTTAAGGGGTCTCAGTAGTCTTACTTTTCCTCCAAAGATGCAAGTTTGCATCATGTCACATTTTATTTTATTTCTGATTTCATATAACACACAATAAAATGATTTTTACCACTAACAGGTCAATATCTGCTTGATTTAACATAATTATTTCAATGTTGTACAATTCATATTTAATTATTTAAAGAAAGTTTAAAATTTAAAAAAAAAAAAAAAAAAAAACTTTTTCGCTTGGTATCCACTGCGCGTAAGGTTGTAGAAAAAATATTGCTTCACAGATAACAAACAAAACTGATAATGATGTAAATTTGATGTACCTTGAACTTATACTTCAATTTCAAGCAATTAAAAATTTATTTTTTTTTAAATTTAAATTTAAACTGTAAAATGTTTAAAAAATTCATTTTTTGTTGAAAAAATGCCAATTTTTAATTGCTTAAAATTGAAGTATAAGTTCAAGATACATCATATTTACATCATTATCAGTTTTGTTTGTTATCTGTGAAGCAATATCTTTTCTACAACTATGCGCGTTTTCTACTTTAAAAAAAAATAATAATAACTTTTTAAAAATAATTAAATATTAATTTTACAACATTGAAATAAATATGTTAAATCAAGCAGATATTGACCAATTAGTAGTAAAAATTTCATTTTATTGTGTGTTATATGGAATCAGAAATAAAATAAAATGTGACATGGTGGAAACTTGCATCTTCGGAGGAAAAGTAAGACTACTGAAACCCCATAAAAGGAATGATATCAAATTTGAGTGACGCTATGTTAATATTTTTTTTTTTTAAATCATCATTTTCTTTTTCGTTTTATTTACATTCACAGATGCAGTTATTATTTTTAACATGAAAAGATATATAAAATTTATTCGCTGATGTTTTTTCATTCACATATCTCCTGAATTCAAAATATGGGTTTTAAAAGAAATGATATCAAAATTCGAGTGACACCTTCACATGAATTTAATACTATTGTTTTAAAATTCAATTTAAATTATTTTTGGTTTGTCTTCTAAAGCATATTTACACATACAAATCATGCTTTTAATTTTCTATCACACTGTTAAATATATTACTTTCACTGAGCCTATAATATGCATTGAAATGTATTTATTGCAATAAATTGATTTATCTTTTGTGCCACGCTATCCAAAATCATAAGTAAAATTTATGCAAATGATTATTTTGCGTCATATTATCCACTTGCATACATTTCCCTTTGTTTGGATACTATGACGCAAAATAATAATTTACATAAATTTTACTTATGATTTTGGTAGCGTGGCACAAAAGATTTTATTGAAATAAATACATTTCAGTCTTTTATCATTTAATAGTTGAATATTTATTAAATTATGATTATACGTTAAGGAAACAATTTAGAAATCCGGAATAAATAGTTTAAATACTGCTTTCTTTTTTCTTTCCTGTTGCCATATCTTGAAAAAGAATCAGAGCAAAAATTATATATATATTTTAATAAATGCATTTATTCGCGCTTTCTATCAATTTAAATAAACGTGGTGAATTTTCAATAATCAGTGTGTATACCAGATCAACGTATTCCGTTTTTGGAACAACATTAATTGCAATCATGAAATTAGCATGATTTTTAAGATAAATATTGAATACTTATAAAAGAATGGGTTTTTTTTAAGCTATTTATTATTATTATTATTATTATTATTATTATTATTATTAATGTATGTATAAATCAACAAGAAACAAGAAAGTTTGCACATAAGTAACTTATAAAACAAGTAATATAAAAAAAATGAAGTCAATTCCTACTTTTTAATCATAAATATATAAAATAAACCCGTGCAGCATTCATGTCCCACGTTATCTTTATTGAACATTTTTTAATAATCATCTTTGCGGTATATTATTTTTGTGGTATCACTCATTTGAGGAAAATCTTTCATTTCATTTAGGAAAACAATGAGAGAATTTTTTTTCTCCCATATAAAACTGAAATTAATTAATTAAATTTAATTAATGAATTAATATTTGAAAAAAAAACTGTATTAACATCCAGTGTCATCCACTACAAGTTTTAAAAAATGTATTTGAACTTGAGTAGATGAATCGAAAATATTGTATTAACGATTGAAAATTTGAACAAGATATATAAATATATAGAAAGTGTGAGCTAATAGTAGGAATTGAACAAAAGAAAGACAAGAAACTTATCAAACATTAAAGGCAAAATAAACTTTGAAACAAACAAACGTTTATGATCTCAAAACTCAAACTAATTGCACTGGTAAAAAAAAAAAAATAATAATTTGTCAGAAAATACCCTCACTTCCTCACGCCCTGCACCCGCATGTCAACAACTCAACTCATCTCCTGCGGGCCGAAGCATTTCGCTTCCAATACCTGTCTCGTCGGTGAGACCTTGACAGTATTTTTTATAAGCGTGGGAAAAGCGTCTCTGGTCAGCTCCCAGGTAATATGTTGTGATATGTAGGTGGGGAGATGCTGATGTGAAAAATTAACAACTGTTCTTGTTTTAAAGAGTGGTGCTGAAAATAAAACAGGTGAATTAACAAGAACGAAAAATCACGCGCCACGGCATAAATTATGAAACACTTTCCAACACTATCGGAATATTGTTAAGAATTTCAATTTTATTCACACAATGAAATGAAATATCTAAACGAACATTTAAAAAAATACAACGCAGGAAAAAATCATTTAAAGCAATTGCTGTTTATAGCCGGTAATGTGTGAGATTCTTTTTTGCATCCCTGTATATGATTTACCCCATTCATAATCGACTAAAAATTATTTAACTTTTAAAAGGAATATCGCAGCTGTAAATGCACATCCAGCAGTTATGGCTGATAGTCAGTAATTAATGTGAATAAAAATAATATATAAATAATGTGATTAAAAATCCTGTAACCGAGTGCTTTTGGGTGTCTCTGTAAATAAACGTACTCAATAATCTATAGAAAACCTGCTAAACTACACGTCAGTGATGTATATCAATTTCATTCAAATAGTGTAACATCATTAATATACACTGCAACCGAGTTTTCTCCATAGATCATAATGTAAGGGAATTCTTTTGGCTGCCATTGTAAATTGTAAACGAACAATAATTACTACTTATTCTAATACTCTATAGAAAGCATGTTACCATCAACCCCGATGATGTATATCTAATTCATTATGTTTGGAACATTGTAACATCTTTAAATTATACCCTAACAAGAACGAAAAATCATGCGTCAAGCATAGATTATGTAACACTTTCCAACTCTTCTAAAATACTTAATACAAATTATTACCATTTAATAAGGTGAAAGATAATATCGAAGTAAACAATTTGAAAAACGCATAACCTATTTAAAAAACAAATTTCAGGAATTACCAAAAATATACGAATTCTTTTCTGCAGCCCTGTATAGGATCTATAGATTTGTATATGTTACACAGAACGCTAAATTTTAGTTCAGATAGGAAACGCGTATAGCACAGTTTAAAATTTCCCTTTTGGAATTTTCCTCAATAAACGTAAATGTACTCCAGAACTTTTGCGATGTCCTGTATATGATTTATAGAATTTATACACACCAAGTGATAGAAAAAAAATTGAGTTCAATTTAAAAACGCGTTCAGCAAATGAAAAAATAATTCCAGCAATTATTGTTAACAGACGGTACAAATTATTTTGTGAGTCCCTGTAAATGAACGATAAATGCTATACTCTAAATATTCTATAATAAGCCTCTTGTAATGCATCTTAGTCACATATATAATTTTCAATTTGTTTGAAATATTTAAACATTCTTAAAATAAACCGCAAACGATTTTTCTCCATAGACCGTAATGCAACGGAATTCTTTTGAGTGTCCCTGTAAAACAAATTTAAGTGCTACACACTTCATATTCAATACCGAACATGCCATAGTAAACCTCAATAACATATATCAATTTTATGACTATACATATATATTTACGCGAGTTAGAGACCGGTCAGGCAGACAGACAGACAAACCGAATTCATAAACACTTTTCAACTATGTTGGAAAGTGTTAAAAACGTATTTACCCATTGACCGTAATGTAACAAAATACTTTTGAGTGTCCCTGTAAATAAACTATAATTTCTATTTATTCTATACTCTATAGAAAACGTGAGTGATGCATATCAGTTTTATTATGTTTGAAATAGTGTAACATCATTAAAATGCCCTGAAAAATTTCCCCCAGTGACTGAAATGTAGTGAAATTCTTTTCAGTGCTCCTTTAAATGAACTGTACAGGCTACACACTTCATTTTCAATACGGAGCATAACATGATAAACCTCAGTGTACATCAATCGCATGGCAATCCATCTATATTTACGCGAGTTAGAGCACGGACAGACAAACAGACAAACCGAATTCCTAAACACTTTTCAACTATGTTGGAAAGGCTTAAAAACACGAGTTATTTATTGATTAGGGACAAACTACAAACTTAGCAGTAAATAAACCGCTGTAGACTAAAATGACAATGTTACACAAAGTGCAGGATTCGTAAATATGATATAACAAATAGGAATAACATGATATTTCGAAAATATTCGTTTTTTTAATATACAGTAGAGCTTTGATTATCTGAACTCTAATAATCGAACTGTCGAATTATCTGAACATTTTTAGGTGCGTTCGTAATTATATAAATACGTAGCACCTATAGTCGTCGTTTGGTCCGTCCGTCTGTCCGTCCGTCCGTCTGTCTGTCTGTCCGCATATAACAACGCAAAAACTACCCAACCAAATGGTTTGCAATTTAAAATATATTATCTTTGCAGAATTTTGTCGAGACATTTCAAATTTTATTAAAATCGAATCAAAACTTTAGGAGATATTAATAAAAATATTTATTAAGAAATTTGAATTTTTTTTTAAAATCGGTGCTTTTTTGTTACAGGAGCTTCCGAAGTTGAATCGTCAAGCGACCGAGATACTTATTTTATGGCATAAATTAATCTGCAGACGATATCATTCATTTCACAGAATAAAAAATCATCAAGATCTGAATATTTATATAACTAGCTGATACATATATATCTGAATATTTATATAACTAGTTAAGATATTTGTATGAAGAGTGTCATAAAATATATACTTAACTAGCTGTTTAACCCGTTCTACGCACGGGATATCATGAATTTAAATCTAAAACGTGCGTACGAACGCACCTCGTTTGTAACGTTTGGCGTACAATTTCCAACTTGTTTGGTTTGAAATATTTTTTCAGAACGACTTTTCAAACCGAAAACGTTTTACAGATCAGTGAATCGAAGAAAATGAAAACGGATGCTACGAACATGATCCAAGCCCATCACATAATGAAGTCTTTGAATATGTTTGGAAACAGCTATGAAATGGTTGGAACGACAAGAGTACGCACGCTGATCCTATTCAACTCTTGTATTTAAGAAGAATTCGTGATATGGCAGCAATGAAAAAGATATCTTCATTAAAGCAATAAACAATACGAAGTTTTTTTGCTTAAATTTTAAATTTTGCAGTTCAGAAAATGATATAGAAAGACAAAAAAATATTTCAAAAGATAAAAAGATTTTTAAAAAATGACAAACAAAATTTAAAAAAAAGAAAAAATGACGAAAGAAAAAAAAACAATTTTTAAACATGCCAACACTTACAGCTGTCAGTCCTAAGCCTAGTTAAAATGTGAAGGAAAATTGTGTACACACGAAATAATTTTTTTAATCTATCTATCCACTACTATAGTTTTAAAAACATGCACTGTTTCCAATAACTAGTCAGGTGTGTCAATCCCAAAACATTTTTCTATCTCATACAGGTTTTACATTCACCAAAAACGAATAAACACCAATTTATATCAAGGTCTAACGGAATCTAAAGTTTTATTAAATACCGTGCACTACTTTTTGAGATAGAGCGCCCACAAAATGTTTATCACATGCAGACACACACACAGACAGACAGACATTTTCTAAAAACAGTCAAATCGTCTTCAGTATCTTTTAAAACGTAAAATTCCGTCGAAAACCAGAAGTCGAAAATTTTTATGAATCCAATACTTTCTTCTTGTAAAGATGGAAGAAAGTAAAAATCTGTTACACGTTAAAAAAATGCATTTTAACCATTTTGGTATAGTCAAGAACATCCCTAAAATTGCCTGTTCAATTATCCGAACTTTTGCTTATCTATACTAGCGCCGGTCCCGACAGGTTTGAATAATCGCTGCTGGCACTGCATATGCAATATTTTTTTTTTTTTTTTATATAAATTCGATATTTTCAAAATAGTCAACTTATTGCTGATTATAAATATTTTCAGACTTAATATAAATTAGAAACTAAAGCATATTGCACGTAGCATAAAACTTTAATTAAAAAAAAAAAATCTAAAACTCTTTTTCTCTATATATATTTTTTTCATTTATGTAACAAAATTGAACATCAACTAATTAAAAACAAACACAATTTGCTTTTTACACTCTCAAAAAACAAACTATAGTATTTAGTATGAACTATCAATAAAGTTTTATGCTTTATACAACACAGTTTTAAATACAAAATAATGTTTTTATTAACCTCTCTTCATAAAAAGTAGGATGTTATCAATTAAACGCGTATTATTATTATTACTAGCTGACATGTCCGGCGTTGACCGGGCCCATGATAATAACCTTAAAGAAATACATAAAAACAATGTTGAATGATTTTATATTTTTAAATGAAAATCTATCCAAACGAACTGAAAGACAGTAGTTATAGTTATTGCCGATATAATGTCGATTTAATTTCTGACGTTTCGATATATTAAACTTTCAATTCTGACCAAAAGTTCCTGAGGAAACCTAAATAATATACAGCGCTCCCCCACCTTTCCTCTTTTAAACTCAAAATAATATACATTATTGCCCAATTTATTAGTCCCATTCGAAATTTTTTTTCCAAAACCTTGTTTCTAAGATGATTATATTAAAATTAAATAAAAATCATGCACTCGTGGCATCATAATTCACTTTTATATGTAAGGCTACTATAATTTGTGACTCGTGCTATTACGTCAGGACACACGGCCGTTATCATTATCTTTTTACGCGTGAAGATTTCGCTATGGTACTCCATTGTGAAATTCGGTAATTTTTGAAATTCAATATTTGAAAAACGGAATAATCAATCGATTTGAAATTTATATCAAGAAAAATACAATTTTTTACCTTTCTAACGAAGTTTGTCTAACAATTTTCTGACAAATACTTTTCGAACTATTAATTTTTTCAGCAACTTCAAATGTTTCATTTTCCAAGATTAATCTGTGGCAACGATTATCGAAAATTCCCAGTCGTCAGCAACGCATAGCTTTTTATTAAAGAGGATTATTTTAAATTACGTATGCTTACCGATGACTCAGAAATTACGCGACCGATTCATGTGATTTTTTTTTTTTTATTGAAAGAGGATTCTCTCGAATCGTTCCCATTTAAATTTCATCAAAATTAATTCAGTTTCTTCATTTAAAGAATAATATTTTTACGGTGGTGGTGGGATATGTACGCTAATACAGGGCTGGCCAAAAGTCCCTGGCAAAATACTTTGTAGTAATATAAATGCTGGGCGATTACACAATGAAATATTACAACATTAAAGACGTGAGTATAAAACATCACAAATTTTACTGAATGGTGTATACAAATTTAAAATTTTATACATACATTAAAATTAAAAATATCGACGTTTCGACCACCTTCTACGGTCATCCCCTGGAAAAAAAAAATATCTTGCTTCCAAAGTTTCAAATGTGAAAAACAATCCGTCCGTTGTCACATTATTATTGCTGTCCACAAATTAAAAAATTAACTAGGGTAACACTCAACCAACGTACCAGCAATCATAAGTAGAAACCAGTTTTCCTGAGGATGACCGTAGAAGGTGGTCGAAACGTCGATATTTTTAATTTTAATGTATGTATAAAATTTTAAATTTGTATACACCATTCAGTAAAATTTGTGATGTTTTATACTCACGTCTTTAATGTTGTAATATTTCATTGTGTAATCGCCCAGCATTTATATTACTACAAAGTATTTTGCCAGGGACTTTTGGCCAGCCCTGTATTAGCGTACATATCCCACCACCACCGTAAAAATGTTATTCTTTAAATGAAGAAACTGAATTAATTTTGATGAAATTTAAATGGGAACGATTCGAGAGAATCCTCTTTCAATTAAGGACAAAAATAGGTTGCCATAAATGAAGCCAACTTGGCTATAGTGGACTAATTTGGCGATATTCTCATTCAAATTCAATATTGACGGGAACTGGTTATGAATCTTCTTTAATCGGGTTCCACGCATTTCAACTTCTTGTTTTCCACTAAAATTAACTAAAATCTTAAAACCAAGCAAAAGGGAGGCTATCTTTTCCTGCTGGTACATTCCAGAAGGACTTTTCGTAGTTTTAGTATACATCGGCTGATCGCATCCAGGTAACCCGACGATTCGGAAGCAGCTGATGTACAACAGAATGACGAAAAATATTGATTTATTAAACAAAGATACTCTGTTATCTTATTATTAATCTACCGTCATGCTAATATCTAATATCATATTATACAATGATTATTAGCAAGTAAGTAATATAATATCTCATGACGAAGATATTATTTTCTATGACTGAAAATATTTACACTATAGAAACTCAAAGAGAAAAATAAAAAATAAAATAGCATTCATTAACGTCTCAAGTTGCTTTTTAATAACGCTAAAAAATTTTACTCACATCAAAATTTAATTTCCATATTCTGCTAAATTCTAGATATCAGATATCATCGATGAAATTTACATTATTTATCACGTGATACACACGTTATACTCACGTCTTTAATGTTGTACTTTTTGTACTGTGTGTTTCTAATGTCGAGTATTTTTTTTCTTTATTTGGTTAAAAAGTTCATTATTAAAAAATCGAACATAAATTTAAGCTTCCCTGCTTTTTCATTCTCTATCCTGTTGTGCAGTTTAAACTGAACTAAACCAAAACCAGAAAAGATTCTTTCCATTGAAGCTGTAAATAATTTATTATCTAAATGAGACAGTTTATCTTTGAATGACTGTTTTATGTAAATATTGTTCCACATAATTCCTGTTGTGCAGTTTAAAATGAACTAAACCAAAACTAGAAAATATTCTTTCCGTAAATAATTTATTATCTAAATGAGACAGTTTATCTTTGAATGACTGTTTAATGTTAATATTGTTCCACATAATTATTGTTTATACATTTAAAAAATCAGCTTCAAATCTTTTTTTTTCTTTTTTGGTTAAAAAGTTACTGTCAGACAAAAGTTTTTTTTATCTAGAGAACGACACATTTAATAACAGTTGAAAAATTCATTTACAGTTGTTTTGAATGACAATATCAAAAATATCATACGCAATCATATTTTGAAAATAAATATCAAATATAGGAAAATATCAACATCATGATATTTTGAAAATAAATATCGGATATACACTGCTCAAAAAAATTAAGGGACAAGGCAAAGTAGTGAAAAAAACCGTGCGAGACAGCCATGCATGGACATAAAATGGAGAGTCAATATTGAATCTGTCCCTGTTTGTAAAATTATATCTTCAATATTATTTATATTGATATTAAAGTATCAATATTCATTTCAAAATTAAAATATCATAAAACTAGAATACAAGAATAGGTTAAGCTTACCTAAACGGTCCTCTTTCGGGAGATAAGATATCATAAATGATTCTGACTTTTCGAGAATAAATGTTCATGTTGTTCAAAAAATAATTGAATCTACACAAAGTAGACACACAAACAAATATATTGACGATCACGAACACAATATACATAACATTTTTCGCGCACATCATAAATATTACATCTTATATTCCGTATTACATTTTCTAGTTCATTCATAAAACATTCTAAGACAGATCCATTTTTTATCAACAGAAAAATATCGTCTGCGCGAGGCGCAAAATAGAAAAACGATTAAATTAAAACCATGGAAGTAGCGATAAACGCAACACACTCCCACCTTTGAGTTTCGAATTCAATGAAACTCAAACTTTACTTTGGGTTTATATAAACGACCATATCGGGATCGTTTTTCAGGTACAGTCACCACAGGAGAGTCACTAGCACCTTTATGGAAAATAGGTTCAGTAGATTCAGTATCTAAAAAGCAGTCTTTAACAGAATGTTGGATCATTGGCTTACTCGTAGCAGGGTCTAAATAACAGTTTTTACCAGTCAATTTTATCGTCGGTTTGGTAGGAGCAGGATCTAAAGGACATTCTTTATCATTCGACTGAACTGTAGAATGGAGTTCAATACCTCTTTCATGGGTTACTTCTAGAGGAATCAATCTGAGAACAGGACGTAGAAATTCGCCGCCTTTCATCTTTACTTTTACCAATCGTACATTTCCATCTTTTGAAGGATAAAGTTCAATAACTTTGGCAAGTGGCCATTCAAGTTTTTTAACATTCTCACTAGTCACAAGAACAACGTCACCAATCTGGACAGGTCTCTGATTTTTGTCAAATTTCGAGGATTGTTTTAAATATCCCAAATATTCAGTGCGGAATCTTTTTCGTAAATCTTGTTTTAGTCGCTGTCTATAAGCATGTCTCTTATTAATAGACGATGAATCCAAAATGTCAAGATCAGGAATACCTGATTCTCTAATGTCTTGTAAAAACATAGAAGGAGTAAGTGGTATTAAATCATCAATTTCCTCTGAAACATAGGTCAAAGGCCGCTGATTAACAATATTTTCAGTATCGCAAATAACAGTTTGCATTTCTTCTAAGTCCAAAGAGCTTCGTCCTAAGACTTTTCGAAGGATCCCTTTTATTACGCCTATCAAACGTTCCCAACTTTCCACCCCACCACGGCGCAGATGGAGGGTTAAATTTCCAAGTGATCTTCCGAGCTGTGCTGTACTGAGAAATAACATCCCAATCAATTTGCTTAAGCAAATTTTCAGTACCCGTGAAATTTTTACCGTTGTCAGAATATACTATCGAAGGTCTACCTCTTCGTGCTATAAATCTTCTAAAAGCTTGCAAAAAGTTGTCAGTCGATAAGGATGTGGCTATCTCTAAATGTATGGCTCTGTAGACAGCACATGAGAAAATAACTATCCAAGCTTTCTGACCACCTCGAAGAAGTAAAGGACCGGCGTAGTCAGTCCCTACAACCTCGAATACTGCAGCTTCTTTTATACGATCTTTCGGAAGAGGTGCTTCTATAATCGGTTTAGGTCTTGAATTAAATCTTTTACAACGTACACAGTTTCTAATTACCTTTCTAACAGTCTTCCTGCATTTCAAAATCCAAAAGTCTTCTCTTAAATTACTCATCAATATCTGGGTACCAGCATGATTTAAACTAAGATGTCTTGTCCGAATAAGTATTTCCACAACTGGATGGCTACAGGGTAACAGTATCGGAAATCGGAAATTTCTTTTATCTTCTCTCATCAGAATACGTGTCTTTACTTTAAGTAGTCCATTCGATTCTACATAACACTGAAGTGATTTTAAGCGTTTATCTTCAGTTCCTAAAAAGGATTCCTTTTGTACTATTTTTAACAAAGATATTTCAGCTCTATTTATTTCTTCTAGAGTTAAGAGTCCAGAAATCCGGTTGGCACGTTCCACTTTACAGTTAGTAAAAAATCTATAAATCCAAGCAATAGTTCTGATCAGTTTGTCGTACGACAAAATTCTGTTATAAATTTTTTCAGTTGATTCTTCATGATTTGTAGTGCTAACAACAGTTTTTCTCTTTTCGGAATATACTATGTTGAAATCAGGAACAACGTTGGATTTTGGCCATTCTTTTTCCGGTCTTCGCAACCATTCCGGGCCCTCCCACCATTTCGATTTCACTAAAGTTTCTGAATTACAACCACGAGAAGGGAGGTCTGCTGCATTTAATGATCCAGGTACGTGATACCAATTATCAGGTTCTGTCAAAGATCGGATTTCTTTAACTCTATTGAAAACAAAAGGAGCCCAATTTTCAGTTCCCTTGATACAATATATAGCATTTGCTGAATCAGACCAGAAAAATTTCGGGATATCTTTCAACTGAAGATCGTGTATAACACTTTGTGCCAGTCTAGCTCCTATATTACAGGAAAGTAGTTCCAATCGAGGAATAGAAATGGTTTTCATTGGAGCAACCCTGCACCTAGCCTGTACAAGCTGACAAGATATGGTATTTTCAGTCGCACATCTTAAAAATATACATGTAGAATATGCATTCTTGCTTGCATCGCAGAATATGTGCAAAGAAAGATTTTCTGGCGCTTCATAATTGGAAATAATACATCGAGGGATTTCTATTTCCTTTAATTCAGAGACATCCTTCCGCCATTTTTCAAATTTCTTGGTAATAGATTCAGGCAATTCAGCATCCCACGAAACTTTCAATTTCCAACATTCTTGAAGGAGAATCTTTGGCCCCAAGGTGACAGGACACGTAAAGCCAATGGGGTTGAAAATTCTATGAACAGCACTCAGGATTGTTCTTTTCGTTACAATAGTAGAGTCTTCAAAACATTTTCGTAAATCTATTTTCAGAGTATCAGATTTTACATTCCACAACAGTCCTAAAACTGGAATATTCTTTTCTTCTAATAACGGGAAGTTTTCTGCTTCTGTTTTGTTGAGATTATACTCCCACCCTCGAAGATCAAATTTAGCATTTTGGAGAATAATTGTGGATTCTTCAATAAATCTTTCAAGCTCCTCATAGTTTTCAACACTAGTGACGCAGTTATCTACGTAAAAAGACTTTAACAACTTGTCTGCTGTTTCTTTAAATCTAGAAGGCACATTCTTCAGATGATATCGGATAGTTGCACCAAGTAAATAAGGCGAACATGTAAGACCGAAAACAACCCTTTTATGCTGGAAAATTTTGAACTTTTCGGGGTCACCTTCCTCACACCATAAAAACTTCAGAAATGGTCTATCTCGCTCATTTAAACCAATTTGTAGAAAGGCTCTTCGAATATCTGCAATCACGCCTATTTTCTTCAATCGAAATTTATTTAATATAGTCGGAATGAGCTCTACGATATTAGGACCTTTCTCTAAACAATCATTGATCGAAGGTGAATCTTTTTGTCTAGCTGAACCATCAAAGACTGGTCTAACTCTGGTGGTAGAATTTTCTTTGATCACAGCTCTGTGTGGCAAGTAGTGTTCACTTTCGTCATTACAGGAGTTTTTAACTTTTTCAATAACGCCTTCTTGTATCCATTCTTTTAATACATCTTCATACTCTTGTAATGTTTCAGTTTTCTTTAGTGATTCAACACAATTTCTTAATCGTCGTTCAGCGATTTTTCGAGTTGGTAAGGGAGGATGGTTTTCAATCCATGGGAGGCTCACTTTATACCTTCCTTCTGCATCTATTTTTATATTTTTATTAAAATGTTCTTCAGTTGCTTTTTCTATTTCTTGTCTGCTTCCGCTTTCGCCAGGATCGAGAATTCCAAGTGTGTCTAGCCGCCATAAATCTGAAATTTTTGCATCATTTACATGAAGTGACATGACGCTGTTTGTGCTATCGGATATGTTACATAGGTCAGTTTTTCCCATCAAAGTCCAACCAAGACGTGTTTCCATCAATACTAAGCCAGAAATCAATTGTTTGATTTTTCCGGTGTACAATTTACCTGCTACATCAGTTCCTATAAGCCCATGAATTTCGTTAGGTGAAAACTCATATAGCAATTCAACCTGGTTATTCAAATCAGAGAGAAAGATTTTTTGTTTCTTAATTTCACTCATAAATGAGCCACGAGGAATTTTAGGAATGTCCGAACAAATTTTTTCTTGATCTAATACTTCGACACAACAGCGATAATTATCAAAGAAGTCGCTCAGACTGATCAAATATTTCTTATGTGATAATACAGTCTCCGTGCCACCGAATAAACTATGTGTCAAATTATCTTCCCCAATGCATTCATATCCCATCTCGGCCAATGCAAAAGATGATAAATAAGATTTACTGCTACCTGAATCAATTAATATTCTTATGTATTTCATCTTATTATTACATCTAAGACGGACAATAAGCGTTTGTAAAAGTACGCGACGAGTACCTGTTTTATTAGATAAAGCAGTGTCTTTTTTACTTTCGATATCTGACTTTTCCATAATCGGGTTTTCATTATCATTTTTTGCTGGACACATTATTTTGAAATGTAATTTACCGCAATCACAGGGTGGTATTTTCGTTCTACAAAAACGTGATATGTGTTTTCTTATCTCTAAACATTTAAAACAAGCCCCTTTTTTCATTAATATTTGTTTTTTCTCTTCATGAGATAAACTATTAGCATGTCTACATTCGTTACTTAAATGTGACTTGTTACAAAAAATACACGTTTCCCTTTTCATTTTTGATGAATTATGTAATTCCGTAGCCGTTGAAATATCTCTTTCTCGCCTATTTGACACTGTATAAATATTTTTGTTCACATTTTCTAAATTAAACCCACTTCTAGCCAAACGGACTTTTTCTTCGCTTTCGATTTCATGCTGCAAAAATTTCATCAAAGAATCTAACTTATTATTACTTTCGTCTTTTGAATTTAAAGTAATAGAATTTAAGTTTCTTTCCCAAATTCTCAATATTTCAACTGGTAAGCACGATTCAATCAATGGATAAAGAATTGCAGAATAATGTTCGCTTGAAACACCTAACATTTTTAATGATCTTAAATAGGTTTCAATTTTGTCGTATAATTTAAAAAGAGGAATTCTTGGACCTTTTCCTGTAGCATTATTCATCATTAAAGCGAGCACTTCTCTTATATATACTTCTATTAACATATCAGTACGACCAAATCGAGCCTTTAAACATTCAATAACATTTTCATAACTATCACCAGTAGCGGGGTACGACTCGACTATTTCTCTTGCCCTAGAACCCTTTAACGTTGCTTGTAACAAGTACTGATATTTATCTTCTTTCGCGATTTCAGAATCGTTATGTATTTTTTCAAACTGAGCCCAAAAGGCTAACCACTCCTTAATATCTCCCCCAAATAATTTAAATTCTATCTTAGGAAGTTTAAACTTCCGTTTCGTGGTATTTTCAGTTTCGAAAACCTTTAAAATCTTTTGAACTTTCGTTTTTAACTTAATAAATTTCTCTTCATACACGCTAAAACCTTCGTATTCCTTATCATAATTTTCTTGAGAACATGTTTTATCGTTTAAAAGAAGATCTAACATTTCTTTTTCTTTTGGTTGTAGATCTGTCCATTTTTCACCTAATTGAGCATATAAAATCTCAATTTCTTCAATATCTTTATTTTCATTAGTTAATTTGTTCTCAAGTAAATTAGCAATTCGCGTAAAAGCGCTTCTTAACGGAGTACGCAATTTTTTAATCTGTTCCATTATCGTATTTTATTTTCTTAAATAATATAATATCCCGGTAGA
The DNA here is from genome assembly GCA_963931845.1 of Maratus michaelseni. Classification (NCBI taxonomy): domain Eukaryota; kingdom Metazoa; phylum Arthropoda; class Arachnida; order Araneae; family Salticidae; genus Maratus; species Maratus michaelseni. The sequence continues at coordinate 200,525,355 of OZ007600.1, forward strand.
GAGATGCCAAAATAATATTGAATCTGTCCCTGTTTGTAAAATTATATCTTCAATATTATTTATATTGATATTAAAGTATCAATATTCATTTTAAAATTAAAATATCATAAAACTAGAATACAAGAATAGGTTAAGCTTACCTAAACGGTCCTCTTTCGGGAGATAAGATATCATAAATGATTCTGACTTTTCGAGAATAAATGTTCATGTTGAATCTACACAAAGTAGACACACAAACAAATATATTGACGATCACGAACACAATATACATAACATTTTTCGCGCACATCATAAATATTACATCTTATATTCCGTATTACATTTTCTAGTTCATTCATAAAACATTCTAAGACAGATCCATTTTTTATCAACAGAAAAATATCGTCTGCGCGAGGCGCAAAATAGAAAAACGATTAAATTAAAACCATGGAAGTAGCGATAAACGCAACACACGTGTATCAATGCTGAATACAGAAAACAAGACGCAAACAAAATGTAGGGGGCTTTAATTCTTTGAAACGATGAAAATAACATGCAAAGAGGATTTATGGTAACAAATTGGTTACATGTAAATGACAAAAAAAGCATTGTTTAGAAATTATGTAAGATGTTTCGTATGGCGTGTGGTCCCCTCGAACAGCTAAGCCATCGATGCGATTAAGTTATCGATAAGATGTTGAGGAATATTGTTCCACTCCTCAATAATTGCAATCTCCAAGTCCCGGACAGTAAAAGGAGGCCTGTACAGTAAAAGGAGGCCTCGTTGCAATGGTTCATCTGAGTGTGTCCCAGGTATGCTCGACCGGATTCAGGTCAGGAGAGCATGCTGGATATTCCATATGCTGCATTGTTTCAGCTAAAAGCATGTTTTCCACAAGGCGAGCTGTATGCGGTCTGGCCTTATCATGCATTAAAACAAAGGAATCACCAATAGTTGCAGCGTAAGGTACGACATGAGGTCTCAGTATGTCGTCTGCATACGTTTGGGCCATCAAAGTGCCATTACGAATGATATGCAGGTCCATAAGACCATCTATGCTGATTCCAACCAATGCCATCAACCCACTTCGTCTGTAATGTGATCTTCCACGAACGAATGTGGGGTTATTTCGAGTGCCCCTTTCTCTCCATACCAAAACATGTCGGGTGTCACACTCCAGACTGAATCGGGACTCGTCTGTAAACAGCACTTGACACCAATCTCGATGTTCAGCAACCCACCTTCTTCAGGCCACACGGTAAATTGAAGTCAACGAAATGCAGACCGTTGGCCTACATGCATAGAGACCACCCTGATGAAGCCTATTTCGGACTATTTGGCTGGACACCCTTCGTCCTGTTGGCAAGAGCAACTGTCTTTGAAGCTGAGTAGCATTTCCTGTTCTCTCTCGACGTGTAATCAGTTTCTGTGGTAGCACGTAGCCGACCTTGCCCTGTTGGACGTCTAACATTCTTTGTTTCTTGGAATGGATTCCACAGCCTTGCAATGACACTTCTTGCGACTTCAACAGCGTACGCTACATTTCGTTGGGTTTGTCAGTATTCAAGTCTCCAGATAATACGTCAAGCCATGGATTCAGGTAAATCACGTTGTTGTGACATTTTCAAGTTACCTTTTTTTCAAAACAAAAGCTGTGCAGTTCAATTTCACAACTGAGATAGTGAAACAGACGTTTCTGCGAAATCCCGATTTCTGCACTTATCGTCTTTTTTTAGTTTTTAACGTCATGAACTTTGATTTGCATATGAATTTTTCTTCTTCCGTTTTGTACTACGCTTTAAATTATGAATGTTTAATTTTACGTTACTTATCGGTGTAAGTAGTTGTGTAATTTCGTTAAAACCCTGTGCTTCCCTAATTGTTTTGAGAAGTGTATATATCATGATATACAGAGAGTCCGAAAATTATTGGACACATTTCAAAATTATGTAAAGGAAAAACTAGATAGTATAGAAACAAAATGCGTTTACTAACTCACAACATAAGTACAAAAGTTAATACATCTCGATGTGAAATCCCTTGGTTACGTGTAGTAGCTATGTCCAAGCGATACTCAATTCCATTCCATGCATTTGAAAGCATCTGAGGAGTTATGGATGGAACAACAGCTGTGATACGCTGCTTCAGTTCCTGCAAATTAGTACAAGGCGTCTGATACACACAAACCTTCACATAATCCCACATGAAAAAGTCGAGCGGAGTTAAATCTGGAGATCAAGGAAGCCAAGGGATCGGACCACCACGACCAATCTATCTTTTGGGGAAAATTCTAGGAATAACAATGCTGCGAAAAGAAAATTTTCGGAAACATGTCGTTGTGTTTGTCAGTATTCAAGTCTCCATTGACCAGTATTCAAAGCTAAGATACGTGATATCTTAGCTTTTTTTTTCGAAATTTCTTAATGTGTCTAATGATTTTCGGACACCCTGTATATCAAGATATTCATTTATATATATCACCGAACCATGATAAAATGTAATGGTGATATTCTGAAGTAGCATTTTTACGGGGAAGGGAATTTATTTCTTAAACTAGGATAAAGAATCTAAAACATGTTATTAGTTATAATTAATAATAAATGTTTTGTATAACTTTTCTGGTAACTATTGTATTTTATCATCTTTTTTATAAAACATTTATGTTAATTTGATGAATGGGTTTTGTACTAAATTATAATCAGGATGTTACACTTTATTTAAATGTCAATAAAAGTAGAAAATCTAAGTATTAATTCATATACACGAAAACCACTAAATAACAGACATCTTGGGAGCTCGGAATTTGTTCGCTATTCAGAGGTAAAACCATACGAATGTATAGGTGTTGGTGATCGAAAAGTGTCCGGTAAAAAGAGGCGTTCGTTATTGACTTTTCACTGTATATAATCGTACGATTTTAAATGTTGAAATTTGTCTTGATAATGGAGATACGATAAAAATTGGAATTTTGATTCAGTGGCACACGAATCTAAAAGTTTGAGAACCCATCTTCTATATAGTTTTATATATTTTGTATATTAATGTATTAAACTGTAAAGTTTAAATTATCAATCGAACACTTACGCTCTTCAATTTTCTTGTCTTCAGTATAGAGTCCTGCACGAGTCTTGGTAATCCGACCCGAACTCGAAAATTCATATTCTGAACGTTAATCTGAAATCCGACTCGAACCCGACAAAACAATTCGTCGTCCTCAAACCCGACACACTTCAACCGGAAACCGACCCGACTCGAACCCAAAATAAAAGAAAATGAATCCATATTTTAACACAATTATGAAAAGTAGTCTACAATTATATCTCTACTATCATTATTATCTATTTTGTATAAAAATGAACACATATACACTCATTATTATTCAAATGTATGGTTTTTCATTAAAATAATATTCAGGACTTTCTTATGAAATGGCGAGTCAACCCGAGCCCGACCTGAACGAATTAAAGCACAACCCGAAACCGACTCGAACCCGAAATATTTAAACTCGATTCCGACTCGAACCCAAACTTAAAGAAAATGACTCCAAGTTTTGATGCAATTATGGAAAAGGAGTCTACAGTTATATCTCTAATATCAATTTTATCTTTTGTATAAAAATGAACACATATACACTCATTATTATTCAAATGTATAGTTTTTTTCATTAAAATAATATTCAGGACTTTCTTATGAAATGGCGCTTCAACCTGAGCCCGACCCGAAAGAATTAAAGCACAACCCAAAACCGACTCGAACCCGAAATATTTAAACCCGATTCCGACTCGAACCCAAACTTAAAGAAAATGACTCCAAGTTTTGATGCAATTATGGAAAAGGAGTCTACAGTTATATCTCTAATATCAATTTTATCTTTTGTATAAAAATGAACACATATACCCTCATTATTATTCAAATGTATAGTTTTTCATTAAAATAATATTCAGGACTTTCTTATGCAATGGCGAGTCAACCCGAGCCCGACCTGAAAGAATTAAAGCACAACCCGAAACCGACTCGAACCCGAAATATTTAAACCCGATTCCGACTCGAACCCAAACTTAAAGAAAATGACTCCAAGTTTTGATGCAATTATGGAAAAGGAGTCTACAGTTATATCTCTAATATCAATTTTATCTTTTATATAAAAATGAACACATATACACTCATTATCATTCAAATGATAGTTTTTCATTAAAATAATATTCAGGACTTTCTTATGAAATGGCGAGTCAACCGAGCCCGGCCTGAAAGAATTAAAGCACAACCCAAAACCGACTCGAACCCGAAATATTTAAACCCGATTCCGACTCGAACCCAAACTTAAAGAAAATGACTCCAAGTTTTGATGCAATTATGGAAAAGGAGTCTACAGTTATATCTCTAATATCAATTTTATCTTTTGTATAAAAATGAACACATATACCCTCATTATTATTCAAATGTATAGTTTTTCATTAAAATAATATTCAGGACTTTCTTATGCAATGGCGAGTCAACCCGAGCCCGACCTGAAAGAATTAAAGCACAACCCGAAACCGACTCCAACCCGAAGTATTTAAACTCGATTCCGACTCTAAGCCAAACTTAAAGAAAATGTCTCCAAATTTTTATGCAATTATGGAAAAGGAATCTACAGTTATATCTCTAATATCAATTTTATCTTTTGCATAAAAAATAAACACATATACACTCATTATTATTCAAATGTATGGTTTTTTTCATTTAAAAAATATTCAGGACTTTCTTTTGACATCTCGAGTCAACCCGAGTCCGACCCAAAAGAATTAAAATAAAACCGAAACCCGAAATACTTAAACCGGAGTTCGACTCGAACCTAAAATGAAAGAAAATGAATACATATTTTAATACAATTATGGATAAGTAGTCTATAATTATATCTCTAATATGAATTTTATCCTTTTTATTTTCTTCTATCTATAATAGAAGAAAGTATTGTAATCGAAATTTTTTTCGACTTCCGGTTTTCGACGGATTTACACATTTTAGGGGTCAGAGATTCCGAAAAACATGTTTTTACAAAATGTCTGTCTGTCCGTCTGTCCGTCCTCAATGTATCATCGAAAAGTGTATGAAGTTATGCTTCAAATTGAACCACATTTTTTTTCTATGTTTTTGGCTATGGCAAGCAGGTTCTATTAGAATTTGGGGATATTTCGACGAAAGGGGGCGCTGTGATAGCCATTTAAGGATTTCAAACTCAAAATGATGTACAAAAGATTTAGTAATCCTAAAAGTTTGTTTCGTTACACGTTCGGCCTTGATCCAGATAATCCGGAACAATTTTTGTTTTGCCTCTATCTTAAAAAATGGCTGAGATATAGCGGTTTGAAATTTTAGGGTGGCTGACATTTTTGAATAAGACAGCAGAATTCATCCAGAAACGGGTTTAACTGTTTAACGGGCGGTGTCCACAAAAAAGGACACCTAATTTTAATTCCAAAACTGACAAACGGCACCAAGAATATTTAATTAAAATTTTTCTTTTATTAAGTACCGGAAAATAAGCTAGTTTTTATTTTCTAAAGAAATCGTTTGTAATTTCTAGTTCAGTCCATTATTTCATCATTTTACAAACAGACTTGCTCCGCGCCGGAAAGGGTTAATGTATGAGTTTTAGTTCACATGGTTTCGGCAAATTTTCTTTCATTGTTTTAACCATTGTTCCTATTATATGCTTATCACTATATATTTATATTCGCCAACGTCAAATTCTCGCCAAACTTGGCAAAAGTTGGCGAAATATCGCCAAATTTGGCGACCAAAATAGGTTGCCATAAATGAAGCCAGCTTGGCTGTAGAGGACTAATTTGGCGATATTCTCATTCAAATTCAATGTTGGCGAGAACTGGGATTGAATCTTCTTTAATTAGGTTCCACGCATTTTACCTTCGTGTTTTCCAGTAAAATGATCTAAAATCGTAAAACCAAGAAATAGGGAGGATATCTGTTCTTGTCAGTTCAGGCCAGAAGGACTTTTCGTTGTTTAGTATACATCAGTTGATCGCATCCCGGTAACCCGACGATTCGCAAGCAGCTGACGTACAACAGAATGACGAAAAATATTGATTTTATTGGCGATGTGATAGCGAATTTCGAAGCATGACTGAGATAGAAGAAAGTTTTGAGATTGGCACATCCGACTAGTTTTGTATACAAATGAACACATATGCACTCATTTTTATTCAAATATATAGTTTTTTCATTAAAATATTTTCAGGACTTTCTTTTGAAATGTCGAGTCAACCCGATCCCAAAAGAATCAAAACACAACCCGAAACCGACTCGAACCCGAAATATTTAAACCCGAGTCCGACTCGAACCCAAAATGAAAGAAAATGAATCCACATTTTAATGCAACTATGGAAAAGGAGTCTACAATTATATCTCTATGATCAATTTTATTCTTCTGTATACAAATGAACACATATACACTCATTATTATTATTTTTTTATTAATGTATAGTTTTTTCATTAAAAAATATTCAGGACTTTCTTTTGAAATACTTCAAGACTTTCTTTTGGTTGACTTGACAACCCGAGTCTGACCCGAAAGAATTAAAGCACAACCCGAAACCGACTCGAACCCGAAATATTTAAACCCGAGTTCGACTCGAACCCAAAATGAAAGAAAATGAATCCATGTTTAAATGCAACTATGGCAAAGGAGTCTACAATTATATCTCTATGATCAATTTTACCTTTTTGTTTAAAAATGAACAAATATACACTCATTATTATTCAAATGCATAGTTTTTGCATTAGAATAATATTCAGGACTTTCTTTTGAAATGTCGAATCAACCCGTGCCCGACCCGAAAAAATCAAAACGTAACTCGAAACTGACCCGAAACCGAAGTGAAAGAAATTTACTCCAGACTTTAATACAATTATGGGAAAATGGTGTACAATTATATCCCTAGTACCAATTTTATCTTTTTTGTACTAAAATGAACACATATACACTCATTAATATTCAAATATATATAGTTTTTTCATTAAAAGATATATTCGGTACTTTCTTTTGAAATGTCGTGTCAAAACGAACACCACCCGAAATAATTAAAACTCAACCCGAAACGTTTAAAGTCAACCCTATTCGCACCGAAAAAAATTAGCATCAATCCGCCCCGACCCGAACCGTGGGTCGGGTCAATGTCGGGAAAAATAGGGTAACACGACTCGATGCAGGATTGTAGTTCGATGTATCTCTGAACTTCTGTATATTTGTAGTACATCTTTCACACATTTTATGTATTCTATATATTCTTAGAAAAATGTGCTGGGAAAAAAAAAAATATATATATATATCTTTTCTTCGCAGACTGCATGGCTTCACCTGTATACCAAAGGCAGCCTGGGGCACGACTGACATGCTACCTGAAGGCCTTGGGGAGATGATGAGCTGCAGACGTGAGAAAATGTCATTTAAAACGGTCGCATATCTGTCACATGTGGGTGGCAGGAAAAAAGAAGTAAAAAGAACATAAAGCTTAAGATTTAATGCTGGTGGCTTTTAGATTTAATTGTGTGAAAGTAGCGTTATTATTTTTTTTTTTAAAGAAAAAAAAACTTGCGCCTTTCAAATCAAGTGATTTTATGACTTTTTTAGTATTCAAGTCTTTCTCGCCTTTGCATTCAAATATACTTTTAAAAAATGATAAAGTAAAATAAAAACTTATGATTTCGACAGGTAAAAGCTGTCAACTAAGACGACGGTTAAAAATATCTTTTATTTTAACGAAAAATATGTATTTTTCATGGACAAAAACAAAATTTTCCAGTTAGAGGAAAAAAGAAGTTGGAAATTGTACGTCAAAAATAACAAATGAGGTGCGTTCGTACTGTTATTATTTCAGTGAAATGAATTATATCGCCTGTTATTATGATACGATTCATTTCCGTAATAAAATAAGTGCATTTTAAGTTGGTAACATTTTATCTTTTGCTGACATTTACTAAAAGTTCCAATGGGAAACTTAAACCTGACATTGAAAATTTCATAACTCGAAATCCATATTTAGACTCTTTTTCTATTTAATATCTATTCTTCCGGAAACATCTTTCCAGAAAACTGTCGGTAGATTATAGGATTGCTATAATTAAACAATTTTAGTATACAAATTCGGTTTTTAAATTCAGTAAATAGGTTAAATAATAGGACTCCATCTTAAATAGGACGTCATCACCATGGCAACCTAGAATCATTACCTATCATGGGATAGCATTGAACGATTATTAACGTATTTTTAGCAATCATACATTCCATCGCATTAACAATCGTAAATCCCATCATACACTGCAAAAAATAATTGTTGATTTTGCAGTATAAAACTGGCACCCAGCTGCCAGTATTATACCGTAAAATTAACAGTATTAAACAGTCAAATAAGCAGTAATACGCTGCCGTGCAAGCAGTAATACGCTACCGCGCACATTGCGTATGATGGGATTTAATAGAATGAAGAATGTGACTTAACTTGGTCACAGAAGTTATAAAATGTCATATACGTTATATATGACTATAACGTCATACATGTCAGATAACTTGGCGATACATCTCGGTCGCTTCACGATTAATTCTCGGAAACTGCTATAACAAGGAAGTACAGATTTAAAAAAAAATTCAAATTACTTAATAGATATTTTTATAAATATCTTTTTAACACTTTCCAACCTAGTTGAAAAGTGTTTATGACTTCGGTTTGTCTGGTCATCTGTCTGTGCTCTAACTCCCGTAAATATGCTCGGATTGCCCTGCAATTTTTATATGTTATAGTCGTTATCTATAGCATGTTCCCTATTTCAACGGAAGTGTGTAGCACTTATAGTTTTTTTTACAGGGATACTCAAAAGAATTCCGTTACATTGCGGTATATGGAGAAAAATCATTTGCGGTTTATTTAAATAATGTTTCACTATTTTAAACGCATTGGAATTTATATATATCACTAAGGTGCATTAGAAGAAGCTTAATATGGAATAGGGTGTGCATAGCACTTATACTTACTTTACAGGGACAGTCAAAAGAATTCCGTTACATTACGTCTATGGAGAAAAATCGTCTGCGGTTTATTTAAATAATGTTTCCCTATTTTAAACGCATTTAAATTTATATAAGGTTCATTACAAGAGACTTACTACGGAATATTGTGTGTATAGCAGTCATCGTTCATTTACAGGGACACACAAAAGAATTCTCTACTGTATGTTAACAATAATTCCTGGAAATGCGTTTTAAGTTACTGAACGCGATTTTAATTTTAACTCGCTTTTTGTCTATTACGTGGTGTGTATAAATTCTGTAGATCCTATACAGGGAAGCACAAAAGTTCGCGAACACATTTCCGTATTATTTAACTCCAGACGGAGAATTTTAAACTGTGCTACGCGTTTCCTAACTGAACTAAAATTTAGCATCCTATGTAGTATATATACAAATCTATAGATCCTATACAGGGCTGATGAAAAGTATTCGGATTACTTAGATGTTATCTTTTAGCTTATTAAACGGTATGATTTGTAAAATTATTTTGGAAGCGTTGGAAAGTGTTACATAATCTATGCTTGACGCATGATTTTTCGTTCTTGTTAAGTTTTGATTCGATTTTCATAAAATTTGAAATGATTCGACACAATTATGCAACGGTTATATATATATATATTAAATTTCAGACCATTCGGTTGAGTAGTGTTTGCTCTGTTATATGCGGACGTACGAACCAGACGACGACTATAGGTGCTATGTATTTGTATAATTACGAAGACTCCTAAAAATCAGTTTTCACTTGTCATTAGAGATAGCCTATTCGATTATATTCCCCCTCCGCTTTCTATGGAGAATGCTGCAGAGACTGAACCAACTAATAAGTATAATTTTTTTAAGGCTTTCTTTTATAAGCATTAAATTGTTTATCTTGGAAATCACACGTCTAATTTCCTGAATGTAATTCAATTTGTTCAAAAAAAATATATCCGTTACAATACGTTAATGTGGTCTGGGCTCTGATTATGGAAATTTTACGCTTGATAGAAGGGGTAAGCTAGAGAGTTTAATTAAAAAACTATGTAATTTTTGCTTTGTTTCTTTTTTAAGACAGGGCAATAGGAAGGGGGGAAAGGCATTATTTAAACTATCTTTCTAGGATTTCTAAATCAATATCTCAACGTACAATCATAATTAAATTAATTTCAAACTATTAATTGATTCAGGTGTTTTTTTTTTTTTTTTTTAATATATTACACCTTCATCTAAAAAATATTAGATATTGCTAAAAAAATATCAGACTGCAGTGCGAAATTCAGAAACGGGTCGACTGATTATTATTAATTGCCTTATATTCAAAGTATTTTTACACATTCTGTAGATTTATATACATTATTCTATTATATATCAGCATATATTTTTTATATTTTTAGGAATCAGAAAAAATATTTTCTTCCCAGACTGCGTGGCTTCACCCGCATACCAACACACGCTTGGCTGACATGATAGCTGAAGACCTTGTTGAAGTAATTAGGCGCAGACGTGAGAAAATGTCGCGTAAAACAGTTACATATCTGTCACATGTGGGTGGCAGGAAAATAAGTAAAAAGAACATAAACCTTAAGATGTAATGCTGGTGGCTTTTAGATTTATTTGTGCGAAAATAGTGTTATTATTTTTTAAAAATAGGAAAAAAACTCTCGTCTTTTAAATCAAGTGATTTTATAGCCTTTTTAGTATTCAAGTCTTTCTCAGTGAATGCGTTTTAGGCTGAAATTGTTCGCTGTGTATCACGTGATAAATAATGTAAATTTCATCGATGATATCTGATATCTAGAATTTAGCAGAATATGGAAATTAAATTTTGATGTGAGTAAAATTTTTTAGCGTTATTAAAAAGCAACTTGAGACGTTAATGAATGCTATTTTATTTTTTATTTTTCTCTTTGAGTTTCTATAGTGTAATTATTTTTAGTCATAGAAAATAATATCTTCGTCATGAGATATTATATTACTTTCTTGCTAATAATCATGGTATAATATGATATTAGATATTAGCATGACGGTAGATTAATAATAAGATACAGAGTATCTTTGTTTAATAAATCAATATTTTTCGTCATTCTGTTGTACATCAGCTGCTTCCGAATCGTCGGGTTACCTGGATGCGATCAGCCGATGTATACTAAACTACGAAAAGTCCTTCTGGAATGTACCAGCAGGAAAAGATAGCCTCCCTTTTGCTTGGTTTTAAGATTTTAGTTAATTTTAGTTAAAAACACGAAGTTGAAATGCGTGGAACCCGATTAAAGAAGATTCATAACCAGTTCCCGTCAATATTGAATTTGAATGAGAATATCACCAAATTAGTCCACTATAGCCAAGTTGGCTTCATTTATAGCAACCTATTTTTGTCCTTAAATCTGGCGATATTTCGCCAAGTATAACCGATCTTGGCGTGAATGTGACGTTGGCGAATATAAATATATAATGTTAAGCATGATAAGAGTTGGAACAATGGTTGCCATAATGAAAGAAAATTTGCCGAAATCATGTTCACTAAAACTCATAAATTAAAAGCGTTTATGGATCAATTCTGCTGTCTTGTTTGAAAATGTCAGCCACCTTAAAATTTCAAATTGCTCTATCTGAGTCATTTTTTAAGATAGAGGCAAAAGAAAAATTGTTCCGGAATCCTTGGATCAAGACCGAACATTTAATGGAAGAACCTTTTAGGATTTCTTTTCTTTTTTTTTTTTTTTTTTTTTTTTAACCATTGGGAAATTGGTTGCTGTTTTGGTCGAGAATGGACCGAAATGATGTACGCAATTTATTATTTTAACAGTTTTTAACAAAATTCTGTAACTTTAGAAAAAATTTTTAACCGTTTTTAATGAAATTTTATAACTTTAGAAGAATTTTTTAACCGTTTTTAACGAAATTCTGTAACTTTAGAAGAATTTTTCTTTAATGGAAGTCGTCGGATGAAAAATCGTCTTATAAAGCAAAAAACGTGGTCTTCATCTTTAATTTCCTCAAAATACCTTTAGCTCAGACATCCATCTAAACAAGAGTTAAAGTTATTGTAGGAAGGACCTAATTATTATTTTCATATATTAATTTCATTAATATACCGTAATTTCGCGCGTATACGCCGCGGCTTAGTTAAGTATTTTTCAAACCGGAAATTTTATTGAAATTAAGAAGTCAAATAAGTTCTAAGCAGAAGCAAGTCGCATTTTATTTAAAATAAATTCTGGTAAGAAATCGAGTTGTCTGAGGTGCGGCGGATACGCGCGAAATTACGGTATTGTAAATTTTGTACTTTCGTGTTATAATGCGTGTTATAAATCGTGCCCCCAAGGATGAATCGCCAAGCGAGCAAGATTTATCGCCAAATTATAAAGCATGTATGACATTATACTAATATATGATATATATATAATATTTCTTGACGTATATGGCCAAGTTATAGTCATATAGGATGCATATATGATGAATATATATGACATGTGTATAAGATGTATATACGACATATAAGACGTAAATAACATGTGTATAATGACGTATATATGGCACATATAGGAGTGTTTGGAATATATATATGCGTATATCGGATGCATATATAAGCTTTGCGATGATCTTGGCGAAATCATAACTGCAACCTTGGCATAATCATAACTGTGGAGGCCGCTATAACACGAAAGTACGGTACTTTTTTTTTTAAGCTTTCGGAACATTTTCCCAGTAGTTATTGTAATTTGTTAAATTATATATATTGTACATCTTTTTGAATTTGAAAATTTTAAATGACTATCACTACACCCTGTTCCACACGAATATCTCCAAATTCAACTGGGACCTGCAGGTCATAGTCAAAAACATATACATTTGGTTCAATGCTATGCATAACTTCATACACTTTTTGATGATACAATAATGAAAATGGCACAAAAGTCGCTATCGCAGCGCCCCCTTCCGGCTAAATTTTCCAAAATTCAAGGAGGACCTCATAGTTACAAACCTATCTATAAGTCAAATTTGGTTCAGTTCTATTCATAACTTCATGCACTTTTTAATGATACAATGAGGCCAGACGGACATTTTGTGAAAACATGTTTATCGGAATCTCTGACCTTTAAAATGTGTAAATCCGTCGAAAACCGAAAGTCGAAAAAAATTTTCGATTACAATACTTTCTTCTATTATAGATAGAAGACAATAAAAAAAGGAAAAACTGAAATATAAAAATTTCAACCATTTCTGTACGATTATCGGAGAAGAATGTTCTGTAAATAACTTTTTTGAAAATTGAACATCACCAAAAAAATGGAAGAAACAATAAAGGCGGAACAAGAATAAGTGTCATCCATTTATCATCTATCATTACATCAAATCCTTAATGAACAAGGTTAGACAGACAGACAAACCGAACTCTGAAACACTTTTCAACTATGTTAGAAAGTGTTAAAAAGGAAATAAAACTGAAATATAAAATTTTCAACCATTTCTGTACGATGATCTGAGAAGAATGTTCTGTAAATACCTTTTTGAAAATTGAACTTCACCAAAAGAAAAAAGATGAAACAATAAAGGCGGAACAAGAATAAGTGTCATCCATTTATCATCTATCATTACATCAAATCCTTAATGAACAAGGTTAGACAGACAGACAAACCGAACTCTTAAACACTTTTCAACTATGTTGGAAAGTGTTAAAAAGGAAATAAAACTGAAATATAAAAATTTCAACCATTTCTGTACGATGATCTGAGAAGAATGTTCTGTAAATAACTCCTTTGAAAATTGAACTTTACCAAAAAAAATGGAGAAACAATAAAGGCGGAACAAGAATAAGTGTCATCCATTTATCATCTATCATCTATCGTTACATCAAATCCTTAATGAACAAGGTTAGACAGACAGACAAACCGAACTCTTAAACACTTTTCAACTATGTTAGAAAGTGTTAAAAAGGAAAAAAAAAAACTAAAATATAAAAATTTCAACCATTTCTGTACGATGATCTGAGAAGAATGTTCTGTAAATAACTTTTTTGAAAATTGAACTTCAAAAAAATGGAAGAAACAATAAAGGCGGAACAAGAATAAGTGTCATCCGTTTATCATCTATCATTACATCAAATCCTTAATGAACAAGGTTAGACAGACAGACAAACCGAACTCTGAAACACTTTTCAACTATGTTGGAAAGTGTTAAAAAGGAAATAAAACTGAAATATAAAAATTTCAATCATTTCTGTACGATGATCTATGAGAAGAATGTTCTGTAAATAACTCCTTTGAAAATTGAACTTCACCAAAAAAATGGAGAAACAATAAAGGTGGAACAAGAATAAGTGTCATCCATTTATCATCTATCATTACATCAAATCCTTAATGAACAAGGTTAGACTGACAGACAAACCGAACTCTTAAACACTTTTCAACTATGTTCAAAAGTGTTGAAAAGGGGAAAAAAACTGAAATATAAAATTTTCAACCATTTCTGTACGATGATCTGAGAAGAATGTTCTGTAAATAACTTTTTTGAAAATTGAACTTCACCAAAAGAAAAAAGTAGAAACAATAAAGGCGGAACAAGAATAAGTGTCATCCATTTATCATCTATCATTACATCAAATCCTTAATGAACAAGTTCTCGAAAGAAAAGATGTTGTTTCAGCCCACAATAACAACACAAGGAAGATAAGGCTATAAACAAAATGTTACATTTCCCACTGGTCGAACCACCACCTGTGCCGAACAAGTATCTGACCTTCGTTATAAAACTTTTAAAGATGAATCATGGAGTTTTAACTTGTTGCAAATTGATCTCTTACAACGTTCGAACCACACCTAATTTCCACAATGATTTTGCCGTACAACATGCCAGACAAAATTTTAGAAAACCTTTATCCTTTCGGTTTCGCTTATTTAAAAGGTCGGTCAGAACCCTTTGAAGTTCAAAGATAAATAAAGAAAAAAAAAATCGGATATATTTCGCTTTCTCCAAAATCGTTCTATCTAGCCCACGCTTCTATTTTTTTTTTTTTTTTTTTTTTTTTTAAACGTTTCTGTCAAATTTCACTTCAGCGTAGACCGATTTCCGAACAGGAAATGACGAAAGAGAGAAAAGAGTTTTTTGAACTTTGTAGATGTAAAAATTGGAATTCGTGCCAAAATATATAAATGTGAAAAGAAATTGGAATTATGATTAGGATCTCCGAATTGTGCTTTAATATTTATAATAAATGCATAGTAATGTTTTTTTTTTTTCATTTTGATTCTAACTGTTATAAATTTAGGTACAGAATAACTGAAGGTATAAATAAATAATAAATGTAGTTAATAGTAACTCTTTAGAATTAGAAATAAATTAAAGTTTGTAGTTAAGGGATAAAATCCAAGTTCATCCCCCTTGTAAACTGTCAGGTAACTTTAGTATCCCCTCTAAACTTTAGTACATATTAGTTAAGCAGTTTTTAGCAGCAATTTTTAACTTAAATTAAGCTTTTCAGCACCTCTAAAGCTAAGTTAGTGCTAGTTATAAACATTATACCATTAATTATATTTAGTTAGTATATAACCATTTGTCCCTACCCTCCCATATTTATATTTATCTAAGTTATATAAATTTTACCATAAATTTATTTATTAATAAATAATTGAATTAATAATAAAATTTAATATTAATATTTATTAATAATTAATAAATATAATTATATTAAATTATATATAGATAATATATAGCCGATGGTCCAAACCCTCTCTTAATTTAGTAAATTATGCATATAATGCCCCCCCCCCCCTGTAGGAATAAGCAACTCTAGAATATTTAGTTTCAATTAAAATTATCGTAAGGTAGACCTATAGGTAAATTAACAGAAACAACCAAGTAAAGTAATAAATAGTACTTACATTCTAAAAGTAGCACTTAGTTTCTAGTATTAAAAGTCTTATAAAATGTCTAACCCCATTCCTTTTCAGATGCGGCGATCATGTACGCTATAATGGCGCCCGGTGCATGTAAAATCCGTCATGGGTGTAAAGTCCTCCAAGTTACCTGTGAATTACACCTCTAGGGGTGCCTAAGAGCTCTAGGGGTGCCTAGTCTTGTGAAGGTCTCGTCACCAGATCAAGGTTCTAAATAACGAGACCAACTCAAATAGCGATGGCATGACGTATGATGGATGAGCGATGCAGCGAGGAAAATAACTTGAAAAAGTAGCATTTATCGTAAAATTACTGCATCAATTTATGGTAAAATACCATGAATTTACAATTTTTAGTAAGTAATTTAAAAAACACATGACTCAGTAAACATCCATTTTCAGCAATTGGTGTCCATGTGTGTGTGTAATATGTTATGTAATGTGTGCGAATTCTGCCGTGTAGCCCTGTATATAATATATAAAATTTATATCCACCACGTAATGCACTAAAAATTTAATAAGTTTAAAAATGCATTCCACAGCTGAAAACGAAATTCCAATAATTATCGATCGTAGCCAGTCCTGTAACTGAATTCTTTTGTGCGTCTCTGTAAATAAATGCTAAATGCTCAGCACTCCTTAATCTGTAGAAAACCTGTTGTAGTGCGTATCGGTGATCCTTTTTAATTTCATTATATTTGAAGTATCATAACATAGCTAAAATACATCGCAAACGATTTCCCCCCCATACACCATAATGTAATGGAATTCTTTTGTCCGTTCCTGTAAACGAACTATAAATAGTGCTTATTCTATACTCCGGAGAAAGCATGTTGTAGTCCAACTCAGTAATGCATATCAATCTCATTATGTTTGAAGTATCGTAACATCAATAAAACGCGCGCAAATGATTCTTCCCTTTAAACTATAAGGTAACGAAATTTTTTGTTTGTCCCTGAAACCAATGCTACACAGTTTATTTTCATTTATACGCTAAACAATCTATATCTAACACTCTATACTAAATTTCAATAACATATATTGTATATTATATTATTGGGTATTCTATATTGTATAGTACAGTATAATATAGTATATTGTATAATATATTGTGTATCATATATTATATATTGTCTCAATAACATATTTTCAATTATACGCTAAACAATCTATATCTAACATGCTAACTAAATCTCAATAACATATAAAAATTACACGGCAATCCGAGTATATTTACGAGAGTTAGAACACGGCCAGACGCCAAGACAGACAAATCGAATTCATAAACATTTTTTAACTATATTGGAAAGTGTTAAAAACAACTTTGAAAAATAATAATCCATGATCCTAAATATACTTTACTATATTTAGAATAGATTATTGTCTTTTCCTGAAAATTCAAGGATCGTTTAAAAAAGATCTCATGAAACGATTGCTGATAGGGGAAATGAAAGTCTGAAAACAGTTTTAAAAATTCTAACTCATTTTACTTTTAAAAATAAAACGAGTTACAAGTTTAAAACTATTTAAAATCGTTAGAAACTGATTTTAACTGTTAGTACTAACTTAAAATCGCATGAAAAGATTACTGGTATGGGAAATGAAAGCCTAAAAACAGTTTTAAAAATTGTAACTCATTTTACTTTTACAAGTAAAACGAGTTACAAGTTCAAAATTATTTAAAATCGTTAGAAACTGTTTTTAACTGTACGATCGCATGAAAAGATCACTAGTATGGGAAATGAAAGCATGAAGACAGTTTTAAAAATTGTAACTCGATTTACTTTTTCAAGTAAAATGAGTTACAATTAATTATGAGTTACATTTACTTGTAACTCGTTTTACAACTAAAACGAATTACAAGTTCAAAACTATTTAAAATCGTTAGAAACTGTTCTTAACTGTTAGTACTGACTTAAGATCGCATGAAAAGATCACTAGTATGGGAATAAAAACCTGAAAACAGTTTTAAAAATTTTAACCCATTTTACATTTTACTTTTACAAGTAAAACGAGTTACAAGTTCTATACTAACTATTTAAAATCGTTAGAAACGGTTTTTAACTGTTAGTACTGACTTAAGATCGCATGAAAAGATTACTGGTATGGGAAATGAAAGCATGAAAACAGTTTTAAAAATTGTAACTCGATTTACTTTTTCAAGTAAAATGAGTTACAATTAATTATGAGTTACATTTACTTGTAACTCGTTTTACAACTAAAACGAGTTACAAGTTCAAAACTATTTAAAATCGTTAGAAACTGTTCTTAACTGTTAGTACTGACTTAAGATCGCATGAAAAGATCACTAGTATGGGAATATAAACCTGAAAACAGTTTTAAAAATTTTAACCCATTTTACATTTTACTTTTACAAGTAAAACGAGTTACAAGTTCTATACTAACTATTTAAAATCGTTAGAAACGGTTTTTAACTGTTAGTACTGACTTAAGATCGCATGAAAAGATTACTGGTATGGGAAATGAAAGCATGAAAACAGTTTTAAAAATTGTAATTCATTTTACTTTTTCAAGTAAAATGAGTTATAATTACTTAATTATGAGTTACATTTACTTGTAACTCGGTTTACAACTAAAATGAGTTACAAGTTCAAAACTATTTAAAATCGTTAGAAACTGTTCTTAACTGTTAGTACTGACTTAAGATCGCATGAAAAGATCACTAGTATGGGAATAAAAACCTGAAAACAGTTTTAAAAATTTTAACCCATTTTACATTTTACTTTTTCAAGTAAAACGAGTTACAAGTTCAAAACTATTTAAAATCGTTAGAAACTGATTTTAACTGTTTTTACTGACTTATTTTTAAACGTAAAAGCAAGACACTTGCGGTAGTCATCGTTGAAGTAATTTACTATCGAACAGTTTTCATTTTTTTTTTTCATTTGATAAATGAATTACATATTGTGTTATAAGCGATTATAGTTTTGTGACGACAGTTTTTCCCCCTCTCTGTCGCGTCCGGATATTCGATTCAAAACACGAACTTTGATAGCATTTTCAGAATGATCTGCTGTCCTTACCAAAAAATCCCTGACGGCTCGGCCTACAGGCGCAGGTAGATTTCGAAGACACAGACCGTGGGGTGCCTGTTTGTTGGGAATTGCGGAAGAAATGATCTTTTTGCCATGATGCGGTAGTTGAAACAGCCCACTTCGAAACCTAACTGGTTTGCAGAATTTTTTTTGTTTTTAATTTTTTTTTGCTATAAGGGTTGGTCCTATAAAAAACTTGTCAATGTAAAACTTTTAGATAATATTAAGAGAATTTATAATAAATTTAAGCGGATTTGATATCTTGTGAATGGACGAAGTTATGATTTTTTTTCTAACCCCCCCCCCCCCCATGGGGCCATTAATAATGATATCAGAGATCTGTCCTATATAAATTTTCGGCCCTTTTCCTAGAAGAAATAATAACTTTAAACGGATTCGATACGTATCATAAATAAGAAATTATGGAGTTTTTTCTGTTTTCACAAAAAGCCCCCCATCCCCTCCCCCCTTGGTTCGATTTTGTCCATTAACGCGCTTGACCGAGATTATATGCCCCTTGATTATATGTATCAGTTTGGAAGAGACTTGTGCAGAATTATTGCAGTTATCATGTCCATAAAAAGTGACATAGATAGATAGATAGATAGATAAAGTTTTGAACTGGAAGTTGTTTTGGGTTCTGGGAGTCATAATCGACGTAGATGTGCAAAAATTTTTCAAAAATTCTAACTTAGGGGAGAATGTAATAGGTAGTATTTCTTACGAAATCTACCTAAAAAATGAAATAAAAGAGTTCGATTACATAATTTCTCAATAAGAACACTGCTAATTTCATGCGTTTGAGAACAAAAATGAATTAAAAAATGTGTCAGAATGTAGCTAGCTTGGATTTAAGAACAGCCTTAAAAAGCATGAAAACAGATTTTCTGCGCAGTGTAGGGCAATATATATATATATATATATTAATTTTAACGAATCAATAAAACGAAAAATTGTATGTTTGGTCGATTTTAGCTTGTTTTAAGTCCACTGTTCCTTTAATTTAACAGAATATATTTTTTTTTTGTCTGTTTTCTTCCCGCTTTTTTCGCTCTTCACCTGCTTTCCCGAACGATTGGGCAGGTATTTTTATGATCAAGCCTTTCCTATTGTCGTCGGTTCTGTCGCACCGTTGGAAATTAAATAAGTTTATTTCGATTTGGACATGGCGGTAAGCAAACGTATAAGCTAAAAATTAAATTTGCTGAAAATATCTAAAATAAAATAAAATAATTTGTACTTCAGATTTTTATTTTAAAGTAGACTGCTTGCTATGTGGGGGAAAAGCAGAAGCAGGAATGCTGGTAGACGACGAAATAAAAGGTATGGAAATTAAAATGCTTTATTGCTTGAACTGCAGTTTTAGTTTTTAAAGTTTTCTATAGAAAGGCTGATGCTTTTGTTTATGCTAATCTTTTTTCAAATTTCACAGGTACTCTGAACTTGAAGATACTTATTTTTATTATTTACATGCAGTGTTAGGGTTCTCCCCCTAGATTAAGGGGGGAATTTGTGGCTAAATTATTGTTTAAGGGTTAAATTTTTTTAGGTGTTTTTATTGGGAGGGTGGTTGGTGTTCGTTGCGGCCTATTATATGCGCGAGACTTATAGACGGAGGATGTTGAGTGGTGGGGGTGGGGGGATTGCCCGCCCTACCTGGACTAGCATCTGGAATTTGGTCGTCCGTTTGTTCCGAGACTGGATATTGCAGATAGTTCCCATATTTGGCGATCAATCGAATTTTTCTTTTTCTTTCTTTTTCTTTCTTTTTTTTTTGGGGGGGGGGGGGGGAGGGGGGAGATTTTTATGTTATTTTGATCGCAGTTTTAACGATTTTTCGATATTTTTCTTATTCTAGGTCTTTATATTGATGTTGGAGTTGGGGTGAGGGCGGAATGTTATGTAATCTGTATAAATTTCAGAAAAATTGCATACTTAATTAATAGATTGATTTCAAAAAATTAAATTAATGAAATTACTGTTTAATATCGTATTAACTGTTAATATAACCAGATATATTTTACAATTACTTCTATTTATAGTTTTCTAGCTACCTATTTTCATTATTTAAAATGTATATTACAATTCTAGTTATATTTGGCTACTCTATGATTTTTTTATTACATTAAAAATTAAATATTGTATTAGTTATCCTTTAATATATATATATATTTATATTTTACTATTAATATTATTAAAATTTAATTCTTAACTCTTTATAAATAGTTAATATTTTTTTAACCGTTAATATTTAACTCTTAAAAGTTTAAATTTTTAAATTTTAATATTTATGTAACTGTTAATATTTAACTCTTACAAGTTGTTAATTTTTAAACTTTAATATTTTTTAATATTTAACTTTTAATGTTTTCTTTTAATATTTAAGTTTTATTATTATCTTTTTTTAATATTTAACATTTATCATTCTTTTATATTTAACTTCTAATAATTTCCTATATAAAAAGTTAATTATTCTAACTATATTTAACTATTATTTCTAATTCTATTTTTTAGTTATTTAGTTTTATTATTTTAAATTTATTATTATTTAGTTTTACTATTATTCTAGTTATATTTAACTATTATATTATACATCTTTTTAATATTAAAAGTTAAATATTCAATTATTTATTTATCTTTAATTTTTATTTAAAATTAAATTAACTTTTAATATTTCTATTTTTAAACATTTAATTAACTGTTAATATTTAACTTTTAATATTTTTATACTGAACTTTTAATATATATATATATATATTTTTTTTTTAAGTTAAATATGATAATTATAGTTAAATATTATTTCTATTTGTATTATTATAGTTACCTACTTTAATTATTTAAAATTTATTATCATCTAGTTTTGTTAA
Organism: Maratus michaelseni; assembly: GCA_963931845.1. Classification (NCBI taxonomy): domain Eukaryota; kingdom Metazoa; phylum Arthropoda; class Arachnida; order Araneae; family Salticidae; genus Maratus; species Maratus michaelseni. Next base: position 200,547,196 of record OZ007600.1, read on the forward strand.
TGTTCTACTTATATTTAAATATTCTATTGCATTTTTTTATGTTAAAAGTTAAACATTCTATTAGTTACGCTTTAATATTTTTTATTTAATTTTTAATATTTAAATAACGTTATTATTTTTCAAATTTTAATATTTAATTAATTGTAATATTTAATTAATTTTAATGCGTTTTAATTTTTATTATTTTATCAATTTTTAATATTTAACTGATCATTTGTTTGATATTTAATTTTTAATATATTTTATAGTATTTATAATATTTTTTAAGTAATAAAAGTTAAATATTGAAGTTATATTTAACTATATTACTTTTATTTACATTATTCTAATACCTAGTTTTTGTATTTATTTATTTATTTATTTATTTATTTATTTTTATAGAATTAATATTAAATATATTTATTATTATTCTAGTTATATTTAACTATTTTATTATTTATTTAGTAGTAAAAGTTAAATATTCTATTAAATATTCTATAATATTTAACCCTTTTTAATATTTAACTTTTAATGATTTTAAATTTTATTTTTAATGTTTAATTAACTTTTAATATTTAATTAACTTTTAATATTTAGTTATTTTTATTGATTAACTTTAATTTTCTATCTTAATGATCCTTATAAATTTTCCTTTCAGTTTGACAAAAATTTTTCATTCCCTTATAAATTCTATATTTAAAATGACAAATCCCAATACTCATGTTTTATTTAAATCTATGTAAAACACAAAATTTTAAGAGTATTATTCCACCTAAACGTTTAAAATGAAAATGGCAAATAAATAAACAAAAATTCCGGAAAAACTTTGGGAAATAAAGCTTGCGAGCCAAATTTTTCACTCAACACCACAATAACCAGAATATCCAATCAGAGAAAGAATGAACGAAATGGACGACCAAATTCCTGGCGCTTGTTTACATGTGGATATTTCTAAGGAACCCTAATCCGTATTTACGCAAAAGGTTCGAAGAAATTACGGAAAACTCCGAACGGTTAGGCTGACGAGCGCGACATAGGTTCGTTTCCAGCACCTCTTGTCTACCAGCTTTGAGAGAAAAACCTCTCAGCTGCTGATGGAATAATAATAATAACAACATCGTATTTTCATGTTTGGCGCATTTTTTTAAACGTAAACTGCCTGCTACGTACAGGAAATTACTCATGTTACGTAGGTGAGTATACGAATACGAACACCGCTGTTTTTAGGTGCGTTCGTAATTATATAAATATGTAGCACCTATTGTCGTCGTCTGGTCCGTCCGTCCGCATATAACAACGCAAAAACTACCGAATCGAATGGTTTGAAATTTAAGATATATTATCTTTGCAGAATTTTGTTGAGACATTTCAAATTTTAAGAAAATCGAATCAAAACTTTAGAAGATATTAATAAAAACATTTATTAAGAATTTTTTTTTTTTTTTTTTTTTTTTTTTTTTTTTTTTTTTTTTTTTTAATCGGTGTTTTCTTGTTAATTAAATTTCCGGTACCACACATGAATTGTTTTGTCAGTTGGTCCCTGTTTTCGATATTTATTACGAAAGGCCCGTTGAACTGACACCACTGATTCAGATTTAAAGAAACGGAGTATGGCAGGAACTGGACTATCGCATGGATGTATGCCGTGTGACCAAGGGTTCACACATAGAACACCTGTAATGTATGTAAGTAAAACTTGAATAGTTTCGGAATAATTTCATATGTTTCTTTTTTTCATATTCGTCTTCGTTTTTTTACTATAACGTTTCGAAACCCCGGAGGGAATTATGAATGACCCTGTATTATATCATTAATTATAGTCGCTAAAGGTTTGCAAGCACCCAGGCCTGGTCTTTACTCTTTCCGGCTCTTTCTGCTTCGACGTTTTATACCACTATTTCAAAACAACAATCTTCGCGGCATTTGCAATAGAAATTTATATTTGTTTATATTATTATACAAGTGTGTTGCGGCCCGCCTATTGTCGCAAATATATGTTTGCTGCCCGCGAGAGAAAAAGGTTGAGTACTACTGAGTTGGAATATTTGAAGATATTTTCAATTTTCGAAATGAGCTGAATTCAAGTTTACGAGGAACATCAGTACACATTTTCAAAGTCTAGTATAATCAACAATATATATATATATGTGCATAAATCGACTTAAATAATATTTTTGAATCATTTCCAATATTATTCGACACCTTACAAACCTCTATACAATAAATTTCTTCTGATATTATAGAAAATTTTGTTTTATTTCTGAAAAACTTGATTTTGTTTCCTGGAAGTCAGAAAATGAGTGGATGAGGAATTCATTTCATTTCCAAGAAATTTGTGAAATTGAAACCCGGCATTCTTAGAGCTGAAATAACTTTCAAAATTACTCTCTAATGGTTCCAGGAAAATTGCTTTCCAAGAGAATAACTTTCCTAATTTTTGCTTGTGTGTGAAAAATATGTATATGGAGAATTAGGAGTAAAAGTTTTAAAGTAATTATTTCTCTTTTGCGCCGCATATTTGTGTAAAAAGGCTTTGTTCATCATTGTGCTCAGAAAAAACAAATGTGGAAATCGCCAGGATGTCGAACCAAACTTATGTATACAAGTTTCAAATATTGAACCAAATATTGCACAGCTGGTTAGCAAAAAAGCAGCAGCATCCATTTTATATAGCAAATAGCAGGTATCTATATTTTAACAGTCTTAAAATGCATGTAATTATTTTTTGTATAAATGCAGCTGATTTTTTACAACGCTGTAAACTAAACATAGAATATTTGCAACGAAAAACAAATAAACTGAATTCATTAAAATAATTTATTAATTTACATTTAAAAATTATTGTTAGGGTCCCCGAAATACATATTACATCAAAGAGGGGTACGCGAGATCACAAACTTTAAGAACCGCTGATTAATATAATAGTACTTTGTTTATTTATTAAAATGCTATACTTATGTTAAAGATTGCCCTTTTATTTATTTATTTATTTATTTATTTATTTATTGTTATCAAAATTCAAGAAAATTGCATGTAAATCATTATTCTTGAAAGGGTATGTCGGTGTAGCGCCTGTTAAATTAAAATCATTTTTGTAGGTTTTAGGGGGAAATTGAGAACGTTTTTTCAAACGGAAATCAGCTTTAGATTAGAGACATTTTAATAAACAAACTAGCAGGCTTCGCCCGCTACACTGATCGGTTTTCCAAACGAACCTCAAATATTTGTATGTTACTTATCCATCATACGCAGTAGATGGTAAATCTTGTAATCGTTTAGAAAATCGAAAAAAAAATTTTCTTTGACTGATTTACACGTTTCAGACACTGGAGATTCCGAAAAACATATGTTTAGAAAAAAAAAAAAAATGCCTGTCGCCTATCTCTGTGTGTGTGTCTGCTTATCTGTAAACGCTCTCTCTCCCGAACAAATGGAGATAGAGACTTGAAATTTGCTATGTACTTAGTATGTCATAATGGGAAGAAGCTTACTGAATTTCAGTAACCTCGATTATCCGGAAATATTTTTTTCCGGACCCTCGAAATATTCTTTCCGATAAAAGTTAGATAAAAAATGTCAAAATTGTTTATTTTAAGGAGTGACTATAAAAGACAATAAAAAACCATAAATTTTGCATAAAGAATGAAGTCGATCGCATAATGAGTTGCCGAGAAATTTGGAATCCTATTTGCCACACTCTTCAATTTTTGATGACCCTGTATTTCATTCAAATTTCAATTCAAAGATATATTTTAATTGGAAATGAGACGCTTCATCCTACGCAGTAAACCGTTGGTTAATAGGATTATCTTTTTTTTGCAGTTATAAGGATGTTTCTTTTACGTAATTCAGTAACAGAGCCTTTAAAGTTTAGGACGTCATCGAGCCACGATTTTATTCGAATTGCAATGCATTTTATAAATATAGTTTACACATGTTTTATTTTCATATTTTATATTATGCATATCCATAATGGGTAAGTATTGCGGTGGCCCCAACGACTTGTTTTTAATTTATAATGAACGTCGAATGAAACGAACCGGGCTTCCTACGCACGTGCTTGGTTGTTTTCGCAGACGAGCCTCGAATTTGTATGATTTTATAATTTTAAACGAAAATTTTTCCTAAACGAAAATTTATCCAAACGTATCAAATGGAGGGGTTGGGGTCACAGTCTTCGGCAGCTCACAACCGGACGGGTGTCCGACTTCGGCACCGTTCCAATCTGTTTTTGCGAACGAACCTCGAATCTGTGTGATTTTATATTTTTAAAGGAAAATCTTTCCAAACGTACCTAGGTTTGGGAAACCCACAGTCTTCGTTAGCGAAAGAGCGGGTGGGCTGGATCGGTGGCTTTCGAGATGGCTCTGTGTGCTTTTTTACTGTGCCTGACACTAGTATTAGTGACGTCATAAGCGAGATCCGGTCCGGTCAAAGTATCCATAGAAAGATTTAATAAAGATTGATGTTTGGAATTTCTGCTCTTATAATTTGTGATTACATAAATAATAAAAGTAAATTTCATAATCCTGATTAAAAAAGAGAGTTAATGCACTTATTTTATAAAAGATAATTAAAAAAAAAAACACAACGAAGAATAATAGATGTGATTGAACACACTGACTTACTTTTTTCTAAAAACATTATTTTACAATAAATATACGTACCAAAAGTAAATAAATCTGACAAACACTTTACAAAATGATTTTACCACTATATACCTCCTTTTTTTGCCACTATATACCATAATTTAACTAAAATACAAGAAATATAAACTTAAATAGAGAAATCAGTACCTTTCTACTATAACAGCATTAACCCCCCCCCCCCCCTTTTTTTTTTTTTTTTTTTTTTTTTTTTTTTTTTTGTTAAGTTGGGCGCAATTTGGACTTCAGAAAGTGAGACTTGTTACCAAATGATACAAACAGCTGTGAAAACAAACCTAATGAATATTTATGTTTGCTTATACATGAATTTATATATATAAACATTTTATTTATATATATTATTGTTTTTTATATACAATTTACTTCTGTTTGTATATAAAAATAGATAAATGTCTTCTTTATATTAAATTGTATAAATATTGAAAAAATTGCTTATAATGCAACAGTTAATTACGTTGTCATAAAATATGTTGAATATAGGCCATTTTCTTTATTCTCTTTCGTAATCATCCAAACTTAAAACTTTATTTGATAGGTAGGATTTTAAACTTTCGCAAGAGCTTGCTTATTGCACTGTTATCTAAATTAGCTAATTTTCTGAAAAAAGATGGAGAAGTTAATATCAAAACTTTACTGTTACGAATTAAAATGTATGCAGCATGAAAGGAAACTCAATTTTTGAACACTTCAATAAGATATTTATCTATATTCAACATTTATCTTTACAATTTTTAAAAGATGTTATAATGCCATCGTTGTACTTGCACCATTTCTTAAACTGTTCATCGTCTGCTTCTTTTATTACTTACCATCATACGTAGTATAGGGTAAGTCTTGTAATCATTTTAAAAATCGAAATTTTTTTTGACGGATTTACACGTTTCAAACATTGGAGATTCCGAAAAACATATTTTTAGAAAAAAAAAATTGCCGTCCGTCTGTGTGTCTGGTATAGCTTCGTGTCTGTGTATCTGTTTGTCTGTAAACGCTCTATCTCCCGAACAAATTGAGATAGAGATTCGAAATTTGGTATGTACTTAGTATGTGATAATGGGAAGAAGCTTATTGAATTTCAGTAACCTCGATGATCCGGAACTATTTTTTTCGGGCTCTCGAAATATTCGTTCTGATAAAAGGTATATAAAAAATTTCGAAATTGTTTATTTTAAGGAGTGAATATAAAAGACAATAAAAAAAAAATTTTTGCATAAAAAGTAAAGTCGGTCAGATAATTAGTTTCCGAGATATTTGTAATCCTATTTTCCACACTCTTCGATTTTTCATGACCCTGCACTCTAAAATTGGGAGGAGTGAGAAGTTGACTCTTTGGAAGAGTGAGAGGCATTTTCACTCTTTTTGGAGTGAATTTTATAAAAATACACTCCTTAAAGAGTGGAATTTTCCACTCCCTAGAAAGGAGTGAAATATGTCACTCCGTTGTCGAGAGTGACTGTCTCACTCCTTTGACAAGAGTGAAATATTCCACTCCGTTAAAGAGTGAAAACCTGGCTTTATATAATTTTGTCCATATTTATTTATTGAGAGAAACGAAATTATCAATTTTTCTTCTTCTTTTTAGGTAGATTTCGTAATGAATACTACCTATTACATTCTCCCCTATGTTGGAATTTCTGAAAATTTTTGCAGATCTAAGCCGATCATGACCCCTCGAACCCCCCCCCCCCCCCAAGTTCAAATCTTTATCTATCTGTCTATATAGCTATATCATTTTTTATCGACACGATAACTTCAATAATTCAGCACAAATCTCTTCCAAACTGATACATATAATCAAGGGACATAAAATCTCGGTCAAGTTCGTTAATAGGCAAAATCGAAATGAGGGGGGGGGGGGAGGGTGAAAACAGAAAAAAAAACATAACTTCTTAATTATGATACATATCAAATCCGTTTAAAGTTATTATTACTTCTAGGAAAAGGGCCGAAAATTTATGTATGACAGATTTTTGATATCATTAAAAGCAGCCTCAAGGAGGGGGGGGGGGGGGGAATAGGAGTTTAAGAAGAAAAAAATTGATAACTTCGTCAATTCACAAGATATCCATGCGCTTCTTGGAAAACACGAAAAAAAATGAATGCACTTAAAATAAAATTTAATATAACAAAGCATACCTTTTATTATACACGTGAAATACCACTGCTTCGACCGATCGATGGGGTCTTTTTTTCTTTTGAACATTTCAATATCAATTTTGCTTTTTAACCATAAATATAAAACAAACCTATGTGGTGATATTTTATCTTTTCTGTACTACTATTTATTTTTTTTAATCATTGTTCAGCACTATATAATGCGGTTATTTTATTTTTGTGGCAACACTAATTTGAGGAAAAATCTTGCATTTCATTTATAAAAACAATGCCGATTACATTTTTAATAGCAATATATAATCAAAAACCATGTTTTAACGAAATGTGAGTGTACTATGTCAGGAGCCTGTTCAAAATCCTTTTATTTGGTATCTCATGAATCGTTCTGTGTGACTTAAGTGTCGGAATCTGAAATTTCAGACACCATAGATGTCTGAATTTAATACGTCTAAGTGTCTTACTATGATCATTGTATAAACGAACTGAGAAACATATCTGAATAATGATGATATGTCTGAAATTAAGACATTTAGAAAGTCAGACATTTAAGTGTCTGAAAAGTGATATAATACTAACATATGTGTAATGACTGTGTTACAATTGCATCTTTATGTATGCCAGCGCCATCAGGGAACGTTTTGAAACAGATAAAAGGTGTTTAAAATACTTTCCTAACACTAAATTTGGTATTACTTTATAAAAAGAGTTTGATTAGAGCATAAAACGTGTGTTAAAATTGTACAAATTTGCTTACTCAGTTATTTTTAGTGTATTAAGTAGTTAAATAATTTGTTTTCACAAAACATAAAATTCTCCAAAAATTACATACATTGGTGGATGTACACGGGAGGGGTGCAGTGATGGGTTGCCTTTCTTTCCTAAATTCTGAGATGTATAGTTTGAAATACAAAGAAATGCTGATAGAAAGATAAATTCAGACTGTAAATATGAAACAAACTAACAATTTTGTGTCAGAACTCTATGTGTAGAACAATATTTAAACTTTCCGATATAAAAATACAAAAATTTAACAATTCAGAAACATTAAATATTCAAAAATTGTTTCCAGCATTTTTTTTTTCCAATCGGAGAATTGAAATAGTTGATTATTTTTTTCGTTAGAAGGTTTCATTCCCCCCCCCCCCCCAAGCCCCCGTTTCAGATAAATTTTAAACACAGGAACATGAACAGGGTAAATAAAATTAAAAATTGACTTCTACGGTGGATTCAAGGGGACGGAGCCCCCCCCTCCTCCCCTCTCTGTCGAAAAAATCTTAGTCCCTTATTTTCTTGGTGTTTAATTATTATAAATTAACAGGGGAATAGTAAGTTTTATCATTTTTAAAAACAATTTAATATCATATTTTTGAAATAATAATTTTTAGCTGATATTTTAAACAGAAACGGGATTCCAAATTTCCAAAAGCGATCGCAAAAATTCCAATTATGATGTGATACTGATTAATCTCTATGATGTTTAACAACAGTGATTTCAAAGTTGTGCATACAAAATAGTGACCACTCTAGTATACTAATAATGTATGAAAATACAGATTAGGTTATAAAGGCTTTCAAAAGTTAATGGAGGAATAATATTTTGGATTTTTACATCTAAAGCAAAAATCTGAAGTATGAAATTGCTTTTAAATTCTTCAAAATTCGAAATATTTGCAAGTGTTACGTCAAAATCTTTTTTTAAGCTATTTTCCCTCTCTCTCAAAGAAATAATAACTATAGTAATTATATTTAGCTAACTGATTAATTTAACGCCAGAAAATGAAAAGTTTCTGTCTGCTGATAAAAAAAAATTAATGAGTCAATTGGGTCAGAGATCACATCGTTGGAAATGCAGACGTAATTATTATTATTTTTTTTTAACAGACCGCAAGCGACGATCATGTTCTGTTCATGTTCTTTGTTGGCAGACGTGTATGGCGATTGGTTGATGTGCTATTATTTCGAGTTAAACGTTTGTTCAACGAATTCGTTGTTTGAAAAGATGTTCGTGTTCTTAAGTTTTGTAGTGAAAATTGTGATTATAATTTAAGTTATTTTCCTTATGTGTGGATTACAAGTCATTTTCTTCAACAATAAGACGATATAAGCCCAAGAAAATGCTCCTATGATTTATAAAATGTTATAATTGTTAATTTTTTTTGAAATTATATTAATTTTTTTTCTGTTCAAGATTGTGCAAGATTGTGTTGTTTCTAGATTGTGCTTTTTAAATATTTTATTTTTATAAAATCCGACTGGTGAGTTTTTTTTTTTTTGCAGTCGGATGTGTGTGTGTGTGTGTGTGTTTTCCCTTTTCAAAAGGAATAAATGGGCGATTTTTTATCAATGAAGACATATATTTTCGACAAATCGTGTTGCAAAACAGTGCTTTTTTATGTTTTGCCAGAAATGTGCAACTGCCTTTTATCTATTTATATGTTATATTTAAATAAATATTAATTACGAATATGGAAATGACTAAATTATCAAATGTAAGTACGATTATAAACAACTAGTAATTTTCGTTTTCAAATAAAGCTTTTGTTACTTATGTAATATTATTTAATTACTATTTAGATTAATTTGAAAGAATAATATGTATTTATTATATTTGCATCTTTTTAAATCCAATAAATATATTTTAGTGTTAAAAGATTTGTGTGTTTTTTATGATTTTCAAATAAATTCAAATGATTTTCAAAATTAACAAATTTGTTTAATATATCTTTAGATCATCACTTATCAATAAAAGTTTTTTATTGTAAAGAATCCATATTATTTATTAACTCACAGGATTGATTTTATTGCTTATGTATTCAACACACAAATTAATCAACAATTTTCGTATTATATTTTTTCCACCAACCTGTAAAAAAAAAAAAGTTCAGAAATATATATATATATTTTTTTTATGTGATTATATGTTACTCTGACTGCAAAAATATCAGTAATATTATATTTTTAAAAAATGCTTACATTAAAATATGCCTTAAAAAAACTAACAGAAAATTATCAACTTTTTTTTTTAACACTTTGATATGTTACGGAATTTAATGCTGCTTTGATCAATATGCGGAATTCTAAACATTTTCTTTCGCGGTCAAACACTTGTTGTGACGTATTTGTTATATTTTATAATAGAGATGTACAATTTTCTTTGAGAAGTATTTTTAGCTTTTTTTTTTCTTTTCTCTTTTATTTGGTGGGGGGGGGGGGGGGGGTTGATTTTTGTTAAATCTAAAAAAACTTCAAACTGGCTATTTTTTTTTTTCAATTTGAGAATATGAACTTAAAAAATTCTTATAAGTACCACATAATATATCTTGGTTTAAAAGCAAATTTTAATTGTAATAAAATAATTGCATAATCCATTTATATCTTCTAATCTATATAATTGACAGTTAAAAGAATCAAATTTTTGCGACTTTGTGATTATTATTAATAAAATCAGTTTTCAAATTTACCTTTTTTTAAATAGTTAATAATTGTATTATAAATATATTTTTCACAGCTTTAATTTAATTTCCTCTAAAATAAGTAAACAAATATATCATTATTTACTTTGATTTATTCCTCGAAACTTTAGCTTTCGGTTTTGCAAAATTGAGATATTGAAAACAAATGTTAATATATATTTTTGTAATTATTTTTAGTAAAAAGGTGAAAAATATAAAATATAAAAAGCTAGACTTTTACCTATTTACATTTTTGTATATTTGTGGTCCAAATATTTTTCTAAGTTTCCTTGTTGTAATAAAATTCGCGATATAAATTTACTGGTTCTATTATTTTTCTTTCTTTCTTTGTTTCTTTCTCTCTTTTTTTTTTTTTTTTTTTAAACTCTAGACTGTTTAACTGTGCTGTACAAGATCTAAAATATAGGGGATTTTTGTAAATTTTATATGTTTTTACATAATATATATATAAAGTTTCCCATAATATAAACCTGGTTTTTATATATTTAAATGAAAATATGAAACATTCAGAGTATGAAAAAAAAGCTATAGTTGCTATTATTTTATTATTATTATTATTCTCATTATTGAACTGTTCTGTGGAAGTCTTAAAACAATTCAAAACTTACTTAAAGGAAAGAAAGTTGTACTTTCTACTAAAAAAAGAACTATATTGTACAAAATATTTATATCAACTTTAATTTGATGATCCTTTAAAACAATTCAGCAGAAGTATTTAACAGTTATCCATCTGAAAAATGCTCCTTTGAAGGATAAATAGCTAATTTGATGAAAAGTTGCATTGTTCTTCTAAAACAAAATTACAGTTTTAATCTAATATTGCAGTGTTAAATTTTCATTCTAAAATTTTATTTTTTTATTTTTTTATGGCCATTTTAATGTGCACCGCGAATGAAGTCGTTGCCGAAAACAGTATTCAATGACTCCATTCGTGTAATCGGGTGGTTTGAATGAATTTCGGGTGGTCGAATGAAGTTGAATACAAAGAATATTATATAAAAAAAATATTTTTTATATGCTCAGTAATCGAATGAATTTAATTTTTTGCGATAGTATGTGAAGAGGGCGGGGATGGTAGTCACTGTCCCTCGAATTGTTTTAGTGCACATCTTCTATGCTATGACAAAATATTAAACACTTTCATGCTTTAGAATACATATACAAATTTGGCCATAAAGCAAAATTGGGTTTCTTCCATAAGAGATTTCATTATAGCATGGGCAAACTGGGCCGTAGCCATGGCCACTCTGAATTTAGGGGTTCTCAAATTTAGTATGCAATTTTCGTAAAGCTGATATTTTATATCTATTTCGACGTTGCACAGACTATAATCAATATTTTGAACATTTAGAATAGGATAAGTTTAAAAACGAAAATATATTTATCTAAATACAGTAAAACCTTTCAATAGCGGACACCCCAGGACGTTATTCGGAGGAGTCCGCTTTCTGCAAATAGCAGACAAATTCTATGATGATGCGGTGTCCGCTGTTGAAAGATTTTATTGCATTTAGATAAATATATTTTTTGTTTCTAAACATATCCTACTCTAAAAGTTCAAAATATTGATTATAATCAATACAAAATCGAAAGAGATTTAAAATATCAGCTTTACAAAAATTGCACACCAAATTTGGGCCCCCCTCAAATCGGGGGAGGGGAGGCATGACAGAGTTTACTCCTGCTTTAATCAGGTTCTGCTTCCGGAACAAACCCCAGCCCTGCTTTATGGTCAAATCTTTTCCCATTTATTCAGGATTCACTGTGGTCAAATATGTACTGTTTTTAATGCTAAGTGTGGTCAGAAATGGCTGCCTATTGCTCAAAAAAAAAAAAAAAAAAAAAAAAAAAAAGGGCTGCGATTCAGATGTTTCAAGTGTCTGAAATTCAGACACATTTAAGATGTTTAACACACTTTAAAGTGCCTCTTTTTTTAACCATCCCTTTCAGACACTTAAGTGTCTGAATTTCAGACATTTCAGTTTACAGTGTAGTACAGTAAGTACTATGTCAGAAACTGCTTCAAAAACCTTTCGAAGGGGAATACTTCATTTGTTGCTGTGTGTTTTGTAAATTCATAGAAAAAGGGATGTTGACAACAGAAATAATATGTATGATTTTAGAATAATAGGACTTTGCAAAATAGCGCTAATTTACTGAAAAGTACGGTCAAAAGATAAGAGTTTATATTTAAAACAAAAATTAAAGTGAAATCACACATTGTTAGTCATAGAATATCCATATTAAATAGTTACTAATAAAACTTTAAAAAAAAACTAAAATACAGTAATGTTTGATTAGATTTAAATTCATTAGCAATTAATACAGAGATCTAAAGATTTAAAATTTGAATTACACATGAAAAAAAAGTATAACATACTTCACAGAAATCATTAAAATACTAAATACAACTAAATGGGTATTTGAAAAAGAATGAAATAATATTAACTGATTAAGATTTTGGTTAATTACTTGCCCTTATGGGCATTTTAAAACTATCATATCTTTATAAGTCATGCAATAAAAGCAAACACGATTGTGATAAGCTTGGAATAAAATAATAAAATATTTTAGTTTATTTCTGTCAGTAATATAATTTAATTCATTATGTAACTCTAATTGAATTTTTCTTTCAGAGTTCAATTACTGTTACAAGCTATGAATTAAATAAATATTGCTAATAAATTATTTTATTCCAATCTTTACCATGCTTGTGTCTATTTTGATTGCATGCTCTAAAATATATGATTCTTTTAAAATGCCCATAAAAGAAACATAAAAAAAATAATTCACTCCATAAAAATTGAACATTCACTCCTATGAAAGAGTGGCTATTCACGCCTGTCAGGAGTGAGAAACCCACTCCTTTTGCAAGAGTGAATAGTCACTTCTATGAAAGAGTGGATAGCCACTCCTATGAAAAAGTGACTATTCACTCCTATCAGGGTGAAAAAACCCTCTCTTTTTGCAAGAGTGGATAGTCACTCTTCTGAAAGAGTGAGTATCCACCCCTGTTTAGAGTGAATATTCACTTCTTGGGAGTGAGTATTCACTATTCAGAGAGTGAACAATTTCACTTTTGCCTAGAGTGAATAGTCACTCTAAAGAGGTTGGGCAAATTTTGACTCTGCGATAGAGTGAATATCCACTCCTCCGGAGTGAATAGTCACTCTTTCTTATTTAGAGTGGTATTTCATCCAAATTTCAATTCAAAGATGTATTTTAATTGGAAATGAGACGCTTCATCCGAAGCAATAAACCGTTAGTTAATAGGATTATTATTTTTGGGGTTATAAGGATGTTTCTTTTACGCAATTCAGTAATAGAGCCTTTAAAGTTTACGACGTCATCGAGCCACGATTTTATTCGAATGGCAATGCATTTTATAAGTAGTTTCCACATGTTTTACTTTCATATTTTATATTATGCCCATCCATGATGGGTAAGTAGGGGTGGCCCCCAACGACTAGTTTTTTTCTAACAATCATTTGTGTCTTTTCGTTTTGGAATCAAATGTCCATTCAAATATACCGGAATATTTTCATTAACAGTAGAATAGACATCTGTTATAAGGGTTACTTTTCCTTTCTCAGAACGACAAGTTCAGTACCCTTATCTCGTTTAATTCTATCTTCACGAATTATAAAACGTTCATCAAAACGTTTAATGCAGATCATTGCTGTTTTGAAATAGGAGTAAAATTATCACGATGTAATTTTCTTATCTACAATCTCTGCTTTCATTATAAGTTGGGAATTTGAAGACTGTAGCATAACTGTTTTTTAGTATAGTAGTTAGATTTGCAACCAGGAGCACAACATTTCCTCCCATTGTTTTATATATCGGGTGAACTAAAAGTTCGTTAAAACTTTAAAAATTCATAAAAAAGGAAGAAATTACGATAAACAAGTGCGGTTTGCAAGAAAAATCTCACATGGTAGTCGGATTTTTTTTTTAGCAGCAAAAAAAAAAAATTAGTTAAAAAAGTCAACGGTAGATGGTGCTAATATGCAAGAGATTCAGCAGAATTATGCCAATTAATCCTACAATAAAAGACCGGGATACAGAAGGATTTCTCATTCGCTTTCGGAATGTTATCATTACCCGATCGGGCGTTGTTGGTGAAGTTGTTCTATTTGAACGGAGAGTTTCTGCATTTCATTCCGACATGTTGCATTCAGCTGTAACGGGCGTTGTGAGTCGTCTTAGTTGTGTCGTATAATGTTCTGGAGGTCATGTTGAATAATCGTTATTGCAAGAATAAATGGATGGAGCATACTGTTGTCCTGTTCACTGTGTTTCAAGTCATCAGCGCCCTCTACCAGTGACAATTTTAACTAACAATTTTTTTGCTACTAAAAAAAAATTCGACTTCCTTGTGAGTCCTTTCTTGCAAACCGCACTTCTTTATCATAATTTATGCCTTTTATTATGAATTTTTAAAGTTTTAACGAACTTTTGGTTCACCCGGTATATAATCTACACTTATTTTAATAGTTATAATCTATAGTTATTTATATCGTTATAATCAAAATACACAAAAAAATATTATTACTTACTAAATAAATCAATAAATAATATCACAATAACATCATAAGCAATCTGCACGAAAGAACAAAGTCAATGAAAAATTTTAAGTGCGTCGGATGTCGTTTGTGACGTCACGCATGTGAATCTCTCTTAGTGTCAGGCCCAGTAAAAAGAGCACACAGCGCCATCTCGGAAGTCGCGGGACACCTGAGAGCATGTCGGCCTGTAAGAGGTCACCGTATTGGTGACTGATAATTTAATTTCTGGCAGTTAGATATCTTATACTCTCAATTCTAACAAATAATTCCTGAAGAAAACTTAAATAATAGACACATTAGCGCCCTCTAGTGTTAGTATGTAGACCTATGTTACATGATAGAGAAGTGAATTATGTATCCAACTATATAAAGCACTTAAAAATCGTCCAATTAGAAGCCGAGATTATACAGCGCCCTTAAATAGAATCAATGTAATTAGGTTCCCTATTAGCATATTTCTTTATTCACGTATTAAAAATATATATCAACTCTATCCATGCGAAAATGAATGAAAAACCCATGTGACTATTTATTTTTTAACCCTTTCCGGCGCGGAGTAAGTCTATTTGTAAAATGATGAAATAATGGACGACACCAGAAATTACAAACGAATTCATTAAAAAATATAAACTTGCTTATTTTCCGGTACTTAACAAAAGGAAATTTTTAATTAAATATTCTTGGTGTCGTTTGTCAGTTTTGGAATTAAAATTAGGTGTCCTTTTTTGTGGACACCGTCCGTTAAAGGGTTAAATAGTAAATATTCATATTTTTAAAACAAAAGATACCGTTACAACCAGGAAAGTACCTCTAATAAGTGGGTATTTTGTTATGTTTGCATACTTCCATTCGGGATGTGGTTTGTGGCAGTATCAAAATGCGAAAAGGAAATATTTTTCTCTTTGACTGCTTGAAGAACAAAGGATTCCTTGGACATGGGCAGAAGCGATCCGATCGCTTGGACTTAAGAGGCTTGTAAATTTGATAAAAGTTTTTAATGAAGATTTTTGATTAATCTCTTAACTATTAAAATCCGTAAGTAATATCTGTTTGTCTGTAGTATGTGTGTCTGTACCCGGAACGAGACCGCAGGGAGTACAGGGTCCAGACCTGTATCATTCTACGCAAAAAAATACGGAAAGTCACTCTTTCTTTTCACTAAGGAATCTGACATTAGTCTAGATTAATTAAAAACTAATTAAAATTAGAAAAGGGTGGTTTTGCCGATTGTGTCTATTGTCTGGGCTTTCCTCGGTTCTACGAGCAGACGAACGGAAAGCGTTCCCCTTTTTTTTCTGTATTTTGAAATCTCAGTCGCCGGTCGGATCCCCCGTAAAATTAAAAAGAAAAAAAAATGCTTGCATATTTCGGCTACTTTTCCGGTTCTAACAGTATCTTTTGTTTAAAAAAATATTAATATTTAATATTTCCAAAAACATTTTTGCGGGAGCTCGATTACTTTTTTCGCAACAATTAACTTGTATTTCAATACAATATTATTAAGACAAAGCAAACTGTTGTCCTATTGAAATATTTTCAACTCGAATTAGAATCCTCTTACATAAAATACAAATAATAATAATAATAATAACGATTAAGCGAAAATTAAGCGAAAAAATAATTTTTAATAAAAATGGCCGCCTGGCATATGAAAAAGTGAAGCGCGGGCATCCCGGAACTGTTGATGAATTACGCTTTCATTATATAGATTAGAGTGAACTGTTTTCGTAGGAAATTAATTTATTTGCGTTGTTATGTAATTTCCCATCAGGGACGCTACTAGCATAAAATATCCTATTACGAGAAATATTTTTTCGAAACATAAAATTAACCAAGTAAAGAGAGAAGTATATTCTAAAGATTAGAGCAAGATTCGTTCATGGGAAGTGACTTAAAATTAACTATACATAGATACAAAAAAAACAGAATTTGAGGTATCACTAGGTTACATAGATACATGAAGCATCATAAACAGGGCCTGATTACCATTGGGGTAAACTTCCACCAGCAAAACTAAGAATAGAAATTTTTGCCTTATTAATAACAGAAATTCTGCATGATAAGGTGTTATAAAATGGCAAAAAATTATATTCAAATTTACTGATGTTTGTTATCAAGCTCTGATTATAACTTGAATAAAAGTCTGATAAAAAGAACGTAAAAAAGGAATTAGCGCGCTTAATGTAATACATTTATTACTTTGAACCTATTACGACCGCCATAGAAGGTAGTGACGTCTTAAACACGCATATATTTTATTTTATTTTTTATGTCGACAGATTTCACAAAGTTAAACAAGTTGGAAATTGTACGTTAAACGTGACATAGGAGGTCCGTTCGTTTTATAACTACACTGCAAAAAATAACTGTTGATTTTTGCAGTGTAGTTTTACAATGTAAAATAAAATCATCCTTATTATTTCAGTGAAATGAATTAATATCGTCTGCTATGAGCAAAATGAGCATGCCTTTTTTTTTTTTCTTATTACGTATGCCACGTTTACAAATGCAATTTTTTCCCCTACACCAGACAGTGCTGCAAAATTTACCATGGAGATCTTGATTTGCGAATGATTACCTCCATGGTTTAATACTTTTATGACTTACAATGAACGAATTTCCTGTGTTTATTTACACTAATGGACTGAGATATTCGGTTAACCTTATTTCCACTGAAATTATCTCAGAATCTATTCATTTTTTAATGTAACTCATCTCTCAAGCAAACAATTTTTTTGAACGTTCTTTCTAGAAATGTAAGTTTTATGCCATTTATTTTTAAAAAATAATTTTGAATAAAAATGGCCGCCTGGCATATGAAAAAAGATGTGGTTAGCCCGTATTTGGTTTCCTCAGTCACATGACTTGCGCCTCTTATGTATAGAATACGTATGATAGGATTTAATAGAATAAAGAAAACTTTTAATAATATCTTTTTAAAGTTTTGATTCGATTTTCATAAAATTTGAAATGACCCGACAAAATTCTGCAACGATAATATATATTAATTTCAAACCATTCGATTCGGTAGTTTTTGCGATGTTATATGCGGACAGACGGACGGATTAGACGACGACTACAGGTGCTACGTATTTATATGATTACGAACGCACCTAAAGAAATTCCATAATGCTTTTGCATGAAAATGATGCGTTTATTTTAATTGCTGTTATTTTTTAAGAAAACGAGAATTTCTATTTATAAAATGAAAACAATTTACAATGATTACGTCATAATGATGTCATTTTCACGGCATCATCATCCTCACGGTAGAACTGCTGTAATAAATACATTCTGAGAGGAGTGGTAAACTTCTGCTGGTGAACATAATATCATTTTAAAAGAGAATATATATTTTAATTCGTAAAACTGAAATATTTAAAAGCTAATTATATAACTTTATTAGGACTAGGGGGCTCTGCCCCCTGCTCGCTACGCTCACCAACCCGCGTTCTGATTTCACAGACTCTTAAAACCTGGTAATGTATCCTGTTGTAAAAAGATGATGATGATGATATCACGAACGGCGACTTTCTTCTGTAATCAAGATATAATGCTTTTTCATTTAACTGGTTATAATGCTTTTTCATTTAATTCATCTTTTTTATGTTTAGTATTCATGTGTAAACACAATTTTTATGACGTAATTTTCTTTATTTCCTGCTTTCAACACGTGATCATTTAATTATTATTTTAAACTTTCATTATTGTTTTTAATAGTTCGCGCAAATACATTTTTTATTTGAGATAAAACATAATACTTTGCGCTTATTTAGAAATTGGCAACAATATAAAAAAAAGACTTTTTCAATAAAATATTTTTTACTCGATTTTTAAGGATTTTTTGAGTTTTTATTGTCCGACCGTAATAATTTTTTTAATTTCTGAAAGCTTGTTCTATTTCGCGTCTGGTGGTAAGATTTTCTAATCCGTAGGATGGCTAGAAAAAAATTAATAGCTCCTCAAAAAAGTCCCTAGTAAAAAAGCGATGAGAATAACCCGGAATATCTACGCAGAATTTGATTGGTCCATTTCGTTTTTGGCTCAGTTCCAGATTACATTTTTTTAATATATGATTTCAGCCCACTATAAGCATATAAAAGTTGTGTTGAATCTGTCCTACTTTTTTTTAAACTTGAATACGGTTGTCATACAGTAAAACAAAAATAGTATATATGTATCAATTATATTTAAATTTAGATATTCCATTTCTTACTAGAGGAGGGGGGGGGTAATAAAAGTTGAGAGGCCTCTGTCCTTATAAATTTTAACTTGGGATCTGTTAGAAAATATTTAAAAAAAATCATTTTAAAAGTTTAGTTATGTAATCTCTCACCAGGGGTAGACCAGAGTAAAATAAACCTTATCACATCGAAGTTTTTATCAAAACGTACTTTTTACTATGAGACACTTATTCTGAAAAATTTAGAGAAATTCATTTGTGGAAAGGAAATTCAAATGCGTAGTTGTAAAGTTTCTCACCAGCGGCGCTATTAGCATAAACAAAATCCTATCACGTGAAAATTTTTATCAAAACGTAAAATTGACCATGGCAGAAACGTATTCTGAAGATCTGAGTGAAATTCGTTCGTAGGAAGTGAGCTTAAATAGCGTTGTTATTCATTTTCTCACCAGAATCACTACCAGCATATCACTTATCGCGTAAAAAAAAAAAAAAAAAATTAATATAAAATTGACTATGAGAGAAGCTTATTCTGAATATTAGAGCAAAATTCGTTCGTGGGAAAGGTGTTTTAATTGCGTAGTTATGCAATTTCCAACTAGGGGAACATAAAAAAAACCTATTACGTGAAAACTTTTATCAAAACATGTTAGTGACCATGAGAGATTTTGATCTGAAGATTAGAGAAAAATTCGTTCCTGGAAAGTGAGTTTTATTTGTGTAGTTATGCAATTTCCTAATAGGGGCGCTACTAACATAAAAAAATCGTATTACGTGAAAACTTTTATCAAGTGACCATGAGAGAAGTTTATTCTGAAGATTAGAACAAAATTCATTCGTGCAAAGTGAGTTTTATTTGCTTAGTTATGCAATTTCCTAATTGGAGCGCTACTAACATAAAAAAAAATCCTATTACGTGAAATTTTTTATCAAAACATATAAGTGACCATGAGAGAAGTTTATTCTGAAGATTAGAGCAAAATTCGTTCGTGGAAATTGAGTTTTATTTGTGTAGTTATGCAATTTCCTAATAGGGGCGCTACTAACATAAAAAAATCGTATTACGTGAAAACTTTTATCAAGTGACCATGAGAGAAGTTTATTCTGAAGATTAGAACAAAATTCATTCGTGCAAAGTGAGTTTTATTTGCTTAGTTATGCAATTTCCTAATTGGAGCGCTACTAACATAAAAAAAAATCCTATTACGTGAAATTTTTTATCAAAACATATAAGTGACCATGAGAGAAGTTTATTCTGAAGATTAGAGCAAAATTCGTTCGTGGAAATTGAGTTTTATTTGTGTAGTTATGCAATTTCCTAATAGGGGCGCTACTAACATAAAAAAATCGTATTACGTGAAAACTTTTATCAAGTGACCATGAGAGAAGTTTATTCTGAAGATTAGAACAAAATTCATTCGTGGAAAGTGAGTTTTATTTGCGTAGTTATGCAATTTCCTATTTGGGGTTGCTACTAACATAAAAAAAAAATCCTATTACGTGAAAACGTTTATCAAAACATGTAAGTGACCATGAGAGCAGTTTATTCTGAAGATTAGACCAAAATTCGTTCGTGGAAAGTGAGTTTTATTTGCGTAGTTATGCAATTTCCTATTTGGGGTTGCTACTAACATAAAAAAAAAATCCTATTACGTGAAAACGTTTATCAAAACATGTAAGTGACCATGAGAGCAGTTTATTCTGAAGATTAGACCAAAATTCGTTCGTGGAAAGTGAGTTTTATTTATGTAGTTATGTAATTGCCTAATAGGGGCGCTACTAACATAAAAAAATCGTATTACGTAAAAACTTTTATCAAGTGACCATGAGAGAAGTTTATTCTGAAGATTAGAACAAAATTCATTCGTGCAAAGTGAGTTTTATTTGCTTAGTTATGCAATTTCCTAATTGGAGCGCTACTAACATAAAAAAAAATCCTATTACGTGAAATTTTTTATCAAAACATATAAGTGACCATGAGAGAAGTTTATTCTGAAGATTAGAGCAAAATTCGTTCGTGGAAATTGAGTTTTATTTGTGTAGTTATGCAATTTCCTAATAGGGGCGCTACTAACATTAAAAAAATCCTATTACGTGAAAACTTTTATCAAAACATGTAAGTGACCATGAGAGAAGTTTATTCTGAAGATTAGACCAAAATTCGTTCGTGAAAAGTGAGTTTTATTTGTGTAGTTATGCAATTTCCTAATAGGGGCGCTACTAACATAAAAAAAAATTCCTATTACGTGAAAATTTTTATCAAGTGACCATGAGAGAAGTTTATTCTGAAGATTAGAGCAAAATTCGTTCGTGGAAAGTGAGTTTTATTTGTGTAGTTATGTAATTTTCTAAAACAATAGGGGCGCAACTAACATTTTGAAAAAAAAATCCTATTACGTGAAAACTTTAATTAAAACATAAAATTGACTATGAGAGAAGCTTATTCTGACGGTTAGAGCGAACTGTTTTCGTAGGAAATGAGTTTATTTGCGTTGTTATATAATTTCGCCTCAGGCACGTTACTAGCATAAAATATCCTATCACGTGAAATATTTTATCGAAACATAACCATGGGAGAAGCATATTCTGAAGATTAGAGCGAGATTCGTTCATGGAAAGTGACTTAAAATTGTGACTGAAAAGTTAGACGAACTATACATAGAGATACATGAAGCATCATGAGTAGTGCCTGATTACCATCAGGGCAAACTTCCACCAGTAAAACTAAGAATAGAAATTTTTCCCTTATTAATGACAGAAATTCTGAATGAAATGGTGTTAAAATAAGGTGAAAACTTCTATTGAAATTTACTGGTGTTTGTTATCAGGCTCTGATTATAACTTGCATAAAAGTCTGATAAAAAGAACGTAAAAAGGGAATTAGCGCGCTTCATGTAATACATTTATTACCTTGAACCGATTACGATCGCCATAGAAGGTAGTGACGTCTTAAACACGCATATATTTTTATTTATTTTTTTTTTTTCTGTCGACAGATTTCCCAAATTTAAACAAGTTGGAAATTGTACGTTAAACGTGACATATGAGGTGCGTTCGTTTTACAACTAGTTTCACAATGTAAAAAAAAATCACCCTTATTATTTCAGTGAAATGAATTATATCATCTGCTAGGAGCGAAATGAAGATGCCTTTTTTAGATAGATTTCGTAATAGACCGGGAGGCGGCAGCACAGACAATCACCTCATCGAGTTCACGGCTGAAATTCCAGAATTAGTTAAAACTCGATTCGCATATTAAAACGCAATCGGTCTGCCAAGTCATATCTTGGGGGAAAACCTCAAAACCCGCGATTTTAGCGGTTGACTCGTAGGTTTACCATTGTCTTTTCCTGCACCCAAAAGTATGAAAACTAGGAGAAGTGGGTGCAGGAAAACACAATGGTAAACCTACGAGTCAACCGCTAAAATCGTGTTTTAAGGTGTTTTCCCCCAAGAAATGACTTGGCAGACCGATTGCGTTTTAATATGCGAATCAAGTTTTAAGTTTGGTATTCTTGAAAGTCCAAATTGCCCTATTTGTGGAGAGGATGTAATCTTGAATGCACAGCATTTACCAATGTGCCCCGCACTATCAAGTAACAGTATATCTGGCAGATATTGGGAGGCCAGGGAACTAATGAGGACCTCAGAGCATCAGCCTAATTGATTGTATTCCCTGTTTACAGTTGACTTTTTGTTTTCTCTAAAGTCTCTATATGTCACCCTTGTTTCATTTGTTGTTCCGTTTATTCTTCAGTTGTTTTGGTGGCATATAATAGTGTATAGATGTTTGTCTAAGTGCTATTGCTTTGAAAAAAAAAAAAAAAAAAAAGTTTTAACTAATTCTAGAATTTTAGCCGTAAACTCGATGAGGTGATTGTCTGTGCTGCCGCCTCCCGGTCTATAAGAAATACTACCTATTACATTCTCCCCTAAGTTGGAATTTTTGAAAAAATTTTGCAGATCTTCGCCGATTACGACTTCCAGAACCCAAAACTACCCCCAGTTCAAAACTTTATCTATCTATCTATGTCACATTGGACACGATAACTGCAATAATTCTGCTCAAATCTCTTCCTAACGGATACATAAAATCAAGGGGCATAAAATCTGAGTAAAGTTCGTTAATGGGCAAAATCGAACCAATACGGGTTGCTTTGTATGAAAACAGAAAAAAACCATAATTTCTTAATTACGATACGTATCGAATCCGTTTAAAGTTATTATTACATCTAAGTAAGGGGCCGAAAATTTATGTATGACAGATTTTTGATATCATTCAAATGGCCCCAGGGGGGGGGGAGGGGGGTTTAATAAGAAAAAAATTCATAACTTCGTCCATTCACAAGATACCAAATCCGCTTAGATTTATTATAAATCCTCTTAATATTATCTACAACTTTTCTAGTGACATTTTTTTTATAGGAACAACCCTTATAGCAAAAAAAAATTAAAAACAAAAATAAATCCCTGCCGACTCCGCCTGCAAACAAGTTAGGTTTTGGAAGTGGGTGGTTCCAACTACTGCATCATTGCAAAAAGGTCATTTCTTCCGCAATTTCCAACAAACAGGCGCCCCACGGTCTGCGTCTTCGAAATCTACTTGTGCCTGTAGGCCGAGCTGTCAGGGATTTTTTTCTTATTACGTATGCCACGTTTACAAATGCGAATTTTTCTTTCTACACCAGACAGTGCTGCAAAATTCATCATGAAGCTCTTGCTTTGAGAATGATTATCTCCATGGTTTAATATTTTTATGACTCATAATGAACGAATCTCCTGTGTTTATTTACACTAATGGATTGAGATATTTGGTTAACCTTATTTCCACTGAAGTTATCTCGGAATCTATGCATTTTTAAATATAACTCACCTCTCAAGCAAACCCTTTTTTTGTAACGTTCTTTCTAAAAATGTAACTTTTATGCAATTTTATTCGAAAAAATAATTTTGGATAAAAATGGCCGCCTGGCCTATGAAAAAAGAAGTGGTTTGCCCG
The DNA here is from genome assembly GCA_963931845.1 of Maratus michaelseni. Classification (NCBI taxonomy): domain Eukaryota; kingdom Metazoa; phylum Arthropoda; class Arachnida; order Araneae; family Salticidae; genus Maratus; species Maratus michaelseni. The sequence continues at coordinate 200,571,177 of OZ007600.1, forward strand.
TATTTGTTTTCCTCAGTCACATGACTTGCTCTTTTATTATATAGATTACGTACGATAGGATTTAATGGAATAAAGAAAACTTTTATTAATATATTTTTAAGTTTTGATTCGATTTTCATAAAATTTGAAATGACTCGACAAAATTCTGCAACGATAATATCGATTAAATTTCAAACCATTCGGTTCGGTAGTTTCTGCGCTGTTATATGCGGACAGACAGACGGATCAGACGACGACTATAGGTGCGACGTATTTATATAATTACCAACGCACCTAAAGACATTCCATAATGCTTTTGCAATGAAAATAATGCGTTTATTTTTAATTGCTATTATTTTTTAAGAAAACGAGAATATCTATTTATAAAATGAAAACAAATTACGTCATAATGATGTCATTTTCACGGCATCATCATCCTCACGGTAGAACTGCTGTACTAAATACATTCTGAGAGGAGTGGTAAACTTCTGCTGGTGAACTTAATGTCATTTTAAAAGAAAATATATATTTTAATTCGTAAAACTGATTTAAAAGCTAACTATATAATTTTATTAGGATTACATAAAAATGACGTCATTTTCACTTACTTTTCATTTCTACATTAGTGAACTATGAAAGCATCTGAAATAAATTTTTAGAATCAAGGAGATTATTCTAAAATAATTAAAAGTTGATTTGACTATATTATAATTTTTTATATAAAAATTTGGTGACGGTAGATCGAATTTATTGGAAAAAAATAATTAAAGAAAATTGTAAAGCATTCATGAATCTTTTGTTCGTGAAAAAGCACAATTTGTTCCAATTAGAAAATAAATTAGAGAAATAGGGTTAGTATTGAAAAAATAAATTATATTTTTATCATTTCTTTAGTTGTATCGTTAATTTTTCATTATCAACGGATTATAGGTAGTTTTAATCATCATACCGAAGCCTATAGTCGATTTTGCAAATGGCTGAAGATAAGAACTTTTATAAAGAGCTAAGGTTAGTTTATTCATTCCTTTATTTATTTTGTTTGCTTTTTTAAGTGAAAAAAAAATATCTAACCATCATTAGAAAAATAAGAGGTGAAAAGTTCCTTGATTTAGTGTCTTCTCATTTGGGCACAGATGTCATATACGCACCACGTTCGCGAGATTTTTTAACCCGCCAATTTGTCGAAAAACTTTGTTTTTGAATATTAGTTACAAATAGCATGCAATAACACCACGTGATTTTTTATTTGAATATAAAAATAAAATAACGTAATAAATGAAATAGCTTCTATTAGTTTTAAAAAGGAAACAAAAATAAATAAATGATAGTTTGATGTAAATAAATGTGGATACGTAATAAAAATAATTTATAGAATTAAAATAAAAAATAAAAGTAAATAAACAACGATTTATTTTTTTCGCCAAATTGGCGGGGGAAAAAATTCGCGCCAACGTGGTGCGCATATGACATCTGTGCCCTCATTTATTCAGTTATTCAGTAATAAAATATTTAATTCACAAAATTCATGATTTTCCTTTTCTTTTCCTTTTTTTTTTTTTTTTGTTTTCTTTTATGTTTGTTTTATTATGTCATATTATGGTACTTTTATGTTATAGTAGCACCCAACGATAAATAGCCAAGCGACTAAGATTTATCGCCAAATTATAAAGCTATATTATAATAATACATGATGTATGTAACATTTCGTGACGTATATGGCCAAGTTATAGTCAACTAGCGTCTCGATGTAGCTCCGTTCCCTATGGAGAAGTCTGCCTAGTATGCACTCGAAGCTAGATTTCGCCACATTAGTTTGGCGATGAATAAGAAATCTTAGTATATCTAAAAGTTTACCGAATTCAAGTATTAAAAATAATTTGAAACACTATTAAATATTTATATAATGTGAATTTCTGGTACTTTTCGGTTAGCCGGGCGCCAGTGAAATTTATATATCTATGTATACATATATATACATATATCTATACATACACACATTTATATATGCATGTATGTATATATACATATATATATACACATACATATATGTGTGTATGTATACATTTATGTATATATAGATATATACATTTCACTGGCGCCCGGCTAACCGAAAAGTACCGAATTTCTTTACTATTCGTTATACTGATTGCAGTTTTAAGAAATTTCCTATATTGAGAAATTCCAATGCAACAATTTAGCCAAATTTTTAAAGAGCGCGAATAGTTCATACACATGTTATAGTGATATATGACCGAGATATGGCTAATTTTTCTAGAGATTTCGTAATTATTGAAACTATCTCTGATTGCTGTTCACCTGATGGCTACTCGGATATATTTATGGCTAATGTTTCTACAGATTTCGGATAAGAATATTTCTGATTGCTGTTTACCTGATGATGACTCGAACCCGATTATGCTAATGTTTCTACAGATCTCGGAATTACTCGCACTATTTCTAATTGCTGTTTACCTGATGACGACTCAGACAGTGATTGCGGCATCAACCAATTTCGTGTACTTTTTGGGATTCCAAATACAATGAGATTGCCCCATCCAGCGAGGGTTTTTTTGTTGCTGTTATTTTCATGTTCGCGAAGCGATCATAAATGCGGTACAGTGATCGCGGCATCGACGAATTTCGTGTGGTTTTGGGATTCCAATACAATGAGATTGCCGCATCCAGTGAAACTTTTTGTTTTTGTTTTCATATTCGCGAAGCGATCATACATGTGGTACAGTGATCGCGGGGTCTACGAATTTCGTGTACTTTTTTGGGATTGCAATACAACGAGTTTGCCGCATCAAGGGATTTTTTTTCATGTTCGCGAAGCGATCCTACATGCGGTACAGTGATCGCGGCATCAATGCATTTCGTGTACTTTTTGGGACTTCAATACAACGAGGTTGCCGCATCCAGTGTTTTTTTTTTTGTTGTTTGTTTCCATGTTCTCAAAGCGATCCTACATGCGGTACAGTGATCGCGGCATCAATGAATTTCGTCTACTTTTTGGGACTTCAATACAACGAGGTTGCCGCATCCAGTAATGTTTTTTTTTTTTGTTTCCATGTTCTCAAAGCGATCCTACATGCGGTACAGTGATCGCGGCATCAATGAAATTCGTGTAATTTTTGGGACTTCAATACAACGAGGTTGCCGCATCCAGTGATGTTTTTTTTGTTTGTTTCCATGTTCTCAAACCGATCCTACATGCGGTACAGTGATCGCGGCATCAATGAATTTCGTGTACTTTTTGGGACTTCAATACAACGAGGTTGCCGCATCCAGTGATGTTTTTTTTTTTGTTTGTTTCCATGTTCTCAAAGCGATCCTACATGCGGTACAGTGATCGCGGCATCAATGAATTTCGTCTACTTTAAGGACTTCAATACAACGAGGTTGCCGCATCCCGTGATGTTTTTTGTTTGTTTCCATGTTCTCAAAGCGATCCTACATGCGGTACAGTGATCGAGGGCATCAATGAATTTCGTGTACTTTTTGGGACTTCAATACAACGAGGTTGCCGCATCCAGTGATGTTTTTTTTTGTTTGTTTCCATGTTCTCAAAGCGATCCTACATGCAGTACAGTGATCGCGGCATCAATGAATTTCGTGTACTTTAAGGACTTCAATACAACGAGGTTGCTGCATCCCGTGATGTTTTTTTTGTTTGTTTCCATGTTCTCAAAGCGATCCTACATGCGGTACAGTGATCGCGGCATCAATGAATTTCGTGTACTTTTTGGGACTTCAATACAACGAGGTTGCCGCATCCAGTGATGTTTTTTTTTGTTTGTTTCCATGTTCTCAAAGCGATCCTACATGCGGTACAGTGATCGCGGCATCAATGAATTTCCTGTACTTTTTGGGACTTCAATACAACGAGGTTGCCGCATCCAGTGATGTTTTTTTTTGTTTGTTTCCATGTTCTCAAAGCGATCCTACATGCGGTACAGTGATCGCGGCATCAATGAAATTCGTGTAATTTTTGGGACTTCAATACAACGAGGTTGCCGCATCCAGTGATGTTTTTTTTGTTTGTTTCCATGTTCTCAAAGCGATCCTACATGCGGTACAGTGATCGCGGCATCAATGAATTTCGTGTACTTTTTGGGACTTCAATACAACGAGGTTGCCGCATCCAGTAATGTTTTTTTTTTTTGTTTCCATGTTCTCAAAGCGATCCTACATGCGGTACAGTGATCGCGGCATCAATGAAATTCGTGTAATTTTTGGGACTTCAATACAACGAGGTTGCCGCATCCAGTGATGTTTTTTTTGTTTGTTTCCATGTTCTCAAAGCGATCCTACATGCGGTACAGTGATCGCGGCATCAATGAATTTCGTGTACTTTTTGGGACTTCAATACAACGAGGTTGCCGCATCCAGTGATGTTTTTTTTTTTGTTTGTTTCCATGTTCTCAAAGCGATCCTACATGCGGTACAGTGATCGCGGCATCAATGAATTTCGTCTACTTTAAGGACTTCAATACAACGAGGTTGCCGCATCCCGTGATGTTTTTTGTTTGTTTCCATGTTCTCAAAGCGATCCTACATGCGGTACAGTGATCGAGGGCATCAATGAATTTCGTGTACTTTTTGGGACTTCAATACAACGAGGTTGCCGCATCCAGTGATGTTTTTTTTTGTTTGTTTCCATGTTCTCAAAGCGATCCTACATGCAGTACAGTGATCGCGGCATCAATGAATTTCGTGTACTTTAAGGACTTCAATACAACGAGGTTGCTGCATCCCGTGATGTTTTTTTTGTTTGTTTCCATGTTCTCAAAGCGATCCTACATGCGGTACAGTGATCGCGGCATCAATGAATTTCGTGTACTTTTTGGGACTTCAATACAACGAGGTTGCCGCATCCAGTGATGTTTTTTTTTGTTTGTTTCCATGTTCTCAAAGCGATCCTACATGCGGTACAGTGATCGCGGCATCAATGAATTTCCTGTACTTTTTGGGACTTCAATACAACGAGGTTGCCGCATCCAGTGATGTTTTTTTTTGTTTGTTTCCATGTTCTCAAAGCGATCCTACATGCGGTACAGTGATCGCGGCATCAATGAAATTCGTGTAATTTTTGGGACTTCAATACAACGAGGTTGCCGCATCCAGTGATGTTTTTTTTGTTTGTTTCCATGTTCTCAAAGCGATCCTACATGCGGTACAGTGATCGCGGCATCAATGAATTTCGTGTACTTTTTGGGACTTCAATACAACGAGGTTGCCGCATCCAGTGATGTTTTTTTTGTTTGTTTCCATGTTCTCAAAGCGATCCTACATGCGGTACAGTGATCGCGGCATCAATGAATTTCGTGTACTTTTTGGGACTTCAATACAACGAGGTTGCCGCATCCAGTGATGTTTTTTTTTTGTTTGTTTCCATGTTCTCAAAGCGATCCTACATGCGGTACAGTGATCGCGGCATCAATGAATTTCGTCTACTTTAAGGACTTCAATACAACGAGGTTGCCGCATCCCGTGATGTTTTTTTGTTTGTTTCCATGTTCTCAAAGCGATCCTACATGCGGTACAGTGATCGAGGGCATCAATGAATTTCGTGTACTTTTTGGGACTTCAATACAACGAGGTTGCCGCATCCAGTGATGTTTTTTTTTGTTTGTTTCCATGTTCTCAAAGCGATCCTACATGCAGTACAGTGATCGCGGCATCAATGAATTTCGTGTACTTTAAGGACTTCAATACAACGAGGTTGCTGCATCCCGTGATGTTTTTTTTGTTTGTTTCCATGTTCTCAAAGCGATCCTACATGCGGTACAGTGATCGCGGCATCAATGAATTTCGTGTACTTTTTGGGACTTCAATACAACGAGGTTGCCGCATCCAGTGATGTTTTTTTTTTTGTTTGTTTCCATGTTCTCAAAGCGATCCTACATGCGGTACAGTGATCGCGGCATCAATGAATTTCCTGTACTTTTTGGGACTTCAATACAACGAGGTTGCCGCATCCAGTGATGTTTTTTTTTGTTTGTTTCCATGTTCTCAAAGCGATCCTACATGCGGTACAGTGATCGCGGCATCAATGAATTTCGTGTACTTTTTTGGGACTTCAATACAACGAGGTTGCCGCATCCAGTGATGTTTTTTTTTCCATGTTCTCAAAGCGATCCTACATGCGGTACAGTTCTCGCGGCATCAATGAATTTCGTGTACTTTTTGTAACTTCAATACAACGAGGTTGCCGCATCCAGTGATGTTTTTTACTGGTTTTCATGTTCGCGAAGCGATCATAGATGCTGTACAGTGATCGCAGTATCAACGAATTTCGTGTACTGTTTTTCAACTTTTCATTGATTGTTAACTTTTTATGTAATTTTGCAGAAATGTGTATAAAAACGTTGTTTCTTACTGCTCATATTATCTTTTTTTATCGCTATCTTATTAAATTTATCAAATAAAATAATGGTACTTTTCCATTATCCCGTCGGCCTCTTTCCATAAAAAAACACTATCGCCAAACTATAGGAATTAAAGCCAAAATGCATGATCGTGGCGTAACATTCATTTGACGTCAAATGCTTTCCACGTGTTTGTTATCTAGTCAAGTGATTTTTAATTTGACGTCTATCTGTATTTTTAAGGATGTTTTACTGATTTATCAGTTACTTCTTTAATTAAAATAACAATTGCGTCATTAAACGGCAATGTTATGATATTAAAAGAGAAAAAGGCATCGCAAAGATGTTGCGATGCATAGTTACCTACCAATACACCAGTTTCAACTGACGTCACAAACATTTATCCACCAGCCGAGAGGGATAATGAATAATTAAGAAAAATAATGTAAATGAATAAATATCCAAAATTATTTCTAGGGTTTCGTTCATCTCACGGGAATAGGGGTTTCAGAAGAAAAAAATTTCATAACTTCGTCAATTCACAAGATATCAAACCCGCTTAAATTTATTATAAATCCTCTTAAGATTATCTACAACTTTTATATTGACAAGTTTTCTATAAGACCAACTCTTACAGCAAAAACAAATTAAAAATAAAAAAATCCTTGGTGGCTCCGCCTACAGGCACACTTATATTGCAAAGTGGGCGGTCCCAACTGCCGCATCATGGCCAAACTGTCTTTCTTTTGCAATTCCCAATAACCAGGCGCCCGACGGTCTGCCTCTTCGAAATCTACCTGTGCCTGTAGGCCGAGCCGTCAGGGATTTTTTAGATTCCAATGGCAACATTCTTCCATTCGTTTATTGGCGTTACAGTTTGGCGATAGTTTATATATATATATAAAGTGGTCGACGGAATAATGGAGAAGTACATAATATTTAAATAATTTAATTGTTTACAGAAGGCAGCTCCTTGGTGGGTACGGAAAGACTGATTGCGAAATTGATCAGACTACCAGCTGGCCTGATGGACTTGATGAAGCTTCGAGGTTCTCGCCTTATTTACGTCGGCCTGTGCGGCGTACCGACAGCGTCGACGACATCGAAAGATACTATCGTTACTTCTCCCTAGCTCAAAGAAATCAGGGCAATCAGTTCACATGGAAGTGCTACTGTAATATACTACTGGCTGATTTAGTGAATTCTAATGTTCTTGCCGCACTCAATAAGGTATGCTTTCATTTCAATATGTTTTACTTTCCAGATATATATTGTGCTGTTCTCTGAAAAAAAAAACCCATTTTTGGAAATTTTCTCTATATAAAGTCTAATAAAGAATTTATAAAAATTGAACATGTCTAAATAATTACAGCTTGTTCTGACTAAGATTTTAATGCTGAGCATTTTTCATTTTATCACTTTATTGCAAAATGGCAGCCAATTATGTGAGAATTTGAAAAAACCCACTTTTCCAAAAAATAAAGCATGTTACCTGAAAACAACCCACACTGACATAATCAACTGAAAATGAAGCATTTTATTACATATTAATGGTTTGACATAAAAAAATATAATTTATGTAGATCATTCTAAATTTCTATTATAAAAAGAAAAGCTGTAAAAATGAAGTTCGTGTTTTGCCAGAATTCTGCATTTGTTAATTTAAATTATTTTAAAACTAAATAAGCACTCCTTAGGTATTTTTTAACAATTTTTAGAATTCTAAATGGTGCATAAAAACAGAACAAAACAAAAAAATTGACTTCAGTAAAATATTTGGTTTTTATACTAGGGTTATATACTAGGGTTTGTTTTTTAGGAAACATTTCAGTATGGTTTTTTTTTTTTAGAGGACAGCACAATACAGCGCAGAGTAAGGAAGTTTTCTAACCAGGATAAAAACCCGATTACGGAAATATTGGTATATTTTTACATTTCGAGGTTCACTGCATTCTTTTTCGCTACTTTTATATGATTCGATATATGTATCTGTAGAATTATGCCTGTATATTACAACTGTCTTACGTTTTCAGGTCCCCAGAGCTCGTTGTTAGAGGTTTTTCGATGATGTCGTCATGCATGTGCGTGTGTGTGAGAAAACATGATAGCGCTCAAAGTATGCTTTCGATTGAGCTCCCATTTGGTGAACATTTCACAGGCTACTATCGCAAAAACTTCATTTATTTTTGAAAAAAATAGGCTTACGGGTTTGGTTCTAAAGCTTTTTCAACCATTCTGTGACGATAATTGATAAGCATTTTATCTTATCTATACTATTATACAGGGTGTTTCACTACCAGACTGACAAACTTCCAGGAGGTGTAGAGGGCACAGAGACGACTCGGAATCACATAAGAATGCAGGGTCAAAAATGCCGTAGTTGCGAGCTATGGTTCAAAGAAGCAGAGACAAAGAACGGTAACAGCAACACATTAATGGGACAGAAAACATTTTATTGAAAGGTTGTACTACAGAAGGTGTTCGAAATTACTACCAGAAGTCGTCGGGCAGGCTTGACAGCGGTGTCGCATGAACTCACGTTCTGGAAGATTCCTGGTGTGTCGCGTATCCTGCCTCGCCGCTTGAATATCTGTAGCTGCCGAATTTTGATTGGATATTTTGCGTAAGACATTTTTAAAAGGAAAATACCCTGTAGTCGACACATTGTACACCCGCGCGAAGCCGGTTGTGTTGCTGCTACTATCTCAATAAAATTATTTCTATTGCTGACGTCCATCTTATATTGATACATCAACTATGTTTCACCAGAACGTGACTTATTTATTAAAATCCTTTTTATTACTTTTTAACTTGTAGGTCTTAATTTCAGCCCAGGAGGAATTAAAATTACGTTATTACAAAACGTTTAAGCTTTATGAATGAAAATGCATCAGGTCCTTTTTACCTGTGGAACTATTTCACCTTTGTAAAATTAAGATCTAAGTTTTTATTTATTATTATACTACTATATACTTATTTTTACTATAATGTTAAATTTTATTTGACTTTATGTTTACGAAAAATTTACAGTTCGAAACGTGTTTAACCTGAGTCAAATTAACCCACAATTTACGGGAAAATACTAAGAGGTTGGCCGGTATTTAAAAAGTATTTGTATGTATTTTACACTTCTTGTTGATTGCCAGCTATCTTCCAGATTAGATGACATTTCATTCAGCGTGAAGATAGACTTTTAAACGATAGTTTTCTTGATTAATGATGCTTTTAACACTTTCCAACATAGTTGAAAAATGTTTATGAATTTGGTTTGTCTGGCCGTTTGTCTGGCCGTGCTCTAACTCACGTAAATATACCTTGGTTCCTTTGAAATTGATATATGTTATTAAAGTTTACTATGGCATGTTTTGGTATTGAAAATGAAATGTGTAGCCTTTATAGTTCCTTTACAGGGTTACTCAAAAGAATTCCGTTACAGTACAATCTACGAGGAATCATAGTTTGCGGTGTATTTTAATGATGTAACACTATTTAAAATATTTTGAAATTAATAAATGCACCACAGGATGCTTACTATAGAATAAAGTCACCACAGCATTCATCGGTGATTTACAGGGACACACAAAAGAATTCGGTTACAGTACTGTCTATTAGTAATAGTTGCTGGAAATTGGTTTTCAGTTGTGGTACGCGTTTTTAACAGTTTCCAACCTAGTTGAAAAGTGTTTATGACTTCGGTTTGTCTGCCGTCTGGCTGTCTGGTCGTCTACCGTCTGGCCGTGCTCTAACTCGCGTAAATCTACTCAGATTGTCCTGAAATGTTTGTATGTTATTGTTGTTTACTATAGCATGTTACCTATTTCAACTGAAAGGTGTAGCACTTATAGTTTTTTTACAGGGCCAGTGAAAACTATTCCGTTACATTACAGTCAATGGGAGATAATCGTTTCAAGTGCATTTTGATGATGTTACGTCATTTAAAACATGATGAAATTGATCTATAATTATGAAGCACATTAAAACATGCTATTTTGTACAATATGGGGAGCAGAACATTTATTATTCATTTACAGGGTCAAACAAAAGAATTCTGTTTCACATTGTTTGATGGGGAAAAATCATTTGCAGTGTAATTTATTGATATTTCACTATTTCAAACATAATAAAAATTATATGCATTACTGAGGTGCACTATAAATTGCTCTTTTGAAAGTGTGGTGTGCATTGCGTTTATTTTCAGGGACACACAAAAGATATCGGTTACAGTACATGTGCAATATTTACAGTCTATGCGTGATAAGTGTGTTTTCAACTTTGGTTTGCGTTTTTAACTAAATTATTTCATAGTACGTGTGTGTTTATAAACTGGGGTTCTTTATATACAGGGCTACACAAGGGAATCCGTATGTTTTCCTGCTGAACTACATTTAGTAGACTAATAGAAGTATGTGGAAGATAAATAAATTCATGTACAGGGCTACGCAAAGAAAAAGATACATTGTCGTTTAGAGTTGGTACTTGCTGCGAGTGAGTTTTAAGTTTCCTTTTAGCATATGTGGTGTGTACAAAGGTCTTCAGATAATATACAGGGCTGTACAAAAGATTTCGAGTGCATTTCCATCGATTGGCGAAAATTGCTAAATGTGAATATTCTAACTGAACTAAATTTTATCATGCTATATATCCACATCTATTGATCATATACAGGGCTGAACAAAATAATTCGACTACTTTATTTGACACTGGAAAATAATTTGGAAAACTGTATTTTTCAATGTGTTATATGTTTTCTAAACTGTTTACTTACATATCTCTTTTCACCTTATTTAACGGTGAAGTTTCGTTCCAGTATTCTGGCTGTGTTGGAAAGTGTTTCATAATGCATGCTTGACGCATGATTTTTCGTTCTTGCCTAATTTAACTAAATTTTTGCCTATAACTTGATGTGTATAAATTCTATAGATCCTATACAGGGCAGCACAAAAGATCTCGAGTATATTTCCGTTTATTGACAGAAATTATTGAAGGAGAACTTTTAACTGTGCTATGCATTTTCTAATTGAATCATAGGGCTGTACAAAAGGATATTGATAGTAATCGCTGAGATTGTGTTTTTAAATGGTGTTATGCGTTTTCAAAATTGTTTACTTGGACATCATCTTTCACTTTATTAAACGGTGAAGCCTTGTTCAAGAATTCTGGAAATGTTGGAAAGTGTTTCATAATATATTCTCGATGCCTGATTTTACTTAATTGTTCTTTTTTTTTTATTTGATACAATCTTTAGTTTGACAAAACTGATAAAATACTCATTAAAAACATGCTTAAAAGATGCTAAAAATGAGACAGACATATGTAAAAGATATTAAAACATTTTTAATCCCTAGATATGTTGAACACAAAAGCATCCATCTTCAAGGGGAACTGCTGACATAATACAATTGACGTTTCCACTGTGCCATTACGTAACGGAGTTTGAACAAGGGCTAGTCTATTAATCTGTAGGGGTGTATGAAAAATCCGTGAGTTCAGGTGCTGGAGTCTTTGATAATTTCAAAATATTAAACCATATCTTAGGTACGTTATAAGATAAACTATCATTATAAGCTCTATTTCTAGTGATTCTCTGATTTTAGCAGTCAGATCTGGAGGCACGGCAGTGCCTCCGCCAAGTCGAGAGAGGACAGCCGTAAGCATACTTTTCTGGAAGCAACTCAGGGCACTTTTGACCCCCCCATATCTCCGCGCTGGAGTATCCCAAAAATTTTAAACTTCAATTATAGAGAGTATTTGGCCCACAGGACCAAAATTTAAAATTACAACTTTCTGTCTTTTCTAGTTCAGGCGATATATGAACTCAAACATTCGATTTTTTGTCACTTCTTACTCACTCGTTCACGCGTCATCAAAAAGATTGGGTAGATCCCGTAGCCCCAGAAACTTGACATTTGGAAAAAAGGTAGTGTTTAGGATACAAAGAAAGAAAAAATTATAAAATCCAGAAAATTCGAAAAAAAAACATTCGAAAATTCAACAAATTCCATCAAAATTGAAAATTGAAAATAATACGATCTTGTAGTCTTGGAAACTTCAGATTTGGTGTGAAGGTAGTGTTTAACATCCAGAAAAAGAAAACATCAAAAACACCAAAAAAATCGAAAGCAAAATTGAAAAAATCGAAGAAATTGAAAAAAACCGAAAATTTGAAGACAATCCGATTTTGTTGCGCTAGAAAATTCAAATTAGGAATAAAGGTAGTATTTAGGATACAGAAAAAGGAAAATTAAAAAAATCCAGAAAATTCGAAAAAATTCGAAAAAAATTGAAAAAATGAAAATAATTTGATACGATAACGCTCGTATTTATAAATTAATTTGGATGAAACTAATTGTGTGTATTAAGCTCACCAATGCCTCGACCGAGTTCGTTGGCCAGCTTGGTCCGCCATCTTGTTTCAAGATGGCGGCCACGGAAAATTTTAAAACTAAAATAAATATACAAAAAAGTTAAAAAATCAATTTTATTTTTTAATTAGGTGTTAGGACTTGATACAAGGATTCCAGAGCATTTTTTGTTTTATCTCTATCTTAAAAATTGGCTGAGATGGAGCAGTTTGAAATTCTAGGGTGGCTGACATTTTGAAACAAAACAGCACATTACAAAAAACCAACGATAAATTTATGGTCAATAATGGTCAAGCAGGTGCAATCCCGAATGAATACTCCGTGTTATTATAACTGTAACTTTGACTTCGAAATTTTGATACGTTGCATTTTCTATTTGTTGATATTTTTGAACTATGATTTACGCTAAGTGAAATGTTGTTGTTGAAGAGGGATTTTCCATGTAAATCCGAAACGTCCAATTTTAATATGTTTTTAATGTTTTATGAAAGTGTATTGTAATGTCTGTAATTTTAATGATTTTAATATAAATTTATAAGTTTTAGTGAACGCGATTTCTCGCAAATTATTTTCTTTCATTGTTGTAACCATTTTCCCAATCATACGCATAAAACTATATATTCATATCCATTAGCGCCAAATTCTCGCCAAACTTGGCGACAATTGGCGAAATCTCGCCAAATTTGGCGACAAAAATAAGTCTTCATAAATGAAGCCAACTTGGCTATAGCTCAATAATTTGGCGAATTTCTTATTCAAATTCAGTGTAAACGAATCTTTTGTAAACGGTTTCTTTGCATTTTAACTTGCTGTTTTCGAGTAACATTAGCTAAAATTTTAAAACGAAGATATAGGAAAGCTACCTTTTCCTGCCGGTACAGGCCGGAGGACTTTTTTATGAGTTGTCGGATGCAATCTATGTTTTGCATTAAATAAAGTAAAACATTGAAAAACAAATCCCACAGGATGGGGATAGTTTGTTTTAGATCTGGAGGCACGGCAGTGCCTCCGCCAAGTCGAGAGAGGGCAGCCGTAAGCATACTTTTCTGGAAGCAACTCAGGGCACTTTTGACCCCCTCATATCTCCGCGCTGGAGTATCCCAAAAATTTGAAACTTCGTTTTTCTAGAGTATTTGGCACATAGGACCGACCAAAATTTAAAATTAAAACTTGCTATCTTTTCTAGTTCAGACGATATATGAACTCAAACATTCCATTTTTTGTCACTCACTCACTCACTCACTCACTCGTTTAGGCGTCATCAAAAAGATTAGGTAGATCCCGTAGCCCTAGAAACTTGACATTTGGAAAAAAGGTAGTGTCTAGGATACAAAGAAAGGAAAAATTATAAAATCCGGAAAATTCGAAAAAAAAAAAAACATTCGAAAATTCAACAAATTCCATCAAAATTGAAAATTGAAAATAATACGATCTTGTAGTCTTAGGAACTTAAGATTCGGTGTGAAGGTAGTGTTTATCATCCAGAAAAAGAAAACATCAAAAACACCAAAAAAATCGAAAGCAAAATTGAAAAAATCGAAAATCGAAAAAAATCGAAAAATTTCAAATAATCCGATTTTGTTGCGCTAGAAACTTGGAATTCGGAATACAGGTAGTATTTAGGATGCAAAATAAGGAAAAATTAAAAATTCTGGAAAATTCGAAAAAAAAAATTCAAAAATTCGAAAAAAATTGAAAAAATTAAAATAATTTGATCTTTTAGCCTTAGAAACTTAAAATTCGCAGTAAAGATAGTGTTAAGGATTCAGAATAAGTTAAAATAAAAAACCAAATAAAATTCGGAAATAAAACAAAAAAATCGAAAAAATCGGAAAAATCGAAAAAATCGGAAAAATCGAAAAATAAGGAAAATTTGAAAATAATTCGATTTCATAGCGCTAGAAACTTGAAATTTGGAATAAAGGTAATATTAGATACTAAACAAGGAAAAATTAAAAAATATGGATAATTCAAAAATACCCATAAATTAGTGCAGACGATATATGAACTCAAAGTTTCGATTTTTTGTCACTCACACACTCACTCGCTCTCGCGTCATCAAAAAGATTGGGTATATCCCACAGCCACAGAAACTGAAAATTTGGAATAAAGCTAGCATTTCGGATACAAAGAAAGGAAAAAATATAAAATCCGGAAAATAAAAAAAAAAAACATTCGAAAATTCAAATAAATCGAACAAAATTGAAATTTGAAAATAACACGATCTTGTAGTCATAAAAACTTAAAATTTGGTGTGAAGGTAGTGTTTAGAATTCAGAAAATGAAAACATCAAAAACACACAAAAAAAAAATTGAAAATAAAATCGAAAAATCGAAAAAAATCGAAAAATTTCAAATAATCCAATTTTGTTGCGCTAGAAACTTGGAATTCGGAATAAAGGTAGTATTTAGGATGCAAAATAAGGAAAAATTAAAAAATCCAGAAAACTCGAAAAAAAATCAAAAATTCGAAAAAAATTTAAATAATTTGATCTTTTGGCCTTAGAAACTTAAAATTCGCGGTGAAGATAGTGTTTAGGATTCAGAATAAGTTAAAATAAAAACGTAATAAAATTCGAAAATAAAATAAAAAGATCGGAAATTTTAAAATAATTCAATTTTGTAGCTCTGGAAACTTAAAATTTGTAATAAAGGATACAAAATAAGAAAAAATTATAAAATCCAGAAAATTATAAAAAAAAAATTGCGAAAAAATCAAAAATTGAAAATATTTTTATCTTGTAGTCTTAGAAACTTAAAACTTGGTATAAAGGTAATATTTACTATTCAATAAAAGGAACAATTAAAAAATTCGAAAATAAAATCGAAAAATTGAAATATGTTTAAGAAATCGAAAATTCGAAAACAATTTGATTTTGTACTGCTAGAAACATTAGTTATAAGATAATTGTCCTATTAGCTAGTACAACGCCCCTAATTGTTTTATGTTATTTCCCCCGGATTATGGTTTTCTTTTCTTTCGTTTACGAATTTCGTTATAGAAAAGTTCCGCTATAGACTGGCTACGATATAGGCGATTTCTTTATAGACAGGTTTGTTTTCTTTCACATGTTGTGCTCTATTTACTTCACATATGAAATATGGATTGTTAAATGATGTTAGCCCCACAAAAATTTTCACAGCTCCCCCTACCCTCCCGACATTACTGGCTGGTTATGGCTTGATAGTCCTTTCTAAATAAAATCATGGTGACTCTAAGATTCACTTGATTTATCTCTAAATTGAACCTAAATGATCTTAAGAAGACGGGTCAAAGAATTACTATATTGGCATGACAATCAGGTAACTTAGAATTAAAATCGAAAAATCAATAAATTCATAAAAAGTCGAAAATTTGAAAATAATTCGATTTTGTAGTCCTAGAAGATTGACATTTGGCAGAAAGGCAGGGTTTTGTACACAAAGTAAGGAAAAATTAAAAAATCCGTAAATAATAAAAAAAAGTCTAAAAAAAAACGAAAAAAAACCATCGAAAAAAGGAATATAGTTTGATTTATTGGAAATTTCCGGAAATTTTAATTTTGGCTTTCTTTTTATACTAAAAAGTTCTTTTATGTTAAATATCAAGTATCTAGGGCTGCGAGTTATATCTCAGATGCATAGCGCCTATCCTGGAAGCAATTGAGAGTACTTTTGGCACTCCCCCTCCCATAATTTAGTGCTTGCCTAGGAACCTGAAATCTCTTTTTATCTACAGTACTTTGCAAACGAAACTAAAGCTTCAATTTTTTGATACCTGTAAATAATAGGGATAGAGTGTGGGCATAGCGAAAATCAGTGGATGATCTCCAAAAAGAACCCAAAATCAAGAAAAGGAGGGTTACTTACAAAAAGAAGTGAAATCTCATCAAAAAGTCACCTGTAAAAAATGCAGCCAAGTCTCGTAACTCATTTACCGTAAAAAGTACTGAGATCGTATAAAGCCAAGTTTAACTATCTTATTAACTCTGAAATTTTCATTCACAAAATCACTCCTAGTCTCTACATCTTTAGTTAATTATTATTTTGTGACTTGGCAATTACGCAGCACAGGGAAGTTATTACACCTTACTATGTTATGGGATGGGATAATTTAACTAAAGCAAATTATATACGCACAGGGAAGTTATTACACCTTAATATGTTATAGTATTATTTGATTAAGACTAACTATATACATCACATTCTCGTGCTAAGTAATTGCCAAGTCACAAAATAATAATTAACTAAAGATGTAGAGACTAGGAGTGATTTTGTGAATGAAAATTTCAGAGTTAATAAGATAGTTAAACTTGGCTTTATACGATCTCAGTACTTTTTACGGTAAATGAGTTACGAGACTTGGCTGCATTTTTTACAGGTGACTTTTTGATGAGATCGTTCTTTGCAGGTACTATAATTTTTGCTTTTTCAAAATCAATATTTAAATTCTGCCGTTGACTTTACCTCGATAATGCTGTGGATGGTCGGTTAAACTTGATGTCAGAAATATGTTCTTTAAATTTGCGAGTCCCTAGCAGATCCCTATATAGGATATTTTCTGTACAAAATGGGATAGAATAGATTCCTGCGATGTCATCAGTTGTCAGCAGTTCCCTTTGAAGATGGACGCGTTTGTGTTCGAAATATCTCGGGATTAAATACGTTTTAATATCTTTTACATATGTCTGTCTCATTTTTAGCACCCTTTAAGTATGTTTTTAATGAGTATTTTATCCGTTTTAATTACAAGGTGAATCTATCATTCCACTTTAAATTCGTTTTTGAATTTTTCTGTTATTTAATTTGACAGTTGTCAATCCAACCTTCATGTGCTCCTGTCAAATCAAAGGGGTCTAACGTGCCACCTATTCAGAAGTCTGCTTCTTCGATGAAAAAAATATTTGAAAAGCGAGCACCGATAAAGAGATCGTTTCTCGATGTCGACAGCGACAACGCATTGCCATCAGAGGATGTCAGATTTCTTGCCTCTTCAAAAAGTGTTGCAAAGGTAAGTGTGTGGATTATTTTAGATTTTTAAGCGTCAGAGTTGCTTATGATTTCAATCCTGGTAAAAACGTCGTGTCATTCATGATTAGCGTTGCCAGATGTCCCAATTTAGGAGGAACGTCCCAATTTGAAACAGATGTCGCAGACGCACTGAGGTAGATGCTATATTTGTTATTGCGCCATTTTGGCGAGAAAACCCCGTTTTCGAAAACATGTTAGACCTGGACTATGAAAACAGCATGTTAGTTTCATTTTATTATGAAACAGATTATTTTGTTATTAAAACATACCCAATTTTATTATAAAACACACACATTTATTTTATTATAAAGAACACAAAATTTTTACTATAAACACACACAAAATATTTTATTATAAAACACACACAATCATAAATTTATTATAATACACACGCAATCATAAATTTGTTATAAAACACACACAATCATAAATTTGTTATAAAACACACACAATGTTTAATTTATTATGAAACACACACAGTGTCAAGAATACAACTAACTCAGCCATTAATACTAGAGAGATTTTGATTAATATATGCACTATTTAGTCTACCGCGCCGGGTTGCCACGCTAAACCAAAGAATCACCCTTTTGGTGTCAAAAAGAAATAGACCGGGAGGCGGCAGCACAGACAATCACCTCATCGAGTTCACGGCTGAAATTCCAGAATTAGTTAAAACTCGATTCGCATACTAAAACGCAATCGGTCTGCCAAGTCATATCTTGGTGGAAAACACGTGAAAACCCGATTTTAGCGGTTCACTCGTAGGTTTACCATTGTGTTTTCCTGCACCCAAAAGTATGAAAACATGGAGGACTGGTTGCAGGAAAACACAATGGTAAACCTACGAGTGAACCGCTAAAATCTGGTTTTCACGTGTTTTCCACCAAGATATGACTTGGCAGACCGATTGCGTTTTAATAGGCGAACCGAGTTTTAACTAATTCTGGAATTTCAGCCGTGAACTCGATGAGGTGATTGTCTGTGCTGCCGCCTCCCGGTCTAAAATCCCGGTGCGTCTGAGTCATCTGTACCCCCGATTTTTAGGTGTTAGAAGACACGCCCTGTAGTATGCCAAATATCTCGAATTTTTAGAGCAAAATCTTTTAAATTTTCACTGTTCTCATTTGCAAACAGACATTCTATTATACATACTTTTTTACAAAGTTACATGAACATTTTAAATGTGATTTCCAAGCTGGTGATTGTTTGACTATTTTAAATTGCTGTCCATTTGTCGTAAAACATAACAGTTAAAAGACCCTATGCCATAATGGCTAAGCGGCTGGTCATTGTGAGGATTTAGTATTCAAAATCTCATATTAAAAAAAATGGTGTCTTAAAACTTTAAAATTAATTATTTGTACATTTTTAAATACCTGTAATATCATTGAGTGTGATTTATTGTAATTTTAATAAATAATAATAAGACTTCCGCCGATTGGTTTTTCTAAACGATTTATTTTTAGGCGAAAATTTTTCCTAACAAACATAGGGTTGGGTTCTCAGTTGCCTTCGGCAGCGTACACCTGTTTCTTATTTTACTATCTCGCATTACTCTAAACCCCCAGAGATTGCGATTTGAAGGACATAATGTTCTATTTCAAATTTCAGTGATGAATACGCTACCTTATATGTAAATTTTAAGTATAAGTTCTAAATTAATAAATTTCATATAACTATTTTTGTATTCGTTGCATTTTGCTTTTAATATGAATGTACAGGATGTCCCAAAATGACACCCGATGTTTAAAATGCAAAAATTTGTTAACTGAATTGAATTTGAAAAGGAAATAAATAAGGTTTATTCATTGAGCTTTATATATAACAGGAGTTATGAATCAGCGGTCAGAAGCATGAAAGGCAAATGAAGCTTGCAAGGCAAAAGTAAAAAATAGTCCGTGTTGTCAATGTCAGATATTAGTATTCTCATTTACTATTATCCTAATTTATGCTTTTATAATTAAGCTATGTTTATCTAATTGGTAAATAGTTTACTAATCTTGTAAGGGAATGCGACAGACAGCATGTTTTGCCATGAATGCAAGCTAAAATTATCGTCATTGTATCCTTCCGTGCTGACCGCTGGAAATCATGTTGGGCATTAGGAAGACAGATCTGTTATAGTTAAAGCTCAGTGGGTTTATTAAATTTACTCGTCAATTTTGTACACAGTAACTTTAAAAATAATTATACTTTTAGCCAACAGATGGCGCTGTGTTGAATAAACTTGTAAGAATACTCATTCTTACGTATAATGCTGAATCCTTGAGCACTAAATCACTTAATTTTCACTGTTCATACTGTTTAGCTCTTGAAATGTAAATATCTATACTAATAAAAGAAAGTTTCGCTCTGTGTGTGTGTCTGTGTGTCTGTTGGCAATGGCTAGGAAAATCCAGCCCACCTAGAAGGCTGCAAATTTAGATATAGGTAGTCCAAACCCTCTCCTGGTGCACCATTATGTCAGAATTTTATTATTTTGAAAATTAAAGTAGCTATTAATTAAAAACTGATCAAAGATCGCAAATAAAAACGTCATTATTCAAAAGCTAGCTGGCGCATGTGCAGAAACCAATATCCCTATCTTCCGAAATAGAAGAAAGAACGCACAACACATCCCGTTTTTGTTTTAAGTTTTTCTAAATTCGCCATGGACAAACGGTTAGAAATACGGAAAAACCGTCTACATATTCTGAAAGAAAATACTTTTACGTCTCAAACGATCTGGTTGGTTTGAAAAAAATTTACATTTAACCCTTTCAAAAAAAATAATCAAAAAGCATCGAATTCATGTTTTTTATTTTCTCCCGTTTTCCGAGCCTTGCATCCACCGAAATACAAAAAATACGGAAAAACGAAAGTCACCAAATTAAAGAACTGACTTTGCCCTTTCCAAAGCTCCCTTTGGTTTTCAAAAATACAAAAATTAACCCTTCTAAAAAGTATATTTTCTGTATGCCGTTTTGTGATTTTTGCGATTTTGGCAATTTTTAAAAATTCGCATCGGCGATTCAGAGAAAGGTACGAAAAACTAAAAATACCAGACAATATCTACATTTATTCTTTTTTCGACATCTGTATTTGTTTCTGAAAAATACAAATATTAACCCTTCAAAAAAAATTCGTCGGACTTTCTTTTGCGAATTCCGGTTTTTCTATGATATATAAAATCTGGCATCGGCTTTCTAAAATAACCAAACAAAAATAAAACACACCTAAAGACATCTACGTTCTGTCGGATTTAGGCAGAAACCTTTAGTTTAAAAATAAAATCACGTTAACTCTTTCGAAAACGTTTTTTACCGTAAGTCAATTTCGCTTTTTTAACTATTTCCCCTATCTTTAAAAATCCGAATTGACGTTTATAAACAAGATACGAAAAACTAAAAATACCTCAACTAATCTACATCCCTTTGTTTTTTAAAATCTGGTATCCGTTTTGAAAATTTTTAATTTTAACCCTTCAAAAAAAAATCCTTTCCAAAACTCACTCACGCGATTTTCGTTTTTCGGTGCAGGTTTAAAAATCAGCATCGACTCAGGAAATGTGAGTACGGACAAACAGTAGACTCCAGATCATAGACGCGTTCATTTTCTTCAAAACGCATGATTGGGTTTTAAAAAATTTCTACATTAACCCTTTAGAAACCGATCGATTACGTAACCCACTTTCGCGATTTCCGCTATTTTGGCAATGTTTACCCGTGGTTAAATTTCAATTCTACTAGGAAATTTGGTTGGGTCGAGTGTTCTGAAAAGGCCTCTTCCAGAACAGACTGCGCCCCCTGGCGGTGGAAGGTGGAACTATGGACCCGATTACGACGGGGTTTGGTTTAAGTTTCGTATAGAACAGATTATTAATATTTTTGGCCCGTGCAACGCCGGGCGGGTTAGCTAGTATAATATATATTTTTCGTTATAAATACTTGATGGCAGTTTGAGCATTTTTACAGGTTTCAGCCTGTTATCAGTGTAATGTCATCTATCAACCACTTCATGACGAGCTTGGCCAACCCCCCCCCCCCCATAGATAAGAAAGCCATGACACGCGTCACGAAAACGTCATATCAAGCAGGCAAAACAAAGAAAAAATTTGAACAACTTGCATGTTTCGATTCCATTGGCTCATGGAATTAATAATTATTGCTTAAGACTAATAGTTAATGATTACACGAGCCATCGAAATTGAAACATGCAAGTTGTTCGAATTTTTTTCTTTGTTTTGCTTCCTTGGTATGGCGTTTTCGTGACGCGTGTCATGGCTTTCTTATCTAGGGGGCGTTGGCTTGGCCTGTATGCGTGCCGTTTAAGATGCACGAAATTCTTGAATTTAAACACCAGTAAATTTAAACAGACATTTTTGCCTTATCTAATAGCAGATTTTCAGCGGCTGAAAAAGACGAAAAAATTCTATTAAGAATGACTGGTTTATAAAAATAAAAAAAAGTGTAAAATATGTTCGTTGCGAAGGAGTTAACTAATATTTTATTTTAACTATTCTTCCAAATTCTGTGAAATTTCCTTGTAAAATTCTGGAGACACCTTTATTTCTTGGTAGTTAATTATTTGGGTACTTTCGTGTTATAGCGGCCCCCCTGGATGAATCGCCAAGCGACCAAAATTTATCGGTTCATTATAAAGTATATATGACATTATAATAATATATGTTGTATTAAACATTTCGTGACGCATATTGCCTAGTTATAGTCATATATGACGCATATATGACTTATATATATGTTGCATTCTACAACAGTCGAAGAAAAAGATGACAAACATTTTTTTAATTAATTGCAGCCGTACTCGAAGTTTACTCATCAGTAGCCGGGTAAAAATTTGACACGATGACAGTCGAATCCATTTTATTTAAACACAATCCTCTTAATATTCCGGAAAAATGCTCTCTTTACATAACGATAATATTAATAACTCTCCATAGAACAACATCATTTTTATTAGATACCAATTCGACGGCCAGCAACAGTTTATTTTAACATCACTTCGAGGACAAAATGTCTCTGCTCTGTTCTCTGTCCGTTCGTTTTAGCTACGAGGGCGCAAGAAAAGACTTCGTAACACGTGACCTCCTTTACCCAGTGCATATTCAACTTTTGCTGAGTACTCATTTTTATCGAAAAATAATTATTGAAAAAATACACCTCTCCTAGTTTTTGGAGGGAAAAGAATTTGCTAGAACATCGTAGAAATTAAAAAACGCGGGAAATTGATAGATTAAGTTTCAGTTTTTACGTATTGAGAAAACAATTTAAAGGAATGAATTTTTAGATTATTAGGAAAGGGAATTGGAGCATTTACACAGATTAAAAGAAATAAAAGAGATTTAAATGCGGGAATAAATACGAAATATTTAATATAATAAAGAATTTAAGAAAATAGGTTTTTTAAGAAGATATATTCTTATGAAATGTAAATTTTACATCTTATTTGTCTGGAAATAAAAAATGAATTTAAGTAGATTAGGATTTAAAAAAAATGTTTTAAATATGGACAGTAATGGAATATTTTTAATAAAGGGAATACTTCAATAAACTAGGGCTGTAAATGGAATATTAGTAAATGGAATTTTTTTATATAATAAACTTAACAGAGTATGGAATTTTAAATTTTGTAATATATATGACATGTGTATAAGATGTATATATGGCATATAAGATGTAAATAATATGTATATAATGACTTATATGGTACATTAGAACTACATTAGAAGTATATATGAAGCCATATATAAGCTTTGCTATGATCTTGGCGAAATCGTAAGTGCAATCATTCCATAATCGTAATTGTGGGGGCCGCTATACCACGAAAGTACTATTATTCGTTCATACTAATCATACGGAATTTATTTTGACAGTTCTCTAATCAGCCTTCAGCTACACCTATCCAATCAGATGCATCCAAGCCTAGAACTGTCGGACGTGTGTCTTCGATGAGGAGATTATTTGAAAAACATGCATCAAAAAAGAGGTCGTTTCTGGATATTGAAGCTGATGTCGAAAGTGTATCGTCATCGGATGATGTTAAATTTCACACTCCTTCGAAAAATGTTTTAAAGGTAAGTAACACAGTTTGCATGAACAGTTTTGTCTTTGAAAATCCTTCAATGCATGATTTTTACTTTTGCAATTGTGTGTTTTAGGTAGATTTCGTAAGAAATACTACCTATTACATTCTCCCCTAAGTTGGAATTTTGGAAAAAAATTTCCAGATCTACGCCGATCATGACTACCAGAACCCAAAACCGCCCCCAGTTCAAAACTTTATATATCTATCTATCTATCCATCTATATCACTTTTTTATGGACACGATAACTGCAATAATTCTGCACAAATCTCTTCCAGACTGATACATAAAATCAAGGGGCATAAAATCTCAGTCAAGTTTGCTAATGGGCAAAATCGAGCTAAGAGGGGGGGGGGAGAATGAAGGGGGGGGCTTTTTGTGAAAACAGAAAAAACCCATAATTTCTTAATTATGATACGTATCGAATCCGTTTAAAGTTATTATTACTTCTAGGAAAAGTGCCGAAAATTTATGGATGAAAGATTTTTGATATCATTAAAAATGGCCCCAAGGGGGGGAAAAGGGGGGTTTAGAAGAAAAAAATTCATAACTTCGTCCATTCACAAGATATAAAATTCGCTTAAATTTATTATAAATCCTCTTAATATTATCTAAAACTTTTATATTGACAATTTTTTTATAGTACCAACCCTTATAGCAAAAAAAAAAAAAAAAAAAAAAAAAAAAATGAAAAAAAAAAAAAATCCTTGCCGGCTTTGCCTGCAAACAAGTTAGGTTTGGAAGTGGGCGGTTCCAACTGCGCATCATGGCAAAAAGTTCATTTCTTCCGCAATTCCCAACAAACAGGTGCCCCACGGTCTGCGTCTTCAAAATCTACCTGTGCCTGTAGGCCGAGCCGTCAGTGATTTTTTTTTTTTTACTTATATTAACGATTACACTCCAGAAATTTTAAGATATATTTTTAACTTTATTTAGTAGCATATTTATGCGACTTTTAGAGGATTAATATTTCTATTTCGAAACTTGATTTATTTATTAAAAGTTAAATAAAAAGTGTTGCAAATTTGATACTCTAGGCATTTAAGGGTTAAAGTTATTATCAGCAATATCTTACATGTATGTATATACCTATCTATTTCAGAAAATGTGCACAGAGATTCGCACCTTAGCTCAAAAGACTTGTAAGACAGTTGAAAAGATTTCTACTCCCAACAAATATTGTTCATCATGTGGTAATGTGATACGCAGTACTACAGTTCATAAGAAGTGCTCCAAACAACATGAAGAAAAGAGTGATTGCAACAAACATTTGACTCCAAGTAAGTGTTTATTTAACTTAATTCAGTGAAAACGTATTTGACAGACTTCCCAAATAGAACTTCTATTACAAAAGATTACTATCTTAAAAATATAGTAGCAAATTTATACAACCTATATATTTAAAACGAAAAACGCATTGTGTCAAATTCCAACATTATTTTTCCTCACCAAAAAGGTCTTTTTGCGCATGTCTAACAGTTTTTTTTTTTTTTTTTTTTGGCTGCTCCCCTCAGAAATGGGAAACCTGATTGATTAGCCCTCACCTATTTAGCCTAGGATGATTGAAAACGGATGGAGGTGTACCATTGCTTTGAAAGCATAGACTTCTAATATATTTTTATTCTGAGGTTGAAAGCTAAAGCTTTTTTTTTTTAAGAACTCATGTTTTCAATACTAAATATGCATACTTTTTCGCAAAATTTTAAAGAGAGCTTGGATACAGTTATACTTATAACCGATTGAAATGTCAGAGAGTTCGGAAGATGAGAACTATTTTTATTGCTATGTTAAAGGAGGCGACACGAAAACTAACAAACAAACAAAACGGCGAGAAGAAAACGTTTCTTTTACAACTGGATAACAATATTTTTCACGAAACTTTTATATGGGCAGTAAAACGGGCTGGGCTGTTTTATGTATCACCAATAAAGATTTCAAAGAGTTCGGTCAAAAATAACTTTTTATTTTAAAACTATGAAACGATCCAACGTAAAATAAACAAGAAAATCGGTTAAAAGCTATACAAGAAAATGAGTGCTTTTATCACTACATTTCAATATTTTTTCGCGCAATTTTCATTTTAAAATATAATTTCATACAAAATCAGGTTAAAGATATAAAATAATAAAAACTTGATGTTTTTTTTTTATAATTTATTATCACGGGCCCGGGCAACGCCGAGCGAGGGTCAGCTAGTTTGTATTTAAACCGTAATTGGTTAAATACAGTTCGGGCTCTTTTCTCGGAGCCCGATCCGGGCGATTTGAAATCCGTGTTCGAAAAATTTTGTGTCATTAGAGTCCTAGACCGTACCGAAAATACTCAGTAGAAATTTGATAACAACATTTTAAAATTGTTTCAAGATTAATTTTCTCATTCGAAAATCCCTTCTTGAATAGAAATAAATATTCATCCTAAACACCCTCTCGTGATAACGTTTAGTAATTTTCATGTCCTTAAAATCTGTTTAAAATAGCAAATTTGTTATTTATATCCAACAATAATCAGTAAAAGTCAGAATTTTTTTTTCTAATATCATTGTACAAATATGACAGAAAGACGCGAGTCCTGTTTTTCAGTAATTCTTGTAAAGGACTTCAAACAAAAAGCGAGAAAAAAAACCACGGCTTCTTTGTGTTCTATAACAGTGACCGTGAAAGACTTCAGAATTAGAAGATTAAAAGACTTGGTTCATTCCATGGGAAGATGCTGTAAGGCCGTAATTAAGAGTACAAGGCAAAAAAAGTGTTGATTTTACAGTATAATCATGAAAAAAGTGGTATAGCAGCGCCCCATGTTGAGATATCTACACCAAAACGAAATCAGCATCTATTCATGTCATTGTCTAACTGAATCTGAAGTTTGATGAAAATAAGTGCATTGGTTCTTGGAATAGAGCTATTGCGGAAATCGCAAAAAATGCAACATAGCAGCGCCACCTGTTGGGCGATTTTCACCAAAAACGAATCAGCACCCATTTATATCAGGGTATAACTGTATATAAAGTTTTATTAAATTTCGTGCATTAGTTCTTGAGATAGAGCGCCCACGAAATTTTTGTCGCATACAGACAGACAGAGTTGTCGAAAATGTGATTAAAATAAAATAAAATCCAGGTGTCGCTGCAAATGCACCCTCCTCACCAGTGAAGTGTAGTGAAATGATTTCATTATTGATGCTGAACAAACGATGCAATGATTATGATGTTATGTTAAAAGCTTTAAAACGAAAGCTAAAATTAATATGCATCTGGCATATGGTCTTATTGAAGGAGCGATCCTTATAATATCGTGTAGGTATGTGAAATAAATATTTGTGGTTTTGTGTGATGAAAGGAATTGGTTTTATGCCTTTTGAGTCTTTTACTATGTTTCATTTTGAAGTTTGAAACCCGGTAAGAACAAATTGGAAACATGCCAAAGTTTCTAAATGGTGCATCGGTTCCGAGAAGTAAGAGATTAATCGTTTTGATTATATTTTAAAGTGAAATATTTTATTTAAAATAAAATACGAAAGTATATTTCATGTGATGATTAAAAAAAAAAAAAAAAAAGCTTCAGTTTGATATGACGATACGTAAAAATATGTTTTATTTATTTGATTAATGAGAAACGAAAGTGATGTTTTGTATTGATAATGTGAAATGGAAAAAGAAAGAAAAACAGTGAATTTAATATTTTGTAATTGATATATTTTTTTATTCTGGTTGGTTTTGCTGCTAAAAGATAATAAACACGAACACATTGACAAAGCTAAAAAAAGAACGGTCTGTTTTGAGAACAGCCGTAACTAAATATTTGAATAAATTGGAAAGTGAGGATTTAGAAAAATGTGCAGAAGGCACATTGGAAGAATTTATTGGTTACTTAGATAAAGTAAGCAAAGATTTAAAGCCCCTTGATAATGAAATTAAAACATTAATTAATGAAGAAACGGAATTCGAAAATGAAGTGCAGAATGCGATTGAATATAATCAAAAAATTACGATATGGCTCAGTAAAATTAGCGCAAGAATAAAATGTAATAAAAATTTAAAGGAAATTACATCATCCAGTCCCGACACGCCGCCGGAAGGGGTCATTGCGAATAATGTTAATAAATCATATGAGAATGTTAATTTTAATAATATAACAGTAAAGTTACCTAAAATCGCAATTGCGAAATATTTTGGCGATCCGTGTTTAAGGATGGAATTTTGGAATCAGTTTCAAAGCACTATTGATAAGAACGAAACTTTGTCTAAAATTGATAAATTTTCATATTTAAAAACTCTTTTAGGAGGGGTTGCGTTCAATGTTGTAAACGGATTTGTTCTGTCGGAGGAAAATTATGAAAAAGCAGTAAAATTACTAAAACAAAGATTCGGTAGGCAAGAATTAGTTATTAATGCTCATATGTCGAAATTGTTAAATCTTAATCCCGTTAAGGATTGTACTAATATATTTGAGTTAAGAAAATTGTATGACGTTGTTGAAATTCAAATTCGAAGTTTAGAATCATTAAATGTGACGACTCAAATGTACGGTCACCTTTTGTATCCCATTCTGATTAGATTAATCCCAGATGATTTCGCTCTAAATTTTAATAGAAAACGTTTAGAGAAATCGGATGAAAATGAATTTAATGTTTTAGAACTATTGAGATATTTAAAAATCGAAATTGAATGTCGGGAATCTTCTGTTATGCTTAATCATTTCAAGGATACTAAGCGGAAGAATACAGGTACACCCGATAAGGAATGTAGCAAAAGTTATTTCAAGGGTTCAAGTTCTGCTAGTGCTCTTAATGCACAAATTTTATCATGTATATTTTGTTCTGCCCCTCATCTCATGACTCATTCAAATGTAGCCTGCCCCCACAGGATAAGTTTAAGATATTGAAAAATTCCAATCGGTGTTTTAAATGTTTCACATTTTTTCACAACAGTAAAAAATGTAGAAGTAAATTTTCATGCTTTAAATGTAAGAATCAATATCATCATGGTTCTATTTGTACGAAAGATAACAGAGGGTCAAATACTGTTCGAGATAATAGAATAAGCAATAAGCAAGAGAGTCCTGATTCTCGTAATTATGAAGTTGAAGCGACAGGGAGTATAAACAATTCTAGTTCAGAAATTGTTAGTTCGGTTTCACAATGTAATAATAATCTGACGTATTCTAAAATTGTTTATTTACAGTCGTGTAAAGTTGTCGCGAGTTCTAATTTCAATTCAAAATTAACTAGAATACTCCTTGATAATGGGAGTCAGCGGACATTCGTGAGTGAAAATTTAGTGCATGCTTTAAATTTGAAACCAGTAGGTCAAGAAGTCTTATCAGTGTATTCTTTCGGAATGCAAAGTGCAGTAGAAAAAGTATATCCAATAATTGAAGTCGAAATCAAAAGCTTAGATCATTCTTTCAAAGCGAAAATTAAAGCACTCGTTGTTTCTCAGATATCAGGCGCCGAGATGTACGAACCGTCTGCTCAAATTAGGGAATTTATGAGAGATAATAAAATGGAAATGGCTGACGCTTGTTTAGGGAAAGATTTGATGAGTGTTGAAATACTAATTGGATCAGACTTATTTTGGGAATTTATTTTAAACGAAAGAATATCCATTAATAATGACTCGGGAGCTATTAAAACAGTTTTTGGATGGGTAATTACGGGACAGGAATTGAAAAAGGGAAATAGTTGTTCTCAAAATATAGCAGTAATGAAAAATGCGGTTGAGGTAAACGATTTAAAAATATTTTGGGAAATTGATTCAATCGGCATATCGGACGAGAGTGAGGAATTATCTCAAAAGGATAAAATGTTAATAGAAGATTTTGAAAGGGGGTTGGAATACAAGAATAATAGATACACGACTAATCTTATTTGGGACTCAAGTCCAAACGAAATTAATAATAATTTTTACATTGCTAAAAGGCGATTCGATAATTTGAAAGAAATATTTAATAAAAATAAAGCAATATGCGAAGAGTATAAGAAAGTTATAGATGAGCAAGTTCGCGAAGGCATTGTGGAAGAATCTAAAAATGATAAGCTATTGTCTGGATACTATATGCCACATAAGGCTGTTTTAAGGCCAGACAAAGAAACTACGCGAGTGAGGATAGTTTTTGATGCATCATCAAAGGAAAATCATTCGAAATCTTTAAATGATTTTTTGGTATCAGGTCCAAATTTAAATCCTAATTTATTGGATATGATACTTAAATTTCGAACATATCAGGTTGCTTTTTCCTCTGACATTGAGAAGGCATACTTAATGATAGAGATAGCAAAAGAAGATAGGAAATACTTAAAATTTCTTTGGTTTAATAGCGGTGACTCTGATTATTTCAGGGTAATGAATATGGCACGATTAACTTTTGGAATTCGGTGTAGCGCTTTTATCTTAGCTGCCACAATTAAAGTGCACATTAAAAAATATAAAGGTTTTTGTCCTGGGGTTTTTGATATGTTAAATAACTCAATGTATGTTGATGATCTTTATTATGGGGCAAATACAGCTGAAAATGCTTATAATCTTTCATCTAGTGCTAGCACTGTACTTAAGGACGCGAGCATGAACTTGCGTAAATTCAATTCAAATTCAAAAGAGTTAAAAGAGTTGTGGCAGCAAAATGGCATATCGTGTAACCGGTCTGTGTTATTGGGACTGGAATGGGACACTAATAAAGACATTATAAGGATTGATTCATTGGAATTACAAAAGTTTCGACTAGCACCAGTCTATCCACTAAAAGATCAGTACTGCGTGCTGCAACAAAAATCTATGACCCCGCTGGATATATAGCCCCCTTTATAATAAGAATTAAGTTGTTAATGCAGAAAATATGGCTAAAGGGATTAGAATGGGACGAGGAACTTCCCGAAAATCTAGAAATGGAGTTTAAAAACTGGTTAGCTGAAGTTAAAGAGTTGCAAAACATATCAATACAAAGAAAGTATTTTGAGGGAGGTGCAGATCCAAATGAAGTAACTATACATATATTTTGCGATGCTAGTGAAAGGGCCTATGGAGCTGTCGCATATTTCAGATATATAACCAAAAAGGGAAAAGTGAATACATCCCTTATAATGGCAAAATCACATGTTGCTCCTCTTAAAAGTCTGACACTACCTCGTCTGGAGCTAATGGGAGCAATAATTGCAGTGAGAACCTATAAATATTTGAATAAAATATTTAATGTCTATTGCACTAAAACAACTTTTTGGACCGATTCAGAAATAGTTTTAAGTTGGATAAAGAGCTCCGCAAAAGAGTGGAAACCATTTGTCTGTAACAGAGTAACCGAAATACAAAACATTTCAGATCCAAAAAATTGGAACTATTGCTCGGGCAAGGAAAACCCGGCGGATTTATTAACCAGAGGATTGAAATTAAAATCTTTAAACGAAAATTCGTTATGGTGGCAAGGACCGCCTTGGTTAAAGTGTTTCACGGATTGGCCTGTGCAATCGAAGAAATTTTCAAATAAGAATAACATATCAGAACGTCGTAAAAATATTATAGTTAATGAATGCACTATTGAGAACGATGAATTTGTAAAATTGGAAAGAAACTTTAGTAGTATGCTGAAACTACTTCGAACAATTGCATGGGTGAAGCGTTTCATAAGGAAAGTTAGAAAATTACCTGTAGTCGATGGTCCGTTATGTGCGAGTGAAATTCAAGAAGCGGAAATATTCTGCATTAAGTCAGTGCAGAAACGTTTTTATAAGCCAGAAATCGACATGCTTAAATCGACGAGTGAGCTCTCAAAGAAGTCTAGCTTAGTATCATTGGCACCATTTCTTGATGAAAATGATTTATTGAGAATAAAGGGAAGACTAGACGAGAGTAAATGTACTTATGGAGAAAAACATCCAATTCTCCTCCCAAAGAACTCTCGATTCACAGAATTGCTAATATTACGTGAGCACAACAAAATGCTTCATAGTGGAGTTGCTGCAACACTATGTAAATTGCGAGAAAATTACTGGATTCCTAAGGGGAGGCAAGCAATTAAAAGGGTTATAAACAAATGCCTCATATGCCGAAAATATACAGTGAAGCCAGCAAAACAATTGACAGCGCAACTTCCCAGAGATCGAATCGCCGAAACACCAGTATTCTCCGTCTCTGGAGTAGACTTCACTGGACCTGTTTATATAAAAAATGGGGATAACACCGATAAAGCTTACATAGCTTTATTCACTTGTGCTGTAACACGTGCTGTTCACATTGAACTAGTTTCAGACTTATCAACCAAGAAGTTCATATTGGCACTTAGACGTTTCCTTAGTCAAAGAGGGAACTGTCATACATTCTACTCAGACAATGCCAAAACCTTTAAATGTGCTAACAAAGAAATTCAATATTTCTTTGACATCCTTAAGAGCCAAGACTTTCAAAATTTTATTTCTACAGAAAGAATAACATGGAAATTCATCGTTGAACTTGCCCCATGGTGGGGAGGTTTCTACGAGAGGCTCATGAAAAGTATTAAAGATCCCCTAAGAAAAATCTTAGGAAAAGCTTTGTTGACTTTTGAAGAACTTATGACTGTGCTTGTAGAGGTTGAAAACGTTCTTAACCACAGGCCTCTAACATATGTCTGTGATGACGCCTCTGAACCTGAACCACTCACACCTGCCCACTTCTTGCTTGCTGGACACAAGGTAGAATACCCATTTAACTTTAATGAAGTGTTTAATACCTCCATTACTAAAACTAGCTTAATTAAAAGAAAGGCGTATCAGACAAAACTTCTGAGTCAAATTTGGCAGAAATGGAAATCTGAGTATTTGCTCGCGACTAAAAGTTTACATTCTTTTGGAACTCCTAATGCTCAAAAGGACTTGAAAGTCAATGACATTGTTTTGATTGAAGGACCGAGTAAATCAAAGTTCTTATGGAACTTAGGACGAATTATCGAGGTTAATAAAGGTCGTGATGGTCTAGTCAGGTCTTGTGTCGTCAAGACCAAAAAGGGAAATTTAAGACGACCTATACAACTTATACAGTGTCTCACAAAAGTGATGGGACACTTGTGCTTTATAAAAAGAAACTGCAATAAAATAAATAAACAAACATGTGCAAAAATTTTTTGGGTGTGTTTCATATTTAAAGTTAGTAACAATTATTACATAACATACATTTTGTCAAAATATTAAAATATTAATTTAGTAAAAATACAATTGTTCAGAACGGAGCAAAAAATGGCTCACATAAGTGATGGGACACTTACTTTTCCATCAAATATTTATCCACAAATTTTACTTTTTAAAAGGTTTTAATATTTTGTTGGATTTCCTTTTACTTTTAAAACATGATTTAATCTTTTTGGGATGGATTCGACTATTTTTTTTGTGATTTCTGGAGTGATTTTACCCCATTCTTCTTGAAGCACCGATTTTAGTTGTTGTTTTGAAGAAATGGTGTGTTTGTGAATTCTTGATTCCAATTCTTGCCAAATATTCTCTATGGGATTTAAGTCTGGAGATTGTGGTGGTGTTTTTATTATTTCAGGACAGTTATATAGCAGCCAGAGTCTAACGTTCAGAGCAGTGTGCTTGGGGTCATTGTCCTGGTAGAATTTAAAATCGTTATGAAGGTTCAATTTTCGTGCTGAAGATTTCAAATTTTGCTTTAAAATATCAATATACTTGTACTGATCCATTATACTGTCAATAAAAACAAAATTACCAACTCCAGCGGACGACATACACCCCCATACCATAACTCCTCCTCCACCATGTTTCACTGTTGGTACCAAGTTCTGTTTGCGAAGTTCTTCCCTGGGTTTTCTCCACACCAAGATTCTACCGTCAGAACCAAATATATTAAATTTACTCTCATCAGCAAATATAACTTTATTCCAGTAATCAGAATTCTTATTTATGTTGGATTTTGCGAAAGCTAGTCTGAGTTTTCTATTCTTTTCACTTACGAAGAATTTTTTCCTGGCTACTCTACCGTGATATCCAGCAGATCGAATTACCCTTCTAATAGTTTCAGGATTAACAATTATTCCATATAATGCTTGTAAATCAGCAGCAACTTTTGAAGCACTAATTCTTGGATTTTTTTTAATATTTCGAACGATAATTCGCTTTATTCCATTGGATAGCTTTGATGGTCAGCCAGGTCTTCTTTTATCCTGAATCATATGATTCTTTTTATATCGTTTAATGATATTGAAAACTGTTGAACGACTCAAGTTAACTGTTTCAGCAGTTTTTCTAATAGATTTTCCACGTTCAATATGCAAATTAATAACTAATTTTCGAATTTCAGGCGAAGTTTCTTTTCGTTTAGCATTCATGACTACACAGAGCTAAAAAACACAAAAATTCCAAAACAAACTGGAGAGAAATACTGCAGACGATTTTATAAATTATTGCCAATTGCTTTTAAGTAAAAATAAAACCCCAAAAAATATTTTTATTGCTTATTTCAGGCGATTTTTGTTGCATATATAATGGTGTCCCATCACTTATGTGAGCTATTTTTTGCTCCGTTCTAAACATTTGTATTTTTATTAAATTAATATTTTAATATTTTGACAAAATGTATGTTATGTAATAATCTTTACTAAATTTAAGTATGAAACACACCCACAAAAAAAATGTGTACATGTTTTTTTAATTTATTTGATTAGTTTCCTTTTGTAAAGCACAAGTGTCCCATCACTTATGTGAGACACTGTATATCCTTTTGAAATTGCTGATTAACTAAATATTTTGTAAATAAAATTTTCTTTGAATTAATATAATGATAATTTTAGTATGTTGTATATGTGTAAATATGTAAATAATATTTTACTGTATTTATTGCTGTATATATTTATATATTCTTAGCTATACTATAAATGTTCTTAATGTTACTTATATTGCATTTATTATAATATTTGATAAGAGTTTCTTGCAAAAATCCTGGCCAGGTATATTTAACTAGATACATATTGGTAAAAAATATATATACATATATTATGATTGTTTATTTGGGGATTCATTTCAGGTCTAAAAGGTAAATGTTTATAAAATATTTGTGTGTTTGAATTATTGCATATTGTATAACTTCATATTTGTATATTGTATGTACTGAATAGACATTGAACATTGAAATTGATTATTAGTAAAAATTAGATTATAAATTTATAGTGATAATTTTGAAAATTATCAGGTGGGGAGTGTCGAAAATGTGATTAAAATAAAATAAAATCCAGGTGTCGCTGCAAATGCACCCTCCTCACCAGTGAAGTGTAGTGAAATGGTTTCATTATTGATGCTGAACAAACGATGCAATGATTATGATGTTATGTTAAAAGCTTTAAAACGAAAGCTAAAATTAATATGCATCTGGCATATGGTCTTATTGAAGGAGCGATCCTTATAATATCGTGTAGGTATGTGAAATAAATATTTGTGGTTTTGTGTGATGAAAGGAATTGGTTTTATGCCTTTTGAGTCTTTTACTATGTTTCATTTTGAAGTTTGAAACCCGGTAAGAACAAATTGGAAACATGCCAAAGTTTCTAAAAGAGTCACAGACTCACAGATAGACATTTTCTAAAAACAGTCCAATCGTGTTCAGGACCTTCAGAAACATAAATCCGTCAAAAACCGGAAGTAGAAAATTTTCATGAATCGAATCTTTTTTCTAGTAAAGATAGAAGAAAGTAAAAAGGAGAACGATAAATTAGATACTATATGAAAAGATTTTGAAGCAGCTTCTGACATAGTATACTCACATTTCGTTAAAACATGTATTTTGATTAAAAATGGCAACTAATTAAAAATTAAATCGGCATTGTTTTCATAAATGAAATGAAAGGTTTTCCTTAAATAGTGTTGCCACAAAAATAAAATACCGCAACAATGATTATAAAAAAAAAATGTTCAATAAAGATAAAGTGGGACATTTAGTTGCTGCACGGGTTTATTTTATATTTATGATTAAAAAGAAAACTTTACATTAAAATGCTCAATTTATTTTTCTTTATCCCATGTTTTTTTTTTCCGAAACAGATGACGTCATCCTCTAAGACAGTAAAAATACGATTGATAAATTTTCTTTTGCGTTTGCTATCTTCGATCATTTATCACTGTAACTTTGATGGAATAAATGAGATGCTATTCTGGCTCGACTAATGTTGTTTGCAGATATTTTTAGTCCTAAATTTTTTCCTTAGAAGTTTAAACCTGCATCTAAAAAATATTTGATATTGCTAAAAAAATATTAGACTGCAGTGCGAAGTCTTCGCATGGGTCCACTGGTTGTTTCTGAATCATAATCTTTATTTTTTTTTTCTCTCTTTTAGGCATGATCGGATCAACTAATTACTGTAAAAATCGACCTATGACTTTCGAATCACCTTCCATAACGCCTGTCTATATAGTGGATCCACGCACCAAGAGGTTTCGATTTAAACCTTCATTCAAGCCGTAATCAAGAAAGAAAGCAAATCAGGAACAAACTACAGGATGAAAATTGAAATCTTTCTGACGGTGTTTTACATACCGGGCATCCTAAAATGGACTGATTGATTTTAAAATTCAATAACTTCCAAACGGTGACCGATATTTAAAGAATTCTTGCGGGAGAGTAATGTATAAGATGGCAGGAGTTTCTTTTCTTTTCTTTTTTTTTTTTTTTTTTTTTAATGCGATACCTTATTTTAGTTCGAATTACCAGCAATAGATGTCGTTGCGAGCGATAGGAGTGTAATCCAGCATTCATGCGAAGGAAGGAGGTTCAATACATTTAGTGGGTAATGAACAGTGGAAAGTATATTCAACTAGGTAAATTATATGATATCCAATGGTTGGAGTATCATAGTTGAGATTTTTCCAACAGAGCGAAAATATGCCAGGACCAGGACTCAAACATGGGTACTTTGGTTTACCATACCAACGCTCTCCCTACAGAGCAATCCCTACCAT
The DNA here is from genome assembly GCA_963931845.1 of Maratus michaelseni. NCBI lineage: Eukaryota > Metazoa > Arthropoda > Arachnida > Araneae > Salticidae > Maratus > Maratus michaelseni. The sequence continues at coordinate 200,607,905 of OZ007600.1, forward strand.
TGGATATGATTTACCTAGTTGAATATACTTTCATCTGTGCATTATGACCTAATTACATAGTATACAGGAGTTTCCGTGCTATTTTAGATTCATCATGTAAAATGCTATAATTCAGATGAATGAAATTAGTGCTGTAGTTTGCAGCCTTGTCCAACAAATAAGAGTGAAATATGCCAGCCAGGATATCGTCGGGATAGCTCAGTAGGGAGAGCGTTGGTACGGCAGACAAAAGTACCCAGGTTCGAGTCCTGGTTCCGGCATATTTTCGCTCTGTTGGAAAAATCTCAGCTATGATGCCCCAACCATTGTGTATCATTTAGTGGGTTTCATACAATCTTGTTCTTAGGGCCCGATTCTGAATAAGATTTTACTGATTGGTGAATGAGACCCACTCCATGTATTTAACCTCCTTCCTTCACATCAATTGCTGGGTGGTTTCTGCTTTTGTCTCGATTGGATGGCTATTGCTTGCAGCGCCACCTATTGCTGAAAATTCGAAATAAAATCAGGAATCGAAGTAAAAAAAAATTCCTGACATCATATATTACTCTCCTGCAAGATTTTTTTATATATATATTTGTCACCTTTTGGAAGTTATTGAATTTTAAAATCAGTCAGTACATTTTAGGGCACCCGGTACCTACTGATAAAAATTCTTTGACTATTTAATTATTTTCACAAATTCGCAAATTTAAGACCTGAAAATTCTAAAATGCTGAATTGCTTGCCATTCTTTGATTATTTAATTGTTTTTGAAATTCTCGAATTGACACCATTGCTTATTTTCGAAAATGCTTAAAAGCTTAGTATTAAAAAACATTTGTTTAATTCCTTTCAAAATTCTTTAATTAAGATGATTGCTTATTATACATATTTAATTGCTTTCGAAATTCTCGAATTGAGATCAATACTTATTTATGTAAAAGCTGAAAAGCTTAATGTTAAAAATTCTTTAACTGCTTAATTTTTTTTTTCAAAATTCTCTTATTAAAAGGAATGGTTACATTTACATCACGTATTAATTGCAAAGTTTAAAAAATACATTAAGCAGTCCAATTTCCATCCTACATTTAGTGTTTTGGCATAAATTTCTATATAAAATTTTTATCTTTAAAAAAAATGCATATTATTGGCTATTGTTTGTGTATTTTTGTTGCTTCAATCTAATTTTTCAAATTATAAAGCTAGAATTGAGCGGGTCGGGGCAAGAGAGTGCCAAGCCACATTTTTGAACTTCTGAGATATTTCACTTTGAAAATTTGACCAAATCCTGAAATCAAAATATATAACCTAAAGTTTTTCTGCCAAAGTCTTAGTAACATGTGAGATATTCTGAGTAACAATATGACATTACTTTAATGATATTACTATTACGTTTTTTTTTTTTTTTTTTAATTATCTACCTTTATTGGGGGGCATAAACATCTGGGACAAAAATGAAACCTGTCCCATAGGCTGCCACCAAGTGACATTAGAAATTAATTATGTGTAGGATATTATAATTTACAATATTGAGCAACAGATTACAGTGTTAGATTTATTTCACCAAAAATGTGGCTTGGCACTTTCTTGCCCCGACCCCCTCAATTGTAGCTATTTAGTGCTTACTGTTAAAGCTCAAAATTTGTAATTAAGATATAAATAAATATTTATAATGTTCATATTGCTTGTATTCCTTTTTAGTTTTCAAATAAATAGTGTAAGGAAAGTGTTGTAATCGTGATTTGTGTATGCGTGTAAACCACGATAACTCCCAAACGATACTTCCGATTGTGATCCCATTGGAATGAATATGTTATAGATCAGCGTTTCTTAAACTCTGTAATCTCGCGGACGCCCCTTTGATGTGATATGCATTTCGGGAACCCCCCCCCCCCTCCCCATCATTTTTTTCTTAATATAAAATAAGAAATTATTTTAATGTATGCACCTTATTTATTTTCAATTACACATATTCTGTGTTTAGTTGTTGGAAAAAAATCAGCATTTATACGGAAAATATCATACATTTTAAGAATTTTAAAATGTGCATGCTCCCATTTCCTATGAGAAACAGGAGGCTGCTTTTTAGGTGCGTTCGTAATTATATAAATACGTAGCACCTATTGTCGTCGTCTGGTCCGTCCGTCTGTCTGTCCGTCTGTTCACATATAACAACACAAAAACTACTCAAACGAATGGTTTGAAATTTAAGATATATTATCTTTGCAGAATTTTGTCGAGGCATTTCAAATTTTATGAAAATCGAATCAAAACTTTAAAAGATATTAATAAAAATATTTATTAAGAAATTTGAATTTTAAAAAAAAAACGGTGTTTTCTTGCTATAGGAACTTCCGAGGTTGAATCGTCAAGCGACCGAGATACTTATTTTATGACAGAATTTAATCTGCAGACGATATAATTCATTTCACAGTATTAAAAATCATCAAGATCTGAATATTTATATAACTAGCTATAGTACGAACGCGCCTGATTTGTCACGTTTGACGTACAATTTCCAACTTGTTTGCTACTAGGTGTGCATTGTCTTGTTTATTGTTTTAAAAATGTATCCATAAGTCTGATTCATTCAGTTGAATTCTACGTTTGTTTTAATGTGCACAAGGCTGGAGAAAGTCTTTTCACACAAATATGTGGTGCAGAAGGAAAATAATTATTTGATAGCTTTTTTCTGCTATTTCTGCATACGTATTTTACAGACACGACCAAAAATTAGGAAGGCTATTTACTTAAAACGCAATTTTGATGGAACCATCGTATATTAATTCCGCAAGTTGATCCTGCTCTTAGAATGTTAAGGTTTTGATTTCACTAATTTCTTAGAAATGAAATGGATCCTTCATCCATTTATTTTCTGACTTCGAGGGAGGAAAATTAACTGACGAGGGAAGAAAACTCTGAAAGTTTATTCCATGTGTACAACAAAATTTTCAATAATATCAGGGTAAATAGTATCGCCAGAGGTTTGTAAGAAATGGAATAATGTTGGTAATGATTCAGAAATATTATTTTCCAATCGATTTGCCCAGAAATCAATATTTTTTTGTTCTGTGCTTCTACTTTGTCCTGGGCATTGAAAATATGGTATATAGTAATGCGAAAATGTGGTTCTATACAGGGTGTTTCACTACCAAACCGACAAACTTGCAGGAGGTGTAGGGGGCACAGAGACGACTCTGAATCGCATAGCAATGCAGGGTCAAAAATGCCGTTGTTGCGAGCTGTGCTTCAAAGAATCAGAGAAATAGAACGGTAACAGAAACACATTAATGGGACGGAAAACATTTTATTGAAAGGTTGTACTACAGAAGGTGTTCGAAATTACTACCAGAAGTCGTCGGACAGGCTTGACAGCGGCGCTGCATGGATTACTTTTACGTTCTGGAAGATTCCTGGCGTGTCGCGTATCTTCCCGGCAGCTACAGATATTCGATCGGCGAGATCTTCAACTGAAGGAACGGGGGATCTCGTACACCAAACTCTTCATTTGACCCAAGAAGAAGAAGATGACTTCTGGTCGTAATTTCAAACACCTTCTGTAGTACAACCTTTCAATAAAATGTTTTCTGTCCCATTAATGTGTTGCTGCTTCTGTTCTTTTTCTCTGCTTCTTTGAACCATAGCTCGCAACGACGGCATTTTCGACCCTGCATTGCTATGTGATTCCGAGTCGTCTCTGTGCCCTCTACACCTCCTGCAAGTTTGTCGGTCTGGTAGTGAAACACCCTGTATAGGATAGATACAAATCTAAAAATCGTATGCAGGGCTGCACAAAGTAACTCGGTTTTTTTTTTCCGAAAATTGTTGGTAATTCCCGAAATTATGTTTTAAATACGTTATACCTTTCACCTTATTAAACGCTAAAAATTTGTAAAATTGTTTTGGTGGTGTTGGAAAGTGTTACATAATCTATGCTTGACGCGTGATTGTGACGCTTGTTTTTTCTATTTTTTCCCCATTTCTTTCTTTCTTACGTTTTTTAGGGTTTCGTTCATCTCACGAAACCCTATTACTTCCGCTCCGTTGTCTGTCCGTCACAGAGCCGTTTTCAGACACTATATAACTTACAGGCATGGAAATTTGTGTACGTATAGCTAAATACCTACTATGAAGCTCAAAATATTAAAAATTGAAAATATTGTATTATTTTAATATAGAGAGATAAAAAACCAAAATTCCAACAGCCTTTTCCTATTAAATTTAAACATTTTTCTTTATAGCAGTTGCCAACAATTAAAAATCCACAATAAAATTCTTTCTAGAATAATTAATTTTCTATTAAAAGATTTCCACGTAAAAAATTAAATAGAAATAAAAAGTTTCACCCATTGAAAAAAAGGTTAATGTGAAGTCATATTGGTAATAAAACGGAAATTTTCAAAGATTTCTCAATAATACAAGGAGTATGAGTATGTGTAAGTACAGAAAGCAGATTAATATCACGTCATTAGAGAATTAAAAAGAAAATTAATCTGACGTCCTATTGGAAGTTTAACGGATTTTTCAAAAGTATGAGAATAATACAAAGCGAGTATCACTATGAATAATAGAGAATAGTAAATTATATGAGTTTGAGGAACGTATTGAATCATGATAAAAACCCGATTATGGTAATATTCGCCTATTTTAACATTTTAAAGGTGTACAACATGCTTAATTTTGAAATAATATATATTTTTTTAAATATTGCATTTAATCCACATGACAGATATTATTATGACAAAGTAAGACAGATATTATTATGACAATAGCCGGCTTCGCCCGCTATCGGGCCGGTTTAGATATTCGAAAAAACAAAAAAATAGACCGGTAAGTTTTTACTTTATGAAAAACATGACCTTTTTTGTTTTTGTTGTTAAATGAAATTTATTTGGATTTATTAAAGAAAGGAAAAAGTGTTTTAAAAGGAATATTAAACGAAACCCTTTGTGCGATCTGCGTTCACACTTACCCACTTGTTTTTAAATACTGACGCCTAAAAAAGACGTCACAATCTTCGGTGGAAATTTTACATTCATCCGTGGAATCAAGTATTTTAAAAGGTTTCCCATATTCAGGAGAGTTTAAATGCTGCTCCATGTCAAGGATCGCGTTATGCAATTTTATCAACGCATTTGCCGGGCTTCTTCGTGTTCCTTGCATGTAAAGTGACCAAATTTGAAAAAGAAAGAAAGTTTTAACTTAAAAGCTATCAAAACTTAAAAATGTATAACTTTTATTGCATGCTTTCTTTTACCTTCAATTCTGTATGTTATGTGGCAGTCAAATCTTGTCACTCATTTTTATCCACTTCCTTTTGACATAGAGCTTTGAAATTTGGAATAGATATATGTATTCCTGAGGGGGCAATACGAGAATTGGGTAGTGATTTTTTAAAATTCGTTCCCTAAGGAGAGGGGGGGGGGGGCAACGTCGGCCCCAAAACCTGTATTTTCCCCGTTAAATTTAATATTAATTGTAACAAGTAATATAAAATAAAAATTAAGTCAATTCCTACTTTTTAATCATAAATATATAAAACTAGCGGCCCGTCCCGGCTTTGCACGGGTACACAATGTAATTTTATTTTTGGTACATTTGTTTTCCTGAATTTCGCGCTCCTACCAAAAACTGCTGCTGAGATATGGCGAAATGATCTAAAACTTTCGAATCCCCCTTTAACCACCTTCGATGGGGAGGATTTCTAAATTCACTGAAATACGTGTTTAATCATTTGTTTAGTAGATTTGTTTTCCTGAATTTCGCGCACCTACATAAAACAGTTGCTGAGATATGGCGAAATGTCCTAAAATTTTCGAAACCACCCCCTTTAAAACCCTTCGGGGGGAATTTCTAAAATCACTGAAATGCGTGTTTATCCATTTTTTAATCGATGTGTTTTCCTGAATTTCACGCTCCTACCTAAATCTGCTGCTGAGATATGGCGAAATGAACCAAAACTTTGAATACCCCTTTAACCATCTTCTGGGGGGAATTTCTAAAATCGCCGAAATACGTGTTTAACCAATTTTTAGTAGATTTGTTTAGTTAATCTCGCCCTCCTACATAAAAGCTGAGATATGGCGAAATGACCTAAAAAAATCGAAGCCACCTCCATTTAACCACCTTCTGGGGGGAATTCCCAAAATTGCTGAAATACGTGTTTTATTCATTTTTTAGTAGATTTGTTTTCCTGATTTTCGCGCTTCTAACTAAAACTGCTGCTGAGATATAACGAAATGATCTAAAACATTCAACCCCCCTTTTAACCCCCTTTGGGGAGAAATTTCTAAAATCGCTGAAATACGTGCTTAACTAATTTTTTAGTAGATTTGTTTTCTTTAATTTCGCACTCCTACATAAAACTGCTCCTGGCATATGGCGAAATGACCTAAAACATTCGACCACCACCCTTTAACCCCCTCCAGGAGGGGAATTTCTAAAATCGCTGAAATACATGTTTAATGATGTTTTTAGTAGATTTGTTTTCCTGATTTTTGTGCTCTTAACTAAAATTGCTGCTGAGATATGGCAAAATGACCTAAAATATTCGACCCCCCCTTTAACCCACTACTTTAGGGGAATTTCTAAAATTGCTGAAATACATGTTTAATCATTTCTTAGTAGATTTGTTTTCTTGATTTTGGCGCTCCTACCTATAACTGCTGCTGAGATATGGCGAAATGACTTAAACATTCGATCATTCCCCTTTAACACCTTCGGGAGGGGGGAATTTCTAAAATCGCTGAAATACATGGTTAATAATTTTTTTAGCAGATTTGTTTTTCTGATTTTCGCACTCCTACTTATAACTACTGCTGAGATATGGCGAAATGACCTAAAACATTCGACCACCCCCCTTTAACCCCTCGGGTGGGGAATTTCTAAAATCGTTGAAATATATGTTTAATCATTTTTTTAGTAGATTTATTTTTCTGATTTACGCGCTCCTACCTATAACTGCTGCTGAGATATAGCGAAATGACCTAAAACATTCGACCACCCCCTTTAACCCCCTTCTGGGGGGAATTTCTAAAATCGCTGAAATAGGTGTTTAATAATTTTTTTAGTTGATTTGTTTTCTGGAATTTCAAGCTCCTACCTATAACTGCTGCTGAGATATGGCAAAATGACCTAAAACATTCGACTACCCCTTTTATCCCCCTTCTAGGGGGAATTTCTAAAATCGCTGAAATAGGTATTTAATCATTTTTTAGTAGATTTGTTTTCTGGAATTTCAAGCTCCTACCTGTAACTGTTGCTGAGATATGGCAAAATGACCTAAAACATTCGACCCCCCCCCCCTTTTAACCCCCTTCTGAGGGGACTTTCTGAAATCGCTGAATAGGTGTTTAATCATTTTTCTGTTAGATTTGTTTTCCTGATTTTCGCGCTCCTACCTATAACTGCTGCTGAGATATCGCGAAATGACCTAAAACATTCGACCCCCCCCCTTTAACCCCCTTCTGGGGGGAATTTCTAAAATCGCTGAAATAGGTATTTTATCATTTTTTTAGTAGATTTGTTTTCTGGAATTTCAAGCTCCTACCTATAACTGCTGCTGAGATATGGCAAAATGACCTAAAACATTCGACCACCCCCCTTTAACCCCCTTCTGGGGGGACTTTCTAAAATCGCTGAAATAGGTGTTTAATCATTTTTTTAGTAGATTTGTTTTCTGGAATTTCAAGCTCCTACCTATAACTGCTGCTGAGATATGGCAAAATGACCTAAAAGATTCGAATCCCCCTTTAACCCCCTTCGGGGGGGAATTTTCACAAATCCCTTCTTATTGCTTGCCTGGTCCATAACAGCAATCTACAGTCCAAATTGCGTGACCCTGGCTTTAGTAGTTTCGGCTGGGCGTTGAGGAGTCAGTCAGTCAGTCACCGTTACCTCTTTATATAATAGTATAGATAAACCCGCGCAGCATTAATGTCCCACGTTATCTTTATTGAACACTATTTTAGAATCATCGTTGCGGTATTTTATTTCTGTGGCATCACTCATTTGAGATAAATCTTTCATTTCATTTATAAAAACAAGGGGAGGAATTTTTTTCTCCCATTTAAAACTAAAATTAATTAATTAAAATTAATTAATGAATTAATATTTGAAAAAACTATTAACATAAAGTGTCATTCACTACAAGTTTAAAAAAAATTTATTTGAACTTGAGTGGATGAATAGAAAATATTTTATTAACGATTGAAAATTTGAACAAGATATATATAGAGAGAGAGTGAGCTAATAGTAGGAATTGAATAAAAAATAGCTCTATTGTTGCAACATTCATCCATTTTAATCACACTGTTTCCCACATCATTACGACGTCAACATTTATACGAAATATATATGAATGATGAATACATACGAATACTATGAGTATTTGTTGAACAGTACTAATGACAAATTTTGCGCCAAATTTTGGCCAACTTGGCGATTTCTGGCTAATTTTGCAAAACTCCCATTTAAATCCATTAATCTTCCATAATCTTCTTCCATTGGCATAGCCTACTACTTTCTACAAACTAGCATAAGACAAAAAAAAAATTTAAAAGCATGTTTTTTTTTTTGTTTTTTTTTTTAAAAAAAAGGCTATTATACTTATTAAGCTTTACATTTTTTTTCGAAATTTCACAACTTTATTTAAATAACTCAGTAAGGTTTTTAAATCAAAAAGCCGAAGCTAACTCTCTAAACATAAACTGCGCTTCTGAATTTCGGGGACGTTCGGTCACCTTATTATTCCATTGTGTGACAACCTTAATGTTTATAGTTTATTTACAGGGACACTCAAAATAATTCCGTTACAACACAGTCTATAAGGAAAAATCGTTCGCGGTGAATTTTAATAATGTTATACTACTTCAAACATATTTAAATTTATATATATCACGGAGGTGCACTACAAGAGGCTTACTATTAGAATAGGGTGTGCAGAGCATTTTATCGTTTATTTACAGGGACACGCAAAATAATTCGGTTAAAGTATTGTAAAGCGATAATTGCTTGAGGTGAGTTTTCATGTGTGATGTGGGTGTTTTTAAGTGTAACGAAATTCTTGCATATTATTTTGTGTGTATAAATTCTATGGATCATATACAAGTACGCACAAAAGAATTCGCGCACGTTTTCTTTTATTGACATTGTTGGAAATTCCAAATACAGAATTATTTTCAACTGTGTTATCCTTTTCCTAACTGAACAAAATTTTAGCTTACTATGCAGTATATATACAAATCTATAGATCATATACAAGGCTTCACAAAAGAATGTGAATACTTTTCCGATTAGGAGAGGTATTCGATGAAATCGGGTTAAAGATATAAAATAATAAAAACTTGTTTTTTATTTATTTATTTATTTATTATTACGGTCCCGGGCAACGCCGGGTGGGGGTCAGCTAATTTTATTTATTATCAAAATACTAGGTGATATGCCCGGCGTTGCCCGGGCCCGTGATAGTAACCTTAAAAATACCTAAAATCAATGTTAAATGATTTTATATTTTTAAATGAAAATTTATCCAAACGAACTGAAGGACAGTCATTATAGTTATTGCCGATTTAATGTCGATTTAATTTTTGACGTTTTGATATATTAAACTTTCAATTCTGATTAAAAGTTCCCGAGAAAACCTAACTAATAAAAAGCGCTCCCCCACGTTTCCTCTTTTAAACTCAAAATAATATACAGTTTTGGCCAATTTATTAGTCCCATTCGAAAAAATTTTCCAAAACCTTGCTTCTAAGATGATTATAATAAAATTAAATAAAAATCACGCATTCGTGGCATTATAATTCACTTTTGTATTTTAACAGAATAGTAAGGCTACTATAATTTGTGACTCGTGCTATAGCCAGTATACGTCAGGACACATGGCCGTTATCATTATCTTTTTACGCGTGAAAATTTCGCTATTGCGAATTCTCCATTGTGAAATTTGGTAATTTTTGAAATTCAATATTTGAAAAACGGCATAATCATTAGATTTGAAATTTATATCGAGAAAAATACAATTTTTGACCTTTCTAACGCAATTTGTCTAACAATTTTCTGACAAATACTTTTCGAGCTATTCATTTTCTCAGTAACTTCAAATGTTTCATTTTCCAAGTTTAATCTGTGGCAACGATTATCGAAAATCCCAGTCGTCAGCAACGCATAGCTTTTTATTAAAGAGGATTCCAGTTTAAAACATGCGCATTTGACCTGGGTCATACTGGCACAATTTTACGGAAATAATCGGCATGTTGACAGCTATATGTAATTTGGGCAACCGCTGTATTGGAGCAGATCGTGCAGAACCGGTTGTCCCAATTAACCGAAATCTATTATATTCGAATATTTCGACAGTCCTAACTCTTCAGGGGCAAAAATTCTTTTACGTTTCTAGTTGAAATAAAGAATTCTGCTCAAATTTTGCGCACACAAGTTCGTTGTCGAGGAGAACGCATATTTAAATATTTGCAGGGCCGTACCTTATCAGGGGCAGGGACCAAAGGCAAAAATATTTTTTTTACGTTGTGATTACAACCACATATCTAACGGACCGATTCTGCTCAACATTTGCATACAAGTCTATTTAACAATATAATAAATGTAGGATCTAAGAATTACTATATTGGCATGACCAGCAGAAAATTTAGTTACCAAAAAAAAAAAAAAAAAAAAAAGAGCATATAGCTGATATTAAGTATAATAGAAAAAACACAGTTCTGGCAAGATTATATCAAGAAGAAACCATCCAAATAAATTTCAATGAAAGTAAAATAATTTTTCCCCTCTAGTCTATACTATCCATCCATAATAAGAGAAACCATAGAAATACTAACACGCAAAAAAACAATATATAACGATGCAGCATCTTTTAACGTACCGAAATTGTGGCTCGAGTGACTCCATGGTTACAAATATGAAAATAAACAACCAATAAAAGATAACCTGCGTGATTTAAAAAAAAAAATACATGACAATTAAATGATAGCATTTTAAATAATAACTTCAAAGACCGTGCAATAATGGAATATTCTCATTTGTTCTTGAAAATGGCTTGGAGTGAGCCATTTTCATGTCAAACAACCTAATAAAATTTATTTCACTATGTATTTATTATGTTGTTAATTTACACCTTTTAGCATTTAAAAGAAATATACAAGTGTATTGTCTAAGACAACGCACTAAATTTTGATTTCAAAGCGTGTTATTTAAATTTGTAATTTATATTTCTTGTTTTAATTCTTCTTTTCCCCTTTTTACGTCTACCTTTTATTACAAATTTTATGTATTTCATTTACCACTAATTTATTCATTTTTTAAATTCCTTATTACGATCAGGATTATGATACATAAAAAATTTCAAAATATAATGCATTCGATTTTAATTTACTTTTAAAGAATTGAACAGCGTTCTCTAAAAGATCTTGATCTGCATGAGAGCAGCATATCTCTCTTTCTTCTGTTTCATGCTGTGCTGAATAATTTATTCATGTTTCATTTTGCAAAATGCTTTATGAAAAATTTTCAAATGAGATTTGTTATTCTTCCTTTAAATTCTAACTTATGTTCCTATTGTCTTTAGTATTTTTGTTATTTTTTTCTTATATAAAATTCCGCTGGTGACGTCATGAATCGTCTGCGTGGGCCAAAATAGAACGACGAAGCGAAGTTTTAAAATACATAAATAAGTAAATAAAAATGGTGAATCTGGATTCTAGCTTTCACTTTATGAAGATTAAAGGGCGTAAAAATATTCTTTTTCTTTAGTCATGGCTTATTTTTCCAATCTTTTTAACGAAATATAATATTTGAAATTTTGTATTCATATGTACAATGGTAGAGTAAAAGTTAATAAAGAATGTAAAAAGATACTATAAAGGGGAAAAAAATATGTAGTACAGTTGAAGCACTTTATAACGAACTACGATATAACGAAAAGCACGATATAACGAAATGCTCATAACCATTTAGTTGGTCTGTATGTTAAAGAATACTGAATTCGAAACGATATAACGAAATATTTATAACGAAAAGCACGATATAACGAAAATAATTCGAGAATGAAAATTGATAAAAAGAACGATACAGCGAATTTTTTACTTTTTTTTACTTAAAAAATGGCTGGGAAATAGAATTTTATTTTTTAAATACCAGCTATTTTTTTTATGAGATAACCTACAATCTTTTTGTCTACGACCAGTCACATATTTTCAATACTTCCAAGAGAAATTTAGGGGAGGGGCAGTATTTTAAAACAGCTTACTGAACTGGAATTACAGTGTCTCACAAAAGTGATGGGACACTTGTGCTTTATAAAAAGAAACTGCAATAAAATAAATAAACAAACATGTGCAAAAATTTTTTGGGTGTGTTTCATATTTAAAGTTAGTAACAATTATTACATAACATACATTTTGTCAAAATATTAAAATATTAATTTAGTAAAAATGCAATTGTTCAGAACGGAGCAAAAAATGGCTCACATAAGTGATGGGACACTTACTTTTCCATCAAATATTTATCCAAAAATTTTACTTTTTAAAAGGTTTTAATATTTTGTTGGATTTCCTTTTACTTTTAAAACATGATTTAATCTTTTTGGGATGGATTCGACTAATTTTTTTGTGATTTCTGGAGTGATTTTACTCCATTCTTCTTGAAGCACCGATTTTAGTTGTTGTTTTGAAGAAATGGTGTGTTTGCGAATTCTTGATTCCAATTCTTGTCAAATATTCTCTATGGGATTTAAGTCTGCAGATTGTGGTGGTGTTTTTATTATTTCAGGACAGTTATATAGCAGCCAGAGTCTAACGTTCAGAGCAGTGCGCTTGGGGGTCATTGTCCTGGTAGAATTTAAAATCGTTATGAAGGTTCAATTTTCGTGCTGAAGATTTCAAATTTTGCTTTAAAATATTAATATACTTGTACTGATCCATTATACTGTCAATAAAAACAAGATTACCAACTCCAGCGGACGACATACACCCCCATACCATAACTCCTCCTCCACCATGTTTTACTGTTGGTACCAAGTTCTGTTTGCGAAATTCTTCCCTGGGTTTTCTCCACACCAAGATTCTACCGTCAGAACCAAATATATTAAATTTACTCTCATCAGCAAATATAACTTTATTCCAGTAATCAGAATTCTTATTTATGTTGGATTTTGCGAAAGCTAGTCTGAGTTTTCTATTCTTTTCACTTACGAAGAATTTTTTCCTGGCTACTCTACCGTGATATCCAGCAGATCGAATTACCCTTCTAATAGTCTCAGGATTAACAATTATTCCATATAATGCTTGTAAATCAGCAGCAACTTTTGAAGCACTAATTCTTGGATTTTTTTTAATATTTCGAACGATAATTCGCTTTATTCTATTGGATAGCTTTGATGGTCGGCCAGGTCTTCTTTTATCCTGAATCATATGATTCTTTTTATATCGTTTAATGATATTGAAAACTGTTGAACGACTCAAGTTAACTGTTTCAGCAGTTTTTCTAATAGATTTTCCACGTTCAATATGCAAATTAATAACTAATTTTCAAATTTCAAGCGAAGTTTCTTTTCGTTTAGCATTCATGGCTACACAGAGTTAAAAAACACAAAAATTCCAAAACAAACTGGAGAGAAATACTGCAGACGATTTTATAAATTATTGCCAATTGCTTTTAAGTAAAAATAAAACCCCAAAAAATATTTTTATTGCTTATTTCAGACGATTTTTGTTGCATATATAATGGTGTCCCATCACTTATGTGAGCTATTTTTTGCTCCGTTCTAAACATTTGTATTTTTATTAAATTAATATTTTAATATTTTGACAAAATGTAAGTTATGTAATAATCTTTACTAAATTTAAGTATGAAACACACCCACAAAAAAAATGTGTACATGTTTTTTTAATTTATTTGATTAGTTTCCTTTTGTAAAGCACAAGTGTCCCATCACTTATGTGAGACACTGTATGTTATTTTTTATTTGATGACTGATTTCATTGACATTTGCTTTTCGTGTAAATTTATCGCGTGCTAATTTTTAAAACTTGCTGTAAACTGACCATGTCTGTCAAAAAAAAAAAGTTCGAGTTTAGAAGAGAAAGTTGAAATTATAAAATGCGTCAAAAATGATGTTAAAATAAGCGATGTAGCGAAAAAATTTGGGATTCTAAGTAGCACTCTCAACAGTTGAAAAATTGAGAAGAAATTATAAAAATATTCAAAAAGAGTGCAGTTTCCTCATCGTTTAAACGTATATGCACAGCGAAATATGAAGATTTGGAAGTATTCTTTTCATGGTTTAAAGATGCAAGATCGAAAAACTTCAATATTAGTAGAAGTATTTTGCAATAAAAAGCATATGCGTTTGCCGAAACACTTGTATATAAAGACTTTCATGATGATTGGTTGAGTAAATTAAAAAAAAGATATGAAATTGTGTGTAAAAAATTATGTGGAGAAGCAGCCTCTGTTTCAGAAGAAACAATTGAAGAATGAAAGAACGAAAACTCAAACATTTATTAGGATTACGGTTGAAAAGATATATTTAATATGGATGCCGGATAAAACTTTGACTAAAAAAAGAAACTTGTCACTGTGGGAAAATGAGCAAAGACCGACTTTCATTAGCATTATGTTCTCTGAAAGGCGAAAACCTCTTGTAATTGGAAAAGCAAAGAATCCAGGGTGTATCCCTAAAAACGCAATAAAAACTTTGCCTGCAATGTGCATGCGTAATTGAAAAGCTTGAATGATGAAATGCCTTTTTAAAGAACGGATTTTAGATTTTTACGAATAGAAGCAAACAGCCAAAAGAAAAGTTCTGCTTATTTTTGACACCGTCTCAACGTCTCTTCGCATGTGAGCTTTGTTCATGTTTAATTTATAAAATTACTTCTTTTACCAGCTAACATTACATCCAAAGTGCAACCATGAGACCAAGGAGTTATTCATTTGTTTAAAGCTAAATACTGGAAGATGCTTGTGAAAAAATAATCGTGAATTCAGATACACGAAATAAACAAAAATAGATGAGCTGAAAGCAATTTATATGAAAAATAAAGCATGGTGCGATGTTCCGTTGTTAATGCTTTTTCAGTTTCGAGATTTTTTCCATTACCTTCAAACAATCATGAAACTGTTTCTTTACCTAAATTGGAAAATACAGATGAACTGATTTCATCATTTTAAATCTGATTTCCGAGTTTAAGTTAGATCAATATGTTAATGTTGATTCAAACATATAATGGCAAATGAAGAATTCGATGAAGAGAACATCATAAAAAAATTACAGAAGATGAGGCATGGGTTGGCAGTGTCAGTGAAAACATCCTTCTAGAAGCTGGTAAGAAGATTTTACCATCTGATCTGATGTACTTAAGTATTTACAGATAATTGTGTGTTACATGCACAATGAAAACTTTTTAACGAGTGAAATTAACATGTATGTTGTCAAAATAGGGTGTACAATGTTAGTCAACGTTATTAAGAAAAGAAATCAGAGCTTGTTAACTTCATTCTTCAAACCTATACAGGTATGTAAAACTGCCTTTTAAGAGAATTAAATCAATATATTTTTTTTTACATTAAATTTGCCCGTTTTTTTTCTATGTGCAGCAGAGTAAGATATATATATATATATACCGTTAAAATAATACAACATAACTCTAATTATCTGAAGTTCAGTCATCCAGATCTATCATCACAAAATAAAAATTCTGTTTTATGAATTGTACGTATTTATTCGTAAAAATATGATCTCCTAGAAATTCCTTTTTAAATCAACGCCTTTCTTCTCTTTTCTGTTTGTAGTAAAAATGATCCTTACTATGGTGGCTTAATATAATATGAATACATTAGGCCTAGCTTTTTTTATTTATTAAACAAAAGTTATTTTAAGACACATCTTTCTGTAATAAAACGTCCTTTTATATGATTGTCTCCATTATATAGAATTCTGCATACTCAGATTACGTTCAGACCATATTAATCATGGGTAATTGGCGTTCTTACTATATAACGAAATAATTCGTTATAACGTTTTAACGAAAGCACGTTATAACGAGCAAATCTTTGGAGCACTTTCGATTTCGTTATAAGGTGCTTTGACTGTATTAAGAATTTGTTACTCTAAACTTTCCCAGTCTACGCAAACTGTAAGTTGCATGTAACGCATATAGAATATACTGTAAAAATCAGATTAAGGAAAAAAAAAAAAACATGTTTTGCACCAGAAATTGTACTTAATAAATTAAATGAAATAAGTACGACACAAAAGAAAGAACTTAAGAACTTAACTTTTACTGAGCGGATTACAAAGGGCTTGCATTGTTAAGGCTCCTCGTCAGTAAACTTCACGATTTCCCTCGCTAATGTTAATCCTATGGGCGTAGGTTACATTTGTATATTTAAAATATCTTCTCAGGAAATTAATATTTTTAACTTCTGTTTCCTTTGTACTCTTTTGTCTCTTTTTTTCTTAGTTGTCAAAATTTTTCTAAAATATATACTTAATTTTATCTGAAGTGTTAAAATTGTATTCAGTTTCGCTAAGGTTTTAACACATAAAATTATAAATTAAGCACATATTTATAAATATTTTGCAAAGAAAGGTATGTTGAACATCTTTGTAAGGTATTTGGTCGTTCTGTCATGACCGCATAAACTGTATGCAGCGATAATCCTCGGTCGGATTATGATCAGTTCAATTAATATGAATTTAATACTTGAGAAATTAAGTTCAATTTATGATTTAGTTAATATGTTACAGATGGCGCCACTATGCATTTTTATATGCTTTTAATTCAGAATTCTGACTGAGCAGGTTACCAGGTTGGGGATTTTGAATTTTAAGGACAGGAATTGGTATCATTCGAGAAATTTTTGGGAACTATCAAATATTTTTCATGAAAAACTTGTGGTATTTTACACTATTTCATGTTTTTAGGTTATTGTTTACTTTTTAGTCATCTGGCAAAACTACATCTCGATTCGTCTATTCGAAAATAGAAATTTTTGATGAACATAAAGTAGAGTCATTTCAATCATTTACGATCATATCAATCAGTATCAATCATTATCGATCATATCAATCACTATCCATCGTTATCCTCGTGCTCGTCGTTTACAGTTTACACATATTTTAAGTTCTTATTTATTATTTATCTAATTCTAATATCTATTTATTTTTTCGAATTTCCTGTTATTTTCTTTAAGAAAGTAATCTATCGCAATAAAAATGTTGGTTCGCAAGGTCCTTTTTGTTTACAGTTTACACATATTTTAAGTTCTAATTTATTATTCATCTAATTCTAATATATATATATATCTTTTCGTACTTCGTGTTTTTATCTAATTCAAATATCTATTTATTTTTTCGAATTTCGTGTTATTTTCTTCAAGAAAGTAATCTATCGCAATAAAAAATGTCGGTTTGCAAGATCCTTTTTGTTTACATTTTACACATATTTTAAGTTCTAATTTATTACTTATCTAATTGTAATATCTATTTATCTTTTCGTATTTCGTGTTATTTTCTTCAAGAAAGTTATCGATTGTAATAAAAATGTCGGTTCGCAAGATCCTTTTTGTTTACATTTTACACATATTTTAAGTTCTAATTTATTACTTATCTAATTGTAATATCTATTTATCTTTTCGTATTTCGTGTTATTTCCTTCAAGAAAGTTATCGATTGTAATAAAAATGTCGGTTCGCAAGATCCTTTTTGTTTACATTTTACACATATTTTAAGTTCTAATTTATTACTTATCTAATTGTTATATCTATTTATCTTTTCGTATTTCGTGTTATTTCCTTCAAGAAAGTTATCGATTGTAATAAAAATGTCGGTTCGCAAGATCCTTTTTGTTTACAGTTTACACATGATATTTCAAGTTCTAATTTATTATTTATCTATTTATCTTTTCCTAATTCTTGTTATTTTCTTCAAGAAAGCAATCGAAATTTCGATTCGCAAAATCCTTTTTGTTTACAATTTACACATATTTTAAGTTATAATTTATTATTTATCTAATTTTAATATCTATTTATCTTTTCGTAATTCGTGTTATTTTTTCAAGAAAGTAATCGATTGCAATGAAAATTTTTGTCCCCAAGATCCTTTTTTTTTTTTTCAAAATTCTTTCAAAAAGGGTAAAAAAAAAAAGAAAGAAAGAAGTTTGATTTGGGGAAAAAATTGGAGATTAAATTAGTTAAATATTACTTACCCATCATACCTAGTATAGGGTAAGTCTTGTAATCGTTTTGAAAATCGAAAAAAAAATTTTGACGGATTTACACGTTTCAGACACTGGAGATTCCGAAAAACATATTTTTAGAAAAAAAAATTTGCCGTCCGTCTGTGTGTCTGTGTGTGTGTGTGTCTGTAAACGCTGTATCTCCCGAAAAAATTGAGATAGAGACTTGCAATTTGGTATGTATTTAGTATGTAATAATGGGAAGAAGCCTATTTCATTTCAATAACCTCGATTAACCGGAACAATTTTTTTCGGACTCTCGAAATATTCGTTCTGATGAAAGGTATATAAAAATTTTCGAAATTGTTTATTTTAAGAAATGAATATAAAAGACAATAAAAAAACATAAATTTTGAATAAAGCACGAAGTCGATCGGATAATGAGTTGCCGAGATATTTGGAATCCTATTTGCCACACTCTTCGATTTTTCATGACCCTGTATTTCATCCAAGTTTCACTTCAAAGATATATTTTAATTGGAAATTTGACGCTTAATCAGATGCAATAAACCGCTAGTTAATAGGATTATTATTTTTGGAGTTATAAGGAAAAACCTCTTTCAAGCAATTCAGTAATCGAGCCTTTAAAGTTTATGACGTCATCAAGCCACGATTTTATTTGAATTGCAATGCATTTTATAAGTAGTTTACACATTTTTATTTTAATATTTTACATTATGCATATCCATGATGGGTAAGTATTACGGTGGCCCCCAACGACTAGTTTTTTATAGTGGTGAATTTAAATTTTTAAATTTACTTTTTTTAGTAGAAACTGGGTTGCGGATTTTTTAGGAAAAAAAAAAACACTAGAGGAAATTTTCCGAACTTTTCGATAAATTGACTTTTGACTATCTGGCAACAATGTGACCTGTGACTGAGTCAGATGAGTTTAGTATGGACTTCAGAACTGTTTGCAGGGCATAAAGATGCTTTTGTTTTTACATTATGTTTTACTTTATCTTGTCCCCATTGTAGACTGGGGATATTTTTTTATGATTTAGTTGAAGCCTTTCATGTGAGATGAAATTATTAATTAGCAAGAAATTAATTTATATGGATATTGTTCTGAATCTTGAGTAACTTTCATTTTAGACCAGAACTGTGAACTGTAATTTGTTATTTGTTGTGATTTATGACGATCTATGTCTTTGTGAATGTGCAAATAAATAAGAAAATTCAAGATGGATTCTTTCACTTTAAAATCTACAGATTATATAAAAATTGACGTAAGAATCACACCTTGTACAACGTATTGTTATCAAAGAAACAAATGCAAAAAAAAAAAAAAAAAAGTGTGACATCACGTCCGGTGCACTCTAAATATTCTTTGTTGGAAGCATGAACATCGGTAATTACCTTAAAATACCATGTGCAAGCATTCTCTTTAGAGTATCTAGATGGGGACAAAATGTTGAAAATTAAAGGAAATGCCCCCCGAAATATTTGAGGGTTTGGGCTTATTAATGGTCAAAAAGCAAGAATTCACCCCAGGAACTTACCCACGGAGCCGTAAACATTCCTCCCAGAGCAACGTCTCTGAATTCAACACTGTACCGAATATATCCAAAACACGCCATTTCAGAGTTTAAAATTATATGGTCGACTTATATATATGAAAATACGATAACTATTTTGACAGAAAATGAAATTTTATATAATGAAGAACAAAATTCGAAACATTTTTCGCACTGTAACCATACCTCTAAAACTAACGGTTAAGAATTAGCTATTGCTCAAGATAAAAAGGAACACCCTGTATACTAAGTAATTCACTAAGGTGCGTAAGAAAAGTCTCTATGCTTCGATTTTATTTAATTTTAACTTGAAATAAACAACACGCATTTACATATACTAATAAAAAAATTTATATTTTATTGGTAAAAACACTTCCATTCAGAATAATTTTCAAAAGAAATTTATTATTCATTCTTAATCCTCAACTCACGCTGCGATTGTCTTCAAATTTTCTGTCAAATCCTTTACAAAAAAAAAAAAAAAAAAAAAAAAAGATTGTTTGTGACGTCACGATTCCTGTGCATGGGCCAAAAACAACGAGTTTTGAAAACTTAATAAATAAATAAAAGAAAACGACGGGATCTGGCATCTAGTATTTCCCTTTCGTTTTATCTTTTGAAATTAGATTTTTCACAGACTTGCGGCACACGAATATAAATGAAAAGGGTGAAAAAAAGTCTTTTTTAAAAAGCCGCCAACAATTATGTTCTTCTGCCGTTCACCAAGCTGTGTGAATTGTGCTGTACTAAGCAATCTGTAAAAGAATGCAATGGCGTGGGCAGCTTCTGGCCTTTGAATAATGGAACGATTATAAAGAATTTCATTTGCTTTTCAACTTGCTGTGCGTCGTTCTACGGATGTTTTAATTCATTTTTTGAGAGAAAATAAAAATTGGCCTTAAATAGGATAGCTTATCCTTATGAAGCAAGTTGTTTTAAATCAAGGTCCACTGTTTAGTTCGTTATTTAACTTTCAGCGGGTCATTTAAAATGAATGCTTTTAAATGCCAAGGTGAAGTATTGTTTTTCAGTTTAAAAATTGGAAAGCAAAGGTTGAATAAGAAATGGTGAACAATAAATTTATTTGTTTTGCTTTTTGTTTTATCTTAGCCACATCAAACTAATATGCTATGCTCATCACAAAACTTCCTTCTATCTATACTATTCTAATAGATTAATTTATTGTGGCATCAATGATTATGAATATAAAGCATACTCTGCATTTCTTTGAATTTAACAGGGAATTACAGTGATCGGTGAATTACAAATGCTGTTGTTCTGTTCTTCTTTTAATTCATTGATCATTGTAACTGCGTGTTAAATTTGGAGAAATACACAATAGTTTATATTCATAATTGTTGATACTATTATCTATGTACAGTAATACCTCGGATTTCGTTGACTTTGATTATCGTCGGTTTCGGTTTTCGTTTGTTTCCAGTGTATTTTTGTGCATTTTTTTTTTTTATTATTGTTTGCGAGTGCTCAATCATGGTACCAAAGAAAGTTTCTTGTAAGCAACTTGTTTAATGATAATGTCTTGCCCCATTTGAGGCAAATCTTAAAGAGGCGGCAGAAACAGACCACTTTGACTTTGAACAGTTTTTTGAGGGACATATAGTGGCTCACAAAAGTGTTCGTACACTTACATATTTCAATAAAATAGTGCTCTATCCATTAATTAAAATTAATATTCCAGAATAGGCATTTAAGAATAAGATCTATAACTTATTCTTAACAAAACTACATAAAATATTTTAAATACCCAGTATAACTTTATTTTGTAGAAATTAATAATCAAAAAATAACACAAAAGTTACCTCACAAAAGTCTTCGTACACTTTAAAGAAATCGCTACATATTAGTAAATATTGTAAAATTTTGTTAAATTAGTACTTAGTAGATAATCCTTTAGCATCCACAACAGCTTTTAAACGCCTGGGACTAGATTTCACAAGTTTTTTTTTTTTTTTTTTTTTGTTTTTTTTGTAGAACTTGTGGACAATTATAAAGACACCAGAGGCGAACGTTGAGCCAGCCGTGTGCTTAGGATCGTTATCCTGATAAAAAAACAAAATTGTTTCCAATACCCAAATTTTGGGCTGATAATTTTAAATTGTCTTTTAAAATATTTAAATAAAGAGCATGATCTATTATGCCATCTATAAATACTAAATTACCTAGTCCTGATGCTGTCATGCACCCCCACACAAGGATACCTCCACCACCATGCTTAACTGTTCCAACTAAGTTCTTGGGATTAAGTTCTTCATTTTTTCTTCTCCATACAATTATACGCCCATCGGAGCCAAAAATGTTAAATTTACTTTCGTCTGCAAATAAGACATTATTCCAATACGATTCGGGTTTATTTATCATTGATTTTGCGAAGGAAAGCCTGAGCTTTCTGTTTTTTGCACTAACAAAAAATTTTCTTACGGGCAGAACGCCCATTTAATCCAGCTGATCTCAGAACGCGTCGAACAGTTTGAGGTGAAATTGAAGTAGAATATTTTTCATTAAATTCTGTAGCAACTTTTACAGCACTTAAACGTGGATTTTTTACAATTTTTCTAATCATAATTCTTTGATTGCGTTGTGTTAACTTTGACGGACGACCTTTTCTTACTTTGTTTTCGATCCGATTTTCTTCTTTAAAACGTTTTATCACATATTGCACTGTAGAATTTGATAAATTATCTAATTTAGCAATATTTCTAATTGATTTACCACTATTATGATGAAAGATAATTAATTTTTGAATGCTGTTAGTTGTTTCTTTACGATTACGAGCCATTTTTAATAATAAATAGAATATTACGGACCAATCAAGCAAAATATAAAGCCAAACTATTTTTTAATGTCACCAAAATGCAAAATAAAAATAGAATGACAGACGATAATTTTAATTATGATTTTATCCGAAAATGTTTCAGTGTACGAAGACTTTTGTGGCGTGTTTTTTCTCTCCCTCCTTCTATTTTTATTTTTAGATAAAAAAGAAAACAGTTAATATTAAAAAAATTGCTGGGTGTTATTTGGAATAACATAGAGATGGTGTGAAAAAATATTGGACTTCATATTCTAAATCAATTCCAGGGAAAATCCTTTTTACTGCAAAATTTTAAAGTGTACGAACACTTTTGTGAGCCACTGTAGCTCCTCTGACTTTAAAGCTAGTCCTACTGTCAAAAGACGAAAAAGGGAAGTGACCCCAGGTATCATACTCCTTGATATCATACTCCAAGAACACTATATTAATTTCTTATTGTTTTTAGTATTAAACGCTATACTTATTCTCTTTAAAATGTGTCTTTGGTACGTATTTTGGAGTGTTTAGAACGAATTAATTAGATTTACATAGATTCATATGGAAATAATTGCCTCGGTTTTCATCGGTTTTCATCGGTTTCGGATTGTTTTCGGACGGATTATCGACGAAAACCGAGGTATCACTGTATTTAAAACACAAGGCTGTTTTTGTTCGATAAGTTTAATGCATCAAAAACCTGGTAAACGCTGGGCTCGGGTCTCTGAGATCATCGGACGACCTCTGCGGCCGAAGTATGATAAGGGGGTCTTGAGAGAAGTAATGGGGTTTATTTATCTTTATAGATTATATCTTTATTGATGGCATTTTGTTATTACAATTCAAAATAACTTAAAAAAAAATTTTAACAGAAAATGACGCTTGCTTTAAAAAACATGCATTTTTTATAAATCTGTTACAGTTCAATATATATATATATATAAGTGCTATATGGTATAGTAATCTCATTGTATATGGTCAGTTGCTTCTGTTACAATGGTTAATTTTTACAATAAGTTTATATATATATATATACGCTGTTACTGAGTTTGAGACTCTAGGCGAAGTGTTTCGTGAGTGAAAATAGCGTCATATTTAAAAGAAAACTATCATTTTCTTTGATAAAGCTAAACATTTTACTACTAATGCTTCTAAAAGATATACATTTCTCGAATTTTTACTCGCTGGTACTGATATTAGAACCTCAAGTCTTTCCTGTGGTAAACGTGTCTTCAAGTTTGGAAATATCTATATATTTAAAGCACAAGGCTGTTTTTTTTATAGTCATCCGCCCTGAGCTTTCTATTGAACCAATTTGATTAATTTTTTTTTTTTTTTTTAATGAAAGCTGTTCATTTGCAGGTGTACCCGCACTAGCTATTTTTTCTAAATATTCCAATTTTTTTTTATTTTACTGTTATTATTAAATGTTTTCTTTCAAATTTCTTCAAATGGTGGCAATCGGATTACTTCCATTGTTGCAGAGAAAAGAAAAGAAATGGGGCTTATTTTTCGTTATTGGTTATATTTTTGTTGATGCCATTTTCTCATTACAATTCACAATAACCTTTTTTAAAAAATTGAACAGAAAATGATGTCACGCTTTAAAAAATACGTATTTTTCCTCATAAAGCTGCTACAATCGCGACTTACGTTATAAACGAAATATTCGATATTTTTCATTCCACTGATGCTGAGTTTGAGGTTTGAGAGACGCTAGGCGAAATGCTTCAGTGAGTGAAAATTACGTCATATTTAAAAGATATCTTTTATTTTTCATGAAACTAAATATTTTTCTAATGCGTCTAAAAGGTTCACATGCAGAGTTGTGCCTGACAAACATGACTTCACTTCAAGTTTAAAAATGTGTTTATTAAGGGGGAGTAATATTTTTACTAGCGACTAGAATTTGTAGCTGTCTATCAGATTTTTAAGAACCCTGTTTGTACGTATATTATAAATTCAACGAAGCAGTTCATTTTTTAAAATTTTTCTCAGAAAGTTTTGTCAGGACCACAATATACTAGTTAGTTTTTAGCTCACAGGCTATCAAAGCCTGAGAGCTAATGTGCCCGCCCGTTCTGTATGTACGTATGTATGTATGTATGTACGTAACGCGATAACTCGTGATAGAATTATCCGTTTTGCTTCAAATTTTGTTTACAGGTTCATTCTAATAAGGGGCTTCCCTGATTAGTTTTGGGAGTTCATTGGTTAAGTATAAAGGGGGAAAATGGGGGGCTAACTCACCCTTAATTTAGATAAATGGGTTTTTCATGCAGAAGTATCCGTTTTTCTTCAAATTTCGTATATAGGTTCATTGTGATAAGGTGCTTCCCTGATTATTTTTGGGAGTTCATTAGTTAAGTATAAAGGGGGGAAACGGGGGGCTAACCCCCTTAATTTAGATAAATGGGTTTTCCATGCAGAATTATCCGATTTTCTTCAAATTTTGTATATAGGCTCATTGTGATAAGGCCCTTCCCTGATTTGTTTTGGGAGTTCATTGGATAAGTATAAAGGGGGGTAAACGGGGGGGTTAATCCCCCTTAATTTAGATAAATGGGTTTTTCATGCAGAATTATCTGATTTTCTTCAAATTTTGTGTATAGATTCATTGTGGTAAGGCGCTTGCCTGATTAGTTTTGGGTTTTCATTGGTTAAGTATAAAGGGGGGAACGGGGGGCTAATCCCCCTTAATTTAGATAAATGGGTTTTCAAGCAAAATTATCCGATTTTTTTCAAATTTTGTGTATAAATTCATTGTGGTGAGGCGCTTGTCTGATTAGATTTTGGGCGTTTATTGGTTAAGTATAAAGGGTGGGAACGGGTGCTTATCCCCCCTCCTCCTTAATATATTGTCGATTTCTTTATTTTTCGAGTGGCATTATTCTTTGAAAAAATAGCATAATATACAATTAGTGTGAATAGCCTGTGAGCTCAATGCCCTCAGTTTAACTGGGCAGTTTTCTTTATTTAGTTTACAGGCTATCAAAGCCTGAGAGCTAATGTGCCCGCCCGTTCTGTATGTATGCACGTACATACGTAACGCGATAACTCTTGATAAAAATATCCGTTTTTCTTCAAATTTTGTTTATATGTTCATTCTGATAAGGCGCTTCCCTGATTAGTTTTGGGGGTTCATTGGTTCAGTATAAACGGGGGGGACGGGGGATAATCCTCCTTTAATTTAGATAAATGGGTTTTTCATGCAGAATTATCCAATTTGCTTCAAATTTTGTATATAAGTTCATTGTGATAAGGAAGGCGCTTTCCTGATTAGTTTTAGGGGTTCATTAGTTAAGTATAAAGGGGGAGGCACGTGGGGCTAATACACCCCCTTAATTTAAGTAAATGGGTTTTTCATGCAGAATTATCCGACTTGCTTCAAAATTTTTATACAGTTTCATTGTGGTAAGGCGCTACCCTGATTAGTTTAGTGAGTTCATTGGTTCAGTATAAAGGGGGAGGACGGGGGATAATCCCCCCCCCCTTAATTTATTGTCGATTTCTTTATTTTTCGAGAGGCATTATTCTTTGAAATAAGAGTATAATATACAATTAGTGGGAATAGCCTGTGAGCTCAATGCCATTTAGTTTAACTGGCCACTTTTCTTTATATTTTGATTTGTTTTGTTTTTGACAAAACAATTATCTCTAAATTAGATAGCATACGAAACAAGTTGTTTTAAATCACGGCCTTCTATTTAGTTAGTTATTTAACCTTTAGAAGATCCGTTTAAATGAATTCGCAAGTAAATGTCAAGGCGAAGTATTGTTTTTCATTTTGGAAATTAGAAATGAAAAGTCGAAATAGGTAATGATCGGCAATAACAAATTTATTTCTCTTGCTTTTTGTTTTATTTTAACCTAATCAAATAGAAATGAAAGTATAACGGAAAATCATGCATCAAGCATAGATTATGAAACATTTTCTAACACTAACAGAATATTATTATGAAATTTCATTTTACTTACCCATCATAGGTAGTATAGGGTAAGTCTTGTAATCGTTTTAAAAATCAAAAAAAAAAAAACATTTTTGACGGATTTACATGTTTTAGACACTGGAGATTCCGAAAAACATATTTTTAGAAAAACATTTTTGCCGTCCGTCTGTCTGTGTGTGTGTTTGTATGTCTGTATGTCTGTGCGTCTGTAAACTGTAGACTTGAAATTTGGTATGTACTTAGTATGTAATAATGAGAAGAAGCCTATTGAATTTCAGTAACCTCGATTATCCGGAACTATTTTTTTCGGACTCTCAAAATATTCGTTCTGATTAAAGGTAATAATAAAATAATTTTTTTTCGAAATTATTTAATTTAAGGAGTGAATATAAAAGACAATGAAAAAACATAAATTTTGCATAAAGAATGAAGTCGATCGTTATCATGAGTTACCGAGGTATTTGTCATCCTATTTTCCACACTCTTCGTTTTTTCATGACCCTGTATTTCATCCCAATTTCAATTCCAAGATATATATTTCAATTGGAAATGAGATGCTTCATCCGACGCAGTAAACTCTTAGTTTATATGATTATCATTTTTAGAGATATGAGGATTTTTCTTTTACGCAATTCAGTAAGAGAGCCTTTAAAGTTTAGGACGTCATCAAGCCACGATTTTATTCGAATTGCAATCAATTTTGTAAATAGTTTAAATATGTTTTACTTTCATATTTTATATTATGCATATCCATGATGGGTAAGTATTAGGGTGGCCCACAACGACTAGTTTTTCATATAATCAAATCTATCACTGTCCATCCTGCAACCGAATTATTTTGTGCGTCTCTGTAAAAGATAAATGCTATGCACTCCTTAATCTATAGAAACCATGATATAATGTACCCCATTGATCCTTTTTAGGTGCGTTCGTAATTATATAAACACATACAACCTATAGTCGTCGTCTGGTCCGTTCGTCCGCATATAACAGCGCAAAAATATCCAACCGATTTTTTTAAAATTTAATATATATCCAGAATTTTGTCGGGTCATTTCAAATTTTATGAAAATCGAATCAAAACTTAAAAAGATATTAATAAATTTTTTCTTTATTCTATTAAATCATATCATACGTAACCTATATAGTAAAAGCGAAAGTCATGTGACTGAGGAAAACAATTACGGGCTAACCACATTTTTTTTCCATATGCCAAACAGCCATTTTTATTCAAAATTATTTTTTCGAATAAAATTGCATAAAAGTTACATTTTTAGAAAGATCGTTCAAAAAAATTGTTTGTTTGAGAGAGGAGTTAGATTAAAAAATGTATAGATTCTGAGATAACTTCAGTGAAAATTAGGTTAACAGCCGAATATATCAATTCATTAAAGTAAATAAACAACAGATTCATTCATCGTGAGTCATAGAAATCATAAACTATGGAGGTAATCATTCGCAAAGCAAGCTCTCCAGGGTGAATTTTACAGCGCTGTCTGGTGTTGAAAAAAAATGTTTACATCTGTAAACATGGCATACATAATAAGAAAAAAAAGTCCTAGCGGCCTGTACCGGGAGGAAAGGGTAGCTTTCATAGTTCTTGTTTTTAAAAATTCAACTCATCTTACTCAAACACCCAAAGCTAAATTACTTAGAACTCGATTATGGAAAATTTAATCCCGGTTTTCGTCAATACTGAATTTGAATGCGAATTTCAGCACGAGAATTACAGCAAAACAAAAATCAGATTGTTTCAAAATGTCAGCCACTCTAGAATTTCAAACCGCCATATCTCTGCCATTTTTTAAGATAAAGCCAAGATAAAAACTGTTCCGGAATCTTTGTATCACGATCTAATACTTAACGGAAACAACTTTTTCAATTTATAATTTTATATACATCTTTTTGAATTTTTTTTTAAAAAAGTATAAAAATTTAACTTGCCGCCATTTTGAAACAAGGTGGGGCATGAAGCTGGCCAACGAACACTGTCGAGACCTTGGTATGTTCTATACACATAATGAGTCACATTCATATCGGTTCATAAATACGACAGTTACAGCATAACAAATATCAGATTGTTTCAAAATCTCAGCCACCCTAGAATTTCAAACTACCATATCTCAGTCATTTAGGTAGATTTCGTAAGAAATACTACCTATTACATTCTCACCTAAGTTGGAAATTTTGAAAAATTTTTGCAGATCTACGCCGATCATGACTCCCAGAACCCAAAACCACCCCCAGTTCAAAACTTTATATATCTATCTATCTATCTATCTATCTATCTATCTATCTATCTATCTATGTCACTTTTTTCTGACCACGATAACTGGAAAAATTCTGCATTAATCTTTTACAAACTGATACATAAAATCAAGGGGCATAAAATCTCGGTCAAGTTCGTTAATGGGCAAAATCGAACCAAGGGGGGGAGGGTGGGGGGGCTTTTTGTGAAAACAGAAAACCCCCCATAATTTCTTAATTATGATACGTATCGAATCCGTTTAAAGTTATTATTACTTCTAGGAGAAGGGTCGAAAATGTATGTATGACAGATTTTTGATATAATTAAAAATGGCCCCAAGGGGGGGAAAAAAGGGTGGTTTTAAGAGAAAAAAAATCATAGCTTCGTCAATTCACAAGATATCAAATTCGCGTAAATTTATTATTAATCCTATTAATATTATCTAAAACTTTTATATTGACAAGTTTTTTATAGGACCAACCGTTATAGCAAAAAAAAAATTAAAAACAAAAAAAATCCCTGCCGGCTCCGCCTGCAAACAAGTTATTTTTCGAAGTAGGCGGTTCCAACTCCCGCATCTTTTCGAAACTGATACATAAAATCAAGGGGCATAAAATCTCGGTCAAGTTCGTTAATGGACAAAATCGAACCAAGGGGGGGGGGGATGGGGGGGGCTTTTTGTGAAAACAGAAAAAAACCCATAATTTCTTAATTATGATACGTATCGAATCCGTTTAAAGTTATTATTACTTCTAGGAGAAGGGTCGAAAATGTATGTATGACAGATTTTTGATATAATTAAAAATGGCCCCAAGGGGGGGGGGGGGGAAGGGGGGTTTTAAGAGAAAAAAAATCATAGCTTCGTCAATTCACAAGATATCAAATTCGCGTAAATTTATTATTAATCCTATTAATATTATCTAAAACTTTTATATTGACAAGTTTTTTATAGGACCAACCGTTATAGCAAAAAAAAATCCCTGCCGGCTCCGCCTGCAAACAAGTTATTTTTCGAAGTAGGCGGTTCCAACTCCCGCATCTTTCCGAAACTGATACATAAAATCAAGGGGCATAAAATCTCGGTCAAGTTCGTTAATGGACAAAATCGAACCAGGGGGGGGGGGGGGGGGCTTTTTGTGAAAACAGAAAAAAAACCCATAATTTCTTACTTATGATACGTATCGAATCTGTTTGAAGTTATTATTACTTCTAGGAGAAGGGCCGAAAATTTATGTATGACAGATTTTTGATATAATTAAAAATTGCCTTAAGGGGGGGGGGAGGGGGGTTTAGAAGAAAAAAATTCATAACTTCGCCAATTCTCAAGATTTCAAATCCGCTTAAATTTATTATTAATCCTCTTAATATTACTTAAAACTTTTATATTTACAAGTTTTTTATAGGACCAACCGTTATAGCAAAAAAAAAAATTAAAAACAAAAAAATCCCTGCCGATTCCGCCTGCAAACAAGTTAGGTTTCGAAGTAGGCGGTTCCAACTGCCGCATCATCGTAAAAAGGTCATTTCTTCCGCAATTCCCGACAAACAGGCGCCCCACGGTCTGCGTCTTCGAAATCTACCTGTGCCTGTAGGCCGAGCCGTCAGGGATTTTTTTTTTTAAGATATAGCCAAAGCAAAAAAGTGTTCCAGAATTCTTGTATTACGTTTTAAGAGAAAGAATTTTTTCAATTTATAATTTTTTTGTACATATTTTTGAATTTTTAAAAATTTTAAATTTTTTAACTGGCCGCCATTTTGAAACAAATGGCGGATGAAGCTGGCCAACGAACTCGTATGTCCTATACACATACTTAGTCACATCCAAATCGGTTCATAAATAAAAGAATTACAGTATGATATATGTCAGAGATATATATATAGATAGATATAGATAGATAGATAGATATAGATAGATAGATAGAGAGATAGATGGATAGATAGATAGATATAGATATACATATAAATCAACATTTGAACGGAGGGTGGTTTGGGGGTCATAATCGGTAAAAATATACCAATTTTTTTTTTTTAATTGTTTTCCTCCGAACGGCTGCAATACGTAGCTTTTTGTAATGAAAGGCTACCTAAAAGGCATTCTCATTTCACTCATAGCAGACGATATAATTTATTTCACTGAAATAATAACTATGATTTTTTTACATTGTAAAACTAGTTATAGCACGAAGCAAACGCACCTCATTTGTCTCGTTTAACGTACAATTTCCCAACTTGTTAGACAATACAATCAACAATCTGCCATTCCCAAATATCATCCTTCCGGCAGAAAATCTAAAATTTTACGTCAAGT
Organism: Maratus michaelseni; assembly: GCA_963931845.1. Taxonomy (NCBI): domain Eukaryota; kingdom Metazoa; phylum Arthropoda; class Arachnida; order Araneae; family Salticidae; genus Maratus; species Maratus michaelseni. Next base: position 200,638,976 of record OZ007600.1, read on the forward strand.
TATATAAAGTATTCTGCGTAGCAAAAATCTAGGAAAACTTAAATTTTACTTTTATATATTTGTTTCAGATTTAGCATTTTTAAAATGAAACTTAATCTACTTTTATGCTGACAAAGCACTGAATTTGTAAGGTTTCATCGTGTTTATATCTAACTCCTATTCTACGCTTATATGTATCATGAAAATGCATTACCTGACATTTTCATTAGAATCAACTATTGAAATGTATTAAGGTTATTGTTGTACATTTGCAGAATTCATTTTACTTACCCATCATACGTAATATAGGGTAAATCTTGAAATCGTTTTGAAAATCGAAAAAAAAAATTGACGGATTTACACGTTTCAGACACTGGAAATACCGAAAAACATATTTAAAAAAAAAAAAAGAAAAAAAAATGCCATCCGTCTGTCTGTGTGTGTGTGTCTGTAAACGCTCTATCTCCCGAACAAATTGCGATAGAGACTTAAAATTTGATATGTACCTAGTATGTAATAATGAGAAGAAGCCTATTGAATTTCAGTAACCTCGATTATCCGGAACTATTTTTGGGGACTCTCAAAATATTCGTTCTGATAAAAGGCATATAAAAAAATTTCGAAATTGTTTATTTTAAGGAGTGAGTATAAAAGACAATAAAAAAACATAAATTTTGCATAAAGAATGGAGTCGATCGGAAAATGAGTTGCCGAGATATTTATATTCCTATTTACCACACTCTTTGATTTTACATGACCCTGTATTTCATTCAAATTTCAATTCAAAGATATATTTCAATTGGAAATGAGACGCTGAATCCGACGCAGTAAACTGTTCGTTAATAGGATTGTCATTTTTGGAGTTATAAGGATGTTTCTTTTACTCAATTCAGTAATGGAGCATTTAAAGTTTATGACTTCATCAAGCCAGTATTTTATTCGAATTGCAATGCATTTGATAAATAGTTTACACACGTTTTATTTTCATATTTAATATTATGCATATCCATGATGGGTAAGTATTACGGTGGCCCCCAACGACTAGTTTACGTTGTTCTTTCTTTACAAGAAGAAAGTAAAAAAGAAAGTGAAAAAGTGAAAAAGTTCGACTTCCGGTTTTTGACGGATTTATACGTTTTAGAATGTCCTAAAAGCGATTTGACTGTTTTTAGAAAATGTCTGTCTGTATGTTTCACAAAAATTGTGTGCACTCTAACTCAAGAACTACTACATGAAAGTTAGTAAAGCTTTAGATTCATTTAGACCTTTACATAAATTGGTGCTGATAAGGTTTTTGTATATATCGCCAAACAGGTGGCGATGCGATGCTTTATTTATAACGATTTCCAAAATAGCTATATATCTGAAGAACTAATGCAAGGAAATTCGTCAAACTTCATATTATGTTCGACTTACCTTGAACTTTGATATCTTACTTTTAATTAACTGATTATTCTGAGACAAATTGTCTGTTTTTAGGTAGATTTCGTAAGAAATACTACCTGTTACATTCTCCCCTAAATTGGAATTTCTGAAAATTTTTTGCAAATCTACGCCAATCATGACTCCCAGAACCCAAAACCACCCCCAGTTCAAAACTTTATCTATCTATCTATCTATGTCACTTTTTTATGGACACGATAACTTCAATAATTCTGCACAAGCCTCTTCCAAACTGATACATAAAATCAAGGGGCATAAAATCTCGTTCAATTTCGTGAATGGGTAAAATCGAACCAGGGGTAGAGAGGGGGGGGGGGGGTTGTGAAAACAGAAAAAAAAAACCCATAACTTTTTATATTATGATACGTATCGAATTCGTTTAAAGTTATTATTACTTCTAGGAAAAGGGCAAAATATTTATGTAAGACAGATTTTTGATATCATTAAAAATGGCCCCAAGATTGAGGAGGGGAGGGGGGGGGGAGGGAGCTTCAGAAGAAAAAAAATCATAACTTCGTCAATTCACAAGATATCAAATCCGCTTGAATTTATTATGAATCCTCTTCATATTATCTAAAACTTTTATACTGACAAGTTTTTTATAGAAACCAACCCTTATAGCAAAAAAAATTAAAAACAAAAAAATCCCTGCCGACTCCGCCTACAGACAAGGTAGATTTCGGAGTGAGCGGCCCCAATTGCCGCATCATGACAAAAAGGTCCTTTCTTCTGCAATTCCCAACAAACAGGCGCCCTACGGTCTGCGTCTTCGAAATCTACCTGTGCCTGTAGGCCGAGCCGTCAGGGAATTTTTTTTTTTATGAAATCTTTCATACATAAAATCCATCATTTATGGAAATAAAATGATGAAGGTAAAAGCTTCCATCAGAAACTTAGCAGTGATTCTTTAAATTTTATAAACTTTCAGCATTTTCTGGCACTCGAAACGGAAAGACGCATTTAATATTGCAGATACAGTAACAAAGTTTTGATTTACTGTGTTATTTTAAAGACTTGATATTTTAAAAATGGGTGGACCAGAATTCCGATATTCAATTTTTCGCCAAGCTTGTTGCAGCATTTCAGCAGGTGCTCTTCCAATGACTTCAGTTATTCGTCATTTTAGATCATCATTATCCCGAACTGTAGTTGCGAACACTACGATCTCCTGTAAGGTAGCCACTTACAGACTGACGCAATCAATAAATTTATCCCGCGCAATGTTGTCGCGCCATCCACCGGCTTATCTGGAACTTATTTAATGTTTAAAATGTTGTTGTGTAAAAACTGTTTTAACCCACTCGCTGCGAACCACGAGTATACTCGCGGGTTTTCAATCTAGAATTACGAATTCGAACCGGGAATTTCGAAAGAAGAATTTGTATTTTATGTAATCACGAAATGTCTGTAATTAAATAAAGTATATATTGCTATTAGTATTTTCTGGTGTGAATTCGAACTTTCTAAATAAAATAAAATTCCTGTAATTTTAACCGGCAATGAACAAGTTAAAGTGTCTTTCCATGAAAACAATAAACACGTACGTACCTCATTTTGTTCTTTGTTTTTTTTTTTCAAACATGAAATGCTCTCAATAATTTTGGTTGATTGATTGATTGATTTTATGACGGCCGATTATCTACACGAGGGATATAGACCGTAGGGTGAGTGCCCTCCGTGGGGAGGGTCTTTCTAAGGGATCCTAACCCGTATTTACGGCAAGGTTCGAAGAAAACCAAGAAAAACTCCGAACGGTCAGGTAGACGAGCGCGACAACGGTTTGAACCCAGCATCTCCCGTCTACCAGCTTTGAGAGCAGAATCTCTCAGGCACTGGTGGGGCCCAATAATTTTGGACTGCCTAGTATTTCAATATTATATGATTTTACAAAATTAAAAAATATTGTTATAAAATAAAATAAAAATGATGCGTTGAAGAGTTACCTATATTTCCTTCTATCAGATGAAACTAATCTGTAATCCGATACCTTCCTTCAATTTTTTCCGCCTTTAAACAAGGATGAAATTCCTTTGTCTATTTTGCGATGCACAAACAAATATTATTATTCCTTAAATTGTCGTAAATCATGCTTTTAACAGCGATTAATGAATTGACCTTTCATTTTATCCTCAATTTTCGAACAATTGCCAATGTAATGGAAAATTATAATAACCTTTAGGAAACTTTATTTTAAACTCAAACAATACTTCATTTAGATAAATATTTCTTCTAAAAAATAAACGGGTTCGTGAAAACGTTTTAACGAAACCATAATGTGTTGTCAACTGGATTCCTTTTTCTTTCGTTTTTTTTCTCTCTTTATTTAACACTTTCCAGCATAGTTGAAAAGTGTTTATGAATTCGGTTTGTTTGTATGATTCAATCTGCCGCCTGTCTGTATGACTGCCGTCTGTCTGTCGGTGCCTTAACTCGCGTAAATATACTCGGATTTCCAGGAAATTGATTTATGTTATTGAGGTTTACTAAGGCGTGTTCGGTATTGAAAATGAAGTGTGTAGCCCGTTTACAGAAACAATCAAAAGGATTATGTTACATTGCAGTCTATAGGGGAATTTATTTCAGTGATTCAGTCACTATTTCAAACATATTGAAAATCTTTGATTTACAGGAACACTCAAAAAAAGTTTTGAGAGGTCTATCTAGTTGTACTTTAACTGCATTAGAGGATGACATCATCCGCTTCGGGACAAACATGGATCAAAGAAAAATAAATTTAAGACATATAAAATACAATTTAATCTAATATAAAAAAGCATAACTTTTAGGCTACACGTGAAATACCACTGCTTCGATCGACCGATCGATCGATAGTGTCTTTCTCTTCTAAACATTTGAATTTGAATTTTGCTTTTCAATCATAAATATAAATAAACCCGTGTGGAAACATCCACACTTTATCTTTTTCGTACTTTTTTTTTCTTTTGTAATCTTTGCTGAGCGGTATAATGCGGTACTTTATTTTTGTGACAATACTGATTTCAGAAAAATCTTTTCATTTCATTTATGAAAAAATGCTGATTTAATTTTTAATTAATTGCAATTTTTAATAAAAACTAGTCGTTGGGAGCCACCGTAATACTTACTCTTCATGGATATGCGTAATGTAAAATATGAAAATGTAATATGTGTAAACTATTTATAAAATGCATTGCAATTCGAATAAAATCGTGGCCTTGATGGCGTCCTAGACTTTAAAAGCTCTATTACTAAATTGCGTAAAAGAAACATCCATATAACTCCAAAAATGATAATCCTATTAACTAAGAGTTTACTGCGTCGGATGAAGCGTCTCATTTCCAATTAAAATATATCTTTGAATTGAAATTTGAATGAAATACAAGGTCAGGAAAAATCGAAGATTGTGGAAAATATACTTATAAATATCTCGGCAACTCATTACCCGATCGACTTCATTCTTTATGAAAAAATTACGTTTTTTTTTTATTGTCTTTTATATACACTCCTTAAAATAGACAATTTCGAAAATTTTTATATACCTTTTATCAGAACGAATATTTCGAGAGTCCGAAAAAAATAGTTCCGGATAATCGAGGTTACTGAAGTTCAATAAGCTTTTTCCCATTATTACATACTAAGTATAAATACCAAATTTCAAGTCTTTATCTCGATTTGTTCGGGAGATAGAGCGTTTACAGACACACAGACAGACGGACGGTAAAAAAAAAATTCTAAAAATATGTTTTTCAGAATCTCCAGTGTGTAAAACGTGTAAATCCTTCAAAAAAAAATTTGTTTTCGATTTTCAAAACGATTACAAGATTTGCCTTATGATGGGTAAGTAATACATGTTTTGACGAAATGTGTGTACTATGCCAGAAGCCGCTTCAAAATCTTTTCATATGGTAATCACATTTATCGCTCTGTGTTTTTTATTTACTTAGAAAAAGGGACGTTGACAAAAGAAATAATATATATGGTGATATGTTAGGGATTTACTTATAAATTTCGAAAAATAAAATTAAGATCACAAAATTAAAAATCTCTGGTACGCGAGAAAAATTATAGTACGAAATTTCTAATTAATAAGAAAACTTACTTTATATGTTAAAAAAAATTCTATAAAAATGTCCTGATTATTCACTAAGATTTTCTTGTTTGTTCTTCGCAGAAAATTTCTATTTAATATTTAAATACCAGAATTCGTAATCACTGCGCTGAATTGTAAGATTTTTAATAATTTCCTGAGATTAAATAGGCCGAAAAATTCTATTTAAAATTTGTGGTATAAATGTACGCACCCTTTGATTAAGTAAATACTCATATATATCATGTTATTTTATTTATTTTTTTCTTAAACTAAGTAACTTTTTTTTTTAAAGTCTGATCCTTACACAGCACATTTGTAAATAAATCAGAAGAAAACAAAATTTCGGAAAGTTGAAAATTGTGAAAGTGTTGTTGTGGTTTTTTTTTTTTTTTTTTTTTTTTTTCAAATTTTACAACAAAAATTGCATTTTTACTTTCTTCTGTCTATAATAGAAGAAGTATTGTAATCGAAATTTTTTTCGACTTCCGGTTTTAGACAGATTTATACGTTTTAAGGGTTAGAGATCAAGGAAAGCATTTTTATACAAAATATCTGTCTGTCCGTGTGTCTGTCCTCATTGTATCATCGAAAAGTGTATGAAGTTATGCATAGAATTGAATCAATTTTTTCTATAGGTTCTGTGACTATGGCCAGCAGGTCCTTCTTGAATTTGGAGATTTTCCGGCAGAAAGGGGCGCTGTAATAGCGATTTTTGTGTCATTTTCATTACAGTAGCAAAAAAAATTGTATATAAGCTTTTGCATAGAATTGAACCAAATTTCAGCTGTAGGTTTTTAAATATTGTCTGCAGGTCCCAATTAAATTTGGGGCTATTTCGACTTAAGGGGGGCACTGTGATAACGATTTTTGTACGATTTTCTCGATTTTTCGTACTTCTGTTGTAAATCGGTTGATCGTTCAGCGAAGGTAAAACTGAGCTGTGCCGAGTGGCGCGCGTCAGACACCCAAGTCCTGAGGGACTTTTAACGCTCACGACCAGGAGGGTCCTCCTGTATGTGCTGCGACCGGTGGCAGCACCGCCACCTGCGTATCACTCCCACTGAACCCACGTGTTGACGACAAAGGTCGTTGCGATACGCGGTGGATCCCAAAATCAGAGGAAACCATCACGAAAACACCTGGTGAGACGCTGGAGTCCTCCGACGGCTTCGTAGCCGGAACCCCAAAGGGGGAACCGGGTCGTAGGATATATGTCTAACTTCCACAACGACCCTTGCTGTCCGATCGTCGAGTCCTAGGGAGGGAGGAAACGACTAGTTCATTAGCCGTGGCGAGTGCAGCGAAGGTAACCCGGCGATTTGCAAGCAGCTGACGTACAGCAGAAGAACGAAAAATATTGATTTTATTGGTGCTGTGATAAAGAATTTTGAAGTATTAACATGTATGAGATAGAAGAAAATTTTGGGATTGGCACATGCGACTAGTTTCTTAATTATTTTTTTTTTTCGTAAAACCATTAATAATCTGTCAAAAAGATATTGTAAAATAGCCAAATTAAAAGAAATAAAGAACGTAAAGGATACTGAGTCCCCTTAAGGTTGTAGTAACTACAAGTTTTATAGAGATAAATGATTTTCCAACATAGTTGAAAAGCGTGTATCAGTGTTGAATTCAGACACTTTTTTCCGGGAGGGATTTCTGTGGCTCCGGCGGGGGGGGGGGGGGGGGGAATTGCACTTTTTAACCATTAAAAGCATAAAATCTCAAATCTTCCGGGAGGGCATTTCAATGTTCCGGGGGGGGGGAATATCCCCCCCCCAAGCCACCCCCTGAATTCAACACTGGTTTATGAATTCGGTTTGTACGACTGTCTGTCTGTCTGGACGTCCTCTAACTCTCATAAATATACCCGGATTGTCATGCGATTTTTATATGTTATTGATGTTTACTATAGGATGTTTGACTTTAAAAATGAAGTGTGTAGCATTTATATTTCATTTACAGTGACACACAAAATAATTCCGTTACATTATGTTCTATGGGGAAAAATCATCTCGATGCAATTTAATTTGTTTTACAATAATACTTCAAACATAATGAAATTGATATGCATTACTGAAGTGGAGTAAAAAATGCTTTGTCAGGAGTATACAATAAGTACAATTTATAGATTGTTTACTTTTACAAAAAAAAATTCGTCACAAATTATGTCACAAAAAAAAAAAAAAAAAAAAAAAAAAATCCAGTACATTATGGTGTGTGGGGAAAAATCTTTTGCGATGAATTCGAATAATGTTATGATACTTCAAACATAATGAAATAAATAGGATTACAGAAGTACACCACAATGTTATCAATAAGTTATCAAGTGCGGAGCATTTAACGTTCATATTTACAGAGCCGCGCAAAAGAATTCGGTTACAGGACATGAAAAAATTATTCTTGATAGTATTGTTTCTGAATAATATTCCTTAATTGTTGGAAAATGTTTTATAATTTATGCCTGATGCATGATTTTTCATTCTTGCTTCTTATGATTGCAACATTTTTTTTTTTTTTTTTTTTTTTTTTTTTTTTAAGCAAAATATTTTAATCTGAAGTTTTTTTGTCGCTCTTACTAGTATAATGCAGTTCATTTCAGTATAATTTATTAATAATTGAATGAAACATCAAAAGAAAATATCAAGAGTTTGCAAAAGTTTAATAATTATTGTTACACTTTCGAGAGTTTCCGAAAACTTAAGATGTCAGCGCTGCTCGAAGAATAAGTTGTTTAACCTTCACCTCATTATCGTCTGCAAACCTTAGCGGCACTTGAAAAAATCAAAGGATACCAAGTGTTTCAACAATCCTAACTAAATAAAATAATACACTTTGTTTTGTGACCGCACGAACGTGTTTTATGACTTGTAGTGCAACAATTGTGTAGGCGTTAAAGATGTTCTAACACCTTTCTTTTGTTTTGCAGTAATCCAGCGGACCATATCTGTTGCTTACGCTTGCAGCATGAAATAGGATATTACTTTCAAAATGATGTAAAAAGCGTGTTGTGTCGCCTACGTCACAGTATGACGTAGTGTGCTCACCTAATTTAATCGGCAAAATCTGTAACTTGTGACGAAACTATGACGAACTTTGTTTACTAAGTCATTCCTTTTTACTTACCCATCATACGTAGTATAGGGTAAGTCTTGTAATCGTTTTGAAAATCGAAAAAAAATGACGGATTTACACGTTTCAGACACTAGAGATTCCGAAAAACATATTTTTAGAAAAAAAAAAAATTGCCTTCCGTCTGTGTGTGTGTCTGTAAACGCTCTATCTCCCGAAAAAATTGAGATAGAGACTTGAAATTTGGTATTTATACTTAGTATGTAATAATGGGAAAAAGCTTATTGAACTTCAGTAACCTCGATTATCCGGAACTATTTTTTTCGGACTCTCGAAATATTCGTTCTGATAAAAGGTATATAAAAATTTTCGAAATTGTTTATTTTAAGAAATAAATATAAAAGACAATAAAAAAACATAAATTTTGCATTGGATAATGAGTTGCCGAGATATTTGGAATCCTATTTACCACACTCTTCGATTTTTCATGACCCTGTATTTCATCTAAATTTCACTTCAAAGATATATTTTAATTGGAAATTTGACGCTTAATCAGATGCAATAAACCGCTAGTTAATAGGATTATTATTTTTGGAGTTATAAGGAGGTTTCTTTTAAGCAATTCAGTAATCGAGCCTTTAAAGTTTAGGACGTCATCAAGCCACGATTTTATTCGAATTGCAATGCATTTTATAAGTAGTTTACAAATGTTTTATTTTAATATTTTACATTATGCATATCCATGATGGGTAAGTATTACGGTGGCCCCCAACGACTAGTTTTATTATTATTGATATCACTTTGCGATATAATTAAGGTGACTAAATTTTATATCGTTTTATAAAAAGACTTTTTTGTTTTCAGAAAATTAAAATTTATAACTTTTAAGCTTTTATATATTTTTCTTTTTGTCCCACGAGTTTATCACCTTCCTCCAATGTAATAAGTGTTTTAAACTAGTAAATCTACAGATCAGAGCCTCACCGTCAACTCTACAAATCATTGTTCATTCATCTCACTAAATTTTAACATTATCTGCATATTATTTGATATCCTAAAATTCAATTTTTTAAAGTTATTTATACATTTATAGGAATGTAAAATGTATCGAAAGTTCCGGAAATTTTAGAAGTATCGTATTAAACACAATGTTATGCAATGATAGGATAAACTACTTATTACTGTATTTTTTCAGAATAACAATACATTGCTTCAGAGGGGCTCACCCCCCCCCCTGAACCCCCCATTGTTGCTTTAATTTTATATTCTCAATTTCCAGTAATTGTGCTATTTCATTTCTTGAGTATATGTCTGAATGTATTTACTATTTTAATCTCATTAGAATAACCATCTCTTTGTACAAGAGATTTTATCCTATCTTTGAAAGAATGCTTATATTTCAACCACTAAACATCATATGTTGCTGAAATTGAATAAAATTTCGTGTATAAAATATACAAATGTGAATTCCTCTTATGTGACCTGTATTCAATTTACACATTCAACGTTTTTATTATTTGCATTTGGAAAACCGATTTGGTAATCTTTCTTTACTATACTTAAGATAAATTCTCATCTATTTCATTAAAAAAAGCATATTAAAAACTTAAATCACTCGAAGATTAGCTATTTGCTAGGAGAAGAAATAAGGTGATCATCAAATTTAAATAAAATTGATTTTTTATGTTTTATTAAATAACTAGTGTAAATGCCCGTCCTAGAACGATGGGTAGAAAACGGGTTTTTATTTTACATTTGAAATAATTGATAAAAGTATTCATATACTACCTATCGACAATAAGGAAAACTGACATAAAACGTTAAGTTCATAGGCCTCTGGAGTTTTAACAACAAATTTTTAATTTTATGTAAATAAGATGACAGAACAGAGCAGACCTTACAGATCTTTCTTAATTCGTAAAAGGAAACAGATGTAGATATAGTTCTAATTTGTGTTTTATTATGAAATCTTAATTTTATTATTGTATATTATACAGAAACAAACACTAAACTATTTTAACTATTAGGTAGCTTTCAATACAAAAAAGTATAAAGCTACCTATTGCAGCCGTTCGGAGGAAAGCAGTTCCGGAAAATTTCGATATATTTTCACCGATCATGACCCCCAGACCCCAAAACCACCCTCCGTTCAAATGTTGATTTATATATATATATATATATATATATATATATATATATATATATATATATATATCTGATCTATGTCATACGATAACGCTCGTATTTATAAATCAATTTTGATGAAACTAATTGTGTGTATTAAGCTCACCTATGTCTCGATCGAGTTCGTTGGCCAGCTTGGTACGCCATTTTGTTTCAAGAAGACATTTAAAAATTTAAAACTAAAATAAATATACAAAAAAGTTAAAAATTCAATTTTTAATTACGTGTTAGGCCTTGATACAAGGATTCCAGAGCATTTTTTGGTTTACCTCTATCTTAAAAAATGGCTGAGATAGAGCAGTTTGAAATTCTAGGGTGGCTGACATTTTGAAACAAAACAGCACATTAACGCGATTACTCGCAAATTATTTTCTTTCATTGTTGTAATAATTTTCCCAATCATGCGCATAAAACTATATATTCATATCCGTTAGCGCCAAAATTGGCGACATTGGCGACAAAATTGGCAACATTTGGCGAAATATCGACAAAATTGGCGACCAAAATAAGTCTTCATAAATGAAGCCAATTTGGCTATTGCTCAATAATTTGGCGAATTTCTTATTCAAATTCAGTATTAACGAATCTTTTGTAAACGTTTCTTTGCCATTTTAACTTGCTGTTTTCGTGTAACATTAGCTAAAATTTTAAAACGAATATATAGGAAAGCTACCTTTTCCTCCCGGTACAGGCCGGAAGGACTTTTTTTAAGTGTAAACGTGTAAATGTTCCTTAATCGTTTCCAGCTTTTTATTTATTTTATTTTATTTTATTTTATTTTTAATCATATAACTACTGTTAATAATTTTATTTTTTCTGAAATCCTCTACTTTTCTGAATTCTTTATTAAAAATTAAATTCATCTTTCGTATAATTTAGATTTTTTTTAAAGCTATCGCTAATATGTAATCAATGTGTACAATGAACATGAAGTAATCAATAAAGGCTCCAATTCTATTTTTTATAATTAATAATTGAAATATCAGTGAAAATTACGTCATGTTGGGCAAATCATATAACTTTTTTTTTAAGTTTTATCAGTGTAAAAATACATTTTAAATTAAGCATAACATCACCAGCACACGTATTTTATATTTAAACACCATGAATCCAAATATATTCTTTTTAATTTATTTAATTGTAATTAAAAAAAAATACTCAATTCCATCACCAAACAGATTTTATATGTACATTTTTCTTAGTGCTTTTTTTAAATTGTGACTTTTTTCAAAGATTTAGAGGGGAATGCTTACCCTCCTGCCGCCGCCCAATGTTTCTGTATAATGGAAAATTCATGTTGTTGAGCGAATGATGCATGATTTTTAGGGTTTCGTTCATCTCACGAAACCCTATTACTCCCGCTCCGTTGTCTGTCCGTCACAGAGCCGTTCTCAGAAACTATATAACTTACAGGCATGAAAATTTGTTTTCTTATAGCTAAATACCTACTATGAAGCTCAAAATATTAAAATTTGAAAACATCGTATTATTTTAATGTAGAGAGATGAAAAACCAAAATTCTAACAGCCTTTTCCTATTAAATTTAAACATTTTTCGTTATAGCAGTTGCCAACAATTAAAATTCCACAATAAAATTCTTTCTACAATAATTAATTTTCTATTGAAAGATTTCCACGTGAAAAATGAAAATGAAATAAAAAAGTTTCACGAGATTAATATGACGACATATTGGTAATAAAACGAAATTTTCAAACATTTCTCAATAATACAAGGAGTATGAGTATGTGTATGTACAGAAGTCAGATTAATATCACGTCATTAGAGAATTAAAAAGAAAATTAATCTGGCGTCCTATTGGAAGTTTAACGGATTTTTCAAATGTTTGAGAATTATACAAAGCGAGTATCAATATGAGTAATAGAGAATAGTAAATATATGAGTTTGAGGAATGTATATTGAATCATGATAAAAACCCGATTATGGAAATATTCGCATATTTTAACATTTTAAAGACGTACAACATGTTTAATTTTGATTTTTTTTTTTTTTTTTTTTTTTTTTTTTTTAAATATCGCATTTAGTCCACATGACAGATATTATTATTATGACAGAGTATAATAGCGGGCTTCGCCCGCTATCGGACCTATTCAGATATTTGAAAAAACAGAGTTTATTATAAAGAGAGTTACATATGTTTTTAATTTTCGGGGGATGAAACGTTTTCCTTAATCAATACATTTATTTTTCTTTTAATGTTACGTGAACGACGTCAGGGGTAACAGCTAGTAAAATGTAAAATAGCTAATCTTCCTTAATCTGTGCGCTAGGTTAGCTCCAAACATGGGCGTTTGCTAGCAACAATATAGTTTAAATTCAATATTGTGATAGTATCAACCAATCAAAATGCAGCAAATGAGAAATTTTCTGGAATCTAGGGAAAAAAGTAAAACTCTTCTGAGAACTCTGCATCATATGTTTACTTCACCGCCCCCTGAATACTAAGCCTGAGTGCTAACACAAAAATGGCGGCGCTCGTGGGCCAATTTTGTAAAACCTTTGTACGATCCCCTAATTTTACACCCCAGTATTTTCTAAAAGTTTTCTTTGAGTTATTGAATCTCAAACAAATAAAGCGGTAAAAACTTTTAGAATTTATTGGTATTGAATTTCAAGGGACCGTATACACGCTGTATACACGCTATGACCGCATGTTTTTGTGTCAACGATCAGACCTAATATTCAGTGGGCGGTGTTTAGTTGATTAATGACGGCATGTATTTAAAAAGACAATTATGTGTTGTATATTAATTGATAATTGCTATGAGCTTACGAAAAAATTTTAAAAGATATTGACATTACGATTGCATTCGGTGTTACTTCGGTTCTACATAGGTTTAATTCTGATTCTATTGTTGATTATGCTGCTAAGGTTTCTTCTCATGTTAGAGAGAGTCCTTATAGCAAGATCCCTTTTAAGATTTTTCAAATCAAGGATAGTTGCCGAACAGTTGCCGAACAGTTGATGTCGGTTAAGGGGCTTCCGAGTTGCGATCAACTTTACGCCCAGTCTATATGTGAGTAACCTGTCTTGTAAATATTGAGCCGTTGGGAAAAGTTAAATGTAGTATTAACTACAAAAGAAAGAACAATTAAAAATAGAAGAAAAATTAAACAATGGGAAGAAAAAGGTAAAGCTATAGAGATTACGGATAGAGTCTAATAAATGGAAAAAAAGTAAAATGGTATAGCTGTAGTTAAAATTAACTACTGAAAAAAGTTGAAAAAGTGTAAAATAGGGTTCGGAACATGTTCGAAAACAGTACATAAATGCCAGGTGGAAAAGGCAGGCAAAGCTAAGCTTTAACAAAAATAGCACTTAAAAAAGAACAAACATTTTTATATTATTATTATTATTATTTTTTTTTTTTTACAAAAGTTTTTTATTAATATTTAAATTTTATTATTATAATGTATAGCATAGGAATAAGTTTAAATAGGAAAATACAAATTTATATAAAAGTAAGAGAGAGAAATTTGCAGGATGGTGAGCACTAATGCTCATAATCAATAATGCAAGAATATTTTGGACGCTTGCGGTGATGTGGTTCGAATGCGTCATAATCCGGCAATTCTGCGATTATATCATTAGGGAGGTCATATAATTTTTCATAAAATTTTTTGGCAAGGTGGTTGATTCTTTTATTTAATGTGGTAGTTTTGAGGTCTCTGCGAACAGTGCTATTACGGAGATAGCGAGAGGCATTTCTGACAGTACGCAGATTTTTGTTATGAAGTTGGCTGAGGTTTTTCATGGAGGATTTGCAGATATAGCCCCAGACCGGACAGGCGTAGGTGATAATTGGTAAAATGCAGGAATTATAAAGGAGAAGTTTGTTATGGATAGCCAGTGTTTTACTATTAAGGAGAGGTTTTAGTGCAATCATAGCTCCAGCGACTTTCCCCCTGATGGTGAGGATATGTTTTTTGAAAGAAAGTTTTTGGTCAAGGGTGACCCCCAGGTACTTTGCTTCATTAGTCCAAGGTATAGTGGTATTATTAATGGTTATTCTATTGGGATATGTTAGTTTTCTAGAGAAATAAACAGCAGCAGTTTTGTTTTCATTGATTTTAATGCGCCATAGGTCGCACCAGTCTAAGAAGGCATCAATGTGAGTCTGCAGATACCTGTAAAGTGTGTATAGGTGATGAGCGTAAGCGTAGATTGTAGTCCGCATACAGTGCAAGGTGGGTGTTAAGTGAACGAGGGATCAAGGATAGTTTTCTACCTTTTAATAATAATTAAAAATATTTGTTATTTTTTCTGGTGTGAAACTTAAATAAAAAAGAATCTTTTTAAATTTTTACTTGGTGTTTAAAAAAGTCTGTCAGGGAATAGTCCAGTCAAATTGTGCTCAAAAAGTGCTTGAAGTGGAAAATTCTGGTGTAATTGTTTTTAGTGGCTTATTTTATGTTTTTTGGGGTGCTGAATACGAATCTAAAGTTTTCCAACAAAATTTCGTCCGGCAAATTTGTTTTTTTTACAAAAAAACCTGTAAAAACACGGACTTTATTCGTTTTTTTCAAAATAACTCCAAAATTGTGCATTTTGCGTGAAAGTCGGCAGTATATGAGTTAAAGAGAATAAAATATCCTACATTTTATGTATTGAAAGATTTTTTCTATGATCAATGGTTTAGCCGTGAGAGTGCCGCAAAAATGGGAATTAAAAACAAAAACTGTAAAAAAAACGGGAATTACGGCACTGTATGTCGATGTAACATGGAAACAAACCATTTAACGCAAATACTAACCATAATTTATATTAAAGATTATATGATTGACTATATTTTATGCATTTAAAGTAGGGGGAAAGTGCGTTTCCGGCACCAGTGGAAGTTGGGAGCAGTTGGGAGCCTTCATGAAAGTAGGTGGAGCAGCTCCACCTACTTTCATGAATCAAAGTTGCTCCTCCTCCGGGGAGTTCTTACTCTAAGAGGTGATAAAATTTTCTAAAAAAAGGTAAAATTAGGTAAAGGAAGTAAAACTAGGCAAAATCGTCAAAAAACAGTACTTTTCGGAAAATAGCAAAAAACACATTTTTTTACAGCCTTTCTGTTCATAAGGCCTAAAAATAAACATTTCACTGTATACATTATACTATGCTTTAAAAAAATAGATAAAATTATCTACAATTTATGTGCAAGTAATTTTCTTGGACCTTGAATAATTATGAAAAAAGCAATGACGAATGCACGAAGTAGTCATCCACCTCCTTATTAAAGGCATATAACTTATATGCATCATTATACATGTGTGCAGATATGTAAAACGTTGATGTTAGGTTATATAGGTACAAAAAATTATAAATGATTCACGATTGATTAGTATGTAAACTGTTTAATGTTAAATAATATAGTAAAATAGGTAGTTATGTATTTATACAATATTAATTAATAATTATTATGGAC
Source organism: Maratus michaelseni (assembly GCA_963931845.1). NCBI lineage: Eukaryota > Metazoa > Arthropoda > Arachnida > Araneae > Salticidae > Maratus > Maratus michaelseni. The sequence goes on from OZ007600.1 coordinate 200,655,152, forward strand.
ATTGAAAGGAACTTGTCAGTCAAACCGAGTCCTCTTGGCCAATGGTTTCATGTTTCCTGAGGGTATGCCTTCTAGGTCTTCTACACCTATAAAAAAGAAATTAATTATATAATAGCTATTTACGCATACGGGCGCGAAAAGCCGTTTTTGTCCCGAGGATCGAAACTTATGCTCCGGAGAAGAACTGGTGTGTATAATATTTTTTTAAACGGTGGAATTAATTATAACTAAGTTAAGATTCATACAGCATTTTATCATAACATTATTTTTACCTCTTTTTAATATCAGCCCTCTTTTACAGCTCATTTCAGGAATCGGTCACTTTTGGACCCCAAATCAGGGAGCAAAAAAGCTATTATACTACGTATCATAGTTTTAATTGTCTAAAAACTAAATAGTTATGCACAGTGTATTAGGATACATATTTTGACCACACCAAATTAAAAATGAATGAAAAAATAAATGTGAAATGGAATGATTTATGTATAATTACCTTCAAGTACTTCAGGGTATTCCGGGTCATCTTCGTTTTCTTCTATTTCAATATTAGGCATGTTATTACAATTGCTCTCGCAGTTTAGACACATATTAGAGCAGCTGAGGCCTGCTTTTTTACATCCACAGTTTTTACGGCATGTCTTCTTGCATGCAAGAAATGAGTTTTAGAATGGCTTGAGGTGCTGGTGGCTGTAGCGTGGTTATTGGCTCTAGACCATCTTTGGTGCTTTTCCAACCCCATTGTTCAGGATTTTTTTCATTCCCAAGCCATTGCTGAACTTGAAAATACACCCTTAAAGAATGTTGTTTAGCTGCAGCATCCGTAGGAGGTAGGGACGCCAAATGGGTTGATGGCTTATATGCAGACTTAAGGTAGCATAGATACCTCAATTTGTTTAATGACGCGGTTTCCTTGTCAGATAATTTGTACAAGGAAGTCAAAAAACGATTGCCAGCATCAGTAATTGCATCAGCATCTGCCATAGGGTCTTTAAAATTTTCAATGGTTTTAATTAATGCCGGGTTTCTTTTGAGAGTCTGAAGAAACCTCATTTTTCCTTTTGAATTAAAAATATTGTTTGTGTGTCTGAAGAGGATTCATTATTATATTTATGTAATTGTTCAATGGATTTTTTTAAGTGTTTATTGCTATTTTCCAAAAATTACTGTTTTTCGACGATTTTAGATAGTTTTATCTCCTGTACCAAATTTTACCCCCTTTTTCAAAGTTTTATATTCTCTTAGAGTACTAGCTCTCCGGAGGAGGATCACCTTTGACTCTTGAGAGGAGGTGGAGATACTCCACTGCTCAAAACTTCCACTGGTGCCAGATCCACACTTTTCCCCTACCTTAAATGCATAAAATATAGTCAATAATATAATCTTTAGTATCACTGATGGTTAATATTTGCGTTAAATGGTTTTTTTCCATGTTACATCGACATACAATGCCGTAATTCCCGTTTTTTTACAGTTTTTGTTTTTAATACCCATTTTTGAGGCACTCTCACGGCTAAACCATTGATCATAGAAAAAAACTTTCATTACATAAAATGTAGGAAATTTTATTTTCTTTAACTCATATATTGCCGACTTTCACGCAAAATGCACAATTTTGGAGTTATTTTGAAAAAAACGAAAAAAGTCCGTGTTTTTACAGGTTTTTTGTAAAAAAAAACAAATTTGCCGAACGAAATTTTGTTGGAAAACTTCAGATTCGTATTCAGCACCCCAAAAAACATAAAAAAAGCCACTAAAAACAATTACACCAGAATTTTCCACCTCAAACTACAATTTGACTGGGCTAGAAGGCGAATCTATAGCATGATGTTTCTTGTTTAGCTAACAATCGCTCCAGGTACGAAAAACTTTTTAAAGAAGTTGTATTTTGCATTTTGACAGTTTTGTCTGCGAATCATTATTTTCGAAAATGAATATTACGAAAACTTTAAGTAGAGTTAGATGGCTTATCAGATGACTTTAATTCAGCTTCTATTCGCTTAAATGTAACTAAATACGAAGCTGATATTAGTTATTTGATATCAACCATACAACAACTGAAATAGTCCTTTTAAAATCATATATATTATAAAACAAGGAGCTTTGAAAGTATCTGTATGTTCGGGTTAATTTCAAAAGCTACCGGATGGAATTTCTTTTTTCTTCTGTTTTTTACACCATTGAGTAGGTTTTACAATATTATAAGAACACACATTTTATCAGACAATTAAATACACTAAACCAACATGAGTGAAAAATTGACCTGGGCCAGGACTCACCTGGGATACCTGGAGAACCTGGGATCTTCAGTGTCAAACCTGGACTGGGATGCTGAAAGTCCCAGGTTCGAGTACTGGCCCAGGACAATTTTTCACTCATGTTGGTTTAGTGTATTTAATTGTCTGATAAAATGTGTGTTCTTATAATATTGTAAAATAAAGTAATCAGACGTAGTGATTATGCTTTAATATTTATGTATACATTGAATAGATTGTTTTCCGGACTCATTTGTATGTATATCTGCTATATATACAGAATGTCCCCAAAACATTGAAATCGACATTTATTCCTTAAATATGGATCATAGACAAATATTACAAGATACAAAGTTCCGTAAAAAAAGGTACACAATTTTATGAAATCGATTAAAACTTTCAGGGGATTAAATTTGAAGAAATACAAAATTTAAATTTTTATACGGCCCCCCTACAAAAATTTCCCAATGAGTAAAATGTGCCCCATACACTAAGGTCATGTACAAAATTTTAGCATTTTATCATAAAAAAGTAGCAGATATATCTTTAAACAAAGTTGGTGAGGGTTTAATCATAAATTAAATTGTAAATGTTTACAGCTAGAGTGCAGATAACGCGACGCAGAAATGCATCATAAGCAAATAAAATATGGCTCTTATTTTTACAAATTTACAAAATATACATTAAAATTGTACATGATGGAATTATTCATGGTTACATAAATAAAACTGGGAAACGGTACTGTCAATGAACATTAAAACAGCTTAGAAATGTTTGACAGAAATGTAAACATTATTTGTGGACAAGCTTTGTTATATTTGTGTAAAGTTATTATTTCTACACAGTTTAAATACTTTTGTACCAATGTTAAACATTCTTGTGTACGCTTACTTGCGGTTTTTTACTTACCGACACGACACCGATAAATTGTCCACGATTGTCGTTATTCGACATCGCTACCAGTGGCGTAGCCAGGCAGGGGGATCCAAATGCTCTGTGTACCAGTAATATCGTAAAGTTTTCTTCGGTTTCGTTTTCGCAGAAAGTTCTCCGATTAGATAAGGCAAAGAAAACTTTATAAAATTAGTGGTATCCAGAGCATCTGGACACCCCGCCCCCTGGCTACGCCACTATCGCTACATACAAAATGCATTCATATACGCTACCCGCTTTTCCACTGAACGATTCGATGACGTTTTTGTCATCATAATATGATCGATGATATCGGCCGTCGAGCAATTTTGTCGTTGAACATCTAACCTTCCTTTCAAATCGTTCCGACATTTCACTCGCTGATTCGCTGTGTTACGAAGATGCTTTCCATTTCGAAAGTGAAAATATTTTCGTAAAAAAAAAAAAAAAAAAAAAAAACGAAAAAGTAATCAATGGCGGAAATAGAGATTGATCTCTGCTATCCAATAAAAAAAAAATCGTTTAAAAATATTAAAATGCAAACGCGATACTAGAAAATAGTAACCCATAGGATTAACATTAGTGAGCGGGAGTTTTCGCGTGAGGGGAGAGAACCCTTAAATCTATTGGGCATAGAAAGCATTCATAATTTTAAAATATCTCCTCAGAAAAGTAATATTTTCAACTTATTTTTTCTGTGTTCTTCTTAAAAGACGTCTCTTTCTTTTTTAGTTGACAAAATATTTCTAAAATATAGGCTTAATTTAATATTTTATGTGTTAAAGTCTTAGCGACGCTGGTGAGCTGTGGGTAAGATTTTAATGCTTCAAATAAAATTAAGTATCCATTTAAAAAATATTTAGTCAAATAAAGTAAGAAAGAGGCATCCTTTAAGAAGATTTCACAGAAAAAATAAGTTAAAAAAAATCCCTGACGACACGGCCTACAGGTGCAGGTAGATTTCGAAGACGCAGACCGTGAGACGCCTGTTTATTGGGAATTGTAGAAGAAGGATTTTTTTGCCATGATGCAGCAGTTGGGACCTCCCAGTTCGATATCTACCTGTGCCTGTAGGTGGAGCCGACAGGGATATTTTTTGCTTTTATTTTATTTATTTTTTTCTGTAAGAGTTGGTCCTATAAAAAACTTGTCGATATAAAAATTGTAGATAATGTTAAGAAGATTTATAATAAATTTAAGCGGATTTGATATCTTGTGAATGGACAAAGTTATGAATGTTTTTCTTTTTAAACCCCTATTTCCCCCACCCCTGAGGCCATTTTTAATGATATCAAAAATCTGTCCTACATAAATTCTTGGCCCTTTTCTTAGAAGTAATAATAACTTTAAACGGATTCGATATAGATCATAATTAAGAAGTTATGAGGTTTTTTTCCTGTTTTCACAAAAAGCCCCTCACACTTGGTCCGGTTTTGCCCATTAACGAACTTGACCGAGATTTTATGCTACTTGATTTAATGGATCAGTTTGGAAGAGATTTGTGCAGCATTATGGAAGTTATCGTGTCCATAAAAAGTGATATAGATAGATAGATAGATAAACTTTTGAACTGAGGAGGGTGATTTTGGGTTCTAGTAGTCATGATCGGCGTAGATCTGCAAAATTTTTCAGAAATTCCAACATAGGGGAGAATGTAATAGGTAGTATTTCTTACGAAATCTACCTAATATTAATTTACCGATGACATATTTTAACAAGAACGAAAAATCATGCGCCAAGCATAGATTATGTAACACTTTCCAACGCTTCCAAAATAATTTTACAAATCATACCTTTTAATAAGCTGAAAGATAACATCTAAGTAAACTATTTGGAAAACGCATAATATATTTAAAAACATAATTTGAGGAATTTCCAGCATATACAATATTCGGAAAAATATCCGAATACTTTTATTCAGCCCTGTATATGATCTATAGATTTGTATATATACTACATAGGATGCTAAATTTTAGTTCAGTTAAGAAACGCGTAGCACAGTTTAAAATTCTCCTTCTGGAGTTTCTGTCAATAAACGTAAATGTGTTCGCGAACTTTTGTGCTTCCCTGTATATTCTTCCCTGCTTCTTGTAATGCGCCTTAGTGATATATATAAATTTCAATGCGTTTAAAATAGGGAAACATTATTTAAATAAACCGCAGCCGATTTTTCTCCATAGACGTAATGTAACGGAATTCTTTTGACTGTCCCTGTAAAGTAACTATAAGTGCTATGCACACCCTATTCCATATTAAGCTTCTTCTAATGCACTTTAGTGATATATATCAATTACGATGTATTTGAAATTGTGTAACATCATTAAAATAAACCGCAAATGATTTTTCCCCATTGATCGTCATGTAACGGAATTCTTTTGAGTGTTCCTGTAAAAAAAAAAATATAAGTGCTACACACTTCCGTTGAAATAGGGAACATGCTATAGATAACGAAAAACACATATAAAAATTTCAAGGCAATCCGAGCATATTTACGTGAGTTAGAGCACGGCCAGACAAACCGAAGTCATAAACACTTTTCAACTAGGTTGGAAAGTGTTAAAAATACGAACGCTCCCTTAGCGAGGGGTATTTGAGATCTGACTGACCTCCTGAGCCCTTCATAAAGCTTTTAGGTAGCTTTCAATACTAAAAAGTATAAAGCTACCTATTGCAGCCGTTCGGAGGAAAACAGTTCCGGAAAATTTCGATATATTTTCACCGATCATGACCCCCAGACCTCAAAACCACCCTCCGATCAAATGTTGATTTATATATATAGACTAGCAGAACCACCCGGCTTTGCCCGGGTTAACATAAAATAAAATACAATAATACGACAATAACAATGACGACAACATGATTTGTGAATACGCAACCATAAATCGATAAAAAAGACAATTAGAAAAAAAAGCGTTACTTTAACTCAACCATAGAAAAAATTTCTCAGCTTTATAAATGAGAATGCGCACTTTCTTTGCGCATACAATATAAAAATATGCGATTTTCCTGACAAAGGAAAAAAAATTACCAAATGTAGTAACATTTTGCGAAATTCGCTTTCATATGGCATCTATCTATATTATAAAACAAAAACATACCCGTGAGTAATGTCGACATCATATTGACGGTAGCAACGACCTAACCATTAAATTTTGCTTGTTCTGCATATTTGTAACTACTAAATATCGCATAATTTTATTTTTTAAACTATCAATTAGAAAAAAAAATGCACTTTCAAATGTAGTTTGAAAAGTTTATCTCAATTTACTGATTTTTTATGGATTTTAAAGTAATATTAAAGCATGTATATATTTAATTCTGTGTCCAATCCAATTACGAAAGATTAACTTATTTGATCTTTATAAAGTAAAGACATTTATTTCTAAACATAGCACATTCAATTTTTATGTGGTCGAATAAAATATATGTACTCTCAATTTCATTCGTTTGAAAAGCGTATCAAAATTTACTGATGTCTTATGGATTTTAAAGTAATTTTAAAATAATTTAATATTTTGGAAAATTGTACGGTAAAAGGATGCTAAACTTATTCTTTGACGACCAATACATTCTGTGGAAATTATGCTACTTTGTGTAATTGCTATAAAATACTAATATTTTGTGAATGAAAACCGGCACATGATTTAAAATATGACGACACTTTCACAGGGGTAGAGTTTCCTGTGAACCAATACGTATCTAGTCAACAAATTCTTTCACTTCACGAATCATGTACAAACATGCATTTATATTTATAGATAATGTGAACGTTTGTCAACTTAACGTAGAGAAAACGTTGAGCTAAATTGCTTGAAGTTTCGCCAAGTTTCTCGCAATTTTCAAATAGTTAAAATACATTATATTATGTGTAGGAAATAATAAATTATGAATTACTAACTCCGCAAGAATTGTTACTTTTCACCTACAGTTAATTGAGAAAAACGACTTTACTTGACTGCGTCACGTCACATGCGCATTTGTATTAAAAACATGAAAGCGATTAAAGAAATCGGATACTAATGTACTCATAGAAAAATTTTAAACAATATTCTTAAGTACTAAATTTAACTCCGAAATTATATTTACAATGTAATTTAAACAGAATTTGCTAAAACTGCGTTTTGAAATTATATGATTTTTGATGCAAAACATTATTTTTCAAAAATATAGTGTTCTCTTCAGAATTGGATAATAATTTCGAAGCTGGTGAAATGAAAATGTCGCCACGTTGTCGAACGTATAAAAAAATATATTGTTATTTTTTAATTAAAATAAATGTTTTATATTTTAAAAAAATGCATTTAATTTTTTTTTCCCGATAAACCATTTTACTTTTAATCCCATTAGTTTTAACACCCATTTTTGAAGAAAAAATAATGGAAAATACCGTATTGTTTTCTTTAAATTAAATTTTTATTAATAGGACTATGGCGTTGCTCATATATTCTTAGGTTATTTTATTCAAAATTTAATTTTTCCCTTCTTAAATATTAAAATATCATGGGCTAAATTATTTTCTAAATTAATTCTTCGTGTGTGCATTAAATACTTTATTCGAAAAGCTTTCCTTTCATCATACTGTTAATTTCATAACCGTTAAAGATATCTTACTCTATTATTCAGTTTATATGCTTCCAATCTTCTCTTTGTGGTTTTTACATCTGGAAGCAAATATTTCAACTATCCTTTACCCTTTGTTCAGAATATAACAAATGCATATCTATCTAAATTTTCCTCTGCTGTTTTCGGACTTAATAATAATTGTTTATACAGTTCGTTCCTATCAAAACCGCATTTCCCATGCATTTTTCAGATGGTCACTGGGTTGCCGTCCCATTTTACTTATTTTGACTAGCCTGCCAATTATGGAATCCCTTGGTATGTCTACTGTTCGAAATTAGCATTGCGCTCTCCCAAACGGTTGTGAATAACTCCGCGCCATTGGCTTGATTCAGCATTTTTATGTTACCATTGTAACTTAATGAAAAACGGCAGATCATCTCTGACTTCCAAGCTAGAAGCATCTAACCTTTAAGTTAAGCTACGGAGGCCACCCCTTGTTTTTCATCGTTATGTGTTTGCAATAAAATAATTTCCATGGATACCGTTTACTTCCCTTCAATGCCTTGTCTTTAACATCTACAGGATGAGAATGCTGTGTTCTTGCTTTACCCACAACGCAATTTTTTGTACTTCCACCGTTTTCACCGCCCTTCATGTTTTTGTTTATCAGAAATATATTATTTGCTGGATACCATCTTATTTACAATTACTACAACACAAAAATCTACTCCACAGACCTTGGCGCCGTGTATTTACAAGATGTTAGAACAGGGGTGGCCTACGGAATAAGTGTAATGATCTACAAGATATATATGTTTTTATGTCAAACGCCTACAAGAAAATAATTTTTTGACATAACTAACTAAAGTTTAATGGACTTTGTCGCACTCCCCGGATTATAGACTGGTTGCTATTTCCAAATGAAACTCGAACTCTTGTGGAATATATAACTTTTCACGTATAATTCACGTATAATCCTGAAGTGTTAGCATCTAACTCCGAACATTTTTTCATATAAACTTTTAAAACCTCCAATGTATCCGAAAATAAGAGGAACGAAAAGAAAAAAGAAAAAAAATGTTAGAAAGAAGGAAGAATAAAAACGGAGTATATTGTGCCATCCTTAAAAAAAAAGAGAGAGTAACCAACTCAGCGTTAAGATTAAAGATGCTATCGGACAATCCAAATCTTTCCGCAGAAGTTTTGCTGATGCTGCTTAGAACCGAAATCGAAAGAAAACCGCATCATATTTTCTCTCTCCATACCAGCGATGACTAACAGCAACAATAAAAAAAACGGGATCCCGTATCTTCTCACCGCCTGCTAATTTTCTGGATTTTAACCGAAAACTCTAATTCTGCCAGGTTCCTGAACCGATCGGATATATCTCCCAGATTGACTGTGCTTTAACGTAGCGCATCTGCATACAACGATCGACCTTTGATGTTTTCCAGTATGCGATATTCCTACCGCATACCCTGTGTCAGAACTCAGAACAACATTGCATAAGAAAAAAAAAAAGAGCGGAAGAACTTAGGATTTTCTTTTTCTCTTATCCTCCATGCTGTATTGCATAAATTAGTGCTCATAAAGAACAACCGTATGCAACAATTATACATAATAAAAGTGACTGCACTATCACGTCGGATGCAATATTTTACATTGGTATTCCGAAACTTTTTAGTGAAAAAAGAATAAGCGATTTATATCATATCACAGCTGAGACTTCGGTATGCATTTAATATTCGCGATAAGAATTTGCGGATATAATTGACTGGAAGATTTCATGATTTTTTTCTTTTTAGTTTTTAAATTTGTGACGTGCTCTAGCATCAAATATACGCGATATAGTTTTGTTTACACAAGAAAGTTTTTTTCCCAAGAAATGAAGTAAGCTTTTTTATCTTTTTAATTGGCTCATTGTATTATCAATGGTATCTTTTAAAGGTCTATAATTTTATCATATTATTATTTAAGGCAATTTGAGGAGTAGATATAAAGTTTAAAAGGTTTATTTAACTGTTTGGTATATATATAGATATGTGTGTTTGTACATTTCATGCTAAACGGTCAGATTTTATATTTTAGACATACAAATAAAATTTGTCAACAAAACATTAAAAAAAAAAGTTATTATCTTTTATTTTAATTGAACGAAGTTTTATGAACAATTTTCATTTTTTTAAAAAAAAAGAAGGGTAATTATGCATATATTAAAATTAACATAACATAAAATTTAGGGTTTATATTTTATTTATAAACTTTGTTAATTTTTGTGCTTATGACCATATATTATAGAATATTAATATAGATTCTTTTAAAGCAAAATTTTTGAATTTTTACAATCTTTCAAGCGTTTGCATATTATATTTTAGATAGATAAATAAATAGTAAAAGGGACATAACAAGTATCAGCTCTTTTACAAATTATATTTATATGTTTATCTATTTCTTTTTGTTTATTCGAATTCTTGTATTTTAAAATATATGTGTGCTCTTTAATCTAACAGATAGATTTTTATAAGAGAATTTTTATTGAACTGTCAGATTTTTTTTTGTTTATTTAAAAGATGTGTGTTCATACAATATAATAATTCTTACAATAATGATAACAATAATATAAGGCTCTATGCATTTTAAGTTTTGGTACAGATGTAAAAAAATAAAAATACAAGTAGTTAATATTTTTAGAACATTTCTCATTATTCATTTTATGTGGATACCATCTATTGAGTGTATTGCACGGCTGACAATAGAAATCTCTGATTTATACAGTAATATAAAATATCAACATGTTTAAAGTAAATTAAATTCTGTCGTTATATTGAAAATTGGTATATACTTTAATTTATACTTTCCTTCCGGAATACTGCACACTTGGGTTGTAGCACAGTTTTCTTTCAAAATGTCTTGCTTTATTTCTCTTCAGGTTAAAAATTTTAAAATAAAATTGGTATATGGATTCGTCTCTATGTTGGTAGATTTTTCTCAAAATTTAGTTTGTGCACATGTATCAATACTTTCTAATCGGGATAGTAAGGTATTCAGATATGTCGATGCATTGTATCTCATAGTATATTTTTAATGCTGGCTTACTATTTTACATATGTTGAGATATTCTGCATCCCAAATGCATGCATGTGCAATTTTCTTTGTTTTGTTTTTTATTATAGCTGATTGTGTAAAAAATTAATTTACGACGTTTTAGAATTTCATTCTCATGTTGCGTATGTAGATAAAATTATGATGTATATGCTATAATTAAACTTTTTTCACAACAAAATAATGCAGCTGTTGAATTAATGAAGATGGATATATATATATATATATATATAAACAATTTTCTAGCATTGAGATCACCTAAACTGTTAAGATTTCTTGTATTACATATTTTAAAAGGGAATAAAATATTTTAATGGACATTTTAAATCAAATATAATGAACAACTGCCTTTTAAAATGCATATATTTACGCATGTATATATATATATATATTTTTTTTTTTTATGTGTATGTGCTCTTAAGACTCCTTGCTAGTGAAGTGTTTGTGGCTGCCTTCCATCCAATTAATAATATTAAAAAAAATCATCGATTCTAATTTGCAAATCTATTACACATGTAAATTATACATTTGATACTATTTTACAGGTATCAAAATTTCATCAGTCAATTTTTACCTTTTTAGATAGAATTAATTTTTTGGCTACGTAACCCTTGTTTATCTTGTACTGTCTCCCTACTTTAAATTTTGATGTAGAAGTCATCTTATTTTTCAACGAATATTTTTCAGATAGTCTATTTTCAACTTTTCGCACAGTGGGTATCAATTTACTCAATGCATTTCACCTTCAGATTTTTTTTTTATATTTAATCTGTTGGAAAATTTTCAATTTAATCTCCATTGCCATTTTTTTTTAACTTGGATGTTTATAAATTCTTTTGATGGGCTCTCTGCATGCGATTGCTCATTGATTGTTTCTTTTTCACATCGGATTTGAGCGAGATGGCCACTGGCTTTTATCATATGTGGAATATGTACTTACCGTTCCAATTTTTTTTCTCACTGTTACATGTATTGAGATTTACATTCTGGTTCAAAAATTTTACTTTTAATTTTTGGCAATGCAGTTAAACTTCACAGAAGCATAACGCTTGCTTTCTGATTTTTACATTCACATGTTTTACAGTTCTATATTTTATTATTGTAAGGTACATAATTATGAGGTATTTCTTTTTCTTCTCAATTTTTGTGGAAGCACTTTCAACTTTTGTACGTATCACTCACACACTGTATTCAGAATTGTAGTCTACGAATTTCACCGATATTTTTCTTGTACACACCTTGTTTAAATTTTATCGCTGACATTTTTGTGGATTTGCTCATTTGATACTTTTCACATTTTACATTTATACTTTGTCTTTTCAAAAAAAAAAAAAAAAATTCAAGAAATTCATTCAACACGTAGATTTTGTGAGTATTCGCTGCTATTCGAATTACACAGTTGTACAATGGTTCTTTACATTTTTCTCATTCGAATATTAGTGGATATTTTCAGGATCCTTCTTTTTGTACAACTCTGCACGCAGACTTATATATACAAAGATGTACAATGCTATTTTCCTTACAAAGATATTACAATGTTTTCATTTATGAGTTCTGCATGTGGGTTTGTCATCTTCTCACACATTGTTTTTTCTGTTATTAAATTTGTATGCTCACATTAAGATAGGTTTGCTTCTTTTTCATATTATTTTAGGTTGCGTGAAAAAATATCCCACGGTACTTTTTTAATTTACACATTGTTCATAGGGTCTGTCTCCTTTGTAGACAGAAATGTTTGTTCATAGGTCTGGTCTCTTCGTAGACAGAAAATGTTTGATCATAGGTCTGTCTCCTTCCTAGACAGAATTTTTCGTTCATAGGTCTGTCTCCTTCGTAGCCAGAATATTTGTTCATTGTCTGTACACACATACCGTTGGATTATTTTTCAATTCTTAAAAATTTTTCTACAGCATCTATTTAAATTTTTCTGCTGGATTTATTTCAAAATCCCTTGTTATCATTATCTTCTTAATCTTTATAGGTTTGGTAATTTTTTTTTAAAGTTATGTGTCAGGATATTTTAGATGTTTCACACTTTATATTTTTGGACGAAAAAAAAAATCTACAATATTCTTATTTTTGGCATTTTTTTCTAAATTTTGGACTCTATAATTGTAGGAGACAGGTGCTAAGGTATTTATTTTATTATAATGTTTACATTCGAATTTCTTTTCTCTTTTTCATCGTTGACATTTTTTTAGATTTACAAATTACATTTTTGTTTATTATATGTACATGATACATTTCTAGGCGATAAATCTCTTCACTGGTAAGTAATTAAAAAAAAAAAAAATTCACGAGATTTATCCTGCACTGTCAAGACTGCTGAGTTGAATGTATATGTGCTGGTACAGGTATGCTTTGCTGGATATTTTTATCATTTGTTAGATTCGTTTTTAAATATGTACATGTTTTATTTTTTGCTGCCTTTTAATTTTCATCTCCACATTTTTTTTTCTCTCACAAACATTTACTTTCATCATATTCTGCAACATGTACAAGAAAACATATGTTTTTACATGTCAGACATTTTTCAAATTGTTGATAAATTTAATGTACACGTTGGTAATGTCATCCGGTTGCATTTGGCTTACAAGAGGTACTCTCTCTTACACACACATACAATTTCTTTTTGCAAGCCTTTCATATGACAGGTTGTTGGGGTCCCTGCATATGGTCAACGGTAGGTATTGCAATGTTAAAGTTTATTTTAACACACGTACTTCCTGTTTGTCATTGTGCCTTATGCACTTTACCCTTCATTTTAAAAAAAAAATAATTAAATTTTCCATCAAGGTTCACACACCTTTGTTTACAATTTTATCTTTTGGTATTTTCAGTTCTCATATGGTTCAATATTTTCATGATATTTTATTTTAAAAAAAATTAACTTAATTAACATTTTATACATTTTTTCTTGAACATGCATACCAGCCATATTGTGCACTCAGTCATGTTTGATAAGATAATTTTTTATTCAGTGTTGTCTGTTACACAAAAACCACATTTAAGGGAATTGCTTGCATTTATACTTATTTACATGTCATTTTTACATCCCTAGTTAAACTTTTATAAGGTATACTTCAGTTAGGTATTATTTTTGCTTAATCTACACTCATATATATATTTTTGGCTTTTTATATTGGATGGAATAGTGCTGCATTCACACTTACATTGCTTACATTGTTATTTAATTTGCTAGGTGTCTTAATTTAAATTTAAGTAGTCTATATTATATATGTGTATATATATTTTAATACATTGATATAGATATACAGGACATTGCACATTCTAGTACAGATTCAACTGCGCATTATATATTTTGTGTAATTTACGATATTTATATATTTTTCTATGTTTTCTTTATTTTAGTAATCATTTATATTAATGTTTATATTTTATAAACATTTTTAACTGCATGCAGTTGGCATATAAAAAGAAAAGAAATTTTGACCTGCTGTAGTACTACTAATATTTACTATTATTAATTTCAAATAAGATTGATTTTTTTTCTTGTGCACATTGATTTATGCAGGTCTCCGTCCATAGATGACGAGATTTAAAATATTTTGTTCTGAAAGAAACATTTGAACAAATTTACTGCAGTTATCATGAATATCATGATTAGATTGTCATACGTATGACATTTTTCTTGGGTACCCATATTTTCTTATTTACATGTTATATAGTGTGTATTGAAAGCTTATATGTGTATGTATTTTCTGGTGGTCTCCAACTTAATACGCAATAGTTATTGTTTGTGTTTTTGATTGTATTTTTGTGTATATTTTTGTCTTGCGTGTAAGGATCAAGCCATGGTAAGTTTTCACATTTCATTTTTGTCGAAGGGGAGAAATATATGGCGTTGCTCATATATTCTTAGGTTATTTTATTCAAAATTTAATTTTTCCCTTCTTAAATATTAAAATATCATGGGCTAAATTATTTTCTAAATTAATTCTTCGTGTGTGCATTAAATACTTTATTCGAAAAGCTTTCCTTTCATCATACTGTTAATTTCATAACCGTTAAAGATATCTTACTCTATTATTCAGTTTATATGCTTCCAATCTTCTCTTTGTGGTTTTTACATCTGGAAGCAAATATTTCAACTATCCTTTACCCTTTGTTCAGAATATAACAAATGCATATCTATCTAAATTTTCCTCTGCTGTTTTCGGACTTAATAATAATTGTTTATACAGTTCGTTCCTATCAAAACCGCATTTCCCATGCATTTTTCAGATGGTCACTGGGTTGCCGTCCCATTTTACTTATTTTGACTAGCCTGCCAATTATGGAATCCCTTGGTATGTCTACTGTTCGAAATTAGCATTGCGCTCTCCCAAACGGTTGTGAATAACTCCGCGCCATTGGCTTGATTCAGCATTTTTATGTTACCATTGTAACTTAATGAAAAACGGCAGATCATCTCTGACTTCCAAGCTAGAAGCATCTAACCTTTAAGTTAAGCTACGGAGGCCACCCCTTGTTTTTCATCGTTATGTGTTTGCAATAAAATAATTTCCATGGATACCGTTTACTTCCCTTCAATGCCTTGTCTTTAACATCTACAGGATGAGAATGCTGTGTTCTTGCTTTACCCACAACGCAATTTTTTGTACTTCCACCGTTTTCACCGCCCTTCATGTTTTTGTTTATCAGAAATATATTATTTGCTGGATACCATCTTATTTACAATTACTACAACACAAAAATCTACTCCACAAGGACACCTACTGTCCACCTACATCCAAGGAATTTAAATATGTCTCCTTGGTTGAGGCTCAAGCTGAAAAAAGTTACGATGTAATGATTGCTAAATGTCAATATTTGACAGACGATTTTTGATTATGTTGAATAAATTGAATCATGAAGTTTGAATGCGCAAAAAATGTTTTTTTTTTTTTCCCTTAGAAAATTACTTTAATATTAACAAACCAGTGGAAACAGTTTGCCTTTGTAAAATTAGGAGGTAAGTTATTTATTTTTCTCCAAACACATTTAAATATATGTACTATGTCGTTTAAAGCACTTATAGTAATCTTTGTAATATGCGAAAAAAATCACAACTGACAAAATTGACGTCACTTTCAGATTTCAAATTATAGCGAGTTAAAATGAAATTGGTTCATAAAAATATTGTCCATACGCAGTGCAGTTTCTTTGAATGGCAACGGGAAAGAAATTGAATTAGAAATTGAGGGAAAAAAATAGATTTCTGTAATGATAAACTATGGTAAGTGTTTGAAAATAGTGGTAAAGAATGGTCTGAGAAATTTTTAAAGTTGACAGTAATTTTACTTGAGTTCTAAAGTATATGTACATCAAGTTTCGTTCAAATCGGACAAAAACTGTAGATTTGTATAAGGAACATACATACATACCAAGAACGGCTTTTATATATATAGATTTTTGTAATATGCGAAAAAAATCACAACTGACAAAATTGACGTCACTTTCAATTTCAAATTATAGCGAGTTAAAATGAAATTGGTTCATAAAAATATTGTCCATACGCAGTTCCTTTGAATGGCAACGGGAAAGAAATTGAATTAGAAATTCAGGGAAAAAAATAGATTTCTGTAATGATAAACTATGGTAAATGTTTGAAAAAAGTAGTAAAGAATGGTCTGAGACATTTTTAAAGTTGACAGTAATTTTACTTGTGTTCTAAAGTATATGTACATCAAGTTTCGTTCAAATCGGACAAAAACTGTAGATTTGTATAAGGAACATACATTCCAAGAACGGCTTTTATATATATAGATAGATATATCCATATATATATATATATATATATATATATATATCTGACCTATGTCATACGATAACGCTCGTATTTATAAATCGATTTTGATGAAAGTAATTGTGTGTATTAAGCTCACCAATGTCTCGACCGAGTTCGTTGGCCAGCTTGGTCCGCCATTTTGTTTCAAGATGGCGGCCATTTAAAAATTTAAAACTAAAATAAATATACAAAAAAATTAAAAATTCAAATTTATTTTTTAATTACGTGTTAGGCCTTGATACAAGGATTCCAGAGCATTTTTTGGTTTACCTCTATCTTAAAAAATGGCTGAGATAGAGCAGTTTGAAATTGTAGGGTGGCTGACATTTTGAAACAAAACAGCACATTCACGCCATTGCTTGCAAATTATTTTCTTTCATTGTTGCAATAATTTTCCCAATCATACGCATAAAACTATATATTCATATCCGTTAGCGCCAAAATTGGCGACATTGGCGACAAAATTTGCGACATTTGGCGAAATATCGCCAAATTTGGCGACCAAAATAAGTCTTCATAAATGAAGCCAATTTGGCTATTGCTCAATAATTTGGCGAATTTCTTATTCAAATTCAGTATTAACGAATCTTTTGTAAACGTTTCTTTGCCATTTTAACTTGCTGTTTTCGTGTAACATTAGCTAAAATTTTAAAACGAAGATATAGGAAAGCTACCTTTTCCTCCCGGTACAGGACGGAAGGACTTTTTTGAATTTTAATTAGTATTTTCGTAAAATATAAGTTTTTCAATGAGATTTCTGTCAGTTCAGTTGAGTCATGATTCTCATTACTCTACCACCCGTGGATCTGCTTTTCGTTGTTGGTTTTAGTGGAGAGGGGGAGGGGGTAATGGAGGTAGATACACCATCCAAATCTTTAAAATCATGAGTAATTTTTCTAATCTTTAGCAGAAAAATATCTAAGACATACGAAATTATTCCCGTGAATGGAAAATTATAATGCCAATCACGGGAAATCCTCTCTCATTCTTTCTCTTTGGAACCGCCCTTAATGCTTTTCACATCAATGAGTGAATACAAAAATTTCCCTTTGTTAGATGCGTATATTCATCATAAAAAATATTATGTTACACTTCAATGAGCGAAGCTATGTTGTACAGACTCTGATAATTTCCTAAGCTTATAAGCTCACTTGCTTTTCTAGTTAGGGCACTGACTGCTGAACAAGAGGGGCTGGATTCAGATCCCAATCTAAGGATTGATATTTGCAGTAGGTCGGATTGCACGATAAGGAAAGGACATGTTTACAAACAAAACAGTGCCATCACCCAATCTACCACTACATTTTTGTCTTGGAGATCATTGCAGGAACCGTTATGGTGACGTAGGCCAGTCATATCATAGACCAGTTTAACGTAGACCAATCAAATGGCCCCGTCTCATGTGTGCAGTAGGAGTCATAAAGAACGAACAGGTTTTTCTTGCTAACCAACTGTGACGTCGGCTGCCCTTTCCTTATAAACGGAAGTCATGGTCTGTTTAACACCACAAAGTTTGTGGTTTAACCTTCGTTTACAACACAGAGTCGTATAATAGGTTCTATTGTCTGTAGTGTGGTAAGCAACAGATGGCAGTAACACTCGTAGTCAACCAACCAACCAGCCTAAGTTTAGACGCAAACTTCGTATTAATTAAATCCAGCCAGTATTTTTAAACTACAGTATGTTACAAAGCAGATTAAACAAAATGATTCATTTTAATTACTTCAATACAATGCATACTTGTATGTGTAACATTTTATACATAATATATACTTTAATATGGTTTTTTTATTAAAAGAATAATTTCTGAGTCATTTACTGTAAAATAATAGCATATTTTCAAGATGACTGAATTTTAAAGTTTTTACGATACACACATTTAAATCATTGCATATTTTTTACTTTAACATTCATTCATTATTATCGTTTATCACCGAAACCACGCCTCCAAAAATTTTAAATAAACTGATATATCCCTTAAGCAAAATATCATATGATGTGCTAAGACTAAAAGTCAAAAAATTGTGGCTGTAATTAGACGGGAAAGTTACAGATTACTTATGGGTTCAAAAAAGATCGAAATATGCTTAAATTTTCCTTTGAGAAAGCTCGTACAATCTAAGTAAACATATATATTGCCAGCGCCGCAGAGAAACGGTTAGCGCCGGTACAAATTACCGGGGCCCATCTCTGTTAAAAGGCCAGTGGCGTGTCTTTTTTTTTTTTTTTTTTTAAATAAGATAGCAAAAATCAGATTCAAGCAATTTTCCTATTTTACGTAACTTTTTAAAACTGAAAATATTTACAGAAGACGATTTAAAAAGAATAAAAGTTGTATATGGTACATCAATAGCTGTTAAGGCTCTTCATAAGAGAACTTCCCGATTCACCTAGCTAATGTTAAACCTACGGGTGTAGGATGCATTCGTATATTTAAAACATCGCCTCAGGAAATTAATAATTTTGACTTCCGCTTTCTGTGTACATTTCTTAAAGGATGTCTCTTTTAGGTAGCTTTAATTACAAAAAAGTATAAAGCTACCTATTGCAGCCGTTCGGAGAAAGCAATTCCGGAAAATATCGATATATTTTCACCGATCATGACCCCCAGACCCCAAAACCACCCTCGTTCAAATGTTGATATATATATATATATATATATATATATATATATATATATTAAAATTATTTAAGTTAAAAAATATTTTTAGTAAATGAATTTATAGTTTTTATATTATTTATTTGTATTTTTATATTTTAAATTAGAAATAGTTAAAATCACAATGGTTAAATTAATAACTGCTACTTTTAGAAAATTAACTGTAATTTTAACTTGTACGTTTGAATTCACTTATTCACTTTACCATGTGCTTAGCACAAAACATTTTTGGCTTCGGATTCTGGACAAATTTATGTTGTAATGTATAGATTTTCTTTGTCTTCCTTTGTATTTATTTGTTTATAAATGGATTTATTTTCTTCCGTTTGATTTGTAGTGTTCTATTTTCAAAGGTATCCTTTTTTTTTTTTTTTTTTTTTTTCAATTTCTTTCCAATGATTGTTAGGGCTTGGAATTGTCACAAAATTTTGGCTTTAAGCTTGTGACAGTTACAGAAAACAATCATTCTTTGCTTATAATGTGGTTTCCCAGCCCTTGAAAAAGTAAATTACATTATAAGCTTGCATTTGTGTTTTTTTTTTTTTACTTATGTTTCACTTTTTGAATAAATACTTCATTTGTTAGGAGTATGTTTTATAATGTGTAATTTGACATAGCTATTTGGGGTAATAATTTCATTGCATTTGGTCAGTTACTTCTGTTTCAATGGTTAATTTTTGCAATAAGTTTATATATATATATATATATATATATATATATATATATATATATATATATATATATATATATATATATATATATATATATCTGATCTATGTCATACGATAACGCTCGTATTTATAAATTAATTTGGATGAAACTAATTGTGTGTATTAAGCTCACCAATGCCTCGACCGAGTTCGTTGGCCAGCTTTGTGCGCCATCTTGTTTCAAGATGGCGGCCACTAAAAATTTTAAAACTAAAATAAATATACAAAAAAATTAAAAATTTAAATTTATTTTTTAATTAAGTGTTAGGCCTTGATACGAGGATTCCAGGGCATTTTTTTATTCTACCTGTATGTTAAAAAATGGCTGATTAATTGTTAAACCGAACGCTTCTTAAGTCATTTCTGGTTGAACTTGGTTTCTTATATAATATCTCTTAATTTCTATATAATCTCCCTATGGAGATATGTGCCTGGCAAACAATCGAAGCTAGATTTCGCTACGTATTGCTAGTTTGGCGAAGAATAAGAAATGTTAGCATATCTAAAACAGTTTACTATTTTTTTTTATTATTATTATTTTTTAAATAAATGATATCAATTCAGGTGGTTGGTAGCGGAGGCGACCGCTACGGTGAGGGCTCGGGTTCGAATCCTGGTAAGGCATTGTGTGTGTGTCTTTAGTGCTGTCTACTTCCTTTTTGTCTATCCCGTCCTTGTCAAGAAGAAGGTTTATGTAATTTGTCAACGTATTTTATGTAATTCTGTGAATAAAAAAAATATGTATCATTCGAGACAAACAGCCTAGTTAGCTTATAGGTCTCAAAACAATTCTTCTTCAAAAATATCAAATATCAATTCAATCGCTTATTTCTTCTATAGGTCAATTATAATAAACAATCCTCGAAATTTATCATTGGCCACTGACTTGCAACCCCGCCAAATAAATAAATAAATAAATAAAATATCACCCAATTTTATTAATGAGTCTTTCGTGAATTTTGTATGCTGATACATTCTAAATAGTAATCATGCTTAAGGCTGTTAGTCAGTGAACTTCCCGATTCCCCTCGCTAATGTTAAACCTATGGGCGTAAGTTACATTCGTATATTTAAAATATCTCCTCAGGAAAGTAATATTTTTAACTTCTATTTTCTGTGTACACTTCTTAAAAGATGCCTCTTTTTTTTCTTAGTTGCTTAAAATTTTCTAAAATACATACTTAATGTGAAGTTTTAAAATCTTATTCAGTTAAACTAAGATTTTAACAAATAAAATTGTAAATGAAGCACATATTTTAGAAATATTTTGATAACTAAGAAAAAAGAGGCTTCCTTTAAAAACAGTACAAAGGAATCAGAAGTTTAAAATATTAATTTCCTAAGGAGATATTTTAAATAAACGAATGCATCCCACTCCCATAGGTTTAACATTAACGAGAGGAACCGAGTAGTTCACTGACGAACAGCCTTAAGTATTCCTTTCTTGAAAAATTCATACGAAGATGTCCCCTCACCCCTGGCAAAAAAATAATACTTTTGTTCGAGCCTTCAAATAGTCATAGACACTAGAAATTTTGAACGCAGGTAAAACCTGAATAATGATGATGCTTAAATATTTCGATTTTAGAAATTTTAACAGGTGAAGCTTAAAGAATGTCACTTTTCTACCCGTTGACAAAAAAAAAAGAGCCTTCAATTTTTTCCCAAATCAACTAAGATGAGAAATTTTATTAAATAAAAAATATATAGAGTTAAAATAATTATTAATTACTGAATTTAAGAAATAATAAAAAAAAAATAGTGAAATATTTTTTCGAATTATATTTATTTGATTGAAAAAAAAAAAAACCCTCAGAAGGTTGGCAGCTATATTTAAACAATTTGAAAAGCGCATAAAACATATTTATGATCTTCACTAATCTACCCTATATATATAAAATCCTAATGAAACAAATCTACCCTATATATATAAAATCCTAATGAAACAAATTTGTGAAACGATTTTATGAAACGACTGATTAAACGACTGATTACGTTTCAGGGATATTTTTAATAAAATATTAAACGCTTGATGGTGAAATTAATACCAATTGTCCATAAAAATCCGCGGATGTCAAAACTGGTAATAGAATTTTGAAATTGGAATTAGTTTTCGAGATATTAATTTTTTTCTAATTTTAATGACATTTCTGTAATGATGGCAACTAATTACTCAGATTTTTTGTGACAAAAAAGGGAAAAAATTGAAAAGGATCCCGATAGGGATTATTGATTTCTTTTTATTCGTCATTTTCAAATTGAAATTGAATTTATCTTTTATTTCAATCGATAATGAAGACAAGATTGTGATTAAATTATGTTTTTCAGGAAAATTTGAAAAAAAAAAATCACATTTCTATCGTCAGGATTCAATTGTCTGTCAGCATTTAATTTAATTTATAAACTGAAAATATTTTGATTAAATTCGTCCAAATGACGTCATTTATGTAAACGCAAAAGAAAGGGGGGAAAAGGAATTAATAGTAATTATTATTTATTGACATCATTTTGTTATTTTTTTGTAAAATTTAATTAAACGAATTTATAAAATCACTACTTCGGATATTTGAAACGAATATATCTATATAATAAAACCGTAAGTCATGTGACTGTCATCAACAGTTCCGGGATGTCCGTTTCACTTTTTCATATGCCAGGCGGCCATTTTTTTTCAAAATTATTTTTGCAAATAAAACTGCATAAAAATTACATTTTTGGAAAGATCGTTCAAAATGAATTAATATTTGAGAGATGACTTACGTTCAATTATGTATATATTCTGCAATAACTTCAGTTTAAATTAGGTTCGCAGTTAAAATTCTCTATCTATGAAAGTAAACAAAGAAAAAAAGATTCATTCGTTGTGAATGTTTAAAATATTAAACCATGAATTTTTGGATCGCTGCCTGGCGTAAAAAAAATAATCCGCACCAGTGAGACAGTCAAAGTTTACCTTAATTCTGTTCCATACAACTCAACTTCCGGATCTTTTTTGACGTAAGTTGAACTCATGTAATAATATTTAATGGATCAAATTTCGAAAAGAATTGTCAGCTTTTATTTTTTGCGCGTGCAAATTAGAAACGATACTTTAATTTGAAATCAAATGTTTTGATTTATGATAATTATTATTTTTCTATTTTCTATTTTAAACGAAAAATGTGAACGTCATGTATTTTAAATTGAAATAGCTGTCACGGACGCACTGGGGTTGGCGCGATTTTTGTTTTGCGCCAAATATGTTTAAGAATCTCCGCATTAGTGAACATATTGCAAGTGATAAGCAAACGGACATGAAGCATAAATTCTTAAGTGGGTTAAGCGGTTTTTGTCAAGAAAGATGAAATACATAACAACAAAAAATATGCGAAATGCTACCGCGATCGCAAAAGTTCTTGATTTGTCTATTAGATTTTTCCAGTTATGCGAGGAATTAAGGAAAAAAATAAATTATGAATAAAAATAATTTGTTACAATGCTTAACATACATTTAAGGGCGACCAAACTGGTCGCCAGTGGCGGCTAGTAAAATAATAATTTCCCAACTGAACGGAAGGAGAATAAAATATCCTGCTTGGTTTTCTATCCTGCTTGGTTTTTTCCGCCAAGCTTTTTAAAAAAGCGTCAAGACCCTATAATAGAAAAGCACCAAAAGTTCATTGAGTTTGTTTTCATAACTTTTGGTAACAAATCCTTCTATATTAAAAAAAAAAGTAATCTGGAACTGAGCCAAAAACGATTTAGAAATGGACCAATCAAATTCTGCGTAGATATTCCGGGTTATTCTCATCGCTTTTTTACTAGGGACTTTTTTGAGGAGCTATTACTTTTTTTTCTAGCCTTCCTACGTATTCGAAAATCATACCACCAGATGCGAAATATAACAAGCTTTCAGAAATTAAAAAAAATTATCACGGTCGGATAATAAAAATTCAAAAAATCCTTAAAAATAGAGTAAAAAATCTTTTATTGAAAACGTCATTTTTTTATATTGTTGCCAACTTCTAAATAAGCGTAAAGGATTATGTTTTATCTTAAATAAAAATTGTATTTGCGCGAGATTATTAAAAACAATAATGAAAGTTTAAAATAATAATTAAATGATCACGTGTTGAAAGCAGGAAATAAAGAAAATTACGTCATAAAAATTGTGTTTACACATGAATATTAAAAATAAAAAAGATGAATTAAATGAAAAAGTATTATAACCAGTTAAATAAAAAGCATTGTAACCTGATTACAGAAGATAGCCGCCGTTCGTGATATCATCATCATCATCATCATATTTTTAAAACAGGAGACATTACCAGGTTTTAAGAGGCTGTGAAATCAGAACGGGGGTTGGTGAGCGTAGCGAGCAGGGGGCAGAGCCCCCTAGTGTTTATATATTATCATGGTCAGGGAAGACAAATGTTTAGCTATTTTTGAAATTTAAAAATTATTTCATTTATTTTATCAAAATTTCTTCTGCTTTCAGCAAAAGCCTGATTAATTTCAACTCGTGTTTGAGCATGAAATTTTCATCACCATCCACCAAAACAAACTTTTGTCAGTGCTTCCTCTTTTAAAAACAGCAACCTCAAATAACTAGCGCCGACTCCTAGAGCCAAGACGCAGCGAAAAATCTCCGTAGGCAGCAGAGCCAAATTGAGACGCTAGTCAATTATTAAAAACACCAATTAAAATAATTTAAGACAGACATGAGTACACATAAAATAAAAATTTATAAAAAAATATATACTTAAAAACAGTTAAAAATACAAAATAGTAGACGTTTCGCCAAGCGACACGCAAGGCATCATCAGTACAAAAACAATCTATTGCATAACAAACCACAGAACAAGGAAAAGGAAAAGTTTGAAATCAAGGAAAGTTGAAGTTATTTTAAAAACAGATAATATTCATTAGGGACAGAACGAGCTTCATTCAACGTCTGCGATCGCAATTGAGTGAACCAACTCTCAAGGAGTAATCGACCATGGTAGCTGTTACAACCTGATTTCAAAATACTGGCGTTCGCAATTAGCGGGATGTGATTCGTCATTCGTTCGAACCGAGTCAATTATTCCCATCCACAACAGCAGACGGGTTACTCGAAACATCAAGAACCGTACTTGTGCAGGTATGTGGACCACATAGATAAATAATAACAAGATAGGACAGTTACGGTAAAAACTGTAATGGCAACAGTGCTAGCGCCACCAGTGACAAGGGGGAAGAACTAACCAGCCTCCGTAATTTACTTATGTCGTTGAAATTCGTTAATGCTCTATGTTTTTTATGTCTATTTTTCTTCCGCGAGGCCGGGACGACAGATACAAATATTCTTTACAATTGATCTTTGGCGCGTAGTTTAAGAAGTGTATTTTTATTCTGTCTTTTATTAATATTGAAACAACAGTTCTTTTCAGAACTTTTTCATCATGTCTAAAAATGTGAAAGTATGTCAGGCAGAATCTTGTCTGCATACAAATAGAAATTCTAGAGATCTGTCCTTTTTTGCTTTTCCTGAGAACACAAAACGGTAAGTGATGTTTATTTTACGTATAAGCATTTGAATAAAATTTTCTATGCTTTTATAAAAAAAAAAAAAAAAAAAAAAAAAAAAAAAAAAATGTTTACTAGACTACTTATGGCATTTTATTTATTTTTGTAGGTTGGAAAAGTGGATGACTAGTATTAAATTGAAGCCAAGTTCTAACAAATATAAATTTTTATGTGCTGACCATTTCCCTATGTCGTGTTTTACAAACACGTTGAGACGTCGATTATTGCCTGATGCTGTGCCTATTTTCCAAAAAGCTGGCAGATATGAAATTACCAATTCTGCTACTGTTGAAAAGTAAGTAAACTGTAAAATAGATTGATTTTGTTAATGCATTAAAATTTATTTTTATATAATTTTTGCCTGATATTTTTAAGGTATCCAAAAGTAGATCTAGGGAACATCTAAGGCTTTTTTAGGACCCTTTTACTAGCCTTTAAATTCTTTATTGTCTTCATAACTTTTTACACAAATTAATTTTATAATTGTATTACAAATTTTGCATTTTTTAAATGTATACTGGTTAATAATTGCTGTACAAGTTAGCAAGACACACTGACATATTTTTTTGGTTTCTTGTATGCGAACCCGAATACAGAGTAGTTAAAAGTGGGTTTCTCAAATTATTTTATTATTATTATTTTGGGTACTTTTATGTTAGCTGGGCACCAGTGATATGTATAGATATACACACGCACACACATATATATATATATGTATGTATATCACTGGTGCCTGGCTAACATAAAAGTACCTTATTTTGATAAATCTATATGTTAACTGCACCTAGGGCCAGCACATCATATATTATTATAATGTCATAAATGCTTTATAATTTGGTAATAAATCTTGGTTGTTTGGCGATTCATCCTCAAAGGGCTGCTATAACATAAAAGTACCAATTTTTTTTTCATCAAAATGAAATACGGATTTTTTTTAACCCTATCACTATGTCCTGGGGTCTACGCGGACCCCAAGCACTTTCAACAAGTTGTCAAAAAAATCCATTACTCACTGAGTAGTTTCAGCCAGTGTTCTCTCGTATCATAATGTTTGTAACACACGGTAAAAATTAAACTGTACAAATATAAGTGGTACTTTTTTTTATTAATTGATAAATAAATAGCATATTTGTCCTGGGCAACAACAGGGCATAGTGATAGGGTTAAATATGAACAGTTTTTATTATTCAAGGAATTGTTAAAAAAATCATCTTTAAATTTTACACAATAAATGAAATTTCAAAATTTAAAGTTAATTTAAAAAAATGATTAGATTACATGCTCTTGATGCATGATAAACACACACTTAGAAGTGTTACCACTAAGCACACTTCATGTTCACATCAGCAATTCTTTCTTAGTTTCTTACACAGATCGATCTGCTCGGCCAAAGCACTATTCAGTACACCACATACTTACTTCATAATCAGGGCTTGAAATTCAATTTTTCCAAGGAGTGGAGTCTCCCTCCCAACATTGTTAAATGGACAGGAGTTGTAATGTTTGGGAGGGGGAAAAAATATTTTATTAAGAAAAAAAGCAAAAAATTACGCGAATCGATTGCGGAAAAAATGCGAATTTCGCCGATCGATTGCAGAAAAACGCAAAGTTCGTCTATCTGTTGCGAAAAAAACGCAAAGTTCGTCGATTAGTCATTTAAAAACGCAAAGTTCATCGATCAGTCGCGAAAAAAATGCAAAGTTTGTCAATCGATCGCGGAAAAAACTCAAAGTTCGTCGATCAGTCGCTTAAAAAATGCAAAGTTCGTCGATTAGTCGTTTAAAAAATGCAAAGTTCGTCGATTAGTCGTTTAAAAAATGCAAAGTTCGTCGATTAGTCGTTTAAAAAATGCAAAGTTCGTTGATCAGTCGTGAAAAAAAAGCAAAGTTCGTTGATTTGTCGCTGAAAAAAACACAAAGATCGTCGATCAGTCGCGATAAAAAAGCAAAGGTCGTCGACCAGTCGCGAAAAAAAGCAAAGTTCGTCGATTTGTCGTGGAAAAAACGCAAAGTTTGTCGATCAGTCGCGGAATAAAAAGCAAAGTTCGTCGATCAGTCGCGGAAAAAAAGCAAAGTTCAACGATTTGTCATGGAAAAAATGAAAACTTCGTCGATCGGTTACGGGAAAAGAATCACTAAATTTATCGTTCGGTTGCAGGTAAATTAAATAACGCAAATTTCTCCGGAAAATGGTGAAATATTTTGGGCGGGAGGCTCCTGCCCACGATATTTTTTTGGGCGGGATTTCAAAATTTTCGGTGCAAATCCTGCAATCCAGCCCTAATAATGAATAAAAGTTTGACAATATGACTTATAGGTTAAGTATGTTTTATATGTCAGCACTTTTTGATTTTTTTTTCTTTCTTTTAGGTTACCTGTGAATATTCAAGTGATTC
Organism: Maratus michaelseni; assembly: GCA_963931845.1. NCBI lineage: Eukaryota > Metazoa > Arthropoda > Arachnida > Araneae > Salticidae > Maratus > Maratus michaelseni. The sequence continues at coordinate 200,683,083 of OZ007600.1, forward strand.
CCCCTGTGCAGGACACTGACAGTCTGGAAAATTCCCAAATAAGTGAAAGTGCCACTACTTCAAAAAGTTTCTTTTCATCTACCCCAAATGTCTCAGATTTAATATCTAATGAAGAGGAAAATTCATTTAAGCAAACACCAAAGAGCCGAAAAATCAATCGATATAAAACTGCCATCTGTAGATTGAAAAAACGATTATTCAGTGGAAAATATCCAGCATCTAATCCATCAAAATTTGAGCTGTTAAAAGCCATGAAAAAACATGTACGCCCTTCCCTCTATAACATTCTTGAAGCCCAGTTGTTGGCGATTGATCTCAACCACGTAATTAATAAAAGCAGATGGCGCATCGAGTAGGAAAAAAAAGGCTAACGTAATAATTTTTCGCCCGCCCCTTTTGGCTGACGTAATCAGAGATAGATACACAGCCCTCTGAATACTAGGCCTGATCGCTGATTCAAAATGGCGGCTGTCGAAGGCGGACTTTCTTTTTTCACTTAATAAAAGTATATCATGGTTGAGCGCCTAGGGAACCTCCCCCTAGGCCCTGCCCATGCCCTCTATTTGTCCCATAGGACCAGGCGAGGAGTTAGTTCCTGTTTTTCTAATCATTTTAGTTTACTGCAAGATTTTTCAAAAAGCTCAATCAATAAATTCATTGATTTGAGGTATAAAAACATTTTTTCATGAGGTATCAAGACATTTTTTCTTCTTTCCAGGTTTCCCAAGATTTACACAAAAAATTCCAGAACCATATACAGTAGAACTCCAATTATCCGAACTCCGACTATCCGAATCGCTGATTATCCGAATCGCTTTCAGAATTTCAGAAAAAAAAATAAGACGAAAACGTACTGCGATTTGCAAAATAATGATTCTGTCTACGCGCGCTATATTGTTCTTCCCTCCACGAATCTAGTGTAGGCGCAGCGCTAACATTATTGGGATGATGAGTCACCGTCTCATAGCGCAGTTCGATTATTGGCTGTCGTCCGTTCCCAGGTGGCCGGCCCGGCCCAACTGGATTTCAGACCCTAGGTTTCAAATTCTAAATGACAATGAACTTATTGAAAGTGTGAGACAAGAAAGTGTCGAGGAAGAAGATGACCTTAATGTCGAAGTTGCAGCAGACACGGGACCATCAGCTACTGAAGCATTTGCCGACCTTGAAACTGCGTTGAAGTGGATGGAGCGTCAGCCTGAGTGTGACCACATGCAACTTCTCACTGTCAAGCAGATATGTGACTTGGCTGCCCGAAAACGGATGAAGACTGTCAAACAGCTTACTTTGATCGACATGTTCAGCAAGCAATATGACTTTCATTTACAGTACGATACGTACATACTGTACAGCACTTGTAAGTACGCTTAACATGTAAAAGTGCTGTCTTTTCATTTAATTAATTAAAGATCTTTTTCTTTAAAAATAGTTTTTTTTTTCACCTATTTTCAACATACATACAGTAATTAATTAAAATAGACCCTTTTTCGGAAAAAATCCAATTATCCGAATTTTTGATTATCCGAATGTGGTACGGTCCCAATTGATTCGGATAATTGGAGTTCTACTGTACTTTAATTATTTTGCAACCACAAAAAAATATGCCACTAAAATTTCTTTTGACAAGATGCATTGAATTCCATCATTCAAAAATATTTATAAAAAATTATCAAAATTATTTTCCATATATTACACAGTTGTTAGAAAAGGAAAATTTTTTTTATACATTTTTGTTAAGCATAATGACCAAGATTTTATGTAAAGCTCCATAGTTATGACAAGAATAACATATTGATTCAATGCATTTACACAAATTAAAAATAAATGAAAGGATAAATTTCAATATTTAAATTATGAAAAATACATGACATAAAAAATGATTCAGATATTATTAAGAATTTTAAATGTTCTAAGGTTGAATAGCACAAAAACAAATACCACATTTATTTATTTGTCAGTTTTTTAATTTTTCTCTTGTCTTCTTTTTCTTTATTGAAATTTTCTGTAACTAGTTTTGAGTAATTGTTTAGTAGGATCTTATATACAACTTGCATTACATTTTTTAAATAAATAAAGCTGTCATGGGTACAATATTTACATAAATAATCATCTATATCATTCACTACATTTTTAACATAAGGTTCACTAATTTTTAATAACAAATTCAGCTGATTTTCATGGGTGAGGAAAGCATTATAAAACTCTTCCAATAGTTTTTCAAATATTATGATGCACATAGAAGCAGTTTTAAATGTAAAAGCAGTAGGTCTTTTTAAAGAACCTCTATCTAAATTATCTATTAATCTACACTCGTCTGAAAATTCATATGCAAAATCATCATTACTAATTAGAGTTTCTGTACAATAACTACAAGTGATGTGTTTACAAGTTTTAAAAGCAGCATAGCCTGCAATGAAAAGTATGATTGGCACAATTTTTTTGTCAACTGGTTTTAATATATCTATTTCAAGATCTTCAAATTCGTCTAAATTTATTGATGAATTGCATTTATTATCTAAACTTTTAAATGAATATTTTTGTTTATTATGAAAGAGCAAATTTTGAATTCTTATTTTTTTTCACTTTCAATCAACTGCTCTAGTGATATATAATAATTACTTCCAGATAACTGTCTGTAAAGACTAAATCGTTCTTCTAGGGGATCTGTTTGAAACTTGCCAAATAATACATAACTAATATTTAAATCCTTTAGAGCAAACATTGCTAAACCATACAGTCCATTGCAAGTTTGTTGGAAAGCATCAAAGGTTCTGTTACTTAAGCCATTATATACACTTCCTCTGGATAAAATGGACCATCTATTTAACCAATTTAAAACATGTTTCAAAAATTTTAATTGGTCTTGTTCTACACATATAATTGCTTTAAAATCATCATTTTTAAATCTAGTATCCTTATTCAGTGATTTGACGTTTACTATGTTCCACCATTTTAAAATAATAGATAAAAAGTCACAAGTACCTTTAGTCTTATTCCCTCCAATTTCTTTAAGAGCATTGATGTTTTCATAATTAAAGATTTTGCATACCAAACTGACCTTTTGCCGCGCTATATTAGAAGGGTATAAAGCTTTATGGCTCAATTTATAACCATATTTTAACAATGACTGATTTTCTTTGGAGTACATCTCTCTTAAATGATTAAAATCAGCTATTACAACAGTGTTCTCATCTTCAAAGTCAGGATAATGGAAAATTAAATTTTTTTGATTAATCCAGTTGTTACGTATGTTTTTAAAAATATGAACAGAATCATAAAGCAAAAATAATGGAATATTAGAAGATGCTGGGTTGTGAACAGATTGGTAACCAAAAGGGTGTGGTTCAAAAAATGTAAATAAAGATTTGTTCACTTGGTTATTGTCTGCAATAATACTTAATGTACTAACACCCAACTCATGCAGCTCCATCAAAATTCTTTTTGCAATTTCATATAGAAATTTTCCAGAATTTTCATGAATTGGAACAATTGCTATTACATCTTTGTATGAGCCAAATGAGGATGTTATTGAAAACACCTGAGCTGTTTTGGCTAATTTGCTAGAATTTGTTACAGATAAGCCAGTTAACTTTCCACCTTTAAAAGATAATCGTGGGGAAATAAACACTTCATCTAAAAGTAGATTAACATATTTTTCAATTGGTGTGAGAACATTTAATCTTTTCTCTAAATAATTACTTTTTACATTATATGATGAATTACAAACATTCAATTTTGAAGCCAATTTTCTTAAATTACTTTGATGGGGCAAAATTAACAATTTTGTTTTCCTTATAGACTTATAACAAGTTGAAGAATTTAAAAATATTTTAAAAGCCAATTCAAGTAAGAGGGAAGAAAATCTGTATCTTTCTTTAGGTATGTTAATAAGTTGTAACTGCTCAATTAAAATATCTAACATAGATTGTTTTTCTTCATCTAGATGGCATTCTTTTAACAATTTAACTGCTTTTAAGAATTTATTTTCATCAGGAGCATTTATTTTATATTCATCACAAATTTTAATAATCGTGTCAACCTGATGCTTATTTTCTATTTTGTTAAAATTTAAACCTACTTTCTGAATATCAATTTTTTCATCAAGGCAATAAATTTGAAATTTTAAATCGGAACTTACCTTTAGAGATATGTTAATCCTAGGTACATCCGTTGAACATAATTTTAAAATAATTAACTGGCCATTAAGGAGTATGAAAGACCAATTGGCTACATTCTTACAACATTCTTCCAAATATTTTTTTAGTTCATTAATGTTTTGAAGTTTTGAATTTGTTTCTTCAGATTCGTACGTAATAATACTTTTAACAATAACCTCTTGAATTTTGTCTTCTTCTTTTTCTTCTCGTGTTTTTCTTTTTTTGGGTACCTGGATATTTAGATGGGGTGTCATTTCATTAATTATGCATGGAAATGCATCGGCAGTTAGCACTGGATTTTTCCGTGGAATTATATGTCTCACCCCATTTTTGTCAATCCATTCATCTTCCAATGAAATCATGCTGCTGTCAAAGTGCTTAATACAAATTCTAGCATTTTCCGTGAAGCTGAAATCCTCTCTGTGAATTCTTGACAGCCACAATTTCTTTCTTTCATTATCTTTAGGAAATCGGAAACAAGAAACATAAGGTGGCTTGTAATTTGAATTACAACCAGGTACGGAACATTTAAACGGCATTGCCTTTCTTTAAAAAAAAAAACCCAACACTATTTAAATAAAAATGACTTTTCAATATAGCGTGAAAACGATTTTATGCGATACTTGAGAGTTATAAAAACCAATAAGAGCAATAAACAACAATGGAACGCTGAAGAACAGTCTCAACGTCGCCTTCACTTTGAGTTTTTTTTTCGCTTCAGTTCATCCCGCCTGCACCTGATCACGTGATTTATCGAAGTTGAGTAAGCGATTCGGCCTAGTATTCAGGGGGCTGTGATAGATATGCTGCTGAGGTAGTATTGTGAGTTTTTGAGTTTAGTTTTGAACATGCGTTAGAATATTTAAAGAAGACTTAATTTTAAAGTCTTGGGCGTTGACCCACAAATTTTTGCTGCGATGAAATATATTCAAATACACAAGTTTTATATGATAAATTTATTACTAGAAAAAAGCTTCTATACAGTTCTATACAGTTATACTTTCAACTGTGGAAATATTCTAATTTAAGCCGGTTTGGTTGAGATCGCTTCTGCCAACAGAAAAGGTATAATTTAAAATGCGGGAGGTACAGTTCAACCGTGCCACATATTTTGAAAGTGAGTTAGTTTTTTGCACTTATAGTATGATTATTTCTCTGTAAATATTGTAATATAGTTGTGTATGTGTTCTAAATTTAATCTTGTATATAGTCTAAACTTAAGCTTATTGTGTGTGTATTCCAAATTTAAGCAGTGTAAAATGTTTTTAAGTCATTGTATTTAAATATTCCATTAAAATTAAGATTTATTAATTTGTTTGTTTTAAATTTGAAGTCTAGTTTTGTTTTATTTAAGAATAAGAATTAGCCGCCCTGCGAGCACGTCATCGCAGTTTCGCGGCACATTTCTATGTCGGTTTTGTTTTCGTTTTTTTTTCTTTTGAGTTCTGACATAGAAAATGGCGAGCCAGCCAGGATTGTGTTCTTGATTATGATTTTTGATTTCGGTTTTGAGAAATAATCATACCATTTGATAGTTGTATTCAGGTTAGGAATAACTGATGCTGCATATTTAGTATTTATATTTTAAATATACTTTCGTTTTCATACGTTAGCAGTAAGGGGAATTTTAATTTATTGTATTAAATTAGAATTATAATATTGTGCTTCCTGAGCTTAGAATTTATGAGAATACGAGTCATTGTTAGAAATATTGATAAGATTGTAAATTGAGATTTTGAGTATATTTCCATTTATATAAAAAATGAATGTTGAGACGTTAAAGAAAAAACGTGCGACGGCACGTAGCAGCTTTACTAGAACAACTAAGGTTTTAAAGGACGAATTAAAAAAGGTCGAACCGGATAAATCCGTTTTAGATGATAAATTTGTTAAATTACAAACAATAATTACTGAATTAAAATCTTATGATTCGGAAATGTTAGATTTAATGATAACAGCTAAGGCTACTGACGATGATTTAGAAACTGAAGCTATAAGTTGCGAGGAATATTCAGATGAATTTATAACGCTCAGTCGCCTAATAAAAGAAAAAATGGATAATTCGGACTTTAAAATTAGTACGAGCTCTAATGTTGATAGTAGTGTAAATACATGTAATGAAAAACGTTACAAATTACCGAAAATTCAAATTAAAAAGTTTGATGGTCAACTGTTAAGTTTTCTTTCGTTCTGGGGTCAGTTTAAAAAAATCCACGAGGATAAGAGTCTGGATGATGTTGACAAATTTCATTATTTGGCACAATCAATGTTACCGGGGACTCGAGCTTATGAGTTAATTGAGAGTTATCCCTTAACTTCGGAAAATTATCCGAAAGTCATTTCTGCGTTTGAGGAGCGTTTTGGTAACAAAGAAATTTTAACTGAGATATATGTGAGAGAATTGTTAAAATTAATTATCCAAAACGTGCGTTCACAAGGTAAAGATAAATTACCCCTGATGTCATTGTTTGACAAAATTGAGTCCCATATCAGAGCTCTTGAGTCTTTAGGTGTACACCAAGACTCCAATGCTGCTTGGCTATATCCCATGGTTGAATCATGTTTATCGGCTGAAATGATTAGGGTATGGCAGAGAAGCGTTTTGTTTAGTAACGATGGACCACGTCTCTCGAATCTCTTAGAATTTTTGAGAAAAGAAGTTGAAGGGGAACAGAGAGTCAAACTTGCACGGCCAGGGTTTGAAATTTGTCCTTCCTCCCGTGAAGAACGCCCTAAAGAGGTCAAATTCAAAAATAAAAAACTTCCCGTGAGTGCTGCAAGTTTGGTAGCAACCAGGGAGCAAAAGTGTGTTTTTTGCGGAAAAAATCATGAGAGTAAAGAGTGTTTCTTGGCTCGGTCTTTGCCCCTAAAGGAAAGGTTAGATAAATTAAAAGAGTTAAAGTGCTGCCTACGCTGTCTTAAGCCCGGACATTTTGCTAGGGATTGTAAACAATTTATACAATGCCATTTGTGCAAGCGATCTCACCCTATAATTTTATGTCCCGAGATTCAAGAAAAAAAGAGTGAGAGTGCAGCGAGTGTAAAAAGCTCGACTACGGTACAAACTACTATGTCTACACCTTCATGTATAAAAGAAGTCCTCCTTATGACATTAATGGTTGAAGTAGTGTCAGGGGGCATGAGGAAAAAAGTCAGGTGTCTTTTAGATTGCGGTTCTCAAAGGTCGTATGTTCTGAAATCTACAGCCGAAGCTTTAAAATTAGAAAGCCTTTCCTCTGAAAATTTAACTCACACGCTGTTTGGGGGAACAAGAACTGAGTCTAAAAATCATAAACAATATTCTATGAGAGTAAGTCCTGTAGGAAGACGTACGGAATATCAGTTCTGCTTTCTAGATCAAGAAAAAATTTGTGGAGGGATACCACGCGTCTCTAAAGGTCCTTTATTGAAGGAATTAAAAAAGCACAGAATTTGGATTTCAGATGTGGGTGAGGGTTACCCGGAAATAGAAATTTTAATAGGTAGCGATATTTATGGACAGATTCTAACGGGTGATGTAATTCAACTTAATGGGGGTTTGACAGCCATTAATACTAAATTGGGTTGGACTTTGTGTGGAGAACCAATAGGATTAAATGTTCAGAGTTTTGAAGGTGCACAATCCATGTTAGTAACTAATCTTCATGTTCAAAACATGAAAGTTTCTGATATGTGGAGTTTGGAAACAATTGGTATTGCAGATGAAGCGCAAACGTTTTCCAAAATGGTGGAGGATCAATTAGCTCAGGAACAATTTTTGAAGGGGCTTCATAGAAACGAAGATGGGAGATATTGCGTAAGCTTGCCTTGGGTTCAAAAATTTCCACCTAACATTGCCTCTAATCGGCATATTGCAGAAAAAAGGCTTTTTGCCACTACTCGTAAATTGAAGAAATTAAATAACTTTGACGAATACGATAAGATATTTAATGAATGGCTGTCTGAAGACGTAGTAGAAAAAATCCCTGAATCTGAAAATAATATAAAGGGACATTACTTGCCACATCATCCAGTTATCAAGTTAGATAGTTTAACTAGCAAAATTAGGCCCGTTTTCGATGCCTCGTGCAAATCCGATAATTCGTTGTCGCTAAATGATTGTTTGATAAAAGGTCCGAATCTCGTAGAAGAAATCCCAGCGATTTTAATGAGGTTTAGAGAAAAGGCGATTGGCGTAACTTCGGATATTAGGCGAGCATTTTTACAGATTGGCATAAAGCGGGAAGACCAAAATTATCTAAAATTTCTTTGGTGGGAAAATAAAAATATTTGCGAATTCCGTCATAAAAGGGTTGTTTTTGGGGTTACCAGTAGCCCATACCTGTTGGCAGCGGTGATCTCATTCCACCTTAAAAATATGCCAACAGAGTTTGAAGTTGTTGCCCAAAAGCTTTTAAATTCATTTTATGTAGATAACTGCGTAACTTCAGTTGATACGAGCGCAGAACTTGAAAAGTTTATGAACCAAGCAACTAATATTATGGCCGAAGCCAAAATGGACTTACGTATGTGGACATTTGGTCCCGAAAATGAAAGTCTTCACAGAACACTGATCATGTCTCTCCCGTTTTAGGTCTTCAGTGGGACCGTATAAATGATGATTTATTCATTCCATTCAAAACGGATCAAATATCATCAGACTTATCAAAAAGAAAACTGCTAGCCATAGTTCATTCGGTATTTGATCCACTAGGTTTCGTTGTGCCAATAATGGTACCTGCAAAGTTAATACTTCAAGAAGCCTGGGCAATTAAGGCAAATTGGGACTTACCTTTGCCAGATGAATTAAAAACTCGGTTCTTACGATGGTACCAGGGACTGTCTTGTATTTCACAGCTTAAGTTTCCTCGTCGTATAGGTTATGGAAAAAGAGATTCTTGGTCACTTCATGTATTTTGTGACGCCAGTAGAAGCGCTTATGCCACCGTTATATTTTTAAGAAGTGAAGAAGATGGAAAGGTTTATGTGAAGTTCGTTGCAGCAAAATCTCGTGTATCTCCATTGAAGAAGGTGACAATTCCGCGATTGGAATTGTTAGCATGTGTTTTAGGTGCACGTTTAGCCAAATACGTTGCTGACGCTTTGTTCTTAGAAGAAGTTCCCATCCAATACTGGACGGATGCAACTGTAGCTCTTTGCTGGATACAACGAGACGAAAACTGGGGTGTGTTCGTGAATAATAGAGTTAAGGAGATTCGAAGTCTGTCGAAGAAAGAATGCTGGAGACACATTCCAGGAAAAATCAATCCTGCTGATATAGCCTCTCGTGGCTGTACCTCCCAACATCTGTTACGATGCGGTTGGTGGGAGGGTCCTGAATTTCTGAGAGCTACTCCCGAGGAGTGGCCTGAATTTAAATTTTCACCAGATGAAGAATTAATCGCATCAGAGTTAAAAAGAACAAAAATTATTGACCTAAGCGTGAAAATAGAGAGACCTGAGTGGTACGAACGTTTTTCTAGTTTTTCCAAAATTGTGAGAGTTTTCTCCTGGATGTTGCGGTTTGTGAATAAACTGAGAAAGAAGCCTTCTTATAATACTAATACTCTAACAGTGGAAGAAAAAACTAAAGCTGAGATGATTCTGTGGGGTATAGAACAGAAAAAGTATTTTAACGAGAAAGAAAATTCCGTCCATGGTCTGCTGGTGGTGCGAGGTGATGACGATGTTCTTCGTGTGAAAACTAAAATCATCGAACGTGATGATGAACTCTCCTTTTTATATCCAGTTCTTCTTCCGTCCAAGCATTACCTAACTGAATGCCTGATAAGAGAATATCATATAAAGTACTGCCATGCTGGTGTGCAGATATTGGCTGCCAAATTAAGGCAGCAATACTGGATAATTTCTTCAAAAAGAAATATAAGATCTTGCGTAAGCCGTTGTGTCGTATGCAAAAGATTCACGGCAAAAGCTTTAACTACTCCACCAATACATTTACCCCTTGACAGAGTAAGGGATTCTGCGGTTTTTGAAATAACGGGAATTGATCTCTGTGGCCCTCTGCTTTTAAAACCAAAGGGTAAAGCCTGGATCGTGTTATACACTTGTGCAGTGTACAGAGCAATTCACCTTGAGCCCCTCACGGCACTCAGCACGGAGTCCTTCCTGCAAGCTTTCCGAAGATTCATCGCTAGACGAGGACGTCCGTCAACGGTGTATTCCGACAACGGAACCAATTTCAGAGGAACGGACAATGCATTGAAGCGGCTTGATTGGCAGAAAGTCACTGAAAATGAATGTTATCCAATCAAGTGGAAGTTCAATCCCCCTACTGCAGCCTGGTGGGGGGGATGGTGGGAGCGTCTTATTCGTTCAATTAAGACTTTGCTCGTGCGCATTTTAGGAAGATCCTCGGTGAATTTTGAAGAGCTTTTAACAATCCTTTGTGATGTTGAAGCCACAATAAACAGTCGTCCATTGACTTACGTTTCAGATGATTCTGATGAGCTCATACCTTTGACACCCTCCATGTTTTTGCAAGATATAAAACAAGTGGGAGTGCCTGATCTAGATTCCATCGACTCCAATAAACTGAATGTGCGTGTGAGTTATTGCAACACTTTGCGACAAGAATTGAGAAATCGTTTCCGCAAAGAATATTTGGGCCAACTCGTTCAAAAGGCCAGTGTTAAATGCCAAGAACTGAAAGTGGGGGACGTTGTCCTCATCGAAATTGAAAATAAAAAACGTGTGTTGTGGCCCCTGGGAAAAATTGTGAAAATCTACAATAGTAGGGATGGTGCTTCCAGAGTAGTGCAGTTAAAGACGAACAACGGTTGTTTGACACGACCAATTCAAAAACTTTATCCACTAGAGGTTTCAACTGCTGGAGATCCTGTGCTCACCCTTACAACGGAAAATAGATCGAGATATGGAAGGTTGCTTAAACCCCGTAAGAAATAATGTTTAAGACTGTAATAGAATGACTTTTATTTGACATTTAGTTATTAGAAACTCTAATTCATCATGTTATATCATTTATATATTGTATTTTAATTTAGTTCTTACTATTTTGTTTTTCATGTCTTTTTATTTAATCTAGTAAAGCTCAATTTAACTTTCATTTCTAATATTAAGAATTTTTTGTCAATTGTGAAATAGTTGATTTTAAGAAAATCAAGGTGGGAGGATGTTGGCGATTGATCTCAACCACGTAATTAATAAAAGCAGATGGCGCATCGAGTAGGAAAAAAAAGGCTAACGTAATAATTTTTCGCCCGCCCCTTTTGGCTGACGTAATCAGAGATAGATATGCTGCTGAGGTAGTATTGTGAGTTTTTGAGTTTAGTTTTGAACATGCGTTAGAATATTTAAAGAAGACTTAATTTTAAAGTCTTGGGCGTTGACCCACAAATTTTTGCTGCGATGAAATATATTCAAATACACAAGTTTTATATGATAAATTTATTACTAGAAAAAAGCTTCTATACAGTTCTATACAGTTATACTTTCAACTGTGGAAATATTCTAATTTAAGCCGGTTTGGTTGAGATCGCTTCTGCCAACAGAAAAGGTATAATTTAAAATGCGGGAGGTACAGTTCAACCGTGCCACATATTTTGAAAGTGAGTTAGTTTTTTGCACTTATAGTATGATTATTTCTCTGTAAATATTGTAATATAGTTGTGTATGTGTTCTAAATTTAATCTTGTATATAGTCTAAACTTAAGCTTATTGTGTGTGTATTCCAAATTTAAGCAGTGTAAAATGTTTTTAAGTCATTGTATTTAAATATTCCATTAAAATTAAGATTTATTAATTTGTTTGTTTTAAATTTGAAGTCTAGTTTTGTTTTATTTAAGAATAAGAATTAGCCGCCCTGCGAGCACGTCATCGCAGTTTCGCGGCACATTTCTATGTCGGTTTTGTTTTCGTTTTTTTTTCTTTTGAGTTCTGACACCAGTTAAGAAACTCTGGTCCAGCAAAAGGAAGACGATGGTCAGCTTCTGATAAAGCCTTTGCTTTCAGTATTTATATCCGCAGCCCTGCAGCATATAAAAGTTTAAAACGGTTTTTGGTTTTGCCTACACGGCGAACTCTAAGGCGCTCTGTCCAAGGAGTTTGTCAGACAACTGGATTTTGTCCTGAAGTATTTGACATATTAAAAGAAAAGGTGAATCAAATGAATGATGATGAAAAGCAGTGCGTCCTTACATTTGACGAAATGTCAATTAGATCCTCTCTTCAATACAATGCGAAAACTGATACAATTAATGGTTATCAAGATGAAATTTCAGTCCGTGATAATCATAATATAAAAGTAGCTATAGATACTCTAGTTTTTATGGCAAAAGGAATACATGAAAATTGGAAACAAGTTTTGGGATATTTTCTTGTCCACAAAAGTATGCCTGGCCAATCGCTAAAAACAATTGTAGTATCATGTATTGAAAAACTTCAAGCTATAAACCTTGATGTCTTAGCTACAGTATGTGATCAAGGCTCAAATAATATTAGTCTTTTTAATGAACTTGGACTGAGCCCTGAAAAGACATCTTTCAAGGTTCAAAATCGTGATGTCCATTTTATGTTTGATCCACCTCATTTATTAAAGGCATTGAGAAATAATTTAATGAATCACAAGCTGGAATATGAACGTGAAAATTTTGGCATTATCACTGCTGAATGGAAATATATAAATGATTTTTATGAAATAGATAAAGGTATTGAGCCTCGGGTGGCTCCTAAATTGACCAAAAATCACATTAATCCTGTTGGACGAAGTAAAATGAAGGTAAAATTGGCATCCCAAGCTCTAAGTACATCTGTAGCTGCAGGAATATCGTTGTTGGGATCAGTTGGGAAATTTGATGAGGCTGCAGCTCATACAGCTTTTTTTATTTCCACAATTGATAAGCTGTTTGACAGTTTCAACAGCAAACAAATATATGATAAGAAGAAACTGCTTTGTTCTGTAAAGAAAGATTCAGACCACGTAAACTTTTGGCATGATATGCTGAAGTTTATTCAAAGTTGGAAATTCATAAACGTTAATGGTAAAGAGGTTCACACACATTGCAAGAAAGGTTGGTTAGTGACTGTGAAATCTGCTATTAATGTATGCAAGATAATATTAGAAAAACATGACAATGTTTTCATGAGACGTTTCAATCAGGATGCGCTGGAAAACACATTTTCTATAGTTCGTTCAAAGAGGGGAAATGACAGTAATCCTGATTGCTCTCAATTGACCAGCTGTTTGAGAGCAGTTATGGTAAATAACATTTTTAACTCAACTAAGGCATCAAATTGTGAAGCAGATTTTGATAAGATTCTAATTTCTTTAAAAGACAGAGTCTCATCAAAATCCACCAATATTGATGAAATTTTTCAGGGGGATGGTTGTGTTACTTCCACAACACATGATGTTGATACTTCAACATTTACTGTCCCTGAAATTCCTAATGACCCTGTAGTGTCCAATGTTCAATATTATATTGCTGGTTATATAGGTAGAAAAACTGTTGAAAAATTAAAAAATTGTGAAGAGTGTGCAAATAGTCTACTAACACAGTCTGATGATGATCATGCTAATGAAGGTCATTCTTTGTTGACAAACTTCAAAGAATATCCAGGTGCTAAACTTAAGAGGCCTAAAATAACTTTATTTAATCTAGTAAAAGAAATGTATAACATTGATTTGTCTCAAATTTTCTGGAGCAAGGGTGTGTTAAAAAATATGATATTGTTATTTAGGAGAATGATAAATTTTAGTAGGTTACAATTGCACGATGCACATAAAGAGATTGCACAAAAGATAATATTTATATTATTTTCTAAAATTCAAATCTATTCACATATAAAGAAAAGGAACCATGAACTAAAGTTGGAATTCTATTCTAAAAATAAAAAGAAGTGAAAGATTTAATATTTTTGAAGGTATTATCCTGTTAATATATCGGTATTGTTAATATTTCTTTAATTCTAATCTGTTCTTTTAATTTTTTAAATGTGTCAAAATTGAGTGTTTATATTGAAAATTTTAGAGGTAGGGGTCAACTTCATACTTCAATTGTACCCAAGCTTGTTTTCTTTAACATGGATTTTAAAAAGACATAATTTCAGTTAAATGGCTGTTTGATATTTTCATATATTTGATATTTATTTTCAAAATATTGTGTATGAAATTTTGTATATTTTCAGTCAAAACAAATGTAAATTAAATTTGTAAAAATGAAGGAATTTGTAAAAGTAAAAATGAAAAACAAAGGGAGAATTTTGGTAAATACACGTTTAGATTACGGTGATGAAAAAAAAACAACAAAAAAAAAAAGTTTTCATCTTTGTTTGTACATTAACATTATTTATAAATACTTTTTACTTTTAAAACTTTTAAGGTATATGGAATTACTCTTTGTTTGGTGAATTAATAATGAAATAAAAGCTGTTTTTGTTAGTCAATTTGATTTTACTATTATGGTTTCTATTTGTAATATTTTAGTAATATTTTTGTCGACTAACGACTTTAGCTTCTTTTTTTCTTGGGACCTATAGACTCATTTCATGTTTTTTGACACATTTTTTTCCGCGAATGATTGAAGAATTTCACTATTTCTCTCCCGATCTACATATTAATTGCACAACAATTTTGAGATTTTTCACCCGACTGGTGAATTTTATGATTTTTCCCCATGACCAATCGGCGTATTTCATAATTTTTTTCCTTCGACTGATTGAAGAATTTCAGGAATATTTCTGAAGATCCACTGCCCTATTTCACATGCGACCAATTGGCAAATTTCGAGACATTTTTCTCGTGACCTATTAGCAAAAGTCATTGGGGGGGGGGGGGGGGGGGGGGTCTGCGACTGATCGACCAATTCTGCATTTTTTCTGCAACCGGCCAAAAAATTTCAAGATTTTTTTTTCTCACAATCAACTGATAAATTTTGAAATTTTTTTCTCATGACCGATCAATGATTTTTGCATTTTTCCCCGCAACTGATTGAAGAATTTCATAACTTCCTTTATGCTCTACAGACAAATGTAAAATAATTTTTCCTCGCATTTAGTCGACGATTTTTGAGATTTTTTCATCAATTAACTGGCAAATTTCGCAATATTTTTCATGATCGATCGACACATAAAAAAAAAAAAATTCTGTGACTAATTGAAGAATTTGTTTGACGATCCACTGATGAATGTCGGCTCTTTTTCCCTACAAACGATTTGCGAAATTGGTGCTGATTCTTTTTTTGGTGTATTTGAAACCTAAATAAGGCAGAAGAAAGTTTTAGTATTTGCACATCTAATTTTTTTAAATACCAAAAAATTAAAAATATTTCCCAAATTTATGTATGATTTATTTACTGTTTATGCACAATTCAAAGTTTAAGGATGCAAAATATTGTGACATCACAAAATTTTATTTCTATTTTCTGCAGACTAGAGCTTGGCACCAAACTTGACATTATTAAATCCCATAGTTTTTTGCGAGTGTAAAAAGCAAATTATATCTGTTTTCAATTGAATATTTTTGAAAATATCATCATATTTATGAACCCTGGTTTAGATGTTTACTGAGTATTGCTAGTTTAATACAGCTCAAAAATTCATGAAAATAAAATATCTTACAAAAGTAAGTTTTTAGCAAAACAAGAATCAAATAATTTACTTGTCAATATGACATCATATGTTCTCCAAAATCATAGTAAGATAATTTATTTTGATGAAAGAAAATCAACCCATTTAAAAATTTTTTTTTTAGCATGACAGCACTTTTATCAATAGAACGAACCTGCTTCTGCAATTAAAGGATGTTAAACTGCTACTCATTCAATTATATTTAATTTAACTGGCAAATTTCGTGATATTTTTTCATGACCGATCAACAAATTAAAAAAAAAATCCGTGACTAATTGAAGAATTTTTTTGATGATCCACTGATGAATGTCTCATTAACTCAGCACTGTTTTCTGCTTTTGATGATTTATATTTTGTAAATTTCCTTTGTGGTATTAATGGTGTATAAAATAAATGCTTTAATGTAGTGATAACATGTTTCTTTACAGTTTATAAACATATTAAGTTGATTAGTCAATATGATATGTAACTTTGAATTGAATAAATAATAAAAATGTATTCATGCCAAATAAAATTATATATATATATATCATCATCAGTTCCTCTTTTTCTTATTTGCATTTCTTTTCAATTATATTTATTCATATTGGTGTACATGTATTGCATCACAGACATTAATTCCACCACATCCAATGATGTCATCACATTTCATACAAGCAAAATTAATATAAAGGAAATATTTTCATTATTGTTAACCAAAATTTGATGTAGTGACACAACTTGTATTTTAAAGTATAATATCAGTTTCTCTCTCTTTTTTTGTTTTCTTTTTATAAAATAGATTCATATAATTCTCAAAAATTGTAAAAATGATTTTTTCCCCCATCAGTAATTTTATTATTTCTTATATGTTATGCAATATAAAAAGACTTTTCTGAAAGTCTTATTTGTTAACTTTTACTTCCATCACAGTCTTTTGCAATATAAAATACCCAAATATTAATTTATGTAGCACACAATTAGTTTTTAGTGATCATAATTATATCTGGTGCAAAATGAAATATTTATGTAATTGATATTTGAAACTAAAATTTTCCTAAATATTTGGTGTGCATATATAATATTATAAGCACAAGAAATTTGCATGCGTTACAATATTGAAATTCAAATTTGAAGATAACAATTAGCAAAGACTGCACTTGAGTACGAAAAAAACGGGGAATAAAAAACAAGAAAACCACAAAAATCACCTATTTATCAGGGTTATGCAATTGTTTTCTTAAATCCAAAATGAAAATAGCCATTTCCCTCATTTAAATATTATTTAAAAAATTAACTTATTTACATTAAATTGGCTACAAAAATGTTATGGTGTCCCCATTTGGATCTTTGCTGCAGGACTCTTCATATTGTTAGTCGGGCGTTGTAATTAACGCCAAAATTTTATTTTTGCAATTTTAAATATTTTCTATTTAAATCAGTGTTCAGAATTAGCGGTCATTAGTCGTCAAGTGCAAAATAGTGCACTTTTTTATTTTAACAATCAAATGTAGATGTATTATGTTTTTTTTTTTTTTTTTTTTTTTCCACAGTAAATTCAATTGTAATAATTAACATTTGACAAAATTTTGTCTTACATGATTAAGTGCGTTTTCCTATTAATTTCTAAAAATGCTTTACATCAGTTTTACAGTTGTTTCAATTATTATAATCATGGAGATTAAGAACTTCAATAATTTTATATTAAAAACAAAATATTCATGTTTTTTTTTTTTTTTTTTTTTTTTTTTTTTTTTAAGCTAGTATACAATATTAGTTATGTTAAAAATGAATTTTAGAAATTGCAGCTAAAATTTTTAATCTGACGCCTAAGATACTTACAGTAGGCGTTATTTGACATCTACGGTTTATTTCTCAATTTCTATCACTGGTTACCATAAGAACACACCAAGTGTTGTATGTTGTGTTGTCTTGAACACAACAAGTGAATGTACAGATGAACATAAGACATTGACAATATATTTTAATTTAAAAGATATACAAATTTGTGTATAAAGCTATTTTCAAATTTAAATACTTTTTTTTTTTTTTTTTTTTTGCATATTCAAGAAATTATTTTAACTCATAGAAGGTATAATTTGCTCCTATTCTTATATACGTTCCTAGAAATCGAATAAAATATTTTATTTTCTTATAAAAATATAGCATTTCTTAGAACTATATTTTCTCTGATCTATATTTACTCAGTAACATAATAAATAAGTAAATTTCTGAGACTTGAGTGTAATATTTCATATGTTTTTATAGTATACCATTGCTTTATGCAGTTTTAAATTAAAAACCCTAGAAGATCTTGTTGAAAACGTAAACATCAAACTTTATTGTAACCATATAATACACAAGTACAAAGAATAAAAAAATGAATATCATTTATTCATCATGTTTTCTGTAAACCAAAGTGAAAATAGTTATTTGACTCTTTAAAATATTGTTTAACTTATTGCACGTTATTTAAATTAAAAACAATCTTTTTATTTTCTTAGATAAAGAGAAAATGCATACATTTTAAAAGATTATTGTAACAATTGTTTTAATACATTAAAATTGATAAAATAATAACATCGGTTAAAAAAAATTTCCTTCCAATTAGAAATATTTATGAAATTTCCGATTTTTTATTTGAATTATTTTCACGTTATTTAAATTAAAAACAACCTTTTTATTTTCTCTGATAAAGAGGAAATACATATGTTTTTTAATGTTATTGTAACAATTGTTTTAATACATTAATATTCATAAATTAATAACACATCGCTTCAAAAAATTTTCCTAACAAGTGGGAATGTTTATGAAATTTCCAATTTTTTATCTGAATTATTTTCTTTGTAACATAAATAATAAATTTCGTACATTTTTATATTATACCATTGCTTTTCAAAACGATTTTTCTTTTAATTGTTTATCGTTCACCCTTCTCGTACGGAAAAAAATCCGCATAATATTCTGTTGAAAATGTAAACATTACATGCAGCGATCGAAAAAGAAAGATCATAATAATGTAGAGTGTCAATAACAGTAATATTCCAAGGATGAGAAGTTTCTTCCCCATTGTCACTAAAGGCGCTGCGATCGTAATCGCGTTACCATTGAGTTCTATGATATTGTCCTATCTTGTATGTTTATCTATGGTGGACCATTGACATCTCATACAAATAGACGCCGAATCAGCAACTCTTTTTTGAAGAAAACTTCACCTTTCATCGCCAAAAAACGGCGAAAGGTTGCCGCTTTCTGGCGGCTGGTGGGAGAATATTATGCCAAACAGGTTTTTTTCCCGCCAAACTGTCACTGGAATTCCACCGTCTACGTCTGTTTCTTTTATTACGAGAACGAAAACAGAAAGTTGCCAAGAAAAAGATTACCGCCAGAAAGCGGCAACCTTTCGCCGTTTTTTGGCGATGAAAGGTGAAAGATGTTTTCTTCAACTCTCTCGGGAGAGAAGAAAGGGATCCGGTGTCCATTTATATTAGAAGTCAATGATGTGGACTCATCTAACAAAGGAGTCAGTTGATTCTGCAAAATGGTTCGAAATGCCCAAACCCATCCCTACATATAAGCCCATCACTTTTTCATTGCAGAAATTTCAAGAAGCTCTCGCCTCTCATTTAGAAACAAAAAAAACATAAAAGTAATAAACATAGCAGTCCGGAACAGTTGATGCCGGTTCAGGGGCTTCCTAGTTGCAGCAACTTTACGCCCAGTCGATTGTGAGTTGATTGTGTTTAAGTAGTGAGCCGTTGGGTTGGGTTGAGTTGGGTGGATTATTGACGGCCAATTATCTACACTAGGGATATAGGCCCGGGGGGAGTGCCCTCCGTGGGGGTCTTTCTAAGGGAACCTAATCCGTATTTACGCATGGAAAAATCCACGGCTCGAAGAAAACCACGAAAACTCCGAACGATTAGGCCGACGGGCGCGATTGGGATCGAACCCAGCACCTCCCGTCTACCAGCTTCGAGAGCACAACCTCTCAGCCACTGGTGGGGCGGACGTGAGCCGTTGGGAAAAGATAAAATTGCTTTAAATAGCAGTTAAAAGGAAAAGAAGAGAAATTTAAGGAATGGAAGAACACATTTGGAATAATAAGAAAAGCAAAAGAGATTAAGGATAGAGTCGATAGTAGGAAGTAAAATGGTATAGCTGTAGTAAAATACTACTGATTAAAAGTTTAAGGATTAAAAATAGGGTTCGGGACATGTTCCATAAAAACATTATAAATGCCAGGTGGAAAGGCGGGCAAAGCAAACTTAAAAAAAAAGACACTTTTCAGTGACCATACAATTTTTTTTTTTTTTGGGGGGGGGGGGTATAGCTGGGAAAGAGATTAAATAAAAAATTAAGGCTATACAAGATTTTTAATTTTTTTTTAATTTACTTTTTAAATATAATAAAAAGGAGTGAATAAGAGGATAACTTATTTAGCCAAGAGTGAGTTAACCAAATAAAATAAATATTTTATTTTTCAACATAACTATTCTGGTGTAAAAGAAAAAATATATCATTATTAAAGAGTGATTTGTTTGTTTGGATCGGATCTACTTTCAATTCGTTAGCATAAATATTTGTAGAGCTGTGAAATTACGTGCTAATTAATTCCAATAAAACAGTATCTCCGAAAAGAAAAACTTTTTAAAAAAATTCTAACATTTTGTGAGTTGATCATCTTTTAAAGAGTAGTTAGGTTTTTGACATTGTAAAAAATTAGTTAGGTAACTGAAAGAGGGAAATATTCATTGAATACACTGACTTAAATCAATTATCATCCAAACAATTCCCAAAATATAACACCTCTTCCATAAGCAGTGCAATGGAAGCAAGTCGAGAACAGCCGACCTAATTTCGATGATCGATAAAAATAATATTCATAAACGACATCGAGGTATTTAGCTCAACAATGAGCGATGCTTTAGTATCACCAACAGATGCAGCTACAAAGAGCACAGCTACATCAGATGATGGACTTTCTTTCATTTGTCTCTCTGTATTTCGAACACGTTTTACCGATGAACCTGTGGACATGTCACACATCCCCGAAGCATGATAAATGGGAGCAGCCATAAATTGTTGAAAGTAGTCACACCGCCCCCTGAATACTAGTCCTGAGCGCTGACACAAAAATGGCGGCTGTCGTAGATGGATTTATACGGTCCCCTGAATTTACACACCAGTATTTTATAAAAGTTTTATTTGGCTTATTTAATCTAAGAAAAAAAAAGATAATTTAAAATTCAGATGATAAAATTCAGATATTTTAAAATTCAGATGATCGACGCTGAAAAAATCCGCCTACGACAGACGCCATTTTTGTGTCAGCGCTCAGGCCTAGTATTCAGGGGCGGTAGTCATTGACTTCTAATATAAATGGACACCGGATCCCTTTCTTCTCTCCCGAGAGAGTTGAAGAAAACATCTTCCACCTTTCATCGCAAAAAACGGCGAAAGGGTGCCGCTTTCTGGCAGTAATCCTTTTCTTGGCAACTTTCTGTTTCCGTTCTCGTAATAAAAGAAATAGACGGTGGAATTCCAGTGACAGTTTGGCGGGAAAAAAAACCTGTTTGGCATAATATTCTCCCAACAGCACCTGCTAGTGGGAGAATATTATGTAGTCAGAAGAGTGATGTCATAAGATGGAAAGAGCAGGAAATTCAGATTGGTCGAAGAGAGCTATTTCCAACCAAACTCCTGCAGGTTGCCGTATCTATTACAAAATAAAAGTAAAGCAATGAAAAAACCACGGAAAATAAAAAAAGGCCCATAAAGGTCCACATGTTTTTACATAATATTAACGTTATGTCTGGCCAGCTTACCTAACATTTACTAAAAAATAGAAATAAAGTGAGAGATATTTACAAAAGAAAGCTATATACAAATATTTACAAATTATTTCCTACAAGGATGAATTATCCCATAATTAATACCTTTTTATGAAATATGTAGATCTTGAGAACGATTCTTTATTTGCTTTCTCTTATTAATGTGTACAAAAGAAAGCTATATACAAATATTTACAAATTATTTCCCACAAGGATGAATTATCCCATTATTAATACTTTTTTATGAAATATGTAGATCTTGAGAACGATTCTTTATTTGCTTTCTGTTATTAATGTGTACAAAAGAAAGCTATATACAAATATTTACAAATTATTTCCTACAAGGATGAATTATCCCATAATTAATACCTTTTTATGAAATATGTAGATCTTGAGAACGATTCTTTATTTGCTTTCTCTTATTAATGTGTACAAAAGAAAGCTATATACAAATATTTACAAATTATTTCCCACAAGGATGAATTATCCCATTATTAATACTTTTTTATGAAATGTGTAGATCTTGAGAACGATTCTTTATTTGCTTTCTCTTATTAATGTGTACAAAAGAAAGCTATATACAAATATTTACAAATTATTTCCTACAAGGATGAATTATCCCATAATTAATACCTTTTTATGAAATATGTAGACCTTGAGAACGATTCTTTATTTGCTTTCTCTTTATTAATGTGTACAAAATAAAGCTATATACAAATATTTACAAATTATTTCCCACAAGGATGAATTATCCCATAATGAATACCTTTTAATGAAATATGTAGACCTTGTGAACGATTCTTTATTTGTTTTTTTCTCTTATTAATGTAGACAGAAGAATCGTATTCCCTCGCAAAGCTGAGGAAAATATTTTCAAGAGTTGTAGGCCCTACATTGAACATTTATTCGGTCATAAATGTACCGATAAACATTTTTTCTCTTCTCAGCTTCGACATTCATAAAGTTTTACCTGAAATGTTTCTATGCTTTTGATCAGTCTTCCAACCAGGGAGATTTACGGGAAACATTATAGCATTGTTTCAATATACTCATTAATTATTATTTTTGAGACACACTATGTACGATTGCATATACCGGGTGTCTTAAACTGGGCTGACTGATTTTAAAATTCAATAACTTCCAAACAGTGATGGATAATAAAAAAAAATCTTGCAGGAAAGTAATGTATGATGTCAGGAGTTTTTTTTTTTTTTTTTTTTTTTTTTTTTTTTTTTTTTTTTTTTTTTAATTGAGATTCCTAATTTTAGTTCGAATTTATCAGCAATAAATGGTGCTGAGAGCAATAGACATTCGATCGAGACAAAAGCAGAAATTACGAAGCATTGATGTGAAGGAAGAAAGTTCAATACATGGAGTGCGTCTCATTCACCAATAAAATCTTATTCGGAATCGGGCCCTAAGAGCAAGATTAGCGAATGAGACCCACTCCATGTATTGAACCTCCTTCCTTCGCATCAATGCTGGATGATTTTACTTTCGGTCTGGATTGCACTCCTATCGCTCGTAGCGCCATCTGTTGCTTATAATTCGAACTAAAATCAGGAGTCGCAGTAAAAAAACTCCTGACGTCTTACATTACTCTCCTGCAAGAATTTTTGGAACAGATGCTTTACACTCACGCAGCGATGTTTGGCGACTTTTTGGTTGGCGCTATTTTTAAGCCCGCGCCAAACCAATGTAGGTATGTAAGGTTGCGCTATGGTTAAATATACGACGGCATAATTAACTATACAAAACTTTATTACTTTAACGAAATATATAATTAATTCAACATATTCAAATAAACATAATTAATAAATAAGTATAATAACAGCCGTCCTGCAGCCGTTTCCAAAAAACGCAGCATCACTCGAGACCGCCGAAGAGCAAGTGTCAAAAATTCTCGCCGAATCCACCGTCAGTCTATACTTGGCAAACCTTTCCAAGCGCCAAACTTTCACCAAATGGGAGAACGCTCTTTTTCCTCCGCTGGAGAAACTTAAATGAATTATGCTTCCTCTTCCATTTTCATATAAGGCGAATTAGCGCCGCCACACAACTCCCCCGCCAGTCTCACACAACCCGTGGGAGACGAAAGCGAACTTTCCTTCCCGATCTCGTTATGTAAGTTGTAGGATCAGGCTCACCATCCTCATTCAACAGAAACGCAGGTTTTAAACGATCAATATTTATGATCTTTTCCTGGTTCCCGATAGAAACCACAAAATCTTTTTGCAGTCGTTTTACGACTTTGAATGGACCCTCGTAAGTCGGTTGTAAAGATCTCTTAAAAGGACCTCTCCGTACAAACACATGGGTGCAGTTCTTTAGCTCTTTCGGAACATAGATCTTTTGCTGCCCATGCCTTAAAGGTTGACAAGGTCTCAAAGCACACATAATTTTTTGTAGTTTTGAAATATAAGTCGGTGGGTCTGAGAAGGGGCTATCCTCGTACAACTGGCCTGGAAGCCGTAGAGTCGTTCCATATGTCAGCTCAGTTGTGCACCAAGGTTCGCACGTACTATTGTCCGTAGACCCAGAAAAACCAGGGGGAGAGCTTCCAACCAATTCACCTTATGGCACATTAAGGCCTGCTTTAAAGGTCGATGAAGTCGCTCCACCAAACCATTCGTCTGGGGCCTATACGAAGCAGTTCTAGCTATAACAGAGCCTAGCATTCTTGCCAGACTTTCAAAAAGTATGGACTCAAATTGTTTACCCCTATCGCATGTTATCCTCTGATTCGTACCAAAACGGGAAGCCCACGTCTGAACAAAAGCCTGAGAACAGTTTCAGCAGTCATATCCACAATAGGTACAGCCTCTGGCCACCGGGTAAACCTATCAATCATGGTTAGGCAATATCTGAATCCACGTACTAGAGGTAAAGGACCAATGATATATATGTGTGTATGAGCAAATCTCTCGTCTGGAACCAAAAATTTCACCAAAGGAGACTTAGTATGCAGGTGTACCTTAGTCCTTTGACAGGGTATACACGCTCTACACCACACAGCAACATCTTTATTTAGCCCTGGCCAAACATATTTCGAACAGATTAGCTGCTTAGAAGCCCGTATTCCTGGGTGCGACAGCCCATGCATTGACTCAAACACCTTATATCTCAAGGTCTGGGGGACATAAAACCTGTTCACCTCACCAGAAGTTTCACAATACAATAATTAAGCCTTGCGCGGCAGCGCAAGGCTTATTTATTTCCAGTGTGACATCCTAATGTTAATTTAACACAGGAAATCCCATTGAACGAGTTAATTTACTAGAGTTTTTCCCACTTTTTGTACGCGCTTCCACAAATTTTCTTCAAAACACCTAATTCTGTAAAAAAATAAATCCTCCAATCAAAAAACTCTAAATGTAGTAAACGTGGAGTCTTTAAATTAAAGTCCAAATACTGATTAAAGTGATAAAAACATAACACGGAATATTTAAAATAATTAGCTAAAATTTGGCACGCGATGATCGATAGATTGAAGAAGCAATAAAAATAAAAACAAATAATAATTTTTCACGTTTCCCAGTTTTGGCCAATTTAAGCACCTGCTAGCCTTGGACATGCGATCTCGTGGTATATGTTTACTATTTCAAAAATATACGAGAATATTGTATTTATCTTTAAGATCCGAAGATGTCACCAATAGTTGTGAACGATCTACATTAAAAAGGTATTTTAAATATTCCGTGTTATGTTTTTATCACTTTAAGCAGTATTTGGACTTTAATTTAGATGTTACTGTCTTTATCAAAATTGGATGAATGTTCGATATTTACTTATCTAGTGATACTGTGATGTTACGAAATGCGTTTTTAAATTTCTCTCTTAATCGATGATTACTAAAATTCAACATGGTGAAAAAATGCAAATTTTCTGGTTGCAAGAGTGATGCACGATACTTTTACAAAGACTATATGCTGGGAGTTTTGTTTTTCCCTTTTCCTAAACCACAGAAAAACTTGAGTAAATGTAACGAATGGCTTTCTGCTTGTGGTATAACAAATAAGGAAAGGGCATGTTTACAAACAAACAGTTCCATCAACCAATCTACCACTGCATTTTTGTCGAAGCTATCATTGCAGGAATCGTCATGGCGACGTAGGCCAATCATATCATAGACCAGTTTAACATAGACCAATCAAATCCCACCATCTCATGTGTATTGTAGGAGCCGTAAAGAACGAACAGGTTTTTCTGCCAAACCAACAGTAGTTTAACCAACAGTGACGTCAGATGCCCTTTCCTTATACAGAAACGATGACTAGAGACTGGTATGTTTGCTCTCGGCATTTCATTGATTTAAATGGCCCAACTGAAGAGTATCCTAACCCTATACAAAGAGTATCTCTGTCTGAACCGTTAAGTGATACATCAAATAAATATTCACGATATTATCGAGGAAATCGTGAAATTATCAAAAATAAAAGAGCCGCATACTATAAAAAATGTAAAAGCCAGATACAGAAGCGTAATACTTCATATTGTTTGCGAAATAAATCAAAGGCTAATAAATATAAGCTAAAATACTGGAAAAAAAATACTCAAATCATAATAGGATTCTCACCTCTAAGAAAATTAATCCTTCAAGATATCGACAGCTTGCTTTAGTGAAAAATCTGCTAGAGAGTTATAAATCAAACATAGCTCAGCAAAGCAGAAGAACAAATATTCAATTTCTAAAAACTCAAATAAAAGCTCAATTACTTGCGCGTAAAGCTATTCATACTAAAAATGTTTTGTATGCAAAGAGTTCATCGGCTTCAGAAAATTTTTCAAACAAATTTCAACAGATGTTATCAAAATCAACTCAAAATATCACTGCAGAAAATTTATGTGAAATAATTGGTGGCGAAAGAATTCACAACTCCAATGCAGAACCCTATTTTTGGGAAATAGCATATCACCCATTAGTTCACATACATTTAGATCATAATTATAGTAGTCATTCCAATTCTAAAATAGAACATATTCCTTTAGGTGATTTACATTTCGAGAAAAACATTGATGGTCATCATCCCAAAACTCTAATGTAGAAATGTGGACCTCTCTGTAACATTTGAGAGAATTCAGTTCGAAGGTTATTGCATATTCTTCATATATTTGCTTCTTCTCAGGGCAGTTCTACAAAGGAATTATTTTCAAACATAGATTGTTGTGAGTATAAATCGTATTACATAAAAGAAGATCAAATGTGTGCTGTTAATGAAATTATTGTTATGAAATTATTGTAACAAATGAAAACGAGATCAATAAATGGACTGTTTGTGACGATAAGAAAATAACAGATCGTACACGTTTTGTAAAAAATCTTGCAGATGTTTACATTTTGCTTCTACAGAAATGTTAAATTAAGAAATTGTCAATATAAGGTAAAATATTTATTCAGCTACAAAAAGAAATATTTTGCTGAAAATTTCATCCTCCATAACTACACATTTTATAACAAAATCAGAATACAGTTGTTTCATATATGCTCATTATTATTTTTTTGCTTCTTATGTGATAAAACAACATAAGATGTTATTAATAGCTTTCACACACGCTTACTAGTGTCTCTTTCCAAAGTGGTTGCAAATGTATTTTACACTATGGCATAAAATTATTTGCAAAAATGAACATGATTCGTTTTATTATTATCATTATAAAGATGAGAAACAATCCGTTAAAGTCCGTTATATACATTTTTTTGTTAAAAATTACTTTTATTATTTTAATTGTTTACAGAATAATCAGTGTTTGAACTGTATATTTCATATTACCAATACTGATTTTGATACGTGCAGTCTTTTACATACTTGCCTCGTTTGAATCTTGTCTGCTTCATATTAAATTGTTATTAAAAAACTTGAGATATTAAAAAAAAGGAACCTGCAAAGCAAATTAAAAAAATAAATTTATTTCCATTTTGTTAAGCCCGAGAAGGGACAGATATTAAAATTATTTTATTTAGTCAATGCTACAATAATGTTGCATTTTTATATTAAATCTTGCTCAGTCTATTTAATCTTAAAAAATTAAATTTAAATTTGAAAAATGATATTAAAGCAACTTTAAAACATTTCATTTAGAAATCTAAATAAATCTTCAACTTTTTTTCAGTTTTACATGCATTATACAAAATTTGTATTGTAGCAAATTCTAACAGACAAGAAACATGAGAAGTTCAAATAATTTTAAAAAGTTGAAGATTTATTTAGATTTCTAAATGAAATGTTTTAAAGTTGCTTTAATATCATGTTTCAAATTTAAATTTAATTTTTTAAGATTAAATAGACTGAGCAAGATTTAATATAAAAATGCAACATTATTGTAGCATTGACTAAATAAAATAATTTTAATATCTGTCCCTTCTCGGGCTTAACAAAATGGAAATAAATTTATTTTTTTAATTTGCTTTGCAGGTTCCTTTTTTTTAATGTCTTAGCATCCGACATTTGTACTTTAGCTAACTTTCCACTAAACTCAGCCTTTCCGTCCAAAATAGCTTTTAGCTCCTCATCCTCTGTTTGCAACTTTCCCCACAACTCAAAATCTGCAAGTGACGCAAATTGAATCTCACAAACTCTAGATAAACTGTCAGCAACAAAATTTCCCTTGCCTGGCAAATAACGTATATCCGTCGTAAATTGTGATATAAAGTCTAACTGCCGAAGCCTTCTAGGGGAACATTTCTCCTGTTTCTGCTGAAATGCAAAAATTAGGGGTTTGTGATCTACGTACAATGTAAATACCCGAGCCTCCAACATATGCCTAAAATATTGGATCGCAGAATATGCCGCCAACAATTCCCGGTCATATGTTGAATATTTGCACTGTGTAGGGGACAACTTACGAGAGAAAAATCCAAGTAGTTTTGGACCGTCGGGCGTAACTTCTTGTAACATTCCACCCATAGCAAAATCACTGCAGTCAGTTATAAGTGCAAGCTTCGCATCTTGAGAAGGGTGATAAAGCAAAGTCGCATGAGCTATAGCTTGCTTAACTTGCTCAAAACTGCTTCCTGCATCCGCATCCCACTGAATTTCTCTTTTATCCCTCTTTTTTGCACCATTTAAGAACACGTTTAGTGGTCTTAATATTGTTGCAATATGGGGTACAAAACGATGATAGTAGCCATTACCAAAAATCTCCTGAGATCGCAAACAGTTTTTGGTTTTGGAAATTCAAGTATAGTTTTCACCTTATCTTTGTGTGGAACACAGCCCTGGCTATCAATAGTATGACCCAGAAAATCTATAGTTTCTTTGCCAAACTCACATTTTAATTCATTAATTATAATCCCGTAATCTCTAAACCGCTTAAAAACTTCCTCTAAATGCTGCATATGCTGAGCGTGAGTTTCACTGGCTATTAAGATGTCATCGAGATAAGGAAAGCAATAGTCCAAACCTCGTAATACCTCATTTATGAAACGTTTGCGCTGCCGAGCATAACCCAAAGTTTAAAAGTGGAAATTCAAACAAACCAAAAGGAGTTATAATAGCAGTTTTAGGGATATCGGGAGGATGAACCGGAATTTGATGATAAGCCCGGACTAAATCCACTTTAGAAAATATTTTTTTACCTTTTAACATATAAGTAAAATCTTGAATGTGAGGAATGGGGTATCTGTCTTGTACAGTAATTCGGTTAAGTGCCCTGTAATCCCCAGTTGGTCTCCAATCCGAAACGCCTTTAGGGACCATATGTAATGGACTGGCCCAATTACTTTTAGATGGCCTACAGATACCTTTCTCAAGCATATAATCAAATTCCTGCTTAGCTATCCGGAGCTGCGCTGGATGTAACCGCCGAGCTCTAGCTGTCACAGGTGGGCCAACAGTAGGGATAAACTGGATTGTATCGTGTTTTACAGTTCGTTTATTCGTATTATTTAACTGTGTAATATCTTTATACTTTTATAGCAGTTCTATATATGCAGTGTTTCCGATGATAGTCTTAACCACCGGAACATCACACAGACTGGCGCGACCACGAGCAGAAAAGTTAGTTACAGAGTCCAATAAACGCCGCTTTTTTAAATCAACCAATAAACCAAAATGTTGCAGAAAGTCAGCGCCTATAATTGGTTTAGTTACCTCTGCTATGATAAACGGCCATTGCAATTTACGTTTCAGTCCCAAATCCAGTGTCAATAGCTTAGTACCGTAAGTGCAGATTTTTGTACCATTAGCGGCATACAATGTGAAATCCCTCTTTCTAGTACTTTTAACTAAAATGACTTAGGAAAACATGAGACACCACTGCCTGTATCTATCAAATAGCTGGATTGAGTAACCTTATCTATAACATAAAGCCTGCGACTCAAGCCCATACATGCAGTAGCCGTCGCTACTCCTGCGAGCGAAGGTCGTTTTTTGGTTTGTAAGCGCACGGAGGTACGCATTTTCGAGCCTTTTCCTTAAATCGAAAATGATACCAACATAGCCACCCCTCTCTGTGTGACCTATCTCCTGAGTTAAATGAGTTCCGCCGGTAAGATTTCCTAGGCGACTTGGGACAAGAACCCGCTTTAACCAGCTTTGAAAGTTCCTGAACCTGAAATTGTAGCTGCTCCAACTGTTTATTTTGCTGACTAAACTGAGTTTGTTCAGCTCCTCTCGATTCCAGAGAGTTAACACCAACCTGCGTACATTCACAAATCTTATCCGCCATCTCCGCTAATTTATTTAAACCCTCAGAGCTGACAGACAAAATTGTTTGCACCGATACCGGTAACCTCCGAAGCCATATATTTTTCAAAAAGTCATCGTCAACATGGCCCTGACTTAACTCTCTCATCGTGCGCAATAACATTGAGGGGGACCTATCACCCAGCTCTAAATCTTCCAGCAAAGTCTTAACCTTCTGATTCTGAGAAACTTCAAATTCCGATAATAACCTCGCTTTAAGAGCACTGTACGGTTCTTCTGGGGGTTTACACACAATATCGGAAGCAAAAGATAAAGTTTCCGCATCCAAAGACGCTACCAAATGATCAAATTTAGTTTGTTCGACCGAGATTCCTGCTAACCTAAAACTAGCCTCTAGCTGTACAAAAAATAACTTTGCATTACTAGGCCAAAAATTGGGAACTTTCACCTACACTCTATTACATCCTGTACTCCCCCCTTGCACAGTTTCCTTAGGAATGTCGCCAGGCATCCCGTATAATATCAAAAAACAAACAGAAATCTCAAAAAGCCGAACTAAACAGCAATTTAATCCAAAGTGAACGAAGATTAAAACATTTTAACACTTAAAACAGCAATATCAACAACGAAACCAACCAACCTTTAGAACCTGAAACAAGTTTAAATTATCTTAAAAGTCCCCAGAGGATACATGCAAAAGGGAATAAACAAAACGTAATCTTCTCATACCTTAAACCTTGAAAGACATCCTAATAGATTTGACGAGAACTCGTTATGAATTAATCTTTCTTTTACTCTTTTTAACCACAGCCAAAAACGTGTATAAGGGTCATCACTTGTAGGTATGTAAGGTTGCGCTATGGTTAAATATACGACGGCATAATTAACTATACGAAACTTTATTACTTTAACGAAATATATATTTAATTCAACATATTCAAATAAACATAATTATTAAATAAGTACCAGAGGGGGCCCGTGCGAGGATTTCGCACTGAAATCTAATATTTTTTAGGTACTGCTCTATTATACCGTCGACCACTTTTCATAACAAAAAACTATCGCGTAACTGTAAGATTAAACGCCAAAAATGCAGTCCCATTTACTTGATATCAGAAGCATTATACGTGTTTGTTACGTCATCAAGTGGTTTTTCACGCAACATTTGCGTGTATTTTTCATTATGTTTTACTGATTTATTAGTTATTTCATTCATTAAAATAACAATTGTGTCCTTAAGTTCTTATATTTTATTTATTTATTTATTTTGATATTCCAATGGCAATGTTCTCCCGTTTATTTGGCGATAGTTTTTTGTTATGAAAAGTGGTCGACGGGATAATAGAGAAGTACCATTTTTTATCAATATGTAATATTTTTTAGATGCAGGTTTAAATATCTAAAGAAAAACTAAGGATAAAAATATCTGCAAACAACATTTAGTTTTTAGTCAAGCTAGAATATCATCTAATTTATTCCATCAAAGTTATAGTACAAACTGATCCAAGATTGCAAAATGCACGCGCGAGAAAAAAAAATTAACAATCGTATTTTTGTGGGGTGTGGCTCGTAGAATGTTAGAAAGTAGCGTGAATAATATATTTATTCTCGTAGATAATCGTCTTTATAAAACTTATTAAATATCACAAAAATACAGCAGCCAAACGATCATTTTATTCTTTTTCTTTCATTCTTATGACAACAACAACCTGGACCGTTGCCAGATTTCGAATCAAAAATGTTCCGATAACTTTAACAAATAAATAAAAAATTAAATTAAATAAATAGAACATGGAGTTAATAAAATGGATATTCAGTTGCTCTAAACTGAGTAATCGAGCCACTACATTTACTCCCCTACCAGTAACGAACGTTACGTTAAAAAAAGAGGTAGGAAAGTACAAAACATATAGAAAACAATATATATATATATATATACAAAATAAATACAATTTTAAAATTATTCAAAATATTTACAAAAGAAATAGTTATAAAACACTTCCAGCAAATTTTTAGTCTCTAAATCTTACTGGAAGTTTAATTGTTCTACCAGTTCGTGATTGTTTCAAAACAGATACAGGCTTTTCCACTGTATTACCAGGTTGAATAAAGTTTCTATTGTTCAGATTTTGTGTAGATGAAGTCTTAACTTGTAACTGAGTTGCTTGTTCAGGGTGTGAAACTATTTTGGGATCATCTGAGAGAATATATGCTGGTTTCAGTCTATCTATAGATACATTCACATTATTACCTTTAATTTTTATAGTGAAATATTTTGAAGAGCGACTAATTACTTCATAAGGACCTTCATATGGTGGTTCTAGTGGTTTGCGTACTCTGTCTATCCTTAGGAAAACGTGTGTACTTGATTCCAAATCCTTATGAACAAATATATTCGGAATATATTTGTGTTGAATTTTTCTTGGTCCAATTAGTTGAATCTGCTCTTGTAATTTATGAATAAAACTTCCTGGTGAGACTTGCATGGTACTCGGCTGTAAAAATTCACCGGGCAGCCGAAGTTTCTCTCCATAAACCATTTCTGCTATAGTATAGAGAGTATCTGTTCGAATTGCTGTGCGAAGACCCAAGAGAACTGTAGGTAAGGTTTCAGTCCAATTTATTTGATTATGCGCTTTCAGAGAAGCTTTTAGTGATCTGTGGAGCCGTTCTACTTTGCCATTGCATTGCGGATGATAGGCTGTTGTATGTTGTAGCCTAATACCGCATAATCTTGAAAGGGCTTGTACTATTTCTGAATAGAATTGACCTCCACGATCAGAAATGAGCTTTGAAGGTGTTCCGAATCTAGAGATCCAATTATTATAAAAGGCTTTTGCTACAGTCTCTGCCGTGCTGTTATCCAGTGGAATGGCTTCCATCCAGTTGGTGTATCTGTCGATGCAGGTTAAGCAATAGATGTTGCCATTTGATGGTGGTAGTGGACCAACGAGATCAATATGGACTACTCGAAATCTCTCTGAGGGCTCTTGAAATTCACCAATTGTTGATTTTGTATGACGAGTAATTTTTACTTTTTGGCATGAAATGCATGATCTAGCCCATTTTGTAACATCTTTATTAATGTTAGGCCAAATGAATTTCGATGTTATTAGCTTAACTGTTGATTTTACTCCCGGATGGGATAATCCGTGAAATTTCTGGAAAATCTTCATTCGGTAAGTATGAGGTATATAAGGACGAATATTGGAAGTAGAAACATCACACCACAGATTCTGACCAGAAGGAAGAGGGTATTGTTTTAACTGTAAAGTTTTAGACTTTTGCAAATCTTTAATTTCTTCGTCTTGAGATTGTTCTTTTGCTATTTCATCATAATCGATTATTGTAATTTCTTCAAGTCTTGATAATGAATCTGCTACAATATTATTTTTACCTTTGACATATCTGATGTTAGTAGTAAATTCAGAAATATATTGTAATTGTCTGCACTGTCTTGGTGATGCTTTGTTAGGCTTTTGCAAAAAGGCATACACCAACGGTTCATGATCCGTATAAATCGTAAAGGTTCTTCCTTCAAGTAAGTATTTAAAATATTTTACCGATAAGTAAATGCCTAATAGTTCACGGTCGTATGTGCTATAATTCTGTTGAGTGACGCTTAACTTCTTCGAATAAAAACCGATAGGTTTCCAAGATTTATTTTCGTATTGGTGCAGGACAGAGCCTATGGCCAAATCTGATGCATCTGTAAACAAACCTAGAGGTAAATCAGAACTTGGGAAGGATAATAAAGCTGTATTTGCTAGATCTTGTTTGCAAATTTCAAATTGCATTCGTGCTTCTTCAGTCCAGTCAATTTTTCTTTTATCTTTTTTCTTGGAACCTTTAAGGTATTCATGTAGTAATGCTTGGTGTTTAGCAGCATCTTTTAAATAACGACGGTAAAAATTAATCATGCCAAGAAAAGTTCTTAAATCATGAATGGTTTCTGGTAATTTATAATTTAAAATAGCTTGAACTTTTTCTGGTAAGGGACGTGAACCTTCGGGTGTAATAAGATAACCTAGAAATTCTATTTCTGGAACTGCAAATACTGATTTGGAAATATTGATTCTGAGTCCGTATTTGTGTAATCTTTCAAAAACTAAATTAAGGTGATTTTCATGTTGGTTTTCATCAGCAGAAGCAATTAGTATGTCATCTAAATATGGAAAAACAAATTCAAGATCTCTTAACACTTCGTGAATAAATCTTTGGAACGTTGCGGGGGCATTTTTAAGACCAAAACTCATGACATTAAACTCATATAATCCAAAAGGAGTAATGATAGCTGTCTTGCATTTATCCTCTTCTGCAATCGGTATTTGATAGTAAGCTTTAAAAAGATCTATTTTTGAGAACATTTTTGCACCTTTCAAAATATGATGAAAATCGTCAATTCTGGGAATTGGGTATCTGTCAGGAATGGTACGGGAATTAAGCTGTCTGTAATCACCACAAGGACGATAAGACCCATCCTTTTTAACCACTAAATGTAATGGACTTGCCCATTGGGATTTAGAAGGACGAATAATATCATTGTCGAGCATGTATTTAAATTCTTCTTTGGCTATTGCCAGTCGTTTTGAATCGAGTTGACGAGCTTTATTGTACACTGGAGGACCTGTCGTACTGATAAAATGCCTCACATCATGCTTGGATGTTGAAATTAGCAAATTTGGCTTCGCAATATCGGGATACTTAGAAAATAAATTTTGAAATTTAGCAGTTTTGTTCAGTGTGCCAATATTGTTAAAAGCAATTGAAGAAACTTCACCTTTTACACAAAGTTTTGTTTCTCCATCAATTAACTGTTTATTTTTCAGGTCAATTAGAAGATTATATTTATTCAAAAAGTCTGCTCCAAGAATTCCTTTTGTAACTTTAGCAATCACGAAAGGGAATTGAAAATCCCTTCGAAATCCTAAGTCTAGATTTAGAATTTTAATGCCAAAAGTTTCTATTTCTGTTCCGTTTGCTGCATATAGCTTATAATCGGAAGATTCTTTGTTTTTTCCGGTGGCTGGAAGAACACTTATATCAGCACCACTGTCAACTAAAAATCGCAAATTTGTTCTTAAATCTTTCACATATAATCGAAATTTGCGACAACTTTCGACATTTTCTGCAGTAGTATGTGCCGCTAGATCTACTGCAGATCCAAGTTTTCCTGTTTGGAATCGATTTTTTTGTTCCAAGCACATGGCTGAATGCATTTATCAGGGAAACAACGATTACGGAAACGGAAATGAAAATAACACAGTTTGCCGTTAGGATTGTAGCGCTGACGAGACCTGCTTCGGGAGCGAGAACGGTTTTCGTTATTTCGAAAGTTAGGCCTGGATTGTCGTGAAACGCACAGTTGCGAAATTTGCTGTTCCAGAGAAGCAATTCGATTTAAAAGTTCATTATTGGCAAACGACGTCGTGCTATCATTAACAATTTCAGTTTTATTACTTGTGGCAAAGATTTCGGTTTTGGGATTCATATCGCTGATTTTGTCTGCCATTACAGCTAATTTATTTAAATCTTCTTCACTAACAAGCAATATATTTTTTATGCAATCGGGCAGTTTTTCAAGCCAAAGCGTTTTAATCAACTTTTCTGAAACATCAGCAGTAGCGACAGTTTTTAACTTTTGAAGTAGCTGACTAGGTTTCATAGTGCCAAGTTCAATTCCGGTTATCAATCGCTTAATTCGAACATTTTCACTTTCTTTAAATAAATTAAGCAATCTAGTTTTCGAATCGGAATATTTGGTTAAGCTTTCACTACTTATTATGTCCCAAATATTCTCTATGAATTTTGGCTCAAGTTGCGCAACTAAATAATTGAATTTAGTTTCCTCTTTAGTGATTTCGTTAATTTTAAACTGAGCCTCAACTTGATAAAACCAGATCTCTGGTCTATCAATCCAGAAAGGTGGAATTTTAATACTCACCTTGTTAACTTCCGGCTTTACCGTGGAAGGCGAATCATTCTTCTGTTCACTGTCACTCGTAGACATTTTTTTAAACTTTAACGGGTCACCAGTTTGTGTGGGGTGTGGCTCGTAGAATGTTAGAAAGTAGCGTGAATAATATATTTATTCTCGTAGATAATCGTCTTTATAAAACTTATTAAATGTCACAAAAATACAGCAGCCAAACGATCATTTTATTCTTTTTCTTTCATTCTTATGACAACAACAACCTGGACCGTTGCCAGATTTCGAATCAAAAATGTTCCGATAACTTTAACAAATAAATAAAAAATTAAATTAAATAAATAGAACATGGAGTTAATAAAATGGATATTCAGTTGCTCTAAACTGAGTAATCGAGCCACTACATTTTAACTGCATTAGAGGATGACTTCATCCGCTTCGGGAAAACATGGGACATAAAAATATAAATCTAAACATTTCAATTTCAATGTCGCTTTTTAATCATAAATATAAAATAAACCCGTGCGGTGTTTTTATAATAATTGCTGAGCATCATATAATGTGGTATTTTATTTTTGTGGCAACGGTACTTTGAAGAAAACCTTTCATTTCTTTTATGAAAATAATGCCGATTTAATTTTTTATTTTCAGCAAATTTTAATTAAAAACATGTTTTAACGAATTGTTAAGTGTGCTATGTCAGAAGACAGTTCAAAATCCTTTCATATGCCATCTCATTCGTCGTTCTGCTTTTCGTATTTTCAGAGAAAAAGGGATGTTGACAGGAGAAATAATATATATGATGATAATAACAGCCGTCCTGCAGCCTTTTCCAAAAAACGCAGCATCACTCGAGACCGCCGAAGAGCAAGTGTCAAAGATTCTCGCCGAATCCACCGTCACTCTATACTTGGCAAAACTTTCCAAGCGCCAAACTTTCGCCAAATGGGAGAACGCTCTTTTTCCTCCGCTGGAGAAACTTAAATGAATTATGCTTCCTCTTCCATTTTCATATAAGGCGAATTAGCGCCGCCACACCAATAACTTAATACAATGGCTAGGTTCCCATTAAAGGAAAAAAATCCCCTAAATTTGGCGACTTTTTTCCTTTTATAATCGACTAGCAAAACCCGCAGATTTGCTCGTGTAATTCTTGAAAAATGCCAAGTGGTATTCGTTAGGCTATTTTCATTAGAGGAAATTTTACTGCCACAGATAATTCAGAATTCACTAATTAAGCCAAACTACTGCCGAAAAAAAACGAAATTTTAGAACGTTTTTTGCTCTTTCACCCCTCCCCCCCCCCCCCTGTGGTAGTGTCACCGATATAAAATATAGCCTATGTTACAGCAGGGACTGTTACCATCACTTTTGAAAATGGTTCTGCAGTTTCAGAGATTTCATAGAAATTGTAATTCAGAATGTTTTTAGAACGCTTTTTGTTCACTCACCCTTTTAAATTTCGGTTTTTTTTTTTTTTTTTTTTTTTTTTAGAATTTGTTCTTAGAGAGCATTTACATTTTATAAGTAACTACCATGCCAAATTTCATGTTTCTAGCTCCTTCAGTATAAAAAAAAATCGAAATTTTAGAACGTTTTTCGCTCCTGCACCCCCCCCCCCCCTGGGTTAGTAGCACCAACATAAAATATAGCCTATGTTGGAGCAGGGATTGTCACGATCAATTTGCCACCATCACTTTTAAAATCGCTTCAGTAGTTCCAGAGATTACCCCCTACAAACAATCTTTACTACTTTATAATATTAGTATAGATTTAAAAAAAAAAAAAACTGTGTGTGAGTGTATGACATCATAGCCGAATTTTCAAAATATCTGTCACCCTCACCGTTTGGAAGTTATTGAATTTTAAAATCAGTCGGTTCATTTTAGGATTCCCGGTAGATGAATTCAAAGTAGTAAGATATGATGCTTTAGCATAAATATTATTTTTTTCATTTTGAGGCAAAGAGTTCATTTTGAAAAAAAAATTGATAAGACGAGCATAATTTCCATTAGATGTTTATGCAAGGGACGAAGAATTGTGCTTATGGCGGTGCACAGTGGAGCATTTTGACGATCTAACTGGACAAGCTTATTGCGTTGAAGTTTAATTAGGTTTTGCTGGTTTTTCGAATGTATCACTAATAAAATACTCAAACAGTGATAAATATTTGGTTTATTTAATTTTTTATATTATTATTAATATTATTTATAACATTAGTATTATTTAAATTATTAATTTTTATATTATTATTTATTTATATTATAATACTCTATTGTCATTGAAACTACACATGTATTCAAAATTTCAGCTCAGTCGGATAATTAAAAGCGGTTTAAAATTGACTTGCAAGATTCTAACTAAACATATATACATAAATTGCAAGTTAAGATAACTTAATGATTTGCAAACTTTTGTAGGAGTTTTCGTAAGTTTTCAATACTTTAGGGATGGCACTTTGATTTAAAGAAATGCTTATTGCTTAATAATGCTTAATACTGTGTTAAAAGTCAAGATAAAGTTTGTAAACAAGATGATGCTTATTTTCGAACAAAAAAAGTTAAATCTTGTGACAAACATGTGACATATGTTCAGTAAACTCGTGCTTTCAAATAAAACGGAATTGTCACGACGTGCTTTCGAACTTACAGGAAACTGCAACCATTGAAACTCCCTCAAACCAACTACCCTCTTTACCGTCGTAGTTAATCGATACCTCGAACTTTTTCGACAAAACTAGTACGGATCTCGGCAAAAGAGACATTCAGCTACCAGTACATGCGATCTTGATACGATCGCATGTCCGTTGATCCGAGATATCGGAAAAAGGAATTTTGTTCACCTACCTAGATCATCAAAGCGGCAGTACATATATAACGATATCAACTTTTTGGTAATTTTGGACCCCCCCCCCCCCCCCCGTTACGATATCATACGTTATCATTCATCGTTATCATTATTCCATACGTCATTTCCGATTAACTTTTTAAAAAATCCTGGTATTTCTTTTCATAAATTTCCTTCAAAATTGGATTTAAGGAATAAATGATTTAAAGTTATTTTTGGGATGATTTCTGGATTGTCTTTCTTATCGAAAACCACAATTTGTCAATCTGATTCCTATAATTTTAGACTTTATGATGCAGACTATACCAATCCTAAATTCATATGGAATCGTTAAAACTATTTATAAATTGATATATTCGAAACTAATAAAAGCAATTATAAGAATGTGACATAAACGAGCATAAAATAAATATATACTAATTAATATAGGCAAAATTCTTGTCCAACATTAAGAGGGAAAAAAAGAGCAGCACCTGAAATTTCAGAAATTCGTCCGTAATGTACAAATATCTATATTTTCTAAATAATTAAGAATAGTGTAAAAATATTCTAAGTTCTGGAAACATTATTTAGATACTATGAGTTGAATGCGGGTTATTGACGAAAAAAAGCTTGTTTATTCAGTTAATATTTTGAGATATGTAAATATATTTTTTTTTTATCATATACTTTTATACCATGCGTTCCAGAATTCGAATATTTCATTTTATAATTTGCTTTTATTTTATATTTTCTAAACATATTGTAAACTCTAATAATTGTTATTTTTCTATTTCTTTGTACAGCGTGTTTATAAAGTTTCGGACCCATTTTGATGTTTAATAACTCATAAAATAATGAAGATATAAACAAACTTATGGCATTTATTGATGGAATAACTCAAATATTTTCCTTTTCAGGTTTGGATATCTTTACTTTTGTAAATATCGTCTGCGCGTGTGGTTAATTTCAGATAATTTCATTTTCCAGTCTAAATATCTGTACTTTTCTAAATATCGTCTGCTTATTAATTGCATTTTTCTCTCTTTTGTTTTTGTCAACTATTTCAATGTTATGTTTACTTTTGATGTGTTTGTTCTATGTTACTTTTGTATGTGATGTTTTATTCGAGCGGATATTAAGGAGAATGCATACACCACAAGAGAAAGCACAGATTTTATGGCGGTTCATAGAAACAAAATCGATAGTGCAAGCACAGAGAAATTGCAGAAGAATTTATCAAAAAGATCCTCCATCCAAAAGCAGCATCTTGCGGTGGAAAAAGAATTTTCTAGAAACTGGAAGTATCGCAGATAAGAAACGTTCCGGACGTCCCTGCACAAGTGATTCTGATGTTGAGCGTGTCAGAGACACATTTTTACACAATCCTAGAAGATCTGTGAGATCAGCGGCAAGGGAATTAGATATGCCAATTTCGACGGTGTACAAGGTTATTAAGAAAAAATTAAGACTGCATGCATATAAAGTTCAAATTGTTCAAGTTTTGAAACCGGACGATAGGCCTAGGAGGATGGCCTTTGCAACAGATATGCTAAGAAGAATAGAAGATGATGCTGATTTTCTGAAACGCATAATATTCTCCGACGAAGCATCCTTTCATGTTTCTGGCATTGTTAATCGCCATAATGTGCGCATATGGGGATCTGAAAACCCCCATGAATACCGTGAGGCAGAAAGGGATTCCCCAAAGATTAATGTGTGGTGTGGACTAATGCACGACCGAGTCAATGGGCCTTTCTTTTTTACAGAAAAGACGGTCTCATCAGTCGTATACTTAGACATGTTGGAAAACTTCGTATTTCCACAACTAGAAGAGCTTCAGCCACATGTCTTTTTGCCACAAGATGGTGCACCACCTCATTGGGGTACCATCGTTCGTACTTCTTTGAATGATCACTTTCCAGGAAGATGGATTGGGCGAGGAGGTCCAATTCCTTGGCCACCCAGATCACCTGATATAACGCCGCTGGATTTTTTCAGTTGGGGATTTGTAAAGGACAATGTTTACTGGAGGAGAGTGTCGAACATTGATGATTTAAAAGCCAGAATTACAACCGCAATAGCCTCTGTGGATGCCGACATGCTTGCCGCTACCTGGCGTGAAATTGACTATCGACTTGATATTCTCCGTGCGACGAAGGGGGCACACATGGTAGTTTATTGACAAGGGTCATGAAACTTTTTGAGTCTATCTAACCATTTATGTTATTAATTTTAATCTATCTTTATTATTTTATGAGTTATTAAACACAAAATGGGTCCAGGACTTTATAAACACCCTGTATATTTCAGGTTAACACCAACAATGGTTAAACTTATCACAATATACATATATATTTTCTAAATAATTAAGAATCGTGCCAAAATAATCATTGTTCTGAGAAAATTGTTTGATATGAGTTAATTGACGGATATTGGTGAAAAATGCTTACTTATTTTCTTAATATTGCGAAAAATGTAAATATCTTTTTATTTTTATTATATATTTTTATACTATGACTTTATCCGGAATTTGAGTATTTGATTTTATAATTTTCCTCTGTTTTTGTATATTTTGTAAACATAGTGAAATCTCTAATTATATATTATTTTCTATTTCCCATCGTCAGTACTTGTAACGTTTAAAATTATCAAAAGTCATCCGGAATCTGCTTTATGTATCTATATTTTCTGTCGAAAGTATGGTGCAAAAATAATTAACTTTCTGAAAAGTTATCTTGACTTGAGTAAGAGTTTGATATTTTTTTAAAAGTTTTTCTTATTTTCTTAATATTGTGAAATTAGTTATATATATATATTTATTGTGTACAGTCTTTTTTATGGTCAGAATTCTCAGTTTTTCTAGTAATCAAGAATTTAAATGTATATAAACGTAGAAATTGACTTTTAATTTTTGTTTTGAATGTTATAGTAGTGTGTTACTTAAAATATTTTTTAATTGCTTAAAGCAATGTATTTAATTATATTTTCTTTAAATCTGCCAGTTTTTCCGTTTGTAGTGTAAAAAACGCCGAGGAAAATATACATACATTATTATACCTTTTATACTCATATAGTGGAAGGTTTTTTGTACTTTTATGTATAAAAGTAACCTCTACTAAGCATTATTTATTGCGGATATTCACGCCATTTACCGGCAAAAGTAGCCCTTTAACGAATTCGAAACTAAGGGATGACTCTGAAGGCCGGATCAGATGAATCGAGTCTGAGAAGAGGGCGTATTACAGAACAGAACCTGCAAAGTTCTCTATGTGCTCATAAACCTGCAACTGTAATATATACCGGGTGTCCCACAAATGACTGATGGATTTTAAAATTCAATAACTTGCAAACAGGGGCAGATATTAAAAAAATTCTTGCAGGAGGGTTACGTATGATGTCGGGAGTTTTTTTTACTGCGATTATTGATTTTAGTTCGAATTTCAAACAATAGATGGCGCTGACAGTGGTTGGTGCTCATTCGAAGCCGAAACTGACGTCACTCATCATTGACGTGAAGGAAGGAGATTAAGGCTATGGAGTGGGTCTCATTCGCCAGTACAATCTTGCTCTTAGGACCAGATTCTGAACACAGACGATATGATTTCAATGTAATGCGTTGTTGCCATGGAAACAACAAACTCTTCGATAGTAGAATACAGCTTTCAGAACTGGGCATGAATTTAACAAGCAGTGTTCGAGTTGCAGGCGATTCTACATTTATTTTGTTTTATTTTCTCGGATTAAATTACTTTTTATGGCCTGATTTAAAGAATATTTTATTCATCGTATTTTAAAACCAGTAGGTGAAATAAACCATTTTCAATAAATAGTGTACACTCTTAAAAGTACTCACTAGCAGATTGCGTAGCAAAATAACGAATGAAGATGTGACGGTATCGATTTCTGTGCAGCTCTCACTTAGGGGCTGTTCAGAACAGAAGATCAGGCGGCGCGCGGGCGATGGAGATTAAAATATCGAGTGAGTCTATACTGTGAATGAAATTGAAAGGCCTGCGTTCGTTATCATTGATTTGGACATCCAAATCAATGATAATGATCACGGTCCTTCATTTGACTAATTAGCGTATTTTAATGATATTTTGTTAAATTAAGAAGTGAACTTGGTGGCCGAATGGTTAGAGCACTGCTCTTAATTCTGGAGGTTGCGGGTTCGATCCCCCAAAATTCCTGTTTGATTTTTCTGTTTTTTTTTGTTTTTTTTCATTTAAAAATGTTTAATCGGTTGCTTTGTATTTTTCATGATTAATGGAATATATTTTATAAAAGAAAAATTTGATATTATTAACAATTACTTATTTAATTAAATACGACAAATTCAGCTATTTTACGATTAAAATTTTACATTACAGTGTCTTTTGATATTTAAACATTATTATTATTATTATTTTCTTTTTAGCAAATGTAAAATAAGAAATGAAAATATAGTCTATTTGCACGAATTTCTCCATGTTTTTATAATGAGTACTTCAACAGTGAATTTTTAGTACGAATAGAATGCAAAGCATATTTTACAATGTAAAAAATATTATAAAAATAAAATGTAAAATATTACATTATTTAAACTAGAAATATCAGTACCTATTTTTGTAAAGAGGTAAAAT
Organism: Maratus michaelseni; assembly: GCA_963931845.1. Lineage (NCBI taxonomy): Eukaryota > Metazoa > Arthropoda > Arachnida > Araneae > Salticidae > Maratus > Maratus michaelseni. Next base: position 200,726,664 of record OZ007600.1, read on the forward strand.
ACATGTGGTTTACCGTCTAGTTTCGTAATGAATATAAATAAAATATAGTTAGAATGTTTATAAATTTTCTACTGAATGTACAAGTATTTTAGCATTTGTTTCTCGTGTTTTATGATGTTTATTGCAATATAATAAATAATGCAATTTACATCGAAAAATGAATTTCAAGAAAAATAAATTTTTAGAAATTAATAATTATGTTTCAACAAGGTTGTTATCGAAAAATATATTTTAATAAAATGTTTAAAAGCTTTTTTATCAAATTTTAACAAAGATTTTATTTTACTATTATAAATAAAGAAAGAAATCTTTTAACATATGTTAAAAGATTTATCGTAAATCAAGGTCGTGATACCAACATATGTTGGTATCACGACCTTGATTTATTAACATTCTATTTATCCCAAAAAATATAAAGCAACTGATAAATAATTTTTAAATTAATAAAAATAGGGGAAGAAAATCGGAAATAAACGGCGAGCATTCACTTTGTATCCATACTTTTCAGGTTCATCTGTGTAGGACAACCCAAACGTCAGTAAAGTACATAACAATTTTTGGTACTTTTCGGTTAGCCGGGCGCCAGTGAAAAAAATATATAAATATATATCTACATATATGTTTGTGTATATATGTATGTATATATATATATATATGTGTGTGTGTCTGTGTATATATTTATATTTGTTTCACTGGTGCCCGGTTAACCAAAAAGTACCTTTTTTTTTTTTAGAGTTTACATTAATTTTATTGAAACCACCAATACCGTGTTTCAGGAATTCGGTGATCCGAACGTCCTATCCCTTGTTAGTTAAAGGTGCACTGGTTATAGAAAATTTAACTTTATAATATTATATGCATTGTTTTGTACAATACATATATTTATGTAACTGCTATCAACTAAACTAGTATATCAGTTTTAGTAGGTGCTGTAGTTTAAGAGACATATAAGTTGACAGCAGTTATGTAACTATATGATGTATATATATATATATATATATATATATACACATCATACTTTCGTATTCTATTATTTTTATGTTGGATCAAAGGCTTAAAAAATCAGTTTAGAATGTTAAAAATTTAAAAATTTTCAGATATCCGATCATGTTGCTACAGCTGTATCAATCAACCTACCAAACCAAGTAAGACACAAAAAAGTCCAATCACGTGATCAAATCGCCCACAGAATTTTTGTGAGTCACCCGCGCGCAGCGCGCGCTAAAAATTTGCAGGTTATGAACGCGGATCGGGCTATCTGATCACGTGATTCTTTTCATGAATGTTTCAGGGGTTTATTATGATGAAATAAAAATAGATATTCCTATTATAAGATCCATTTTTTTTGGAGGATAAAGATGTGTAGTCGCTAGTTTCACCTAATCCGAGCCACAGAAGCTTAAAATAATTGAAATAATTAAATTATTTCAATATATTAAATTATTTAAATTTCCGATAAGACCTACTCCATAACCCTTCTCTCCATCACGCGCGCGCCGCGCGATCTTCTTTCCTGAACACAACCAAACCTGCATTGCCGTCATTTCGCGAAACTAAATTTTCATATTGGTTAGATAAAATTCCCATAAATACTCATAAATGTAAAATTGCCTGCAAACTCGAATAATGCTTGTTAAATTCATGCCCTAATCTAAACGTTGTATTCCACTATCGAAGGATTTGTTGTTTCCATGGCAACAACGCATTCCATTGAAATCATATCGAATGAGTTCAGAATCGAGGCCTAAGAGCAAGATTGTACTGGCGAATGAGACCCACTCCACAGCCTTACTCTCCTTTCTTCGCCTCAATGCCGAATGACGTCAGTTTCGGCCTCGATTGAGCGCCAACCGCTGTCAGCGCCATCTATTGTTTAAAATTCGAACTAAAATCAAGAATCACAGTAAAAAAAACTCCCGACATCATACATAACCCTACTGCAAGAATTTTTTAAATATCTGTCACCGTTTGCTAGTTATTGAATTTTAAAATCCATCAGTCATTTTTGGGACACCCGGTACATACGGTTGCTTGAATACTTATCAGCTGCCGATATGTGTAAATTAATAACCTATGAATCATCGTGTAAACAACAGAACTCTGTTTTTTCCTTAATATTTTTTCTAAAAGTTATTTCTGGTGTGAGTTTAAGTTTAAAATGTACATAATTTTTATATATTTTTTTTATAATACGGAAGGCAGACTTGCCAAGTCTCCGGATCTTTGTATACAACTATTATTTTAGTGAATATGTTGTTCTTTTAAATCGCAGAATTTCCTGATGACCTAAAACAACATTTTCTGTACTAAAATACTGGTATCCAAAAAGCCGGAGACTTGGCGGCTCTGCATAAGGGCAAGAATATGCATGTTTAGTACTTGTCTACTGCTGCCTGTGATGATTGAATACATTAAGGATACTTAACTTGGTTTAATTATTCAAATAAATTATATCGTGATCACATGCGTTAGTTTTATTAGTCTATGTTTATCTGCCTTATCGCACTTCGACTCACGTTTGGTAACGTAAAGGATATCGAAATACTGACGTTTGAGAACTTTTATTAAAGTTGTTTCTGCATGCAAGACATTATTTCATACTAAGATGTCCTACAATTTTGGTAATTGACTATTTTGTCACTGTCTCTCATAGTTTTAGAGATAAGCTTGATAATTACAAAATTTTGCCGCAAGAACTCTGCTGCATATTGTATTGGATCCGGCTTGATCATATAGCTATACCGTTATCACTTGACGTTATTATTACTTACCCATCATACGTAGTATAGGGTAAGTCTTGTAATCGTTTTGAAAATCGGAAAAAAAATTTTGACGGATTTACACGTTTCAGACACTGGAGATTCCGAAAAACATATTTTTAGAAAAAAAAAAATTTGCCGTGTGTCTGTGTGTCTGTAAACGCTCTATCTCCCGAAAAAATTGAGATAGAGACTTGCAATTTGGTATGTACTTAGTATGTAATAATGGGAAGAAGCCTATTTAATTTCAATAACCTCGATTAACCGGAACTATTTTTCTCGGACTCTCGAAATATTCGTTCTGATAAAAGGTATATAAAAATTTTCGAAATTGTTTATTTTAAGAAATGAATGTAAAAAACAATAAAAAGCCATAAATTTTGCATAAAGCATGAAGTCGATCGGATAATGAGTTGCCGAGATATTTGGAATCCTATTTGCCACACTCTTCGATTTTTCATGACCCTGTATTTCATCCAAATTTCACTTCAAAGATATATTTTAATTGGAAATTTGACGCTTAATCAGATGCAATAAACCGCTAGTCAATAGGATTATTATTTTTGGAAGTTATAAGGATGTTTCTTTCAAGCAATTCAGTAATCGAGCCTTTAAAGTTTATGACGTCATCAAGCTACGATTTTGTTTGAATTGCAATGCATTTTATAAGTAGTTTACACATTTTTATTTTCATATTTTACATTATGCATAGCCATGATGGGTAAGTATTACGGTGGCCCCCAACGACTAGTTTTTTTTTTTTTTTTCTAAAGATAAAGGGACTTTTCTCTGCGTTTTGCACACATATATATGTTTAAATACATATTTCCCTCAAAACTACATGAAAAATTGTTGAATTCATAGGCGTTTCAATCATTTCATAAAAATGCAACATATAACAAACTTACTATATCACGACTATAAAATGTATTAAAATTCATAAAGCTTGTTTATGCAATTTACCAAAATCATTACCAAAAAGCTTTAACCATTTTTAATGAAATATAAAAGCATATTAAAATAATTATAAAACTTGAGTACAAGAAGTTTAACTATCCGAGTTGATCAACAAGCCTTATTTTCGTCACTAGGTGGAGACTGGAGAGATCCATCCCCTATTTTAAAAGTAATATTTCCATAAGTTTGCAAAAGATGCGCCACATTTACATTCAACATTAATATAAAATTTTATTTATATATAATTAAATATTTACAAACTAAAAAATTTTAAAATAATAACTGACAAAAATCTTTACAATATTTTGGGACATTTTCAACCAGTGATGTAGGGCGCGAAATGCAAAATAAGTTGTAGGCTAATTGCGAAATCCAGCTCTTTGCAAAGAACCTAGGCTGTTTGCAATGAGCCGGGTTAGTTGGAGAATCATCTACCTTTCTCCAATCAGCCTGACGTTTTTAAGGCTTATTGCAAAGAGCCTAGAGAGCGTTATGCTAATTGTAATATGGCCATTTATTTCTCTATCATGCTGATATTTTTGGGGGTTATTGAAAAGATAGCGTTAATCTAATTGAAAAATGACCACTTGTTTCTCAGTCATCCTGATTTTCACGAGCTGTTTGTCCAAATATCGTAGGAATGATTGAATTTAATTAATTTATTTATTTATTTGGATTTATTGTAAAGAACGTGGGTTAATAATTAAAATTAGTGCAAAAATCCAGAAAATAAAAAAAATCTCCTGTCCCATAAATATAGTGATAATTTGATTTCAAATAGAACAAATATCGTTATTTATTACCTACTCTTTAAATAGAAAATTTTTCACAGACGATTATTATTTTAACAACTCTTTCTTCTAAGTAAGTATCGTCGGATTTTGTCATTTTTATATCTTTAGAATAATCGTTTAGTTTGTTCCAGGATTACTACTTGGTGTTTATATAATTTCATTGTAATGTCTATAACTAAAGAGAATTCAAGTATTAAGTTATCAAAATTTTAGATTTACAAATTAAAGTAAAACTTTTAAAGATATTTATATGACTCCAAAGCGACATTTGAGGAGTATTTATAAAATTTTGCAAAGAGGTAATAAATGGCCTAATCACAGAAGGTCTGGAAGACAAAATAAAACATTTCTAAGAATAACAGAATGAAATTAAACATGGCATCTAAGAAAAATATGTTATTGCATGAAATTGTGTAAAAAATAGGAGTATAGAGAAACACAATTCACAGAAGAATAAGACATTCTAAATACATAATAGTCAAGAAAATGTTCTAGAAAAATCTGCATTTAAAAATATACCATAAAAGAGATCAACTGAACTGTGCAAAGCAAATTATTCTTTATGGTGATAAATGGCTCTGAACAAGATTAATCATTAGAAAAAAACAAGGCTTAAATTGCGCCGGAACCCACCGGAGCCCATAAATATTGAGCTCCGGAGCGCAGTGCAAGCGCTTCCGAAAATCCGAAGCCTAAATTGATAGTAGATATAATTGCCACGTAATGTTATTCTTACAGTAAGCAATTGAGCAGTTCCCCTTTTTATATAAAAGCATCGAATCTTTCCGGTCACGGTGTTAAATGTATAATTTTATTGGATTTTCAAGGACTCATCACGAAAGACTGTTATACGGAAGGAATCTATTATAGTTTAAGATATGCACCTTTTATAGGAAATTGAAAAACTTTGTTTGATTCTGCAGCATTTTTAATTTTTGAAAATTTCATTCATTTTTTCATAAAAATGCATAGCTGCGAACTATTCTTTTTTTGTGTTAACACTATTTCCGAATCACGATCCTTACTTTATTTAATCGCAGAATTCTGCGATTCATTAACATTAAAATTAGGCAAAGATTTCTATTCGGCCGGAGTCATAACTAAAAAGTGGAATAATTGACAGCTAAGTAAATGCAGATAGATATATTTAAAATTTTTATTTTGCTAAAGAAAAAAATTTGTTTAAATTTTGCAAATACATATAATGTATGAAATATAAATATGCAGATTGGAGTGACGGTGTAGCGGAGGGGGGAGGGCACGCTACGGTTATTAGTACTGCAGAATATATTAGGGCTCCGGTACTTTTTTTGTTAGAAATTAGGCCCTGGAAAAAAATTGAATTCAGATAATTTAAATTTCAATGATATGATTTGGAAGGGGCGTGACTTGCGTTGTTTTTGCTGCTGCATTTATTACCCAAACATTCTTGGCATTTTACAGAAAAAATGCAACTGTAAGCCACTTATGAATAAAAGTTTACGGGATGTTCCCTGTATGGCCGTGCCCTTTGATAAAAGTCATTTTCAATTTCTTTCCAACGAACCAACCCTTCTTCCGCAGGCGAGACGAGTCAATATGTCTACTCAGACTCAACTCCGCAAAATCAAAATGCCCATCCCTAATATACACTAGCAGATGGGTTACTTGATGCAGTATTTATCAGAATATAGCACATGTTATGAAAAATTTTGCAAATTATTTCATCAATATTTTAGAAAGTATGTTTTCCTGTGTGAAAGATATTAAAATTTCGAAAACAAGTGTGGGTGTAAATATATTTTTGTTTCGCTACTTAAAAAATTATTTTAGAATTACCTTTAATTGTAAGACATTACAAAAGATATGACCTATTTTAACAAGTTGGAAATTGTATGTCAAACGTGACAAGTGAGATTCGTTCGTATTATAACTAGTTTTGTAAATATTCAGATCTTGGTGTAAAAGCTTTTGCACTCTTATGCGAAAATGCACGAATACAAAATTTATTTTAATGTGCAGATTTTCGTATTATAGATATTAATTTTATTTAATGAAATTAAGTTTCAATACACTTTTACAAACAATTCATTACCATTCTCTTACATTAAAATTATACTATGCGTAAATCCAATACAAGACAATGTAAAAAAAAAATCATCGTTATTATTTCACAGAAAAAAGGAATTACAGTAATACCTTGGTTTTCGTTGACATCGGTTATCGTCGGTTTCGGTTTTCGTCGATTTTCTTCGCGAAAAATTTGTTTCGGATTTCGTTTATTTCCTGTGTATTTTTGTGCTTTTTTTTATAGATTGCGAGTGCTCCATCATGGAACCAAAGAAAGTTTCTTGTAAGCAACTTGTTCAATGCTGATGTTTTGCCCCATTTTAGGCAAATCTTAAAGAGGCGGCAGAAACAGATCACTTTGGACAGCTTTTCCGAGCGACATAGGTTCTCTGACTCTGAGTTAGTCCTACTGCTAAAAGATCAAAAAGGGAAGTGACCCCAGATACAGTGCCTTGATACTATACGCTAAGAACACTATATTAATTTCTTATTGTTTTATTATCCTTATCTATAGTATTAAACGTTATAACTTATTCTTTATAAAATGTGTTTTTGATACGTATTTTGGAGTGATTAGAACGAATCAATTGGATTTACATAGATTCATAGGGATATAATTGACTCGGTTTTCGTCGGTTTCGGATTTCGCCTATTGTTATCGGACGGATTATCGACGAAAACCGAGGTATCGTCTGTTATTGTGATAGGGTTAATTTCCGTAATAAAAAAAGTTCATTTTTAAGTTGGCAACATTATATCTTTTGCTGACATTTACTGAAAATTCCAATGAGATACCTAAGCCTAGCTTTGAAAATTTCAGAACTTTAAATCTATATTTAGACTCATGAACATAGATCTAAAGTTATGTTTTTATATCTTTAGTTCTATGTTCATCTTTAGACTCTTTTTCCATTTAATATCTATTTCTCCGGAAACATCTATCCAAAGAACTATCGGTAGATTATAGGATTGCTATAATGAAACAATTTTAGTATACAAATTCGGTTTTTTAAATTCAGTAATACGGAAATAATAGGACTCCATCTGAAATAGGACGTAGTCTAGTCACCATGGCAACCTAGAATCATTACCTGTCATGGGATATCATGAAATTCATCAAGTATGATAGGATTTAATAGAATGAAGAAAACTTTTATTAATATCTTTTTAAGTTTTTGTCAGATTTTCATAAATTTTGAAATGACTCGACAATTCAATTGGGTAGTTTTTACGCTGTTATATGCGGACAGACGACGACCATACGACGACTGGAGGTGCTACGTAATTATATATACACTTCAAAGTGATATTCTTTAATAAAATTTCCTTTAAAATTAATAACATATTTTTAAGATGACTAAATTTTAAAGTCTTTACGATACACACATTTAAATCGTTGCATTGTTACATTGCATTCATTCATTTTTATAGTTTATCGCCAAAGCCACGCCTTCAAAAATTTAAATAATAATAATAATAATAATAATAATAATAATAAATAAATAAATAATTTTTTTATGTAATTACAAGCAAAATATCATGCGATGCGCTAAGACTAAACGTAAAAAAAAAAAAAAAAAAAAAAAAAACAGGAAAAATTCTACCTTACGGCAGAATATAGATTGGCCATCCACGGCTTTTATCGTTGAGATTTTTTCAGCCAAATCTAACTTTAAAAAAAAGAACTAGCAAGCTACGCTGGTCAATTCCTCTTAACGCACCTTTAATCAAACGAAATATGTACCTTGAATTTGACTTCGTGTTTTAAAACCATATGGACCTTTACTTGGCCTTCCTTCTGCATTTCTGAAAACGATACGAACGCCATTGCGTTATTACATTTTTAAAGTGTCAGACAAAAGATGGGCTGTTAAGGACAAACTCTTTTGGTTGATGATTTACAGTAGGATTTGGTAAAGAACGATAAAACCAAAATGGTATATACTATAACCATCCTTGAAAACTCATCTAACTAACAGTGAAGCTTTCGTCAAAATCTATTCGGCAGAATATTTTTAAAAGGCTAAGCTTTCATAACCGGGTTCATCTGATTATAAAACTTTCCCCCATAATTCTATGACTAAGCAAAGTAGAACAATATGCGAGATACTAAAACCATCTCTATTAAATTATATAACTAACAGTGCAAGTCATGCTATAATCCACTCCGCAAGGTTAATAAACATTTCCTTTTTGAATCAGCGAAAAATGTAAGTTATAACTTAATAAAAAGTATTTACGATTCAGAAAATAGTAAATTAAAATATTTTTCAAGCTTACGATTAAATAATAATTAAAAAAGAGAGAGAGAGAGAGGGGGGGGGGGGGGAGAGATTCGCGTTGAATAAATAGCGAGTCACAGCGCTTGGTACGGTTTGAAATAAAAATTATTTGTACATTCAGGGTTCAAATAAATGACGCATTAGCATACATTTTGGCATCATGTTGGTATAACGGAAAAGTACCGAAATATATCCAAAAAACTTCGTTCCAAATTAAGCCAATTCTCTGTAGACTCTGTTATGGACTAGGCCAGCTTTAAAAAAAAAAAATCAATAATTGTGTTACATTTTGATGTCTATGGGGCAGTGTTGAATTCAGGGGATGGCACGGGGGGGACATTCCCCCCCCCCGGAGCATTGAAATGTCCCCCCCCCAGAAGATTTGAGATTTTATACTTTCAATGTTCAAAAAGTGCAATTTCCCCCCCGGAAGTCTATAATATCCCCCCCGGAGCCCCAGAAATCCCTCCCGGGGAAAAGTGTCTGAATTCAACACTTGCATGGGGTTTACATTTTAGTGTCTATGGGATTTACATTATGGAGTCTATGAAGAAAAATCATTTCCGTTCGATTTTAATGAAGAAACAATACTTCAAATATAATGAAATTGATATGAATTGTAAAAAGCCATTTCCTGTCATGCTATAAAGTTACCTTTGAAGCCCTTTTTCACAAAATTGTATTTTTTGACATTGCGCGCACTCTCATTTGAAAACTAATTATCACAGAACCTTGAAATTTTTCCTATAATTAATTTTCATGTATACTTTGAATGCTGAACATAAATTTAGTCTGATTTTTGTCATAGAAAATCTTTGCAATGAAAAATTACATCTAAATTTTTTGGTAAATTTAGTGAATATCATTATAAAAGTCATTAATTATGTTAATGAATTTGAATATACTTTTAAATTTCAATTCAGTGTAAAATATAATAGTATAAGTAAAAATAAATGAAATGTATTACGTGTGTGTCTGCAGTAGAATTTTTTTAACCTTGCGCGCAAAATGCATATTTTAATATTTATATGTTTAAAAGCCATTTTTGCCGTTATCATCATTTATTAATTAATATTGCTAAATATATATAATTTGAATGTCCCCCACCTCCTTAATTGAAGGATAAGTGTTTTGAAAGGATTATTAAACGAAACTTTTTATACGATCACACTTACCCACTTATTTTTTTACATATTTTTTATCTGAATTAACATTTAAGAATCGAATCAACGGTGTTGTATAACATCTTCTTGTGTAGGTACCGAACAAGATTTCATGTATTAGAGAGATTACTCATCTACAGCGGTAGATGGGCTTTCTCGACTTAAAACACTTTTATCATTTTAGAGCAGGACACGAAATTTCTGCTCGCCAGCTCGCCATTGGCGAGCAAATATTTAAGGTTGACGAGTAAGTTTCGTCTTTATGAAATGTTGTGCTTCAAATCAAACTGTATACGCTCAGAATATTTTACTTCAATCTAACGACACGCGGAAGTGTTTTGAAATCAAGCGACGGCATTTATTTTCCAAAAGAAGAAAAAATGCAGCGTCACCCCCTTCCATTTCTATCTTACGGAGGAACGAACTTCCCCCGTTTGCATTTGTTCCCCCGCTTTCGTACCGCGCAACAGCCAAGGCTGCTTTTTTCGCTTCCGAAGCCGAATCTGATCGCTCTTCACTCCTGCGCGAAGTGAATCAGGTATGAACCTAATTTCAGCTGCTTGAAACATGGTAAAAATTATTCGCTTTCTCCCGAATTTTTAACATTTTAAAAATTGTTCATCTTTTTCATTAATGTAAAATATTCAGCTCCTTCTAACAATGGTCAATTTAAATTCAGTTTGTCATATACAGTTCATTTTTTGGGCAGGTGTGGTGGCCGACGTTACTGTCTGAATGAATGTAAAATTGTGGCGAGTAAAAAATTTACTCTGGCTTAGTACCTTTTCAGCTGGAGTTTCATGCCCTGTTTTAGAGTGTCATTGGAATATCAAAAACTAATTCATTAATACTTAACAATGAATATTTTCCGATGGGAGTTATATAAATACTAGTATATAACCCCCGTCAAAAATGACGGATTGTTGATCTGCGTTCCATTTTCACAAGACTTCATACAAACTGTAGGAAGGTTTTATTATTGAAAGCTTTTGTATTGTAGAAAAGAACATTTTAAAGCCGGTAGATGGCGCCAAAACAATATTGTTCGCAACAGATTCAGATTCAACCAAGCAGGGTGGCCCACCATATGGCTTCAGCCTCTGCAAGCCCTCTTTGGCAAGTTTATAACAGAAAAAAAATTATATATTTGACAAAGCAGCTCTCATTGTTCGCAACAGTGTTCGTTTATTTATATCATGGAGATATAAATAGATTAGGAGAAATTTCGCCTATGGCATCCTCCAAGCAAACTTGGGCCTGACGCCGAAGTGGTCACATGCGGCTCTGCGGTCTGTACCAGCATCAAATTAACATTGTTCACTATACGAATGTGTTATTATTTCCTTTATAAATCATTATTTTTACATTATATTTTAATATGGCTCGAAACTGTTTTGTATACGGATGCGACACTGACTATGTGAAAGTCGAAAGACGGAATAATGAATTGAGTATAAGAAATCTATCATTGTTTTCTATTTCCAGTGTAGGCTTATATGTAATGCTGATCTAATATTTAACTGATTTTTATTTTAATTCGAAAAAAAAAAAAAAAAAAGTGAGTGAGTAAGATAATGTTTAAAATAACTTCTTTCAGTTCTTTCTAAAAGTCTAGTTTAAGAGTTTATACAAAAGTTTCATAAAAAATTTCGTAATAAAACTTTGACACTGTGTTAAACAGGCACTTTTAAATGAAATGTTTAAGGCAAGTATATAAAATCAGACCTTGTATTTGCTAAATATTTCTATGACAAAAAAGTCAGTTATTTTCTCCGAAGTCTTTTTTAAAAGTTTCATGATATGAAAGCTTTATTTAAGAATTTTGACAGAGCAATTAGAAAATAATTCTTTTAAAATCTGGAGTTATTTTTATATTGAGGCAACAGATAGCAGCACCAGCAAAAGTCAATATCCAGATGTTTAATTTTTTGAATTCTTTAAATTTATTTTGTGTTTGTTCTCTCTTTAAAAATGTTTGTCAATTGTTCCTTACAATAATCTGCATATCTTTATTTATGTCATTTTTATTTAAATGCACACACATAAGAACAGAAGTTTTAATTTATCAAAATATGTTGATCAAATGCACTATATACACAGACATCAACTTATATTTTGATTTCAAAAAAAAAAAAAAAAAAAAAAAGAAATGTTAATAAAATTACCTAGATATTATCTTAAATATTTTAAATAGTTTGTTCAGTACAGTAAACTTAAATAATAAAAATAATAACTTTGCTTCAGGACTTGTATTGAATAGGAATTATTTTTTTCTTATACAGCTAAATATATATATATATATATATATATATATATATATATATATATATATATATATATTATTTGTTTAATTATTTGTAGTTTGTAAAATGTATTATGAACATTTATCAAATTCTTAAACTGAATAATTCTTTTGTTCATGTTTTTTTTTTAGTAATAATAATAATAAACGCGTATAAAAACATTGCAGGATATGTTTTAATTAGAAAAAATAAGTTAATCCATGAAATATTTATCAAAATTAAACTGAAAAATCTAAATAACTAAATAAATCGTATCCAGAATTTTTATCTAGATACGGTCTTAATTACTTTAAATTATCTGAGTACAGTAAAATTTAAAAGAAAAAAATTAACTGTGTTCTAGGCTTGTCTTGAATAAGAATTAATATTTTTTGTTTCTTTTTAATAATATAGTTGAAAAAAAATATATTCGCAGTTTGTAAACTTATTATAAAGATTTCACAAATTCTTAAAATAATTCATGTTTCGTTTTTTTTTTTTTTTTTTTTTTTTTTTTAATTATAAAACTCGATAAAAACAACGCAGCATTTCTTTTTAAATGCAGCTAAAAAAAAAAAAAGTTATACTTAAAAAACGGTGTTCGATTTTAAATTCAAATACAGACAATAGATGGCGCTCCAACCAGTACTTGAATTACTGGGCATTACCAAACTTTATTTTGGAGTCAAAATCGTAACGCAGCGTACCCCTACTGGAGATATTCTATTATATGGCTTATATCTGGGATTCGGATGTTTAATCTGGATTTTTAATTAAGAACTTAAAACATTATAAGAGGATATGATATACATGTTTTATAGGAAAAATAATCTGAACAGACATGATTTTTTCATTAAGCCTAACATGGCGTTTAACTACAGTCGACTCGCACACGGCCAGACTTCATCTTATAGCGGCCATGTCAATACTTAAAATCCCAATGTATTTTAAGGAAACAGTTACAGTAGCTGTTTCCCGAGAGAGGGCGCTACTCAATCTCCTCAAATCCCGCGATTTTAGACAGAGATGCATTTGTTTATGTTATTCCTGTCACAATTTATTTAAAAAAAACAGCACTTTTCAGGGAATACTTGAAATATAGGTAGTTACTGATACTGCATTAGTTATTTACCTAACACTTGTAACCACCCCCTCCCAATGTGTCAATAATTCAATAAATGTAATTCTTTGAAATTTAGTATTTTAAACTTTTATCTAAAATAATTAAAATATTGATCTCGTGATAATGACAATAATTAATTTTAACAGTGAACTATTCTCATAAATATTTTATTAATTATTGATATCCTAATTGTTAAATTTTTTTAAAAATGATTATTTTATTTGGTTAATATGCTTTCCTTAAATTCTGGTTTTAAATACAATCATAATATCAATTATCTATTACTTTTTGTGGGGTGTCTATTACTGGAACAGAGGGTGTTTGGATTTATTTCTGTTATTTACAATTAAATTTTGATTCACATTGGGAAATGTGACTGTAAGCATGATTAAATATTGTTGGTAGATTAACATAATATTTAAAAAAGTGAAATATAATGATTATAACTATTAATTAAAAATAATTTTTAAAAGAAATTTCTTAAGGGTGTCTATTACTGGCACATCTACTCTATATTGCAGATTTCTGTTTAGCAATTAAAACATTTCAATTAAGGTTATATACATTCAGTTTAACCACATATCACTACAGTTTTAAAGTTTATATTTAATTCTGCATTAATTATAAATGTTTTTCATTTTAATTGATTGTTGGCTTACATCAATTTACTGCAGTTAAATAATTGTTAATTTAGAAATTTGATCATGATTCAACATTTTAATTATCTCAGTTATGTAAAGCAAGCATTCTTTTTTTTCAATTTGCTTTTAAAAATATTAATAAATTTATATTTACAATCACAATGGATCTTTTCACTGTGTCTCTACCATATTTTATTTTATATTATTCTCTCCCATCGAGTTTAGTTTCTGAATGAAAGAGGTAAGAAAAAGATGCAATTTAATTTAAGAATAAGGTTTAGTGTATGTTTATGAGCTGTAACAATAACGGTTGAATAGTTTGTCCTAAATGTACATATTTATTCCTATTTCCCCACCGAATTAAAATAAAAAAAACTATGCTTTCAATATTAAGTGTTTTATTTTATAATGATTCGTTGTTACCGTAAACATTCCCCACGGCCATTACCAAATCCCGTTTTTTTCGTAAAACATTATTTGTATGTAAATAAAAATATTTTACGCTGATTTCTTACTACCCATTGTCAGTTTTAACTTATTTCCTATTAAAAAATAATCTATAATCTTGCAATACTAGGCATGATAGCGGTTTTTGCTGCGTTCTAGCACACGTACTGTACAAAATTTGAGGAGGGTATGTGGCGCCCTCTCACGAGTTCCTGAATTAAGAAGTGTTTCCCTGAAATCCTTGCAATTGAATAGGCCGCTAAGCGAGAGCGCATGAAGTCTGGCCGTGACTCGAAGATCAGAGTGGTACCACCTGGAATGGTTACAGACAGATTCTTGCCTTCGGATTTTATTATAAGGGAGATATCGATAATAAATGGGAGAGCAAATATATTATTTGTTTGGCTATTTTAACTAACATTTTCGGGTTGTCTTTAGTTGTAAGACATTGCAAAGTTATGGCATATTTTAAAAAGGTGTGTACCGAACATGATTTCATGTATTAGAGAAATTCCCCATCTATTGCATTAATTGGGATTCTGGACTTCCAAGAAATTCTTTGCTGGTTCAAGTGACATGGAAATATCACAAACTAATTCATTAATACTTAACATTGAATATTTTCCGGTGGGAGTTATATAAATATTTCGATAATAAATGTGAGAGCAAATATGTTTTAGTTTGACTATTTTAAATAACATTTTCGGGTTGTCTTTAGTTGTAAGTCATTGCAAAAGGTATGGCATATTTTAAAAAAGGATATTCTTTAATAAAATTTCATTTTTAATGAAAACTTACAGCACAAACTGCAGGGGTAAACTTTAACCTTTTATGTGCCAAATTATGAATTACGAAAACTTTCACCTGCCAAGACATTTTTCCTGAAAATTTTAAATATATGTTAGAAAATTTCTGCAGTCATTATATAAATTTTAGAAGGATTCCGCCTATTGAAATTATTAAACTAAATTGATATTTTTAGAACCTTTGTAGAATAGTTAAAATACTACCCAAATAATTTCTAAAATCATCATTAAAAAGTAAATACGAGCAACTTTTATTTTTTACGTAATCTTTATAAATGAAAATAACTTACATGTTGTAAACGAATTAAAAATGTGTATAAAGTGTACATCTGTAGGTGTTAAGTATAATTTTATTTACTACTAGTAAAATCCGCGGCTTTGCACGCGTTTTCTAGAAACAGTTCTAAGTGCGCATTTGCATCTTACCAACTCTATCACATAAATAGCAATTTTAGAACATTTTTTGCCCTGCTCCCTTTTAAATTTCAAATTTAAAAAAAAAATAATAATAATAACTATTTTGAGCCAACATTTATGTCTCTAAAGTAACAGCCATGCCAAATTTTAAGTTTCTAGCCTTAACAGTTCCAAAGTAAACGTAATTAAGAACGTTTTTGGAATATTTTCCTTCATTTCACCCTCTTAAATTTCGAACTTTTTAGAAACCGTTTAAAGGAAGTATTTATATCTTAAATCACACCAAATTAAAAATTTCTAGCTTCAACAATATCACAGAAATCACAATTTTAGAACGTTTTTTGCCACTGCACCTCTTTAGGAGTTGCTTTACCGACATAAAAGATAGCGTATGTTGGAGCTGATCACCAGCATTTTGCCTCCATTATTTTTTTAATCGGTGCGGTTGATCCAGAGAAGAAAGATTACACCTACAAACAAACAAACAAACAAAAAACATTAAGGAAAATAAATTTCATCAAGATAATGATTTATCAAGCATAAATTGACAGAGAAGTTGTCATTCGTGCTATAGGTTCACCATTCCTGCATTATCAAAGATGATACTACAGATGTTATTCTTATTACATCTGCCAAGGTTTATCCCACCGACAAATATAAAAGACATTAATATTTAGCAAATTCTTTTTTTAACACTTTCCAGCGTAGTTGAAGAGTGTTTATGAATTGGGGTTATCTATCTGTCTGCCATCTGCGCGTGCTCTTAACTCTTGTAAATATACTCGGATTACCGTGAAATTTTTATATGCTGTTGATATTTACTAGTAAATCTGCAGATCAGGAGCCTCAACGTCAGCTCTGCAAATCATTTGTTTTTTTTAAATCTCATTTTTGATATCATTTAACATCGTACAATCCGTAATTATCATTTTTTCAATTGCATACATATTTTTATAAACATATAAAATTCTTCGAATGTTCCAGAAATTAGAATCATTAAATTTTTTTTAATAAATAGGTATTCATCCTCCCGTAGTCTCATTAAATTTACATTCGTTTTAATAAAAAATATATATATATATATATTTTACGAAAATAGTGCGAGTTTCTTGAATTTTATTATTATTTTTATTTATTTTATACTCTTTGAAATATGGTTGCTAAGCTACGAATAACTTAAAGTGGAAACTAAAAATAAACACTTTTAAAAATTGTAAAATATATGAAAATAAGATGTTTATATTTCCCGAACAGATGCAAAAACATTTTCAAATATTTTAAGCAATTAATTTCTAAATTCTACTAAATTTATCGACAAAATTTTAAAACTTTTGGAAATCCATATCGAAAATTTAGCATTCATAATTTTACGTCGAAATACATTATGCAAATATTCCATTTGCGTTTCAGATAAAAATGAAATTTGAAAAATCGTCTGCATCCCCATAGGAATGCATTATGACCTAAAAAAAAAAGTTCTATATTTTCCGAACGAATGAATCAAATTTAACCAAAAACTATACAGCTGATTCCGGATACCTCGCCAACATACCTACCAAAAATCAACCTAATAGGACCATTTTTACGGCAGTTATCGCGGAACAGACAGACAAACAGAAACCAAAAACTTTTCGCGTCTCCACAGTGAGCCTCAACTGACGTTTCGGCAACTATAGAATGTTCGGTATTGAAAATGAAGTGTATACTATTTATAACTCGTTTACAGGGAAGCACAAGTTTCGTTACATTTTGGTTTATGGGGGAAAAACCGTTTAAAGCCAAAATAACAACTTTTAATGATATATTTGTTTAATGCCACGCCCAGTAATAGTATAACAGCAATAAGCATCATATTGTTAAAAAAAAGAGACTAATTTAATTAGAATTAATCATGTAATTACTTTTCAATTCACAATTGGTTATCATTGAGTGGCGCACTCAGTACTCCGCCCGTGTCTTTAAAGGTTAATGAAGTTAAAATACTTCAAACATATTTAAATTCATATGCATCACTGTGGTGGACTAAAACATGCTTTTTCAAGATTATAGAATAAGTACGAGGTGTTTTCGAAAAGGAAAGATACATCTGAGCAGCAGGAAAAGAAAAGTTTTTTTAAGAGCGTTGGCAACAGATATTGTAACCTTGAGCGTTTGACATTACCCTCGCAGTCATTCGTTATTTGTACAGTCTGTTTCGTGTAGAACATGTTTTTAATGGCTGCGTCAATTCAGAATCCCGCCAAATGTGAAATACGTTCCGTCATACGTTTTTTTTTTTTTTTTTTTTTTTTCCAAGTAAAAAGTGGGCGTCCAGCTAATATTCACAAAGAAATTGTTTCCATCTATGGGAACATTATGAATCGACAAAATGTGCCGAAAGGGAGTGGTGCTTTCTCTGAAGGTAGGACCAATATTTATGAAGAACCCATCCCCCCTTACAGCCCGGATCTTGCACCCAGCCATACTACTTATTCATTTACTTGAAAAAACATCTTGCAGGGCAAAACTTCCACGACGATGATAAGATCAAAATCAAAGTTGAAATGTGGTTTTGTCAACAGACAGTAAACTTCTATGACTGTGGGATAGAAAAGCAAAAGCTTGTACCCAGACCAACAAATGCTTGGACAATGACGGTAACTAATATCGAAAAATAAAGCATATACCAGTAAGTAATTTGTAATGGACATTTTATCAATTACAAGTTTTTTGAATGAGTATGCGGCATTATATCTTTACTTTTCGAAAACCCCTCGTAGAATTTTTAGCTCGTTTACAGGGACTCGCAAAAGAATTCCATAACATCATGATCTATGATGGAAAATTGTTTGC
Organism: Maratus michaelseni; assembly: GCA_963931845.1. NCBI lineage: Eukaryota > Metazoa > Arthropoda > Arachnida > Araneae > Salticidae > Maratus > Maratus michaelseni. Next base: position 200,745,216 of record OZ007600.1, read on the forward strand.
GATGCATTTTAGCATAGCTGTCAACTTTTACGGGTTTTTTTTTGTTATCACTAAAATTTAATAGAAATTTTTTGTGTTATTTAATTAACTAATTGTGGTGATTTAATAAGATAAAATTTACTGTTAAATTTTAGTGGTACGAGAAAAGCGTAAAAGCTTGGCAGCTATGATTTTAGGTATGTTATGATACTTCAAACATAATTAAATCAAAAAAGATCACTGGGGTACATTACAACATAGTTTCTATAGATTAAGGAGTGCGTAGCATTTACCTTCATTTACAGAGACGCACAAAATAATTCGGTTACAGCACAGACTGTGATAGATTTCATTGGAATTCAAATGGTAAAATGAAATTTCATAATAATATTCTGTTATACTCTATGTAATTTCAATTGGCTTCTAAAGGACATCCGTCCTCCGCACTTGATCCCTTCGTTGTCATGGGAAAAAGCAAAGCGGTCAATCAGCCAAATGCGGTGGTACCATAGTTACTGATCTAAGGTAAAGACCGGGAAACTGACACTGAGAAGTCAACTGAAATTACATATAGTAGAGTGTTGGAAAGGTGTTTCATAATCTACGCCTAATGCAAGATTTTTTTTTTTTGTTAATTTTTTAAAGAAATTTTAAGTTTCCAATGTAGTTTTGGATGTTATGTCTGTATATTGTTTTCATATTTGAATGCATTATTAATGTAAAAGAACATAAAAAGATGTAAATTAAAATGGCTTAACTTAATAAACACAATTTATTTATACCATTTCAAACGTTTTATTAACCTATAGAATATTTTTGATTTTATCTTAAAAACAACCTTTAAAATTTTATTTCTCATTTTGAAAATACTTTTTGTTTACTGAACAGGAAATAAAAATTATGCATCCAAGCGTAGGTTGTGAAACATTTTACACTTTTACTAGAGAACATTCTTGCAAAATTTCCATATTTTTAACAATGACAGTAAAAGCGTAATACAATCTACACTGTAAAGCAAAAACATCATGTCCGTAAGTAACGCTGACATCATATCGACGGTGAGAACGATCTGACCAATATAATTTGCTTGTATCGAAAATTTATTAACCTCTTAACATAGCACAATTTCAATTTTTATACGGTCAAATAGGGGGGGGGGCGGAAATTACTTTTGACTGCAATTTGTTCAAAAACTGCATCTCAATTTACTGATTTTTTTGTGGTTTAAAAAAAATAATTTTCAACCATGATTTTTTTTTAAATCTATCTCTATCGCGTGCAGCTTGATTACGAAAGAATAACTCGTCTGCACTTAAAAGAATATAAATAGTTCAGCGTTTGTTTCCGGATAATATTCCATAACGAAAGTACTGTTTTTAATAAATTTCAAAGTTTTATTTAAATACATGATTAATATTTTTCATATAAAAATGCTTTTTTATGTTGTTAGTGGACATCTAAAAAATATATAGAGATCAGTTTCAACTGACGTCACACCTTATAAACCTTTGTTTGCCCCTCAAATTTGAACGATTGTGATTGGTTGGCTCATAATACAGACTACAAATTGACGAAATGATTGGTTTGATAACAGTTGGTAGGCTGGTGATCACGTGGTTGAAAGTGATCTATTAATCGTAAAAAAATACATTAGAATTTTCAATTAAAAACGATTTTTACCTACCGTTCTGTATCTGGGAAGACGAGGTTAGATCACCTGGTATGCATAATACAAAAAATCCAAAAGACTCAAATATTAATCTTTAATAAAACAAACAATTTTCTATCAAAAAATTTTAATTTGTGAAGAATTCAGCGTTTGGTGTGCCGATGCCACTAAAGTCTTTAATATCGAGGGCAATGACTTCCCATTTGACCTATTTATTCAGTCCTGAGTAATTATACTCAAATACTCGGTTTGAAGAGTAAAATTTCACTCAGGGGTCGGAAAAACTACTTTTTTATTGTAGCGAACTACAACTACAACTATTTTATCGAAAATGTAGTTAACTACAACTACAACTACTTGTTTTAAAAAGTAGCGACTACAAACTACTTTTCAATAGTAGTCACTACTTCGCTACTTTCAGATTTTGTCAAAAGGTTCCATTTACACTAGAAATTGAAGACACAAATTAAATAATAAAGCAAACCCTCATTATATCGCGTCTGCAGGGATATAATTAAATAAATGCAACATAATCGGGGGTATTAAAAATATAACATACAAGAAAATGTTTTGTGTTTGTCTCTAAAATGTTAATTTATACACACATTAAATTTCGTAACAAAATTATGAGAGAGATTATAATCTAGAATATTACAGAAAAACAACTCTAGATGCAAATAATAAATAAATCTGTAAATCAAAATATTCCAAATATTAAGAAACCGGCATTAAAACGTGAAGATTTAATAATGAGTAAATAGACAAGTGTTGCCAGAAAGAAAATTAATTCATTTGGTGGATTAGTACTTGATTTTAGTAGCAAGTGTCAGTGGGGAAAATCTATCACTTCATGCGATACGTTTTTATACGATGCAGCTGATATTCGCAAATTGTTGAGCAGAACAAATTTTGCAATAAAGAAGCAAATTTCGGCAACGTTATTTGCAGAATGGTACATTTCCCACCCCTGAAGTAGCGTTAAAAGTAGCGTCTGTTCTCGCTACAAACTACGGATTTTTTTGTATCGCGCTACTCGCTACACTACATTATTCAAAATGTAGGGCGCTACACTACAAACTACTGTAAAAAGTAGCAGCTACAGTAGTTTCGCTACTTGTAGTGCGCTACTTCCGACCCCTGATTTCACTTTATTTCAAGCACTCTGGAGCATTCTCGATAACTCCACTAAAACAGGTCATAAAGTCTTGATCTCTGGAATTTTATAAATAAGTGCTTGGCTCAAAATTTCATTTCAAAGTCATCAAGTTGACATCAAAGTTGCCCAATCTATTCGACAAAGTTGCTAAGTGTTCTGCTAAGATTGACATCATATATTAGCCAATACACTCTACTCCTTATTCACAAATGCCTCTAAAAGGACTTTTACAGAAACAACAATATGTATGCGGAGAAGATATGTTTAGTACTTTGTAAAAATAATACAATTTTATTCAGATTAAAAATGTATAATATCACAACAAATCATTTCAAACAACGGCTGCATATACAGGGTGTGCGAAAAGTATTTCCCTGATTACAAAATGTGTTGTTATTCGCTGTATATAACATGTACAACTGGTGCCAAAATGTTGGAAAACTAACCATGTTTCTTGTCGCTGGTTTTCGTAACGTTGCTTTAGTGTAGCTGTGTCAGTTTTTAGGAAACCGGAAATGATTGCAAAATGTCCTATGAAATTAAATGAAATGCAGACATAACCCCTTTAGATTTTTGTATGCGGTTATGTCAAGGACAATACCTACAGAAATCCTGCATCAGATCTTGCAACTCTGCGACATCGGATAAGCACAGTTACAGCGCCTAGAATACATAGTGTGGAAATCTGCTACAAAATAGTACTAAAAAATTGAATCCAATAAATGTACAACGTTGCTGAAAAGATAACGACGGGATCGCAGCACCATCTGCTAGCGCTTCTCAACGTACACATTGTAATAGAATGTTTCGACTGGTGGTAAGTATTTTAAATACTTAAATTATATCCTTTTCTTCTCTGACTTAGTGATTTTTATAACTTTTTTTTAAAATTATGAAAGCATGGCTAAAAAACGTGATACGCATTGTTTTGTCTCTGGTTGTCGTAGGAGCACCGTTGCACATTTATAGGCTACAACTTTTTAGCACTTTTTAAAGCATTACAAGGATAGCCGGTTTCCACACTAGGAACTGTAGCACAGTCATTACATCGATCCCTACTGTGATGTTGGCTGATGTATGCATAGACTGATTTCCAACGGAGCAAACTTCCACCAATAAATTTAAATAGACATTTTCGACTTATTTAAACGCCGTATTCATGCAATAGTACAGTCACAAATAAGGCAATTTTTTTTATTAATTTTTACAAGTGGAAGTTTGCCCCGTTGGAAATTAAGCCCTGAATGTATAGGCAGAAATTCACTACTATAAGAGCGCTCACGTGCAGACTTATTGATGTGTGTTTCCTGTTGCCCATTAAACTTGATTAGTTTTCCAACATTTTGGCACCAGTTTCAAATGCCTAACTCATATGTAGCGGATATATGAATACATTTTGTAATCATAGAAAGACTTTTTGGACACTATGGATGTAATGATGTGAACGTTGAAAAGTGCTAGCAGATGTCGCTGTGATCGACCTCTTATTGTTCAGCATCGTTATACATTTATTAGATTTAATTTTTTAGTACTATTTTGTAGCCAGTTTCCACGCTATTTATTCTAGACGCTGTACTACTGTAATAGCTACTTTTTTCGATAGTTTGTAGGGTGCCTCTACATGAGAGTGGTGACATATGCACAGACCATATGCTCAGACTGTGCTCAAACAAAATATTTTGTCCAAATTATGTCAAACCTACTTTCCAAAGCTAGGCTATACTCGCCTGGACGAGTTCGATTAGACGAGTGAGATAAATTAACAACAATTAGCTTGGGGGAAAAAGCTAGACCTCCCCAAGCTGGTTGGTGATTCGTTTTGTCCATAATCATCTCAACCAATCAATCCGTATGGCGCCACTCTCATATAGAGGCTTGATTATGAGATCAGGACATTTTAGGGCTAAAGCTCGTCCCGTCACGCCATGTGGGAAACAATCGCTGATTGGTCTATGTGGGCATCAAAATGCTTGATGATTCAGCCGGTATTATAGTAGCCCTAGGTAGGGCTATGATAGCTTACACCAAGGCAACACTAGATACCGGGCTTGCTCATTCACTCTCAAAACGTCACAAATGGTGGCTGACCGCGACCAGCGATTGGTACAAAGCGACGCGCCCATCGTTTTGTGCCAATCCCTGTATGTCTTTCGTCGCAGTCAGCCACCTTTTGTGACGTCATGATAATGAATGAGCAAGCCCGGTATCTAGTGTAGCCCTGCTTACACTCATGCACCGTTTTTTTTAATCGGTTATAAAAATGAAAAAAGTCGTCAAACTTTGGGGATTTTTTCCTTTAACTGTAATCTGGCTATTGCATTAAGTCATTGGTTTGGCACGGGATTGGAAATCGCGCCAATCAAAAAGTCGTCAAACATCGGTTCACATCAGCGTGAGTGTAACACATCTGTTCCACTGGTTGTGACAGATACTGTATGGCCTCCATAAGAAAAAAGGAGGGTAGGGACAGGGCTACACTAGATACCGGGCTTGCTCATTCATTATCATGACGTCACAAAAGATGGCTGTCCGCGACGAAAGACAAATTGGCATAAAACGATTGCCACAAAACGGTGGACGCGTCGCTTTGTACCAATGGCTGGTCGCGGTCAGCCACTATTTGTGACGTTATGAGAGTGAATGAGCGCGACCTACGTTATACACGGCCGATGCATGACGTTTAAAACGTCACAAGGAGTGGATCATTTTTATACGGCGATTGGTGCAAAACGGGGGGCGCGCCGGCTTGCACCAATCGCCGTGCAAAAATGATCCACTGCATGTGACGTTTTAAACGTCATGCACCGGCCGTGTATAACGTAGGTCGCGGAATGAGCAAGGCCGGTATCTAGTGTTGCGTTGGTAGGGCTCCTTCTTAACGAAGGTTCCAAAACTTGTAGGGAGGGAAGTTCAAAATACAAAACTGGTCTTGCTGGGAAGACAAAAAATACTGTGATGATTCACGAATTGACAGATTGAAACAGGAGAAAATTGGAGAGAAAAAAATATGCCGGACTCCCCTAAAATGAAGTCGACAGACCAGTTACTCTGGCAACTGGATCAAGCAGAAACAAGTGCAAAGATCTTTCTTATGAGAGCCACACAGTAAAGAACTCGATATAGAAGATCAACAGTAGATGACATCACGAATGGCGAATTGCCCATCTTTATGTTCGCTGCTGTAGAAAAGATCTTAGGCAACCTGATTAGTCTACGAATCTGAGATCTGCGATCTGATTGATTTACAATTAACAAATCTATGGTACAATTGGTCTACGCGGCGCTGCCTTGACGATTCCTGCAATGACGGCTAAGGCAAAAATGTATGATGTAGATTGGTTGACGAAGAGTTTATTTGTAAACATGACATTTCCTAGTCACTCTAAGGGTAGCTGACATCACGAATGGCGAATTGCCGATCTTTATGTTCCATGCTGTAGAAAAGAACTTAGGCAACTTGATTTGTCTACGTATCCGAGATCTCCGTGTGTGTTTGCCCGCGACCCACGTTATACATGGCCGGTGCATGACGTTTAAAACGTCACATGCAGTGGATCATTTTTGCAGGGCGATTGGTGCAAAGTGGCGCGCCCCCCCGTTTTGCACCAATCGCCGTATAAAAATGATCCACTGCATGTGACGTTTCAAACGTCATGCACCGGCCGTGTATAACGTAGGTCGCGGTTTGCCTCTATTAATTCATAAAGGCATTCTATTTTTGGATAAAATAAATAGATAAATTGTAGCTTTTGCTCATTTATATTTTTCGGATTTTAAAAAGAATAAAGACCCAGCTTTTTTAGTGCTTAGGAGAATTAACATTCAGGATCAAATTTACGGGGCCAAAAATAATATTTACTACCACGCAAGATATAAAAACTACTGTTAAGCAGAAATTTAGCTAGAAAATATGTTTATATTTAAACTAAACTGATTCTTTTATGTATTTTTTTTATATCTGTCGAACTATTTAATAAATAATAATAATAAATTGATATATGACTCATCTATCAGTGAGAATTTTTTTCGTCCAATCAAGATAACGTTGGAAAGCATATGACATTAGAAAACAAAAATAACTTAAGCGTAACCAATGAGTAAGGATTGTGTTAACTCAACTTTAGACTAGTCATGGTTGTGTGCTTACATTAAGGTTGTTTTAAATTTTGGGCGTTCCTAATCCCATCGTGTTTAATGTTTATCCTTCGTTTGTAAACATAAATGGAATATCTACACAAAATAAATACATGGTTCTGGAATGATTATGTTTGGCTCCCGCCTAATGTAACATGGAACGATATTAGTGATACTAGTACTGTAAACTATGCGCAATTTAGTGACTTGAATAATGCCTTTAAAGTTGCGTTAGCACTTCTGGTTGTGAGATTTATTCTTGAACGGTAAGTTTTGCATTATTTATCATCGTTTATTGCATCTTAAAAGGTTTTTCAATAATTATTTGCCATAAATGAAACATCAGGTAGTATATCGATGCTTTTGCTGAACTCATTTCGGTTTGTTTATTTCTTGGAATTCTTAAAATATTAATAAATATTACGCTATCTGAAATATGATTGAACTCTAGTTCCGTAGATTTTAATTTCGATTTCTTAAAAAAGAATATAGCCGAAGTTTTTTTTTTTTTTTTTTTTTTTTTATCTTTAATTGATTTATAATCTGAGATTTTAATACAACATGAGATTATGTTTATTTCTATGTGTTCAGTAATAATTTTTAATGGTAACGAATTGATGCGATTAAAAATATCTTATTGGAGAATTTGGGTCATTTAAAGCACACTTCACAAACCTTTTCATCTGAAAATGGGACTTTTCACAAAATTCTTTGTGTTGAAAATAGACCTTTTTAAAAACTTTCCATCTTCAAACTAAACATTTTACAAATTTAATCATTTTAAAATGAAACTTACATGTTACAAAACATCTGATGTCACTAAAGAACCTCATATGTAGGTTATGTATATATAAAATATATTGTTAAAAAAAAAAAAAAAAAAAAAAAAAAAAAACTTTACTAAAATTACTTTATATTTTCAAATTCAAAAAAATATTCGATTATCCACAAATATAAAACAACTGTTCACAACTTTACAAAAACAGGGCCCTACGAAAAAAGTCTAGACAGTGATGGTATATTAACATAAAAAGTTAGTTTTTTAACTATAAATTAGATATTTTTACTAAAATAACTCATTATATATTTTTTACTGAAATAATTTATATGTATAACAATATCGGTACTTAATAATGTTTATAATATCTTTATTATTAATAGGTTAATAAAGATGTATTATATTGTGCTGTCCTCTAAAAAAAAAAAAACCCATTTTTTGAAATTTTCTTTATATAAAGTCTAATAAAGGATGCTAAAAAAATTAAGCATGGCTACATTTTTACAGGTTGTTCTAACTTTTTAATGTTGAGCATTTTTCATTTTGTCACTGTATTACAAAGTGGCAGCCAATTAAGGGATAATTTGAAAAAACAAACTTTTTCAAAAAATAACCCATGTTACCTGAAAAAAAAAAAAAAAAAAAAAAAAACCCACACCTGACATAATCAACTGAAACTGAAGCATTTTATTGCATATTAATGGTTTAACACAAAAACAATTAAAAAATTTATCTAGATGATTCTAAATAGATGTTCTTATAACAAGAAAATCTGTAAAAATGAAACTCATTTTTTGACAGAATTCTGCAATTGTTAGTTCAAATTATTTTAAAACTAAATAAGCTCCTTAGGTATTTTTAACAATGTTTATTCTAAATGGTGCATAAAAACAGAACAAAACAAAAAAAATGACTTTAGTGAAATATTTGATGAAGTACTAGGGCAAGTTTTTTTTTTTTTTTTTTTTTTTTTTTTTTTTTTTGAGGACAGCACAATACAGTGAAAACAGAACCTGTATAGTTGAATTCAGGGGCTGTTGATTTAAATCAGCTTGGTTTTAAGCATGATTAAAACTTTTTTTTTAGAAAAAAATGATTGATTTAAATCAGGGTTTGTTGATTTAAATCAGCTTGATTTTAATCATAATTAAAATCATCTGATTTAAAAAAAAAAAAATCATTGATTAAAATCAACTTAAAAAAATTTTTCATTTCAAATTTAGGTCAAGATATTTTGTATAAATATTATGTTTTGACAAAAAAAAAAAAAAAAAAAAAAAAAATTTAAATTTAAGGAGTGGGAGAGACTAAAAACTCAAAATCCATGCTTTTTGAATTTTAATTATAAAAATCTTAATTTAAAAATAGAGAATCTAAGCTGAAAAATGTATGAATTTACCTATTTAAAAAAAATCTAAATCTTATGTAAAATTTTTAATACAAAAACATGGTAACTTTCTGTGACGATTTGGAAAATATTAGAATAAATAAATATTGGTCATTCAAAAGTATATTTATAGATATTTATGTAGAGATCTCATTACTTCCTTGTGCACATGTAAATAACAAATTGTTCAGTATCCCAATGCAGTTTATTTATGGAAAGATTTGGAAAAGAAAAATAATGATTTGAGAGTTAGTAATACTCTGAAATGTTTTTTTTATATTTTTATAAATATAATTTCAATTTTAATTTCTTATTAAGCTAATTGACAACTAAAATTTTTAATCTTAAAAATTAAACTGATTTTAATTTTTTTAAATCTAATAAATCCAACTGGGATTCACTTTAAACTCTGTAATCACTTAGGTGTTCATAAAGCTGGAAAATTGGTGTTTCTTTTCAAACATTTTAATAACAAAAAGTAATATTTTCAGATCCATTGAAATTTATAACATATAATCATGATCATCTTTATGTGTAACACATGCTCAAAATTCATTAAATGAATATTGTATATAATCCAGATCTAGAATAGAATGTTTAAAATATCATTCATAATTGTTTTCTTTTTTCTGAATAAAATGCTTAACATTATCTTTTATATTTTAAGACTTTTAATAAAGAAATTTGATTAAAACAAAAATGGGTACGGTACTTCTCTATTATCCCGTCGACCACTTTTCATAACAAAAAACTATCGCCAAACTGTAACGCCAAATAAACGGGAGAACATTGCCATTGGAATATCAAAATAAATAAATAAATAAAATATAAGCATTTAAGGACACAATTGTTATTTTAATTAATGAAATAACTAATAAACCAGTAAAACAGTGAAAAATACACGCAAATGTCGAAATAAAAACCATTTGATGCCATAACAAACATGTATAATGCTTCTGAATTTTTGTAGAAAACTTTTGGGCAAATACTTGTGTCACTGACAATTTCTAATTTTATACAATTCTAAATATAACTGAGGCAGGCAGGGTTTGTAATTTTTTTATTTTAAAAAATAGATAAAATGAATTAATTTTTATTTAATCCAAAAATTTTGAAACTAAACATTTTAAAGTAAAATAACCTTTTCTAAATCATTAAAATTAATAATTAGAAAAGCTTATTTAAATTTATTTGAGGGAAAAAAACATTGATTATTTGAAATATTTTAATCATATAAAAAATTATAATATAGGGTAGATGTGCCAGTAATGGACACCCTTAAGGAATTTCTTTTAAAATTATTTTTTAATTAATAGTTATTGTTATATTCCACATTTTTTAATATTATATTAATCTACCAACAATATTTAACCATGCTCATAGTCACAATTCCCAATGTGAATTGAAATTTAATTGTAAATAACAAAAATAAATCAAAACACCCTAAATTCCAGTAATGGACACCCCACAAAAAGTAATAGATAGTTGATATTATGATTGTATTTAAAACTAGAATTTAAAAAAAGCATATTAATGAAATAAAAAAGTTGAATTTTTATTGGTTATTGTTTTATAAATTAAAAACGTTGAAGGTGGCCCATTACTGGAAGGCAGTCCATTACTGGCACATCTACTATATATAGGGTAGATGTGCCAGTAATGGAAAAAATAACCAATAAAAATTTTGCTTTTGTTTATTTTTTCATAACTACCCCTTGCATGTTTTATAATCTGGGTTATTGTTGACACTCTTATTCAAACCAATCAGGAAGCAGAAAATAATGTTTCACAGTTCCACTGTTTGTTTTTTTTTTTTTTTTTGTGAAAATCTTAATGAACATGCTAAGTGCTGGCTTTGGCTTCTTCACTTAATTAATTTATATCTTCATTATTTTCTTTTAAAAATTACATGTGTTTGTTTGGATAGTAATATAAAACTTTGAATTTCATATATCAATGGCTATTTACAAAATTTCATTTATTGTTAAGATTTTAGGGACAGGTGACCGTTACTGGAATGCTTAATTAGTCACTTTCCAGTAATGGAACCCCATATGGCCAATACTAAAAGTATAATTTCAGTGGTGCATAAAATCTTTTTATTTAACTGAAAAGCTAATTAATCAAAATCTGTCAACCCTTCACCCTTAAGATGCTACTTCACTCACATGAAAACACCCACTCGCTAATAATGTTGATCCTATGGGACAGTTATTTTATAATATCTCGTTCGCATTTCAATATTTTTAAATGATTTTTTGCATTGGATAGCTGAAGTTGATCTCTATGCAGGCTGTTTTTTACTTTTTCGATTTAGTTTAGTTTTTTTTAAATTAAGATACTTTCACTTTCAGAACCTGTTTTGAAAGTGAAAGTATCTTCATAAAAAATAAAAAAAACTGCAACCAAAATCGAAAAAGTGCAAAATGGCCATCATAGAGATCAACCTCAGCTATCCAATGAAAAAAAAAAAAAAAATCATTTATAAATATTGAAATGCAAACGAGATATTATAAAATAACTGTACCATAGGATTAACATTAGCGAGCGGATGTTTTTGCATGAGTGAAGTAGCCTCTTCAGGTTGGGATGAAAAATATAAACATAAACCATAAAATGGTATGGTTTCATGATTTGATCCATTCTATTATGCACTTTTTAAATATGTAGCTTTAGTGAATTTCTTTTAGAAAACTGAGCCAAACATGAGATGCATCAGCAATGTCTAATGCAACACCTATGGGTTTTACTTGAAGTAAAAAATATTTGTGCTGTTTATATTAAATTAAAATCATTAATCAAAAATCAATTAGCAACTGACCAACTAAGAAAAAGCAATTAAAGCAACAAGACGCACTGAAGCCATGTCGGCCTATAGATTTAACAAACACATCTTCGCCAAGCGGAGAGCAGGCGAATCCTCGCCCCGTTGCCAGGTATCAACTCGTTAAGCTAGGCAGAAGCCTGGTAGGTAGAGGCCTGGTCAGCAGTCTAAAAAAAAAAAAAAAAAAAAAATTGGAATCATTAATCAGTTGAGAAATTCCTGCATCCTCATGCTCTTCCACTATTTTCTGAAACATTGACCTATTGTATAAAGACGTTTCAAGGCAAGTGAATTGACTATTCCAGTGGGTATCACTTAACCAGCTGGGGTTTTACTTATTCTTTACACTCTAAACCATGCTACTGAAAGTTGATGATATCATTGTTTTAAAATTCCAGTACATTTACGATTTTAAGTAAGAGAAAAAGTGTGCAGCTCATATGAGCACTTTTAAACAGGGTTGGGTTTTTGACGTCAAAAAGTGGTTTTTGACATAAAAAGTGTCAAGAACTGTCGAAAAGTGTCAAAAACCTTATACATATTTTTTTAGCAATCATTAGTGATATTTTATATTATATCAAGCTAAAAACTGATTAAATAATAATTTATATATTATAAATAATTTTGGCAGAATCCTCGAATAAGCGAGTAAGCCGATTTGGCGATTTTTTTGATGCACGGCAAGGATCGACGCGCGCCAACCGAGAAATCGGCAACCTCCGAATTCTACCCAATCAGAACACGTGCTTTTTGGCAGACGACTTATTATTTACACACTTCGTCAAGCAAATTCTTTCACAAAGTAAACCGTGAACGTAGCATTGATTTTATTTCGTTTTAAGAATATTTACAAAGTTATTGTAAATTTTACCACCACATTTTTTGATTTTTACATACTTTTACGTACTTTCACCAACATTTTTCTTCAGATATTTCAATTTTTACAAACTTTTATCAACATTTTCCTTCAGATATTTCAATTTTTATAAACTTTTATCAATTTTTTCGTTCGAATTTTTCCATTTTTACCTATTTTTTCCGCCGGATGTTTTCGTTTAAAACACTATTTAGGTATTTTTCCCTCCGTATTTTTCCATTTTTACAAATTTTGAGCAATTTTTCTCTCCGAATTTTTCTAGTTTTACAAATTTTTAACTATTTATTCCTCCGGATATTTGTATTTTTACAAATTTTTTCCTCCGGATTTTTCCATTAAAAAAAGTTCTACCCTATTTTTTCTTCCGGATTTTTCGTTTTTACAAGTTTTTAGCTATTTTTCATCTGTATTATCCATTTTTACAAATTTTTAGATAGTTTTTCTCTGGATTTTTCCATTTTTACAAATTTTTAGCTACTTTTTTCTCTGCATTTTTCCAAATTTTAGCTATGTTTTTATTTTTTTTATTTTTATAAATATTTAGCTATGTTTCCACTTTTTTTTTTTTCATTTTTATAAATATTTAACAATGTTTTTCTTTTTTCTTTTTTTTTTTTTTTTTTTATAAATATTTAGCTATGTTTTTACTTTTTTTTTCATTTTTATAAATTTTTAGCTATGTTTTTCCTTACTTGTTCATTTTTTAACATTTTTAGCTATTATTTCTTCCCGATTTTCCGCTTTTTAAAATTTTTAGCTACTTTTTCCTCTGGATTTTTCCGCTTTTAGAAATTTTTAGCTACTTTTTCCTCCGAATTTTTCAATTTTTAGCTACTTTTTCGTCCGAATTTTTCAAATTAAACAATTTTTTAGGTACTTTTTCCTCCAAATTTTTCAATTAAAAAAAATTTTTAGCAATTTTTTCTCCAAATTTCTCAATTAAAAAAAAAATTATCTATTTTTTTTCATATGAACTTTTCATTTTTACAAATTTTTAGCTATTTTTTCTGCCGGATTTTACCATTTTTACAAATTTTTAACTATTTTTTTTCCTCCGGAATTTTCCATATTTTTAATTTTCTTTCTTCTGTATTTTTCATTTTGATAAATTTTTAACTATTCTTTCCTCATCATATTTCCAATTTTACAAATTGTTAGCTACTTTTCCTCCAGATTTTACAATTTTCACACATTTTTAGCTATTTTTGCCACCATATTTTCCCATTTTACAACTTTTTTGCTATGTTTTCGTCTGAATATTCCCATTTTAAACTATTTTTTCCACCGGATTTTTCCATTTTTTATGAATTTTAAACTTTTTTTTCCCTCCAGATTTCTCCATTAAAAAAATTTTTAGTTATCTTTTCCCTCTAGATTTTGCAATTTTTACAAATTTTTAGCTATTTTTTCCGCCGGATACTTCATTTTTACACAATTTCGGCTATTTTTTCCTCCGGATATTTCCAGTTTTACATTCTTTTATAAAATTTTTTCAATTTTTACATATTTATAACATTTTTCTTCCAGATGTATCCATTTTTACAAATTGTATCTATTTTTTTTCTATGAATTTTTTTGAAATATTTATCAAGTTTCATAATTTATTACCTTTAACAATTAAAAAATTTCTAGTAAAATATGGCTTAAACTTTGAAAATTGTCACAAAACAGAATAAAATCAACGTTTACTTCATCAAAGAAATTCTCATAAAAACTCTGTAAATAGTCAATTCTCTCCATCAGAGCACACACTTTATAATTGGGAAAAATTTCGATATTTCTCATTTTTCTAATGCATACATACATGCAAGACGCGGTTGACTATGCTTCGCGTCCATTAACCGAAAAAAAACATCACTGGACGCATGAAACTCGCTGTGTAGCAATCTCTAGAATGCATGAAATTCATTCAAGCCGCGGTCAGTAACCTGTGTATGTACACTTCGCATACATTAACCGAAAAAAACATCACTGGATGCATGAAACTCGCTGTGTAGCAATCTCTAGAATGCATGAAATTCATTCAAGCCGCAGTCAGTAACCTGTGTATGTACCAGGGTTGGCTTTTTACCGGTAAAAACTGGTTTTTACCAGGACATGGTAAAAACTAGGTTTTTACCGGTAGAAACCTGGGAAAAAGTGGTAAATACCTTAGAATACAATAAACTCTACTAGTCATTACACTTTATTTTAATACTATTAATAAAAACTATATTTTCATGTAATTGATGTATTTTTATATAGAGAGAACTTGTAATATTTGTAAGCATTTTGTTTTTATTAAAATGATTAAGGTTTTTAAATGTGATAAAAGTGTACTTATAATTTCTTTTTTCCTTTAGTAAAAATTAGTAAACTAATCTCCATCAAGATTAATAATGTAGTGTGCATTCTCATAACAATAGTTATAATGAGTTTTAGGTTTTAATAATGATATATGTACAATAATATCTTTAAAATTTTGAATTCTTGTAGGAGGAAAACAGGGATGAAAGTTTTTCAGGTTTTTATATTCCGTAAAAACCAATATTTTCATATAGCATTCTTTTATTTACCTAATCAGAAACTAAATTACTTGAATATTGTTATGTGGAAATAGTGGTATTAAATATCCAGAAAACTTTCACCCTTGGGAAAATGAAAAATTGGTAGATAAATTTGCATAAAAGTGACAAAAGCAATCAAACTAATGAGTTTTTTCAAAAGTGGTAGAAACCCTGGTAAAAACATGTTTTTCCAAAGACGGTAAAAACCATGGTTAAAACCGGTAAAAACCATCAGACGGTAAATACCGTCCAACCCTGGTATGTACCCTGTACACTTTAACAAAAAAACAAAAACATCACTCGATGGACGAAACTAACTCTACAGCAACTTATAAAATACACGACACACAATTCTTATCTTATAAAATCAATAAAATTAACTTACTTTTATTTCTCCCATTTTGTCTTCTTTGTGGAAGGCCCCGGTTTATTTATATCATCATCGCTGTCGTCCGACAGCAAATCAACAGGAGAATTATGTCCGCTGTCGTCCAACAGCGAAACAGAATCTAAATTCGCATTATTGCCTTCCCCCACCACATCCCGCGCTCTTGGGGGGTAAATTCGAATGATCGCCCTCAAGAATGAATCGAACAGTTGACCAGGATCTCTTCTGTGACGCTTCCTCCACAAGAATTCAGCAAGGTAGCTATCAAGAGATACTTCATCTTCTGAATCTGCTACCTGCCGCTTTCCGTAAAGGTTGCATTTAATCTCGCTCCATAAACCCTCTATCGTGTTCGTGTGCGCCCCAGTAACCGGGTCCTTGAAAAAATATTTATGATTGACGGAGGCCTTTTTATAACCTTCTTCAGAAAGACAATTATAGGCCCGCCAACAATCAGAAATAATCTCAGTTCCTGGTAAAATCCACCTCTTAATAATCTCTAGCAAAATCTCTTTCGTTCTAGCTTCCACTACTTCCACAAAACACTCATTACTTCCACGCTCAACACCACCAAACACCCACTTACTATCCACATGCTTTCCTCTATTATACTTTCTCTTCCGAAACATACTCTCATCTATCTCAACAACCTTACCTACACCTCCCAAATCCCTATCTTCAAACACACGCACAGACTTGCCCACCTCTCTACAAAAACTCATCCAATCAGTTGCCGTTTGCTTACTCACTTGTGCCAAATCCACAATCTGTTTATGATCATATTCGTTAACCCAAGCATACGTAACAATTAAAGCGTCAATCATACTCATTCTACTCCCTTGAAACCAACTACCAAGCCTTACACTCCGCCTTACACAATGCTTTTTCCCTTTCTCACTTCTATCACACCGCCATTCAAATCCATCAAGATTATCCTTTTCACACAATTTCATACCATTCCCACATTTCGCACATTCATACTCCCTCGCAATCAAACCTTTCCCCATACAATATTCAATCACAGCTTTTTTACCCCTACCACTCAATTCTATAACACTACGAAAATCATTCCATTCATTCCCTGAGACAGATTTTCGAGGCATCCTGACACTTAAAATAGAACGCTTACGAAACGATATTTAAAAATATACAAAATTGACCCTGAAAAACCAAACTACTCACTCAAGAGGACAAAATTCAAACTTACCCCTAAATACCTTTTGACTATCTTTCACTTTAAATTAGTTCTGTAGCAAATGGGCGTAGTACTGTACCATAAATTACTTCGAAGCAGCAGAAAACAAAATCTCCAAACAAGTGCTACTTCGAACGTCAGTGGTCAAACGATTCAAATGCTGCATCTCTAACTACATGCGTATTCTATAAATCCAACATTACGGCATACAATAAACCAACCAACCCCACCAAACGATTTATTTACCCATACACCAATCAAATTTCCACATCAAACAACGTGCGCGTTGCATTTTTGCCGATCCCACCGACGCTAGCATACGGAAGAAAATATAGGCTTCTGATTGGTTGAATTATTTAAAGAGCAATTGTTGTTTGTAAATAAATCGTTCTCAAATGCATATCATGTTAAAATAATAATAATAAGAAGAAATGGCAATTTATTTTTATTATAATCTTTTTTAAGTAATACAGAACAATTGAGTTTATAAACATCGCGAAATGGACGCCATAAAAAGGAAATGTGATTATTGTGTTTATATGCATATACAAATCGTGCTGAAATTTTAAATATTAATAGCTATAAACATCGGAATGAAATAAGTAGATAACATTTTTTTTTACCTTCAAGATTTAATCACGGAATAAAGATATTGCATAACTCTTTTTAACTTACCTTAGCAGAAGCATCATCATTAACTTCTTTAATTTTAAATTTCAGAAAATCTTTCTTTTATCTATTAATAAATATGTAAAATCCAAAGGAAATTTATTAAAATATATCTTCCAAAAGGTTTTAAAACAGAAACTATGATTAAATAAACGTAAATTCAAAAATGAATCAAAACAAAATACTCTTCAAATTATTCAACCAATCAGAAGCCCGTATTTTCTTCCCTATGCTAGCTTCGGTGGGATCGGCAAAAATGCGTACGCGTTGTACTAGCTACCTCCGAACTCTAGGAATCCAACATTACCGCACACAATAAACCAACCAACCCGACCAAGGGATTTAATTTACTCGTAAACCAATCAAATTTCTACGTCAAACAACGTAGGCATGAAAAAAATGTAAGACACAAACAGGTAGCAAGAAAATATCATTTATCACCTTGCCAAACCCAACATCGCCAACTTCCTCGCTTATTCGAGGATTCAACCATAATTTTCATTTAGTCATATTGTAATTAATTTGTAATAAAATTATATATCATTATTCAAAATATTTGTCAATTGCCATGCTAGGAAAAATAGCAAAAAATATTGAAACTACTATTAAATGCATTTTTAAAAGTACTTTTTTATATCTTTATTACTATTAAGTATTTGGTTTATTATAAAAAAATTAGCAATCTAATTTATGTTTTAAAAAATATATAAAAATAAAAATAAATAAAGGCTTGTGTAAAGTTAAAGTGGCCACTATTCAATGACTGTTCATAAGTTACCTAGACTTTTAATGATTCTAAATGTTTGTTTTTGTACACAAACTTTAAATATAATTCACAATTGCAACACAAATGTTCTTTAAGTAATTAAATTAATTATAATATAAAATCTACATAATAAAACGTTCTTTAAATCAATAACTTAAAAGAAAATGGTTTGTTATTTTCAATATTTACACATACATAATATATCTTCATTTTATTATGTTAGTTTCAGTTTAAATATTTAGAACTATTTCTTTGTTAAATTTATTTTTGATACATTATAAAATAGTATCTTTTTTTTTATCCAAAGGTTTGAGTATCATAGCTGAGATTTATTCAACAGAGCGAAAAATGCCGGGACCAGGACTCGAACTTGGGTACTTTGGCTTGCCGTGCCAACGCTCTTCCTACTAAGCAATCCCAACGATATCCTGGTCGGCATAATTCACTCTTATTTGTTGGACATGGCTGTGAACTGCAGTGCTAATTTTATTCATCTGAGCTATAACTATAGCATTTTTACATGATGAATGTGATACAACGCAGAAACTAACTCCTGTATACCATGTAATTAGGTCATAATGAACAGACCCAGGTTCGAGTCCTGGTCCCGGCATTTTTCGCTCTGTTGGAATAAATCTCAACTATGCTACTCCAACCTTTGAATATGATTTACCTATTTGAAAACCATTCCTCTGTTCAATTAGTACCTTTTTGGGGGGACAAACATTAAAACAATATAAAAATAAGTATATTATTTATATGAAATTTTATACATTAAATTATACAAGTAAAGTACTATTATAATAATTTGATTAGTTTAATGTAACGATACTTTTAATTATTATTTTATTATATATTCATAGCTTACAATTATTTTCAAAGTAATTTGTTAAACCAAAATCATGTTTTGAGTTTTCAGGTGTCGACAGATTTTTTTTTCTTGAGGCCCACTTTTGAAAACTAAAAATTATTTTTGTGAAATTTATATTGTTATGAGAGATAAAATCCAGCTGCTCAAATTCAAACCAAGCATTTAATGATAACTTCTTTAAGTCATTCTGTTAAAGTTTTCATTTCTTGTGAACTTGTTTTCTTTGTAAATTGTACATTTTAAAACCTAACAAAATAAAAATAATTAATGGAGAGTATGTTTTTATGGAATGGAATTTTGTGAAGGGACAATTTTATTATAAGAGGAATTTTGTGAAGGGGCCTGATTTATTAAATCGAATTTTGTAAAGGGGTTCTAGATAGTCCTTTTTTAATGTCAAAAAGTTTACCCATGTATCTAACACTAAAAATTATGAAAAATTGTAAATTTAATGTTGTTGTAAAAATAATTTTAATCAGTTTTTGGACTCAATTTTAGGTTTTTGACAGTCATTGTCAAAAAGGGGTTTTTGACATGACGGTTAAAACCGGATAAAACCGTCACACTGTCAA
This sequence comes from Maratus michaelseni, assembly GCA_963931845.1. NCBI lineage: Eukaryota > Metazoa > Arthropoda > Arachnida > Araneae > Salticidae > Maratus > Maratus michaelseni. The sequence continues at coordinate 200,765,027 of OZ007600.1, forward strand.
AAACTTGCCAACCCTGCTTTCAAACCTTACATTTACTTTTTAAAAAGCACAGGTTTACCCCAAAAATTTTCTAAATAAAAATTTTATATATCAATATACTATTTGAAGTTTTCGACAAGGTTTTTGACAAATAGTTTTTGACAAGAGGCTTTTACAAAGGTTTTTGACATGACAGTTTAAACCGTCAAAAACTGACACATGTCAAAAACTGTATCTTAACTGTTTTATTACTACAGTATAGGATCTGTTATCCGGAATGCTTGGGACCTAGGGTATTCTGGATAAGGGGTTTTACCCATGTATCTAACACTAAAAATTATGAAAAATTGTAAATTTAATGTTGTTGTAAAAATAATTTTAATCAGTTTTTGGACTCAATTTTAGGTTTTTGACAGTCATTGTCAAAAACTGTGTCAAAAAGGGGTTTTTGACATGATGGTTAAAACCGGATAAAACCGTCACACTGTCAAAAACTTGCCAACCCTGCTTTCAAACCTTACATTTACTTTTTAAAAAGCACAGGTTTACCCCAAAAATTTTTCTAAATAAAAATTTTATATATCAATATACTATTTGAAGTTTTCGACAAGGTTTTTGACAAATAGTTTTTGACAAGAGGCTTTTACAAAGGTTTTTGACATGACAGTTTAAACCGTCAAAAACTGACACATGTCAAAAACTGTATCTTAACTGTTTTATTACTACAGTATAGGATCTGTTATCCGGAATGCTTGGGACCTAGGGTATTCTGGATAAGGGGTTTTTCCGTAATTCGGAACTCTTTGTTATAAGTATAAGAAATGTACAAAATGACTAATTTTACAACTAGTAATAAACTTGAATAATATATGTAAATACATACTTACAATTTTGTTAATTTCATAACTTATTTGCATAGAATAACAAACATTCTGAATTACAATTCAAATTATAAAAAAAATATTACATTAATAATAAAGAATTAGTTTTGAGACTTAGAGCAGAATCCTTTAATGTGGATTTTTGGAATATTTCTATTAAAGTTAGTTACTTATAACCAGGGTTGTTACGTTTAAAACATTTTGTTTAAAACATTACATTTAAAACAATGTTTAAAACATGTTTATTGTTTATAATGTCACAATGTGACAATTCACAAATGAAATTCACGTGGAAATCTTTCAGCAGAAAATTAATTATTGTAGAAAGAATTTTATTGTTGATTTTTAAATTGTTGGCAACTGCTATAACGAAAAATGTTTAAATTTAATAGGAAAAGGCTGTTAGATTTTTAGTTTTTTTATCTCTCTATATTAAAATAATATGATTTTTTCAAAATGTTATGATTTTCAGCGTGACAGTAGGTATTCAGCTGTAAGTACACAAAATTTCAAGTCTGTTAGCTATACAGTTTCTGAGAACCGGCTCTGTGACGGACAGACAGAGAAGTGGGACGAATAGGGTTTCGTGAGATTAACGAAACCCTAAAAATGTTATGCTGTCAGTTACCAATCATAAATTCGCTACTCAAGAATCAAAGTGGACAATTTTGTAGAAATAACACCTTTATCTTGGTGGATAAGCCTTGAAAAACACATCGATAAAAATGTCATGCAGATCATAAAACAATTACAAGCAGCTGTATGCTCTACTGCTGGTTTAGAAAGAGTGTTTTCTACTTTTGGCTTTGTACAGAACAAAACTAGAAACCGGTTAGGTGTTTGATAAGGCTGCCAAACTTGTTACTATTTTTAAAGAACTTAATAATTAAATGTTTTAGTTTAGAATAAAAAAATTAATTGTTAATTAATGTTTGGTATTTATTATATAATTTTTTTCTTCCGTACTATTTTTTAAAAATATTTTCATTCTTTACATTTAATTTATTAATTTTTGCTCACTTTAATCAAAATTTGCTGTTGAATGAGAAAAAACGTTTTAAACGTTTAAAACATGTTTTAAACAAAAAAAACACGTTTTTTGTTTTTTTAAAAAAAAAACATGTTTTTTTCCAACCCTGCTTATAACATGTCTCTTGCACTAATTGTTCTTGTATTCTGTACATTGACATGATTTGCTGTTCATGGAAGTAGCTTCACTTCTGCATTTCACAAATCAGTTATTCAGAGAAAAATATCAGTTACTCATCTGTTTTTAATGCTTTTTATCATAATAATTTTTGCACCATAATTATTTATAATTATTTACTGAATTTGTAAATTAATGAATGCAAGCAATACCATTATTTATTTTTAACTTTGTGTTGACTCTAGAACATAAAGGCTGCTGGGTGGGATTCTTAAAAAAAGGCACACTGTTCTCAAAAAGCGCACTCTTGCAACATGTACCAAAAACATATTTTTAGCTCAATTGTTTAAAGTTCTTTTTTATCAGTAGTTCTTCGCGACCGCTCGACGAATTTCATGATTTTTCTTGCGATAGATTAAGGAATTTTTATTGCAATATCTCATATTTCACCCTCGATTTACAGACAAATTTTGTGATTTTTTTTCCTACGACCGATCAAAGAATTTCACGGTAATTTTCACAGGACCGATTGAAGAATTTCTCGATTTTTTCCAACAATTGACTGATGAAATCGAGATTTCTTTTCCGGCGATTAATCAACGAATTTAGGATATTTTGCGACTTTTTCTTACAACCGATTGGCGAAAATCTTGAATTTTTTTCTTGCAGCCATTTGATGAATTTTACGATATTTTTTTTTTACAGATGGACAAATTTCACATTTTTTCTCACGACTGACTGCCACATTTAGCATTTTTTTGTATTTCCTTCAGCGATTTACTGGAGAGACTTGTGGAGTTTTTTCATGTGATCGATGGAAAAATTTTAATTTTTCCTATGATTGACGGAAAAATTTCGTGATTTGTTTTTTATGTTCTTGAAATGAAACAAATTAAACTTTGTTTATCGTTTTGCATTCCGGTTTTCGGAGAGTTCCGGATACGGGGATGCCGATAACAGATCCCACACTGTATTAGAATTTCCTTTTTATAAAATAATTTTAGTTCTTCAAAAGGAGAAAATGTATGCTGAAGCTAATTGCATAGAGCTAATAGTATTTCTCAAAATACAGTAAAATCTGCAAAAACATAAATTGTGTATAAGGGAATCCTGCCTTAACCGAAAATATTTCATAGTTCCGGTAAACGGAATAGCATGTAACTATACCTGCTAACACAAAAACCTGTTTACAATGGAAATTTTTACTGTAGTTACATTGGCACACTCAGAGAGAGTATTTAAGACTTAAAATATCAATTAATAACAGATAAGTACAAAAACTGTAGTGTTGTGATGTGTAAATACAATGAAAAATATCTAAAACGAAAATGCCGAAATATCTAAAAAATTAATAATCCAAAATATAGAAAAATTATAGAAAAAATAATAGAAAAATTAATAATCCTGGAAAATAACTTAGGGGATTATTATTATTTATTTTTATTTTTTGAAAATGAGTATGAATCTAGTTAAATTAGAAGTTATTTGTTAGATAATACTAGGGATGCACCGGATGTGAATTTTCGCTGGATACATGGTACCTAATATCCAGCACAAAATTTTACTGAATATTTGGTTTCCAGCTGAATACTTTTTCGTTTTAAATTTCAATAGTAATATTTCTATTTTATGCTTGCTTAAAGAAGAAAAACTTTAAATTATTATAATTTTATAATATTCAAATGTTAATAATAGATTAAAATTTATATATTAAGTTAAAGTTACTTAAAAACAACTGCCTTGTAGTAATTAAGTATTGAAATTTAATCATGTTTTGTCTTTTGCCTATTCTAATATACATATTAGTAGTTTTTTCTTTTATTCAGGGTCACTGAACATAGAAAGATTAACAATTTTAAGTAATCTCCCTCTTTTTCATACATATAAATCTTTGTTATTTATAAATACTAAACATCCTATTGAAGTGGCTTTTTCTTTTCGAACATACTCATACATATATTATTACTTACTCTTACTTTACTCATGACAAATGTTTTCTAACAGAATTTAAATAGAGAAGCTCCTCATTGCAAGTATCTTGTTTTGTAGTACAAATGGGACAGTGAACTATTCAAGAAAGTGACTCAATTCTTTTCATGATCAGTATTATTTTACCACAGCAGGTTTTCTATCCATAGACAAAAAATAGTGACAAAAGATTCAATAAAATCATTTTTACTTTACAATTGTTGAAAACACGAGAAAAAAGAGACCACCAGACCAGTTATTCTCAGATACAGGAAATATTTGTGATAAAAAATGTAACAGATTGCAGCCTGAAAATGCTGAGCACCTAATGATCCTACACTACATCATAACTTGCCTTATAACATTTAGTTATAATTTAGTTGTCATATTTTAAAAATATTATATTTTCATGTTCAAAATATTACAGTTTTATATATAAATCCTATAGTTTCATTTTTGTGAAAATAATGAGTATTTCTTTCTATTAACATTGTTTTAATGGGATAATGTTGGTAAGAAGCAAATTAATTTTGCACTAACTTTTTCTGACGTTAAAAATATAATTTAAAAAATGAATCACTTCGTTATTCGGCAACTGGATATTGAAATATTCGGCCGAATAAGCAGGATATCCAGCAGGAGCTGGATATCCAGTGCATCCCTAGTTAATACAGTCAAATTCTGTTAGAAAGAAGTCCAATAGTATGGTATTTCCGTAACAATTAACAAAGTGTTCAGCATTATCTAGAAAACTCCTTTACAAATCAAATGTTATTCCTCTGTAACAAAGTTTTATTATTATGAGTATACATATGCAGTCTTGTGAGATAAACATTTAACTTGAGTAGCTTTTAAATTTTACATTTTGCTTCTGTACTGTTTGCATTTGCAAGTATATTTTCATTTTATTGAAAATATCTTGAAATTTTTATTTTAGATGATTTTTTTTTTTACTTCTTTTAATAACAATAAAAATAAAAGTGATGCATTTTTTCTTTTCTAGGTACATATTCTCTCCTATAGGAATTTACTTAGGATTAAAGCCCAAGCCTGTAAGAAAACTAAATTATGATGTTACAGAAAATAAAGTCTTAGAAAAGGCTTTTTGTGAAAATGGGAAAATTGGTTACAAACAGGTAAAATTTTGAAAAAATGAGTGGGTTAGAATGACAGTGGGAGTAATTTGAGAAATGAAGAGTTTTGTGAAACTTGTTGTATTGCCGTTGCATTAAGTGGTCCAACTTGTTTTGCCCTCTAGCGACTCCCTAAGTGAACTATGACTTATTTGACTGTTGCTCTGAACAGGAATTAATATACGTTCAGTGAACATAGGGTTATCTAGATTTTTCAAAATTTTGACTTACTCCACTGTCCTTCTAACCCCTTCCAATAATAATAAAGTAAAAGTTATTTTACATTATTCAGTACAGGGGTGGGGAAAAACATAATTTTGCTCGCCACTGGCGAGTGAATTATCTGACAGGGCGAGTGAATTTTTAGGCAGTCTTTAAAAAACTGCATTTTATTTTACTAGTTAGCTATACTTTGCAAATTACCACGATGTAAACATGGTACTAAGTTCTATGCTATACTCAATGTATCTCTGTTGAATATATCTCTTAATTTTATAGGAGAAGGAAAATGAAAACGCATTGTAGTAATAGTAAATAACTATTTTTGCAGTCGTGTACATTTTGCCATAACAATTTTCAACTGTACGTTGCATCTTGCTGGCTGGTGAAATAAATCTGCGGCTGGTAAGATTTTCTGAAAATTCCACAACCCTGATTCAGTATAATCTTATTATATTATTTTAATAATATAAATCCTCGTGGCAGAATGTATGCGACGGGCGTTGCAGACTTTTTAGACTAAAAACATACAGCGATGCCGCGGACACACTATAGTGCGTAAATTACGCGAAAAAGCGGCAAACTTCGTCAAAGGATCGCGAATTTCGTCGAAGAATCGCGGAAAAAAAGCGAAATTCGTTTAAAGTTCGCGAAAAATGGCTAATTTCGTTGACAGATCGCGAAAAAAAACGCAAATTTAGTCAAAAAAACGGGAAAAAACGTGAATTTCATCAAAAGGCCATAAAAAGAATATGAGTTTCTTTGAAGGATCGCAGAAAAATGCGAATATTGCCGAAGGTCTACGGAGAAAACGCCAACTTCGTCGAAAGATCGTAGAAAAAACTGTTAATTTCGTCGTAGGATCACGAAAAAGCGGAGAATTCTGCCGACAGATCGCGAAAAAACGGCAAATTTCGTCAGAGGATCGCCGAAAAAATGGTAAATTTTCTCGATCTAAAAAAACGGAAAATTTTGTCGAAGGAAATCGAAAAAACGGTAAATTTCGTCGAAGGTTCTCGAAAAAACGGCAAATTTCATCTAAGTATCTCAAAAAACGGCAAATTTCGTCGAAGGATCACGGAAAAAATGCGAATTTTGTCCAAAGGCCAAAGAAAAATCGTGAAATTCATCAAAGGATCTGGGAAAATGGCTAATTTTCTCGACAGATTGCGATAAAAATGCAAATTTCGTCAGAAGGTCGCGGAAAAACTTGACTTTCGTCAAAAGACTGTAAAAAAACCCATGAGTCTCGTTGAAGGATCGTGGGAAAAATGCGAATTTCATCAAAGGGTCACAGAGAAAAGGCAAATTTCGTCAAATGGCCGCAGAAAAAAAAGCTAATTTTGTCAAAGGATCACGGAAAAAGTGCGAATTTCGTCGAAGGGCCACGAAAAAAAAACATGAATTTCACCAAAGGATCGCGGGGGAAAAAAGAAACACTAATTTCGTCAAAGGTTCACGAAAATAACGTGAAGTTGTGAAATAGTCCCGGAAAAGATGCACCATTCCTTTAGAAAACAGCAGACACACAAAGTTCTATGCTTATTAATATAGGCATAGTTTTTAATCTGAAATCTGAAACAATATACTGAACTAACTTTTGAAAAATCGGGTTAATCCGAACCCAATTTGCAAGAATCTACACTCAGCCTGCAATCGACTCGAATCAAAAGCAGAGTTAATCCGACCTGCAACAAGAAAAGTTATTGCCGAGAGGGGATTTTCTCCCCTCTTCCTTCTGCTGTATAACCTTTCAGAATATTTGCTGTTTTTAATTTCAGAATTTTTTTTTACTCAGAAAAGCAGATAAATGCTGATGCCTTAATTAATTAGCACTACAACTACAACAGCAGCAAGAATAGATTTATATGATATATTGCGTATTGCAGACTATTTTTGAAAACATTATTAGCGTTGCAGACACTTGAAGATAGTTCTGCCACTGGGATATAAATCAGATTTGGTATGTTTAATATGTAGCAACTTTTAAAACTATTATTGATTTCTATTCTACTTTTCTGTTTTATATTAATTTTGTATTTGCTGTAAATAAGCTTATATAGTATAACCTTCAAATAATGGATACCTCAAGACGGCAAAATTTGTCTGCTATTCAGAGGTAAACACATACAAATAATGTATGTATTGGGATTAAAAAACCAAAAGAGAAACCTAACTAAAAGAAGAATATTAGAATTATCCAAGGCAAATCCTGATCCCTCCCAATTTTTATTTCAAAAAATAGTTTAATTAAAATTTTAACTACAGCATTAAGCCTTGAAACGTTGAAACCCTTTATTTTTCAATAATTAGATCAGCTTTCTTAATTCAGTGTCCATTACGGAGGTTTTTGCTGTATTTGTTTATTTTGCAGCTGTAGTAAAGTCTGAGATTTTTTTCTGCAGCATTTTTACTTATTGCATTGTCCTCTAAAAAAAAAAAAAACCCATTTTTTAAAATTTTCTCTATACTATAAAGTCTAATAAAGAATTAAAAAATATTCAACATGGGTAAATTTTTGTAGCTTGTTCTGACTAAGATTTTGATGTTGAGCATTTTTCATTTTATCACTTTATTATAAAGTGGCAGCCAATTAAGCGAGAATTTGAAAAAAACCCACTTTTCTAAAAAATAACCGATGTTATGTAAAAAAACCCACACACATGACGTAATCAGCTGAAAATGATGCATTTTATTAAATATTAATGGTTTAACATAAAAACAATTAAAAATTTATGTAGATATTCTAAAATTTTATTATAACAAAAAAATCTGTAAAAACAAAGCTCATGTTTTGCCAGAATTCTGTAATTATTAGTTTAAATTATTTTAAAACTAAATAAGCACTCCTCAGGTATTTTAAACTATTTTTATTATTCTAAATGGTGCATAAAAACAGAACAAAACAATAAAATTGACTTTAATGAAATATTTGATGTAGTAGTAGTAGGGTTTTTTTTTTTTTTTTTTTTTTTTTTTTGGCTTTTTAGGAAAGATTTCACTGTGGGTTTTTTTAGAGGACAGTATAATATGCTTTATCTATGAATCTGATTTTTAAAGATTCAATACCTGATAGTCAGATTATGATATTTGACACATCATGAAAGTATGACTAACAACTTCTTATCCGGAAAAAAAAAAAAAAAAAACTGACTGATGTGTCAATATCTCAGAAAGTGGGCATTACTCAGCAAAAGCAGTTTCAGTGATGGCATTAGTTTTCTTTATCTTTTTGTCTTATTTTAACTCTGTACAGAAAGGTTTTCTGTCAGTAATGAAAATGATTGTTGGAGGATAATCTCTAAATAAGTAATCTAAAGAATTATGAGTCAATCTGTAAATCTGAAGCCTTATGGAATTTGAAAGAAGATAATAATAAAACATCAATACAAAAGGAAGCTTCTAGTACCACAAAGAATGCTTATTTTATTGCAAGTTAGCTGAAAGTTTTTATTCTAGATAAATATGTTATAAAGAAGTTGAAAGATCTACTGCTATATTGTTTGTTATTGTATATTAAATGTGAAATTTTGCAGTATGCCTTATTCAGTTCCTTTTGTTTTCAATAAAAATGTTTTATAGACAAAATTATATTGTTTTTAAAGTTTAATCTTTTTCTTTATAGTGACTGTATTTTTCATTTTACAGTGTAATATGTATAATTTATGATTTTTAACAAAAAGTGAAAAGTGTTTATGAATTCGGTTTGTCTTACCACCTGTCTGTCCAACCTCTAACTCGCATAAATATAATTGGTTGCCATGTAATTGCCAAAACGCTAGTTGAAGCTCACTGTGGAGACCTGAAAAGTTTTTGGTTTCTGTCTGTCTGTCTGTTCCGTGATAACTGCCGTAAAAATCGTCCTATTAGGTTGATTTTTGGTGGGTATGTTGGTGAGGTACCCGGAATTAGCTGTATATTTTTTAGTTACATTTGGCTCATTCGTTTGAAAAATATAGAACATTTCTTTTTAGGTCACAATGCTTTTCAATGGGAAGTTAAACGATTTTTTAAATTTTAATATTCACCTAAAATAAAATGTCGCATTAGGATAATTGTAAATGCTAAATTATGGATGCTAAATTTACGAAATAGAGATCTAAATTTAATCCAATCGCTTTGAAAATTTGCCAATATATTTATTAGAATTTCGAAATTAATTGTATAAATTATTGGGAAATTTTATGCATTCATTTGAAAGGTGTGAAACATTTTAATTTCTCATTTTTTACAAAAATTTCTAATGCATTTTTATTCTCTCTGTCATTAAATGGTTGCTAAGCAACTGTATTTCAAAGAATATCAACAAAGGAAAATTCAAGTGAATCACATTATTTTGATGCGAAATTTTATTAACAAAATAGCTAATTTTTGGGTGGTTTAAGTTTTTAATATGCTTTTTTAAAATGAAATAGATGAGAATTTATTTTAACTACTAAAGAAAGATTACTAAATCGGTTTTCCAAATAAAAATAATAAAAATTTTGAATGTGTAAATTGAATATAGGTCACATAAGAGGAATTTACATTTGAATAAGTATATTTTATACACGAAATTTTAATCAATTTCAGCAACATATGGTGTTTAGTGGTTGAAATATAAGTATTCTTTTAGGAAAAGATAAAATCTCTTGTACAAAGAGATGGTTATTCTAATGAAATTAAATTAGTAAATACATTCAGACATGTAAGTACTCAAGAAATGAAATAGCACAATTACTCGAAATTAAGAACATAAAATTAAAGCAACAACGGAGGTGGGGGGGGGGGGGTGAGCCCCCTGAAGTAATGTATTGTTATTCTGAAAAAATACAGTAATAAGTATATTATCCTATTATTGCATAACATTGTGTTTAATGCGACACTTCTAAAATTTCCGGAACTTTTGACAAATTTTATCTATATATATATTTCTCTTACGTAGCGCGAAAATAAGGCTGAATTTGTAGCTTCCCGAGTGGCAACAATCATAGTAATATTTTTATAAATGTATAAATAACTTTAAAAAATTGAATTTTAGGATATCAAATATTATGCAGATAATGTTAAAAATTAGTGAGATTAATGAACAATGATTTGTAGAGCTGACGTTGAGGCCTCTGATCTGTAGATTTACTAGTTAATATGTATTAAGATTTACTATAGCACGTTCAGTATTGAAAATAAAGTGTGTAGTATTGATAGTTCGTTTACAGGAGCGAGCACTAAAAAAATTCTGTTACATTATGGTCTATGGAGGAAAATTATTTGGAATGTATTTTAACAATGTTGCACTATTTCATATTTTAAACATATTGAAATTCATATACCTCGCTGAGGTCTACTACTACTACAAGATTCTTACTGTAGAATAGCGTATGCTTAACATTTATCATTCATTTGTAGGGGGACACAAAATAATTCAGTTACAGTACTATGAGTGATAATAGCTGGAAGTGCGTTTTCAGTTGTGATATGTATTTTTAAATTCAACTCATTTTTCGCATATTACTTTGTGTGTATAATTTTTATAGATCATATACACAGCTGCACAAAATAATTCAAGTACATTTTCTTTGATTGAGGAAAATTGCTGAAGAAGAATTTTCAACATGCCTTTCCTAACTGAAGTAAATTTTAGCATAATATGTTGTGTATATATAGAAATCGATAGATCATCTACATGGATTCCCAAAAGAATTTGAATTATTTTCTAACTGTAGAAGGTAATTGTCGAAATTGGGTTTTTAAATGTTTTATGCATTTTTCAAATTGTTTACTTAGGTATCATCTTTAAAGTATTTCATAATCTATGCTTGACACATTATTTTTCTTTCTTGTTACAATTAAAACAATATTTTGATTTTTCATAAGCATTAGCTTTTCTTCACATGATTTATATAATTTTTAGTAACTGAATTATTAGTATCCTAATTAATTGGCCCTTGAAATCTTAATTTTATTTAAGCTAATATATATGATACATACTATATTGTTACTTGAAAGCAAATTCCTTTCTTGTTAAATTCCTACTATTAGCTCACACTCTCTCTATATATATCTTGTTGGAATTTTCAATTGTTAATAAAATATTTTCTATTCATCCATTCAAGTTCAAATAAATTTTTTAAAACTTGTACTGGATGACACTTGATGTTAATACAGTTTTTTCAAATATTAATTCATTAATTAAATTTAATTAATTAATTTTAATATGGGAGAAAAAAATTTCTCCCATTGTTTTCATAAATGAAATGAAAGATTTATCTCAAATGAGTGATGCCAACAAAAAATAAAATACCGCAACGATGATTATAAAATAATGTTCAATAAAGATAACGTGGGACATTAATGCTGTACGGGTTTATTTTATATATTTATGATTAAAAAGTAGGAATTGACTTAATTTTTTTTTTTTTTTAACTTGTTTGGTTCAGCAACTGTTGGCTTCAACAGTATTTCAACCCAAATGCTTTTATCAATTAATGATTAATTATTTTTCCCTACACCTTCCTTAAAATAATAATAAAAATATACACAATGTTATTATCAGTGGGGTGTTTGAACCTGGAAATCAATGATGTAAAGGAAATATCAATGGGTTAACAAAATAAAAATTCTGCACTTTTTTTTTTAGCTTAACCCACCCACCAAAGCATTAAAAAAATACCTCCTCCCCCATTTAAAATCAAGAACATGAATTCTGTATAATAGAAAGGATATCTATATTTATTTGTCTAGGTTGAAGATATCGGAGATATATGACTTATACATTTGGACATTTGAATTTTTATTTACCAAGTTACAACATGTAACAGAATTTCAATAAATTAATCAAAAAGGCTGTGAAAAATTGTTTAAAAATTCTTTAATTGAATTTAAAGTGAATTTTGTTGGATGATTAAAAGCTACATTGCAAAATTGAAATATGATAAAGGTTCTTTTTAATTGCATTTTTGGAACATTAGGAGGAATTTTATAATTCAAATTATGAATATCTTTTAATAATGTTCTGTATAAAGGAAAGTATGTGTTTTCCTTTGAATATGAAAGTTTTTTTAAGGCTTTGATATTGATTTGGTGGTTTAGTATTGAAAGCAGTGTCTTTCTAGGCATTATTTAAGGGCACAGCACCCTGCCCTTTTTTAAAATCAGTAAAATGCACCCTGCTCTTTTTTATAAATAATGAAGTGCACCTCCAGACATACCCAGATATCTCTCATAAAAATCTTTCCTATGCCTCAATATTTCTATTTATTTACAATTCATAAAAATCATTTGAAATTAACGTTACTTTATTTATCATACCTAAAATTTATGCTTATAAAAAAAAAAAAAAAAAAAAAAAAAAAAAAATTAAACATAGTACTATTTTCTCTTGAAATAATGCCCTTTTATTGAACTAGCGCCCTTTTTTTCTAAAGGGAACACTAACTGAAAGGATTCTGTAAATACTATTGATCTGACATTAGCGAAAGGATAATCAGAGTTTCCCCCACGTTTTAAAAAGGGCAGGGTGCTGCTGGTGAGAAAAGGGCACTTTTTGGATTCTTCAGGGCACTTTTCAGATTCTTAAAGGGCACTCTTCAGATTCTTAAAGGGCACTCTTCAGATTCTTAAAGGGCACTTTTAATATTTAAAAGTTAAGGCACTTTTTTCATGACAACATTGAGTCAAATTTTACTATGAAAGCAAAATTTTTAATGCAAAAAGGAGAAAGGACCTTTTTTTTACTGAGGGGCAAGAAGGGTGCTAATTATTTTACTGAGAGGCAAGAAGGGTGTATTTTTGTAAACCAAAGGGCAGGCAGGTTGCAGCACCTTTCTGAAACTGTCTGGGGGGGGGGGGGGACTCTGGATAACAAATCCAAGCAAATCACACTTTTACAACGAAATTGTAGTCCATTTCTTTTGTGAACGTCAAACATTTAAGTTCTACTAATGTATTTATCCTGGCAATGTATGTGTGTGTGTGTGAGAGAGAGAGAGGAGCTGGGGTGTTAACCCTCTGACTGCTTATCCCGCGATTTCTACGGGAATTTCCATATTTGTAGAAAAATTTATATAATTTACAATTTTTGAAGCAATTTTGTATTAAAAAATACACAGTCAAAGGTTGAAAATGAAAATGGTAAATTTATTACATATTTCATATACAGGATGATTTGAAATATGTAATAGTATAGGAGATAAAGGCTGATTAGATATTGGCCGGAAGGATTTTGGAAAAAAAAAATGAGCAGTCAGAGGGTTAAACTTATTTATATGTCTGACTTTACATGCCACTATTTTTTGTTATTTTCAGTTTGTGAATAATTAATTGTTATTTTAAATTTTTACACAATTTCTAAATTGCTTTTAGGTTCAAGGATTAGCAAAGCAATTAGATTGGAGTGAAAGAAAAGTAGAAAGATGGATTCGTCGCCGATTAGTAAGTGGGAAGCCATCTACATTAAACAAATTCACAGAGAGTGCGTAAGTATCCTTTTAAAGCATATATGTAGTGTATATACTCATGTATAAGTCAAGAAATTTAGAACAAAAAACACAAAGTAAAAAGTGGAGGGTCAAGTGTTAGACAAAAGAAAATCCCAAATTTAAAGTGCCAATTTTGCACAATGCAACCAGTCAAACTATAAATAAAAATGGGTATAAGAATACTAATGCTAAGATATTATGTACAATACAAGCACATACCCTTTCAAAAATGATGAAAATGTTATTTTAAGTTTAGAACGTTAAGTCAGATTATTGGCATATTATTTTATTTAAACAGATGATATAAATTGAAATACTGTGTATTTTAATTGGAGATTCAATATAGGGGATTTCTACAATGTTGTCTTACTGTCATCTTGTGTTATACGTCATCAAAATCCCCCCCACCCCCCTCCTCCAAAAGAGTGTGTTTTAAAGTCAACCTCCACAGAGAGAAAATATAGTACTTTCTATGATTTCAACTGTAATTTAAACAGAATTTTTGCTTTAAGCGTGGAGACTGCTGCGATCTCTAACGTGCTATTCTTGCTCTGTTCAATCGGTGTCTTCTTACCGCAATAGTTTCATTTTGAAAATCCATAATCAAAAGATAAAAAAATATATTTTAAAACACTCAAAACTGACTGAAAATTGATTAGCGTTAAATATTTGACAACAATATTTGAAACAACATTTGACTATTGCCACGACAGAACAGTGAAATATATGAATCATTGATATGAATCATTATTCATATGAATAATGATGAATGATCATTAAATTGAATGAAGAGAATCATTAAAATTACTAACATTAATTGAAAAAATAGAAAATACTTCTTAAAATATTTATTCAATAAATTATGTTATATTTTCGTATGTAGGTTGTAAGTTTATTGCATTATAAATGTAAACAAACGATAATCAAAGTACACAATCACGATGAAGGCTCCAATCCTAATTTTTATAATTAACAACTTAAAAGTCAATTAAAATTACGTCATGCTGGCACAATCATATCAATTTTTCTTTTTAGTTTTATCAATGTGAAAATATGCTTCAAGCTAAGCATAACGTCATTTTCACTAGCACAAAATTTTCAAGATATAATGCATAGATAAAATTAACCCAATATTCTCGTGACATCACAATAAATATGAATTTTTATCCACTTATAAAAACAAAGTACACGTAAGGAAATATTTTTAGTGAAATTTAATCAGCAAATTAAAAATTATTTTTTAAAAAAGCCACGTGTCTGAATATTTTTATATGCTGCAATCCGATAAAGGGATGGGTTCTACCCGGAATCGTTACCTTATTTGCGTATTATATAAATAAATAGCAAAGATATTAATATAATATGTAATCATATTTTATTGTCTTGATTTAAGTTTTTAAACCTTTAAACCTAAGTTTTTTGTCTTTGCCGAAAATTGCCTTCACTTACACAAATTTTAGTTGAAACTTTCTTCCGACAAGGGCTGTATTCCAATATTGTGGTGCTCTTGTCCACAAAAAAGTTTGAAGGAGCAAAACTTTCACTAAGCATTCGCTAAAAATGTCTGCATTAAAAACGCAGATGCAGTTTTGAAAAAAAAAAAAAAATTTTTTTTGCTGTTATTTTGATAGGTTTGAGATTATTGTTTTTCAGCCTTTAATTGTCTGGCTCTGGAAGTGGTTGAAATACATACTAGGGAAATTAGCTTGTGTCCCCATCTGAAACCAAAGGTAGAAATAAGACGATATAACTATTACATTGGCTGCATCATACATAAAAAATTCAAAGGAAAATTCAGTACCAGTGGAAAACATCACCAGGTCAGAGCAACAAATTGGTCGCCAAAGAGGACAATGCATTCAAATTCAAAACTTCATTCTTTTAACTGACAATGAAAGTGGTTTGCATACAGTCCCTGGACAAATTATTAGACGCACTCATGTTTTTTTGTGTAAAACCATATTACTAGCTTCATAGAGATGATATTATTGTATAAACAATTAAAATTCAGAATAAACATTAATTTCAGGTTAAGAATGAATAAAAAGCACGCCAATGACTTTCAGATTATATATTTTTTAAGTCAAATTAAAATTTTTGAACTTGAAAAACTTTTTACTTAAAATTCAAAAATATCGATATTTTGTGGAGCCTCTTTTAGCAACAATGAATTCCTCTATTCGTCGTAGCATACTGTTAATGCAATATTGAATAGTTTCTTGCATGTGTGAGTGATGATTCCAGACATGGATACGTTTTTCTATCAATTGGGTTTTGTTCGTTATGACCTCTTTGGCCAACTCCCTCTTCATCAGCTCCCAAACATTTTCAATGGGATTCATATCTGGTGAATTACCCGGCCAGTCCAATACAGGGATTTTTTCTTGTTGTAAATAAGCCTTTACTGATCGTGCTGTGTGGCAAGGAGCTCTATCTTGCATAAATGTAAAAGTTCTCCATTTGGAAACCATTCTTTTAGTTGTGAAATCAACCGATTTTGCAACACCTCTTTGTATTGCTCTTGTTTTATAGTTCCTTTGACTATGTAAAGATGTCCAGTGTCTTTGCCACTTATGACAGTCCAAACCATGACCTTTTGTTGGGTGCTTGACAGTTGGCACGACACAATCTTGATGAAACTTTTCGCCAGGACGATGACGCACAAACTGGGATTTGTTTGCTAAAATTTCAAAAGTGCTTTCGTCACTGAAGCAAACCTGAAATAAATATGTTTTAACATGTAGAATTTATCTAATGGTTAAAGACAGACATTGTTAAATGTTTTAAGTATTAATAAAATAAGAATAACTTTATAATTACCGATTTCCAGAACTCTGTCTTGTGTTTAAACTCTCTAGCCCACTTCAGTTGCTTAGCTTTCATTGCTTCAGTTAATTTTGTTTTTTTTAGCGGGTCTAAAGGCCTTGAAATTCTGACAGATCGTTCTGACACAACATCAGACTCTTCGATCTGATCTGCTTTGTAGTAGCAAATCGATTTTCCACTCAGATCTTCTTTAAGCGTCGTTCTGTCCTTGGTGTAAATACAGATTTTCTTCCACATTTTTTCTTTCTTTTTGGGCTCAATGTTTGTCAAAGCCCAAGTTTCGTCTTTACCCGCCTTACACTTGCTTCAGAAGCATTCAATTTTCTTGAAATTTCTCTATTCGAATATTTTTTAATACTTAAAAGCGCTTTTATTTCGCCTTTCTTTTCTGTTGACAAATCTGTTTTTCTACCCATATTTTAATTACCTAAAAGTAGTATACTGATTATTAAAAATAATATATTCACAATAGAAATACAAATAAACATCTAACAACTGATTTTACAATGCCACAAACACCTCCATGATCGTCGCACATAGCCACGTAATTGAAGCCTGTCATGACGTGTTTTAGTTTGGTTGATTTTGAGACAGTGTTATAATTCGACATGTCAACAAAAGCAGTTTCTCAAATTAGGAAAATATGTGGCGTACATTATTTTAATGAATTAAAACTATATTACCACGCTAAATTAGTTTTTAGGGTCATTACATACCAAATATTCTAATAAGAACAACTGCATCTAATAATTTGGCCACAGACTGTAAATCATATACTGATAAAATCGAGGATATATAGGCGGACATTCCGATAACATAAAAAGACTTTGCTGAACTTTCTGATGATTCTGAGACAGATTGAAATTTGGAGGATTCCAATGGCTACATTTTTATGTTGATTGAATTCATTATTTTATAGATATTTTTATATTCTTATTTTGCTTTCAAATCTTTTTGGAAAGATTTTTTTTCTTTACAAAATCAATCTATACATTTTTGTTTCTGATGATATATAAGAAGAAAGAAAGTAGGTCAAAGTAAAACACGAGTATTTAATTTTTTGTCTCAAAATATGGGAGTCGACTTAAATGTGAGTTTTTGATTTTTCTCTCTCTCAAAGTAGGGCAGTTATCTGAATTTTTCCTTTCAAAATAGCATTGTAGTTGGCTGTTTTGGTCATTTAAATTTAGAAGCACACACAGCAACTTTCATCATCTATTTTTCTTTTGATCAAGCAGTAATAGATATTTTATTTGGAATTTTGTACTTCTCTGTTCCATGGGACTTGGCGTGATAGGGAAAATGGCCTTTAGCAAGAGAAGGAATTTTTTCACACATATTTTCTGGCAACCTACTGTTTCATAACCACAAGTAATGTTTTCAGTATTTATATAATTTATTTAACACACAGAAGCTGATTTTCCGTTATTACATACAAGCAGAATCAATTAATTTACCTAATACATGTAATCCAAAGCATTTTCTTTTAACACAGTTTGACCTCTATTTAATGAATCTCTATTTTCTGGATTCCTCCATTTTACTAACTTTTTATTGGAACCAAGAACATTTTCAAAATTTCTTTTAAAATAACCCCCAAACAGCAAAGAACATTCTATATAACAAACTTTTTCTTGTGATCTAACTTTTTTTTTCTCCTACTTTTCAAAATATTTCTGAACATTTAAAACTTATTTTTTCTCTCTATATTAAAAAAAAGTAACCACCGCTGCCGCCGCTGTCAATTAAGATTTTGTGCCTTGAAGTCTTTCTGGACTAATATCTAGAAAACTATTGCATGTAAAATTTTAAAAATTGGTAGTTTTATAAAGAAATGTTCGATAAACACGCTGAAGCAAACAGTTTTTAAATCGAAGAATTATTTTAAGAGATATTTAAAATCAAAGTTCGTCAAAACAGTTTTTTGAAAAAAGTTTTATAGGAACGAAAACTATCCGCAGGAATTTAACCATAATTTGTAAGGATATAGTTGACAAGTTTGCGGAGTGCAGACTGCAATCACTTTTTTAATTTGAGTAATTTTTTCAGGTTATATTTCAATTTTTTATTCAAAATTTTCATTATTTTAACGAAGATTTATTTCATATTTCATAAATTCCATTATTTGAACCGTTGCCAATTTTTTATTCAAAATTTTCATTATTTTGACGAAGATTTATTTCATATTTCATAAATTCCATTATTTGAACCGTTGCCAATTTGTAAAATAGCGCACGTAATAAGATCCCCTTTCAATTAAGAAATGTATTTATACGAGACTATTAAAAACAGAAATAAAACTTTAAAATAATATTTAAATGATCACGTGTAAATGTAGAAAAATGTATAAATGTAGAAAATGACGTAATAAAAATATACTTGCGCGTGAATATTACAAAGAGAAATACGAGTAACTAGGGAAATTCACGTCACATTTAAAATGATAAAAAAAAACAATATTTCCAAACAATTTCAATTAATTATTATATTTTCATGAGAGATCAATTTATTTCGACATATCTTTTACCCATTATTGCAAATTTTAAAACAGCGTAAATAATAATATTTCCTTTCCAATGTCAAAATTCTTCTATTTGTTTATTTGGTGTTACAGTTTAACGATAGTTTTTTTTTTTTTTTTTTTTTTTTAATGAAAATTGATTGACGGGGTAATGGAGAAGTATCAAAAGACAAATAAGCGTTGAATTAAAAATTCCCCGATGAAAAAACTAACTCGTGTAACGCATCTGATGTCAACTGAAAGTGACGCGACGCCACGATTATGCACGTTTGGCGCTAAATCATATATTTTGGTGACAGTTACAGTTGTAATCTGTTTCAACAGCAGTTGATTCGACCTTAAAATCCCTCAGTCAAAGGAAAATGAATGGAAACCCTGTTACAGCAGATCGCCACTGGTTGTTTAATTATAATACAATCTTCCGTAATCGTTTTAGAGATGATCAAATCAGAGTGTTTTTAAATCATGCAGTGTCAGAACGGGGGTTGGCGAGCGCAGCTCGTAGGGGGCAGAGCCCCCTAGTCTTTAAAAAAAAATTATGTTGCTAAATGAACTTGATCTGGTTTTACCAAGCACTGACCATTTGAAATAATTTGACGAGGATTACAGCTTAAATAAAATAAGCGAGGTTTTTAGAGCATTGCAAAGATGGAGATGTATTATGAGAGTGAAGTTTTTTAAAACAAAAGATTCAGACAAAATTAAGACATTTTTCAGTTTTAAATCAAAGAACGGATGTTGTAATGTATGCTTAAAATTACTCTGCTGAAATAAATATGGTTCAATGATCATAATATAATAAAAAATTAATTCATTAATTTTAAATATGAAGCTATTTTCTTAAACTAAAGTCCTTCCGGCCTGTACTGGGAGGAAAAGGTAGCTTTCCTATATCTTCGTTTTAAAATTTTAGCTATTGTTACACGAAAACAGCAAGTTAAAATGCAAAGAAAACGTTTACAAAAGATTCGTTAATACTGAATTTGAATAAGAAATTCGTCAAATTATTGAGCAATAGCCAAATTGGCTTCATTTATGAAGACTTATTTTGGTTGCCAAATTTGGCAATATTTCGCCAAATGTCGCCAAGTTTGGCACTAATGGATATGAATATATAGTTTTATGCGTATGATTGGGAAAATTATTACAACAATGAAAATTTTTGTAAGGTGCTGTCTTGTTTCAAAATGTCAGCCACCCTAGAATTTCAAACTGCTCGATCTCAGCCATTTTTTAAGATAGAGGTAAACCAAAAAATGCTCTGGAATCCTCGTATCAAGGCCTAACACTTAATTAAAAAATAAATTTGAATTTTTAACTTTTTTGTATATTTATTTTTGTTTTAAATTTTTAAATTTCATCTTGAAGCAAAATGGCGGACCAAGCTGGCCAACGAACTCGGTCAAGACATTGGTGAGCTTAATACACACAATTAGTTTTATCAAAATTGATTTATAAATACGAGCGTTATCGTATGACATAGGTCAGATATATATAATATGGATATATCTATATATATATATATAAATCAACATTTGAACGGAGGGTGGTTTTGGGGTCTGGGGGTTATGATCGGTGAAAATATAGAATGGCTGCAATAGGTAGCTTTATACTTTCTTGTATTGAAAGCTACCTAAAATTCAGAGTATTCCTAAACAGTAGTGTTATTTTATTCTTTTTCTTTCTACAAATGTTTCCTTTTTTTGATGAATAAAATAATTAAAACAAATGGATATAATTTGTAAAAAACTGTAGGTAATTACTCTTTTATGTGGTACTTAATGTTTAGGAATTTAAATTTTGACTTTATGTAGTTTGAAGTATTTTTAAAGGGGATTTTTAATGGTGGCTACTTAATAAATTTTTCCTATAACAAAATTTTTTTCGCTGGATTTAGTGACTACGTTATGTAGAGTTCCATCTGTATATTCATGAACAGGGCTCAATAAATAGGAAAAAATATAGTTGCCAGTAAAATACATTTGTGCCCCCCCCCCTCCCCCACACACACAAACATACATTATTTAAATATAGATTTTTCTATAAGCACATAATTTTTTTATAAATAATTGACACCATAATTACTAGTATATAGTATGGAATCACTATTTAAATAGCAGAATTTGCACTCACCTCATCAAATCTCAAAATTAGGAGTATTTCTCTGATTAAATACAACAAAACATTCTACAAAAAAAATTCTGGTAGAGTTGTACACATCCTGCATAATCTATATTATAAAATCAAATGGAACCTGCAGTAGTTTTTTGTAAAGGGAAGAAAATATATATTATTTTCTCTTTACAGATTTAAATAGTTTACTATGTTTTTCACTTTTTTTAGTAATCACGAATCAGTAAAAACAATATAATATAATACGTATATGTATGTATATATATTTGTTTTATATAGGTGCAAATTCCTAAAATTTGGAAGGAGCCAGTTGCTCCTAAACCCAAAAAATCCAGTGGCCACAACTGTGAAACAAACTCATAAAAACAGTAGTGTTTATATGGAGTAAAAAGCTAAGCAAAAAACTCAGGAATTCAAAGTGTAAAGTAATTTATTTAATATACACACATATACAACAAAATCTGAATATTAATTAAGTGTAATATAAATCTTAAAATCATGTACAGTCAGAAAATAAAGTTGGCAAAGATACGGTTTAAAAAAAAATTGTATAAGTTAAGCAATCACATGATAGCGGGGAATCTTAGAAAAACTATATTTCATATTTTGATTTTGTCATACAAAAGTACATATAAAAGAAAATCTGAATGTGTGAGAGTATTTTGCACTCTAAAAATCAAAACACACTTCAAACATTTTTCTTTTTTTAAATCACAGACTATGTAAAATTATTCGACTCAAACTGTTACGAATAACATATCTATTTGAATATATTTAATAGTTTGCTGTGTTAAATAGATAATTTTGAAATGTTATTAAAAAATAATATTAAAGTTTGTTATGTGTTTTGGTCTTAGTCTTAAAAAAAAAAAAATCAAAATTTCACAATGGTGACTAGGAATACCAGAAATTGATCACTTTTAAATTACATGGCACATTAAACACAGAAAGTTGGTGGCCACAGCAAAAAATTTAGTGGCGACTGGCGACCATGAATCTGTACCTATATTGTTTAATGTATTTTGAAATTCAAAGCTATTGCAATTATACATATATACTATATATATACTTCAATCTAGTTAATTATTATTTTAATAATTGTCTGCAGTTATGGAGAAAGTTTATTAGTGCTGATTATCAAAGGAGAGACTGAAGATGCTAATAAGTTAATTGAATCTTTAGAACTTTAAGCATTGTTTACTCTACAGAAAGCTTTTTGCATGTAATTGCAAGGATAAATCATCAGCATATCGATACAACTTATCATACTGCATCTTCATGTGACTTAATTCCAATAATGAAGATATTTACTATTTACTCCTAAATATATCACTACACTGCAAGTGCAAGGCAGTCATTTCTGTTTGAAACTCAGGAGTGTGTTTCTTTTGTCATTGTAAAAAAAATCTTTGTCATTTGCAATTATGCGCAAATTTAAATAAAAAAAAACTTAAAACTTTTGAATGCTGTGCTAGGTCTTAGACTACTGCATTTTGTAAAACAGTCAACGTGGCCCTTTGAACTCAATGAAATGTTAAATTTGGTGTCAGCTGAACAAAATGTACCTGAAGCTATGACTGTTATTAAAATAATCATGGTTTTAGCTCATGGTCATACAAGTTCAGAAAGAATTTTTATCTATTTACAAAGACTGGTTTATAACAAAATGTATAAATAAGAAACTCTCATTAATAGAAGAATAGAATTGTTTATGTCTGTGAACTGTCGCAACTTGGCATTAATGACATTGAATTTTATGAACAGATGATAATGCACAAAAGATGCTAGATCAAGATAAGCCAGATCAATGAAACAAAGAAAGATCAAGAAAATGCAATGCCTCTTAAAAGGAAGAGGAAATATAAAATAGAACTGAAAAGCCTTGGAGGAGAAGAAATTAAAAACACACACACACACTTAAAATAATCTGGAAAAATCAAAATGATATTGCTGCAACAAATATTTTGCAAACTGAAGATTAGTATCTTAAATTTCTACAAAATAATAAATATTACTTTTCCACTATAGAAACCTTGATATAATTTTTAAAAAGCTTGGTGCAATTTTGCTTTAGAAAATTATATTTTTTGCTAGATGATATAAGCAGCAATGTAATAAACCTAATGAATTTTTATGCTTATTTATACATGAATTTATCTATATACAAATAAACATTTTATTAACACTTTCCAACATAGTTGAAAAGTGTTTATGAATTCGGTCTGTCTGTCTGTCCTCTAACTCGCGTAAATATGTTCGAATCGTCATGCAATTGATATATGTTATTGAGGCTTACTGTGGCATGTTTGATATTGAAAATGAAGTGTGCAGCACTTATAGTACTTTTACAGGGACACTCAAAAGAATTCCGTTACATTGTGGTCTATGGAGAAAAATCATTTGCGGTTTATTTTAATGATGTTACACAATTTCAAACATATTGAAATTGATATATATCACTGAGGTGCACTACAAGAGACTAATTATAGAAAGTGGTGTGCATAACACTTATAGTTCCTTTACAGGGATACTGAAAAGAATTCTGTTACTATGAAGAAAAATCGTTTGCAGTTTATTTTAATAATGTTTCACTATTTCAAACATATTGAAATTGATATATATCACTAACGTGGATTACAAGAGGCTTACTATAGAATATTGTGTGTATAGCTTTCATCGTTCATTTACAGGGGCACACAAAATAGTACTGTTTATTAAGTACTAAAGTACTGTTTATTAATAATAATTGCTGGGAATGCTATTTCAGCTGCTGAACGCATTTTTAAATTTAACTCATTTTTTGTCTATTACTTGGTGTGTATAAATTGTATAGATTGTATACAGGGCAGCACAAAAGTTCTCGAGTACATTTCTGTTTATTGTCAGAAATTGCAGAAGAGAAATTTTAAACTGTGCTACGTGTTTCCTAACTGAACTAAAATTTAGCATTCTATTTAGTATATATACAAATGTACATATCCTATACAGGGCTGCACAAAAGAGCTCGGATATTTTTCCAAATATTGTTGGTAATTCCTAAAATTGGATTTTTAAATATGTTATGTGTTTTGAAAATTGTTTAGTTACACATCATCTTACACCTTACCATAAAGATTTGCAAAATTATTTTGGAAGTGTTGGAAAGTGTTACATAATCTATGCTTGACGCATGATTTTTTGTTCTTGTTTATATATATAAGTTATTGTTTTTTACTTACAATTTACTTCTGTTTGTATATAAAAATAGGTAAATGGCTTCTTTATAAAATAAATGGTCTAAATATTGAAAAATATTGCTTGTGTATATGAAACAGTGAATGGGTTGCTAAATTTCCTTCTCTCGCCAAGGCCCTATGTTGGAAAAGAACTGAATAAATTTTTGTTGTATGTTTATCCTTTCATTTTTAATGTAGGGAAAACTTTTTAACATTTAAAAAGTTACCCAGAGTTAATTTTGGGTCAAAAACTGCAAGCATTAATATCTAAAAAACCATTCAATTTAAAAGTTTAATTCTTGGTGTGACTTTGTTGTCTTTTCACGTAATTCATCAGGGTTGGCAAGTTTCTGCCGGGGTGGTTAAAACCAATGGTTGTAACCGGTTAAAACCGGCATGGCAGAAACTAGTTTCTGCAAGTAAGTGACAAAAAGTGGCAGAAACTAAGAAATAATACTAATAAGAACTTTAATCTGCAAAACAATTAAGTTAAAAATTAAAACTAAAGATTATGAATACTATTCAAAGTAGCAAAAAGTTTCAAAAGGATCATATGAATATACTTTGTTTATATAGTACTAATTTTCTTTCACTTGAAAAACAGAAATTTTCATAATGGTTATGTGATGCTGTATAAGTTTAACTATTAATATTATTGATTGTTTACAGTTGAATTTCTATTTAAAAGTTAAAAAAAAAAGAAATTTACAAAAAATTCTGTGAAATTTTAACAACTTACTTTTCAGAGTATTTTTAAATAAATAATACAATGCAAAAACTTAAAGATTATCTTCTATATAATTGGATATAGTTTTCTATTTTGATTTTTAAACTAAGATTTTAAATACTCTACTAATTGTTTATAAATAAAATTACAGAACCGTATTAAACAAAAATTTTATCTGTTACATTACTCATTTTTCTAATACAAATTTATTTATTTTTTAATTAAAACTATCCACAATATTTTATTTGTTATTTATCCCGAATAAAATGTACTTTAGGAATTTAATACTGCTAAAAAAGTCTCAGACTAAGTCACGAAATGTATTTCTGCCAGTTTCTGCCAGTTAAAATCGGTTATAACCACTTTCTGCCACTGGCATGGCAGAAACCACTCTTTGCCAGCAAAAACACAGCCCTGATAGAAATTAATTAGTGTTAAAATAATTTATATTTTTAAGTGGTCAGGAATTGGCCCAAGATTGGGGTAATTATTGATCAGTATGACCTTTATGTTTTACTAGCTGTTACCCGTGACGTCGTTCACGCAACATTAAAAGAAGAATAAATGCATTAATTAAGCAAAATATTTCACTCCCGATAATTAAAAATGTAAATAATTAACTAACTCTTTATCACATTTCATAGGAAACAATACGGTATTGCTTTGTTATAGGGGCCTTGACATAACTCAGTCTTAAAAAAATGAAAATTTGTACCAAATAAACGTGAAAATGAAAATGCAACCAATTCAAAATGGAGGGCCAAATAAAATTGTGAAAATCGACGAGTTGGATAAAAACAAATGTCAATTTTACCTGATAAACCATTTTATTTTTAATGCTTTTGTGAAACGTTTTAACAACCGTCCTTCAAAAATAATTAATTGGAAATATTATATGCTTTTTCTTTAAATTCAATTCTGCCTCCTTGATTTAATGTATAGCTGAAACAAATCTTGTTTTCTAAAAGACAATATGTTGACAGACGATTTTTGTTCTGCAGAAAAAAATTGATTCATGAAGTTTGCATACGTGAAAATATGTTTTTATTTTTCGGATAATTTACTGAAATCAAGATTTTGTTTTCACCATTTATTCAAATTGAAAATAAATTCTGTTTTCAGTTTTAATGAGAAAATGGCGTAATAAATATATTGATCCGTTTTATTTCTCCTTTTCTATCCACAAATATGGAGTAATTTACTTGCTGTTTTTAGAGAAACTTCGCTCAAAAATTACAATAATAATAATATATCGGAATCTAATTCAATTTTTTTTAATTCTGAGAGTTTGTGTGACATCCTCGGGTCAATGATAACCGATGTTAAGTAAATCGCGTTGCATCAGATAGTCTAAGAGGAGTAGTTGCGAAATACAAACAGACGGTCAGATTTTAATATAATAAATTCGTGTTCATTTTTCTTTTCTTAAAATTATGATATGATTTTAACAGAAAAATCTCATATAACTGATATTCAGGCTTAATAATTAGTATAGCTAAAAAAATATTTCTATTTTTTGTTTTAAATATGGCGTAAAACTCATCTACTTTCTATACTTCTGATCTTTGTATTATTAATGTATGGAATTGATTCACCCTCCTTTTAAAACATATTTGAAAATTCATGTTTTATTTATAATATGATGACGCCACTTTTTCCACAGAGAAATATCTTTTTAATGATATAATTCTTAAATTCGTGGTTGTACGCTGTGCAGTAAAGTACTAATTCATATCCTTTGTATTTATATAATTATTTTAAATTTTCTTTTCCTGGCAATCATGACGTAAATTTTAGCAGAAAACTCACATCTGTATGTAACTGATATTCAAGCTCAATCGATCTCAGTATCGATAAAAAAATATTTCAGTTTTTCATCTTAAATGTCACGTCCATTATCTATCTACTTTCATACTACTATATACTGATATTCATGCTCCTTGTATTATTAGGAATATTTGAAAATACATGGTTTTATTTATGACGTCACATTTGTCCAAGCCAAGGAGGATCCTCTTCATAATTCCATGGTCCAAGTGAAATCTTTTAAAAATATAATTATTATTCATTTTTCAATCTAATTATATCGCAGTCTTTGACAGAAAATGTCTTCTCAACGTAACTGATATTCATACTTCATGTATAACAACAAATACTCCATATTTGCTTTCAAATATTATGGCAATTCATCATCTTTTGAATTCTTTTTAATTTTCATTTTTTACATGGAAATCGTTCATTTGAAAAATAATTGTTGAGGAAAAAATATTATTCCAGGTTTTGTATTTATTGGCAACGGTAATGCTTAGCAACGTAAAATGATTAATTAAATTTTAAAGGGAAAAAATGTCCATTTATTCTCTATGAAAATAACGAAATTTTGATTTATTAAGAAAAATATTTGAATAAAATAAACAAAAACCAGCCTATGTTCATTTCCGGGTTATAATCAACCTATATGCAAAAATACAGGATAATTAAATTCTCCATTTTGACGCTGGCTTCAGCCTAACATTTGCACACAATTAGGGATTGACCGAATACCGAATAGTTGATTCGGTATTCGGTGATTCGGCACATAAACCGAATATTCGGTTTCGGCCGAATACTTTTAAGTATTCGGCCGAATTTTTAAAATAATTTATGAAAAATAATTGGTAAAGTATTATTAGTTGTAAAAATACATGATAACCAATTAACATACATGTTGACCTTTAAAATACATGTTGACCTTTAACATCTGATGTGAGGCTATCATTTTCAGTAGAAGGATTTTTACTTTCTGTTTCTTCACTTGTAGCAATTTCAACAAAGCATTCCCAAAATGATGAATGCACAGTTTGTGAGAGGGAATCCTTTTTATCGAAACTTTGTAGTTGATTTGGTTCAGTAATTTCAGAGGGTTTATTTATTTGTTGCATTTTAATTTTAAGTACATTTTTTACTTTATTGGTGGTTGCTTCATCTTTAAAAAAGGCTGTTTTGAATCTGGGATCTAAAATAGTGGCTAAAAAATAACTCATCATCATAAATTTCTGAAAAATTTTCTGAGAGTCCTTTTGTTAACGTTTTTTTCATGGTACTCACTCCAAACAATTTTCCACTATCACTTTTTTCCAAGTGACGTTTCAATGTAGAAACAGTAGGTATTACTTCTGAAATTAATGATTTTTTGTTACTTATAATTTTTGTTATTTCTTCGAAAAGTTGAAGAAGCCTAAGAATGCTTTCTATCATAGACCACTGATCAACTTTTAAATTGATAATCCCACCAAATTCGGTAAAAAATAACGACAATGTCTTTTTTTGTTCCAATAAGTGCTCCAACATATAATAGGTGCTATTCCAACTAGTCTTAACATCTTGAATGAGTTGTTTAGGTGCTACATTCAGTTCATTTACTTGTATGTTTTTAAAATTTGAACAAAATTTTTTATGTAAATAGATTTAAGAATAAAAATGTAACTGAATTAAATTAAATTTTATTAAAAAATGTAATATATGCAAAATTATTTATTAAAATTTTTTTTAGTATTCGGTTGCCGAATACCGAATATTCGGTGTACACTTTGACCGAATATTCGGTATTCGGCGAAATTCCTGATTCGGTCAATCACTACACACAATCGGATTTATAATATTATTAGGATAGGATTTACCCAATAAATATATAAGGATGCTTTCTAACATTGGAATCAACAAAAACTTTGAATAAAAGCAAGGGCTGGAATTTAATCAAATTTGTTTCTCAAAAAAGCATTTTAATTTTAAATGAAAGCACACATTTTTATTTCTTCCTCATATTGCAGTATTTAAGCAAATCTGTTCATAAAATGTGTATCTTTAACAGTTTAAATTCGACCACATTTGGGCAAGTGGAAATTTCCCGCACTTTTTTCTAAAATCTCATTTTAACATATAAATTTTTACTTTTAACACCTTTTCAATGTAAAATAGTTCATTTTCATAATGTAATACATCCTAACAATAATTTTCATATCTGTGATGAAATGATGTGGCTGCTATAACAAAGAAGTACAGTTTTGTATTATAAATATGATTTTTTTTTTCACTTTTTTGCTTCTGATTTTTTTATTTTGATGTTGGGATACCATTAGTTTATATGGTTTTGGTATCTGTTAGTTTAGTATTTTTTAAGTTAAAATAATTTATGAATTGTGTTCATGTACTGCTTTTTTGTAATATTTAAATTGTCTATTTCTATTATTATTTTTTAGCTGGAGGTTCACATTTTATCTCTGTGCTTTCAGTTATGGCTTTTACACATTATGGGATGTAAGTTCTTCCTTTGGTATTTTTTAAAGGATATTTTAGGAGTTTTTTCTATAATTAAAGTAGTCACTAGATTGGCTTATTTCAGAGAATATTTATTGCATTCTAGTAACTTTTGGTGTTTATTTAATTTTATTTATTAATTTAATCTAATTTATTTATTTTGAGAAAAAGATTAGACATTTTAGTCTAAAATCGTGGATAATAATAATAATGACTGTAATTGGTTTGAATTTTAATATCTTAATTTTGTACATTGCCGCTTTATTTTTTTTATTAACTGTAAATATTTCTCCACTTTTTCTTTTGCTTATGTTAGTGTCTTTCTTTCTTTTATTTTATTTGGTAAAAAGGTCTTTACCACCATAAGAGTCAAGCAAAATTATTTGTATCCAGTTTTAGTGTTGCCATGTTCAGTTTAGCTCTATCTTTATTTCATAATAAATTGTTTCAAATATTGATTACAAATGTCGACAATGTAAGCCAGTTTTGTTTGACTACTCTGATAAAATAAGCCATATTTTAGTTTTAAATATATTCATTAATTTTTTATTTGAGAAAACTAAAAATAATTTATTAACCTTTTTCTAGAAACCCTGGTTGTGGAGTACCAATTACTGCTGGTATGAATATCCCCACCATGTAAGTAAATCTTTTTGTATTGCAGTTGTTTATTGAGTATGTTTTTGTAATGTATTATATGCAGGGTTCTCACAGACTCCTTAGACTCCTTGGAAACTCCTTAGAAATGAAAACATTCCCAAGTAGTACTTAGAACTACTTAGATAAGCAAACCACTCCTTAGAAACTCCTTAAATTGTATTGCGGCTTTGGACGCAAGGGATATTGCTGCCGAGGGGAAAAAATCGGGATTGTAAAATGCACGGTAAATCCTTTATACACGTCATTTATCTGAAGCACAGCATTGATTGGTTAGGATAATCTTATAGCAGGGCTCCCACTAGGTCCGTTTTTCAATTATTAGGTCCGTAAAGTCCATTCTTCAACACTGTACTTTACTTTAAATTGGATCAATGTTTGGCTTTTAGCCAAAAATCTCGGAAAAATCACTCTTTTCGCAAATATATCCCAAAAAATACTGTCAAATTTCGTCAATCGATCGCGAAAAAATGAGTAAATTTTGTCAAAGGATTGTGAAAAAACTCTAATTTCTCCAACAGATTGTGAAAAATGCGGATTTCCTCAAAAAATTGCAAAAAACATGCGAATTTCCTCAAAAATTGCGAAAAACACGTGAATTTCGTTAAAGGATCGCGAAAAACACGCAAATTTTGTCAAATGATCAGGAAAAACACGCGGTTTCCATCAAAAGATCGCAAAAAAAAACGTCAATTTCATCAAACGATAGAAATAAAATGCGAATTCCCTCAAAAGATCGTGCAAAAACACAATTTCCCCCAGAAAATCGCGAAAAGAACGCGAATTTCCTCAAAAGATCGTGAAACACACGTGGTTTCCATCAAAAGATCGCGAAAAAAATGTCAGTTTCGTCAAACGATCGAAATAAAACGCGAATTCCATTAAAAGATCGCAAAAAACGCGAATGTCTCCTAGAAAATCTCGAATTTACCCCCCAGAAGATCATGGAAAAAAACGCGAATTTTCCCCCAGAATATAGCGAAAAACACGCAAATTTCCTCAAAAGATCGCGAAAAATGTCAATTTCCTCGAAAGATCACAAAAAACACGCGAATTTCGTCAAAGGATTGCGAAAAACATGCAGTTTCCATCAAAAGATCGGGAAAAAAATGTCAGTTTTGTCAAACGATCGAAATAAAACACGAATTCCATTAAAAGATAGCAAAAAACCACTAATTTCTCCCACTAGATCGCGAGAAAAGATGCGAATTTCCTCCAGAAGATCGTGAAAAAAGACACGTATTTCCTCAAAAGAACCCAAAAAACATGCGAATTTTTTCAAAAGATCGCAAAAAACATGCAAATTTTCTCCAAAGATCTCAGAAAACATGCAAATTTTGTCAAAAGATCGCGAGAAAAACGTCAGTTTCATCAAACGATCGAAATAAAACGAGAATTCCATTAAAAGATCACGAAAAAACACTAATTTCTCCCAGAAGATTGCGAATTTCCCCCAGAAGGTCGCAAAAAACATGTGAATTTCGTCAAAGTTTCACCTTCAACGTAATCAATTACAGCTGTTTTAAAAGTATAAATTCAAAACTTGTTATATTTTTTCTTGTATGTTGCGTTTAGCATTTTTTTTTTCCTTTTAAAATTATTTTAAAGATGTATCCTGTATGTGATATACATAATAACTGTTTGAGGTTTGACTAATCTCTGTTTATATGACCATTGGTCGCTGCATAAAAAAGTTGATTGTCTATTTTGTATTTAAACTTATGAAATCAGTAAGCAATATTTTGTGAATACTGTGCAATTCCAGCACTAACAATTAGATTTTAATACAGTAAAATTTGTTTTTGTCTCCAAATTGGCCATTAAAAATTGGAGTGTGCATACCAAATAACGATGCAGCACATAAAAACAACAATAACAAAAAATTGCAAATCCTTAACATTTTTTGGACTCCTTGGATTTTTCTTCCCAACTCTGTATGAACCCTGTATATGATGTCAATTGTAATATATGTATCAAATACATCCCACCAGTTAAGCCGTAAATAGTTTAAATAAATGTTTTTCTACTTTTTTTTAGATTAACAGCACTTTTTGAATGGAATAAGAATTTCGCTGATACAGTGCGATTTTTAAAGTTAAAATTACCACAACTCATTCATCTTTTTGTTCATTAGTGAAAAGAATAAAACAAGAGTAAACTTAGTAAAATAGCTGGACAGGAATCCCCATCACTTTTTAATACACCACTATAGTATATATAATACATCACTATATCACATTTTAATAATAATAATAAAAAAATCCATATACTTAATTCCAATTTGGTATTTTAAATTATTAAAAATTTACCTTATTCAAGCATCTGACATCACTATATCACATTTTAATAATAATAATAAAAAAATCCATATACTTAATTCCAATTTGGTATTTTAAATTATTAAAAATTTACCTTATTCAAGCATCTGACATCACTATATCACATTTTAATAATAATAATAAAAAAATCCATATACTTAATTCCAATTTGGTATTTTAAATTATTAAAAATTTACCTTATTCAAGCATCTGACCATTTACAGGTTTTTTATTATAGTGATGGTGCAATATTTAGTGTTTAAAAAATTTTGACAGTTTCATGCAATTTGCCAATCTTTAAATGATTGAATATGTCATTGTGAAAATGTATTTTGTATCAATATGATAGAGCTGAAGTGAAAAAGATCTAACTTTATTTTTTGCCAATAACTTCTACCTTTCTGTGTTTTTCTGATTTTTTACTTGATTTGAGTACAGGGTTTAACCTGGCAAATAATTTTCTTTAGCATTTTTGATAAAATCCCTAAAAATTATTTTAGCTCTTACCATTGCTTTTTAGCTTTTTCATGAGTGCACAGTGAATGAGTATGCTAGAGGTAGGGGGGAATTGTTGCTCTAAGAATGTGCAATACTGACAAAGCTAGTTCTGTAGAATGCTTCTCACAGTGTTATTTCTATATCAATGGATCATATAATGTGACATACTCACATTTAAATCTTTTTGCATTTAGATTTGCTTTCTACGTAAAGATGGCTTTATTTGGAGATATACCAAATAACGATTTCCAATGTTTTCAGTAGTTTTGCAGTAACTGTGGCATAAACATTTGCATAAAAATAAGGAATTAATAACTGTTCTGTTTTTCCTTTTTATGGAAAATCTTACTGACATACTTTCTCAAAATGCGAAATATTTTCTAAGAAACGAAACAAACTAATTTAAACCTTGCTTGAATATCGCTTTAGTCTTTTTTTTTTTTCTTTTGTCTGCAGTTGATTTATGGTAAAAAAATAAAACTAAACAAAATTATGATACAGATCTTTATAAAACACATATAATAAATTTAATATTATCATGACACATTCGGGACACTCTTACATCACATTTGTGGGCCACAACGAATGTTTAAGAAACACTGTTCTTAAGTGCACATATTTGTGTATCCAGTCACTAAAGTATTAAAATTATAATAACCACTTTTGATATGACTTTGTGATAATTAGCAAAATAGTCAATGTATTTTAGTTACCCTTTTCCTGTGATTTATAAGTAATAAAAGCAATAATATATATATAATAATAAAAAGGGTTTGTGTGTATGTGGGTAAGGTTGTACAAATACCACTGAACAAAATTTGGCATGGCAGGTACCACAAACACTTAATTCAAAATCTTGAAGCCCAATTTTTGAATTTTATGCTTTTGCTTTTTTCAGTTCTACAGAAGAGCAATCCAAATTCAATCTTTATATGAAATATAGTATATTTACCACTCTTTTCAGTAAAGTTTGTTCCAAAGTCATATTTTTGTTTTGTTTTCTATGATTTATTTATTTTATTTTTCAAAAAATATTAAATAGCCCTTTTTAAAGACACTATTTTACATTTATCATTGAACAGTGGTTAGAAAAACTTTTTTTTTAACAAACTAACTACAACTACACTTATTTTATAAAAAAAAAGTAGTCACTACTTTATCACTTTCAGAAAACTAATTTTGCCAAACGATTCAACCTGTATTCAAATTTGATTAAAATATTATAAGTACTACAGTCAACTCTGTGAAATCCGCACACTTAGGGTCAAGGATTTTGCAGATTATAGATCATCCCTTTGTTTACATTGTATTTTTTAAAGTCTGAGTATAAATTAAGAACAATTATATAAAAATTGCAATAGAAAAGAAAATATAATGCAAAATTGGTTTAATATATTTAATAACTAAGTTAATATACACAAAAATTAAATTATATACAATACAAATTTTACTGATTTATTCATTTTTTTTTTTTCTGTAGTCTATGAACACTCATTACTCTCATGCTCTGAAATAAAATTTGCTCAACAAAACTTAAATATTTATATCCATAGCAATTTCATTAAATTTTTATTTATATTAAACCCTGTATTTAAGTTATCTTAGTTTTTTCATTCCCTGATTAAATGTGGTTTAAAACAATAGCTATAATTTTATCATCAGTCATTGATTGAGTTATAGTTGGCTCATCTTCACACGCTAGCTATTAAACCAATTTTGTTTTTCTAAAAATGTAGGAACAGCATCCACTGCATCTTTTGCATAATTTAAAAGTTTGCTGGTTTTTGCTTTTGCCTTTCTGGTATGAAAGCCACTGAAATCCTGAATTTGGCTGCTTTTGGTATCAATGAATAATATAACTTGTAAAAAGAATCTCATGTGGCATCCAAAAGCAGGTATAAACACAATCACAGAAATGTTACTGAAAGAAATATTCACCTATATTATAAAATAAACAAAATGTTGACATAAAGTCAGTTAACGTTATATTTTCATCGCCGTTTAAGTGAAGGGTATTTTTGTGCTATGCATAGCCAACCAAACAGCAGTGCCTATATAAAATAAAAATTGCTATTTTGATATGGTTGCCCCTTTTACTTAGCTCAAATTATTATATTTTGAATGCAGGGTACAAAATATATGAATTTTCTTCAATCACCATTTATTTCATTGGAAAATTAATAATTCAAGAAATAAACACCACATTTAATTTTATGTATAAGTTTAACTGTTAACTGCAATTTTTACTGTTTACATTCCAACATGTAGTGCGGATAATACACATTTGCGGATTATACATCGGCAGATTTCACAGAGTTGACTGTATATATAATTATGCATGACCATGCACAACTTAATTTTTATTTACACACAGTAATTGTCGTATCAGGATATAAAACTACTGCTTACTTCAGTGTTTATGAAATTCTTTCTTTAAGTCTCCAACATACTGTATGTAGTCTCTTAAAGTCTCTTATTAATTTTAGAATCTAGAATTACAATAAAACAACTCTAAATACTAAAACATAATCTAGCCAACGCTATAATCTGCAAATATAAATGTTATGATGTAGTTGTTAATATTCAGGAATTACACTGAGTTGCCAACATGCAAAATGTGAGTTATTGTAATGGAAGAAATTGATGTTGATGAATGGGATACTTTGGATATATGAAAAATAAATTTCAAAAGTAACCCTGCTCCTATTTGTACAATTTTTATCTTAAATTTGTTGTATATATACACAAAATAATTTAACAGTTAATATTTTGTTTTCTCTAACATTATGGTAATTTTAGTTAACATTCCTAAAATTTTGCTAATTAGTTGGATAACAATAAGTTTTTTACTATGATCACTTGAACACCTACCCATGTTATAGCTTTCTAAAATAGGGATGTGGCCTAAATAGGAGGATCTAAATTACCTTTGGCTCACAATTGGTTAACTGGTAGCCCGCAGAGACCTTAAATGCCAACATCTCCAGAAATTGCAAATTTCGCCAATTAGTCGCGAAAAAAATTGCAAATTTTGTCCATAAGTCGCAAAAAAAAAAAAAAAAATCATCATGAATTTAGTCGATCGGA
Source organism: Maratus michaelseni (assembly GCA_963931845.1). NCBI lineage: Eukaryota > Metazoa > Arthropoda > Arachnida > Araneae > Salticidae > Maratus > Maratus michaelseni. Next base: position 200,801,088 of record OZ007600.1, read on the forward strand.
TGCTTAAAAGTTGTGTTTAGTCGATCTGTCGCATATAAATCGTGAATTTAGTCGATTGTTCTCTTAAAAATTGTGAATTTCACCAATCAGGCACATAAAAATCGTGAATTTTACCGACCGAGAGCGTAAAAATCATGTTAAAACTCGCATCTTCACCTATTGAATGTACTTTATTGATACGCAAAGTCTCTTCTCAAACTCTGTTTCCAACATCATATCTTCCCCTTGTTAATGGTTTAAAAATAATGCATTTGAAAAATAGCAAAATCATTATTTAAATGTATATTATTTGTCTTAAAAATGTCCTAAAATTTTTAGAATTTTCTAACCCTGAATAGTGACATCATCTGGTATGAAGAAAACCTCACTGGAATGTGTTACTTATTTTATTGGATTTCATCATGCCTTGAACTTGCGAGCTTTACTGTTACTTTCTTTTTTTAGTGGTAAAACCTAAATATATTTTGTTTCTGTTCATTTTCTGTGGTTTTGGGTTATATTAAAATTTTTGGATTAAAGTGTGTTTTGTAAAGTAATTTTAGAAAATATTTTAAGAATAAATAAATATCAATAAATATACTATGCTATGTTAAATTTTGTATGGTGGGGTTGTATTTAATATAGTTCATCACTCAAGAAATTTTTTTTCTTCAGATTTTTAGGAAAGATATATGTAATAATGTTTCAATATTCAGTAATTGTTCTGTATTTTTATAGTTTGGTTAGCAAATTTGAAGCATTTCTTCTCTTTTAAAGTGTTAACTACACAGCTTTTATTATTATTTTTTTTTAAGTTTTTGGGCTTTACCTTCAAATTCCATGTTTCTTACATAATTGCCGAAATGTCAGTGAAGGCTCACTGTGGAGATGTGAAAAGTTTTTGGGTTCTGTCTGTCTGTCTGTTCCTCAATAACTGCCGTAAAAATGTTTGATTAGGTTGATTTTTGGTGGGCATGTTGGTGAGGTACCTGGAATTAGCTGTATAGTTTTTAGTTATATTTGGTTCATTTTTTCGGAAAATATAGAACATTTCTTTTTAGGTCATAATGCTTTCCTATGGGGATGCAGATGATTTTTCAAATTTCATTTTTATCTGAAATGAAAATGGAATATTTGCATGGATTTAGATGTAAAATTATGAATGCTAAACTTTCGATATGGATTTCCAATAGTTTTAAAGTTTTGCCGATAAATTTAATAGAATTTAGAAATTAATTGCTTAAAATATTTGAAAATGTTTTTGCATCTGTTCGGGAAATATAAATATCTTATTTTCATATTTTTTACAATTTTTAAAACCGTTTATTTTTACTTACCACTTTGATTTATTCGTTGCTTAGCAATCGTATTTCAAAGAGTATAAAATAATAAAATTCAAAAAACTTGTCCTATTTTAGTAAAATACCTTTTTTTTTTTTTTTTTTTTTTTTTTAATCAAAACAAATGTAAATTTAATGAGACTACAGGGGGATGAATACCTATTTATTTAAAAAAATTAAAAGTATAAACAGTTTACCAGAATTTCAGATTATCATTGTATAACATTGTGTTTAATTTAATGATTCTATTTTCTGGAACATTCGAAGAATTTTATATGCTTATAAATATGCATGCAATTGAAAAAATAATAATTGTGAATTGTACAATGTTAAATTATATCAAAAATGAGATTTAAAAAATTACTTGCAGAGCTGACGTTGAGGCTCCTGATCTGCAGATTTACTAGTTAGTTGTATGTTGGACAGACAGGCAAAGACCAGGTCTATGCTTGCGAAAATATTGGGGCTTCCAACTCTAGGAATATCTACATTTATTGCAGTATAACTTCTTTTTGTGTTAAGATCATTATAGTATGTTTTGAAAATTCAATTTTTCATTACCAAAGCATAATTAAAATATCTGTTCACATACATTAAAAAAAAAAAAAAAAGAGAAAAAAGTCCAGTATTAGGATGAAACTGTTGTAATAATGAACAGCAGGAATGGCAAACCTTTTACATGTGCATGCCAAAAATTCACAAAAAATATATATAAACATTGTAATGTGCCACACTTTAACTTAAAAAAATATTGTAGCATACTCCGCTTATACGAAACACTGGTTAATAAAATCTCATTAAATAAGTAAAAAGAAAAATCACAATGCAATTTTTCTGTACATTTGATCAGCCATTAATTTAATGCAGTTTTGATTCGTAAATATGATTTATTTAAGTGTCTTGTACTATAATAAAAGAATACATTTCATGAATTTTTATTTTAGTAATTTTTAAATTATCATTAATTCAACATCTAACTTATAATAATCCAAGTTGTGTAAAAAAAATCAATATTCTATTAATGAGATTTGTGCATTTGTACATTCGAAAGAGAATTTTTATACCTGTTTCATATTTTGTAATTTTTAGTAATATACATAGCAAAATTGGATATCCTTGTCGTTTTATTTCTGTGACTTGTCTTATAAAATCCATTTGGAAAAATAAAGTTTCTAAATTCATACAAAAAAGCAAAACAGTTACATGTCGAAAGCATTGCATAGCATTGCAGAAACAGAGAAGTTTTTACATGTCAGCAAAATTGTCATATGTGCCATAGGTTCTCCATCCCTGATATACAAGATATACCGAATAGATTGAAGCACACTTTAATTTTTTTACCTGCTGGGGAGGTATGCAGACAATGTAAATTCCAAAAGTGTTCAAAATAAGGTAAAAATTAAGATTACATTGATGTGAAACAGTGCTGCCATCAATTTTCAAAGCTTTACACTTTAACAATTTTTATACATTTCATGGATCCTATAAGTTATATTTCAAAAAATTTTGTGTACATTGACTTTCATGAAATTTCAGAACCTTTTCGGTACTAAAAACAGACAAGCAATTTTTTTTTTTTTTTTTAATTTGTCACGTTCTGCTTGTAGAAGAATGGAATTTTTATGTTGTACTTGTCAGAACATGCAATTTATTTTTCAAATATAACTTATAGGGCCTAGGGATCATATAGAAATTTATAAAGTGTAACTTTTGAAAAATTATGGTAGATCAATTTAATTATCACAATCTTAATTCCTACTTTATTTTGAACACTTTTGCAATTTATATCACCTGTATATCTCCAAGAAGTAAAAAATTTAAAGCATGTTTCAATCTTTTTAGGATTATATATATGATGTTAAGAATTGTTTTTAAATCTAGTTGCAACATAAAATATTGTATAATTAGTAGCTGTGTTATTTATTGTTAATTAAATTATAGATGTTAAGTTTTAATTAATTAATTTTTATTATATGTATTTTTAAATTTGTAATCTTTTGTTGTAGAGTCTTACCGATGATGTATGGTGGTACTATATGTTAGAATTGGGATTTTATTGGTCCTTAACCATTTCTCAATTTATGGATACTAAAAGAAAGGTAAATGAAATATTTTGTTAATGGATATTTTTTTTTCTTTAAAACTGTTAATTTTTTTTATTTACATTTTTAAAACAATTTCATCATTAACCTACAACACTTGTAAATATATAATAATAATAATAATAATAATAATAATAATAATAATAATAGTAGTAAAATACATTTCATTTCATTAAGTTTGGAAATTTTCGTTCTTTTTCAGGATTTTCTTCAAATGTTTGTCCATCATATTGTAACTATAGCACTCCTAACTTTTTCCTGGACATCAAATTTATTTCGTGTTGGCAGCTTAGTGCTCGTAATCCATGATTTTGCTGATGTTCCTTTAGAAGTATGTATTTTATTAATATATATGTTTTTAATTTACAGTATTATTCTACATTTATTATTATTTTAAATTATTTTGAATTAGAACCACCCCTCTTCATTAAAAAAATATTACAGACCAAAATAGCCTTTTTTCATGTCTTTTTTGTGTTTATTGTCTGTGTATGTAGTAATTTAAAATTTATATGATCTGGGGTGATTGTGTGTGATTTTTTTCATTTTCAGTTCAGAGATTCTAGTTTTTTTGGTAGTTAAATTCTTAAAATAAGACTAAAATATCAATTTCATATGATTGCTGAACTTAATTAAAATTCATATTTTTCATAATTTGACTTCCCTGTAATAAAGTATATGTCCCCCCCCCCCCTCTCTCTCTATATGGAAATGTTTTCTCACTAAAATTTCAAGTATTTTTTCATGAACCCACAATCACCTCTGAAGCCGTAAAACAGTTTTTGCAAAGTGCTACTTGACATATTTGGCCTGGCCAATTATGTAGGTTCTCGTTTTCTAACAGACAACAACATCACCTCTTCCTGTGAGACTGTTGTATGGAAAAGTGATGTCTAACAAACTTTCAAGTGTTTTTTATAAAAATAAGTTTAGACTTACTTTATAAGTTAAAAAAAAAGTTCCTTTACAAGAGTAGTGTCTTATCAAGAAACAAACATCCACTGTTGGCAATCTACGAATGTTGTCAGACCACAATTTACAAATTATGATTCCAAAAACACTGAACTTGTTAAAAAAAAACTGTGTTATATGGGAGATAAATGTCAAACAGGGTAGAAAGTTCCTTCACTGGGACATGGGTTAAAAAGGTTAAAAGTATATGTTTCTACCTTTTTATCGTACAATTACAACTCCCAATACTTTTTTGTCTTTTTTCAATGATACTTCAATAAAACTGTTTCAATTATATTTTATTTTAATTATGTTTAAATTATTATGTCGAAAATTAATTTAAACTAAATGTCTGTACTTATTGCATTATTTAAATCTATTAAATGATACAATCTGATGTTTCTTATAGTGTGATAAAATATCTTCCCATTTTTTTAACAATTCTTCTGGTTTTGAGAACGAGTCTTCTTATTTTCTTCTGCAATTGTTTGGCAGTTATTCTTTTACTTTAAAATTAAATAGTTCAAAGTAGTCAACAATGATGATTGATACAGTATTTGGTGATTTATTGTTTGTGCCCAGAAAAAAAAAAAAAAAGTACTGATCAGTATTTTTCATAGCATTAATTAATTAATATTATTTTGTTGTTCAAACTGTACTAATTGCTGGCATAGTAAAAGTGAATTGGCTGTCAACCTTCAACAAGTCCTTATGAATTAAGAAATGTCTTATTATTCTTTAGTTTGGAGCTGCATGGTGCAAAGCTCTGTTAATAGAACTATCAGATAAAGAAAAATATTTTGCTGTGCTTGCATCAATGTTTAAAGTTTTAACTTTAGAGTTTGCAGCAATAGTGAGTGTTGATAACTATATTGTTACACTATTGTTGTGACAAATAATACTCAATGCCTTATAAATGTTTTCGTATTTATTTTTTTAATTCAGTCAGTTTTATAATAATACAGTAGAAGATCCTTATAACACCTTGAGGCAAAAGTTAATATTTTTGTGCTATATAGATCATTTCACACATTAAATTTACCTTGTATACATGGCCAAATATGTTTTAAACAGTAGGAGACATATGTATGGTAGTAAACATATGCTGTAGGATATTTTTAATATTGTACACCTTGTAGCAGAAGCTGTGCAGATTATAGATTTTATTATGTAGATAATTTCACACAATGTACAATTTACCTTGTTAATATAGTCAAAATATGCTTACACCAAATTAATACATTAACAGTTTTAAAATGAAAAAAATATCCAATTCAATAGCATTTATTATTCTCAGAAATAAATAAAATACAAATAAATTAGCAACAAGCACCAAACATCTTTAAAAAATTTGTCAGTAGTAATTTGTTTCAGCAATTTTGATTTTTCTCTTATTAGTTTTTTTTTTTTAATTATGTGAACAATCAATACTTCTTGATCTGTTACACAGATTTGTGATTTGAGAAATTTTAAACATTGCTCCACCAATTTAACCCTTCTGATATAGAAATTTTCTTCTTTGTCTTGAAAAGAAATTATTTTGTTTGCAATGATAGTGCTATGTTGTCTCATTACTTATTTTCCAAAAATGTTTCAGGTAGTAATAGCAATCATTTTCATTGAAAAGTTCTAAATTAAGGAGATAAAGATGAAATGTCTCACACTTAGTTTTCTAGATGGTCGCAATATTTCTATAATGTGGAACTGCTTAACAAAATTTACTGTTTACATATGAGAAGTTGTGTGTTTTATAGACAACTAGCTGACCCACCCAGCGTTGCCCAAAGCCTGTGATAAAACGTTAAATAAAACCCAAATTTGTATTATTTTATATATTTTACTCGATTTTGTATGAATTTATATCTTTAATGACAAAATCGTTAAAAAAAAGATTTACTTCTTTTTTCAAGTATGATCATTATATAGTTTAAGAAAAATAGCTTTTCTTGTCTAAGCCTTTTGAAAGTTTCAGTGGCCATAAATATAACGGTTTTACGTCAGAAATATCTGGTTGTAAAATAAATATGTTTTCTTTTCACATCGGGTTCTTTAACATAAAAAAAAAAAATAGTATTCGTCATCTGATCTCTCTGAAATTTTAATCGTTTATAAATATAACTGTTTCCAAGTCCTCTATAAAATTATGTGAAAATATATGCATTTTAAATAGTGAAAATGTTACCAGAAGACGAGCGGGACTGTGGAAAACATCCCGTTATTATGGATTTTCTTCAAAAATATCTCAGATTTTAATTTTAAAAAATACTTGTTCTCGTCCGAATGCTTCAAAATTGTTGAAGGTGATGTAAATCTGGTCTACTGGGATGTTCTAAAAAGATTGTGTCGATAAACAAACATTTAGTAACTTTTAGCGCAAGAAAAAAAAATCTTCTGGTGAGGTGCTGAATGACCTGCATTCGCCTGTATTTTTCAAAGTGTTAAAATCTGTATTTAAAAAAAATAATTATACTGCCTATTAGAAGAAAGTTTCGGCTTTAAGAGCATATGTTTGGTTTGTCTGTATCTCTAAAATTGTGCTATTTGGCGTAAAGGAGAAAACTAAAGCCCGGGAAAACAACCATTTTTCAAAAATGTTTTTCAAAGGGTTCACATAAATTTTTTTCGAATTGATTACGGCATTGGAGACGTAAGAGTGCGATCTTTCAGAATATGCTTTTCGTTTTTAAATAAACCAAATGGTTTAGTCGATATAATTTAAAACAGAATTGCAAAATAAATGCATTCTTCATGCAAATGGTTCTTCATTCCTGTACGATGTGCAAAATCGGGTTCTGGGCATGTGCAAGTTCTGAAAGCCGGCTTGCAAAAAAGAGATGAGTTATTGATCAGTTTTTAATTAATATTTTTGTCAATTTTCAGAGTATTAAAAGTCTGAGACTCAGGTGCACATGGCTAGACCTTGGACTATCCACACCTAAATTTTCAGACTTCTAGGTGGGCTAGATTTTGCTAGCCATTGCCAACAGACACACACACAGAGCAAAACTTTATTTTATTAGTATAGATTGCCTATTATAGATCTGCATTATAAAGATCTTCTACTATATTCATATAATTTCTTATAAACTGACTTATTTTTTTTTTTATAATAAATGCTTCACTTGCACCTTTGTTTGAAACACTTTAATTTAGTGATGATATTCACCCACATGTTTTTATTTATTTTTAGGCTGCTAAAATGGCTAAGTATGTGGAAAGTCAACGAGTAGCAGATTGTTGTTTTGCTGTTTTTACAATAGCTTGGATAATATCACGTCTTGGCTTGTATCCTTACAGGTATGTGTGTTGTTTTAACAATATGTATTTACTTCTTTTCTTTTAAATTGATTATTTTTAGATTTATTCTATATGTTTCCAGATTAGGTATATAATACTTGGTTGCACCAGATGTTTGACATATAACAGGGGTGATTGTGTTCCAGTTACATTCCAGATTTCTGTTTTTTTCATTTTTAGTATTGGAATTCTGTTTTTTTTTTTTTTTTTTTTCTGATAGATAGAGTTATTTTAATCAATCACAGGAAAAAAAATCAGAAAATTCGTCAGTTGGTCGTGGGGGAAAAAAATCATAAATTTCGCCATTCAGTTGCGGGGAAAATATTACAATATTCATCAATTGGTTGTGAGGAAAATCACGAAATTCTACTGTCAGTTGTGTGAAAAAGAAAACCCGTGAGTTTCTCTACTAAGCTGCAGAAAAAAATTCGCCAATTGGTAGCAGGAAAATATCATGAAATTCATCGTTCGGTCGCAGCAGGAAAAGAAAAATTTTCAGTCCTTCATGGGAAAAAATCATCAAATTCTTCAATAGTTCACGGGGTAGGGATTGCAAAATCTGTCAGTTGTGTCATGGTAAAATATCACAAAATTTGTCAATCTAAAAAAATATAAAAAATAAAAATTGCGAAATTCGTCGATTGATCATGGGAAAAAAAAACTATGGATTTCGCTGGTCGGTCACAGGAAAATAACACTAAATTCGTCAATGTTTATTGGTCACATGAAAAATTGCGAATTTCATTGTTTTTTCTGTTTTGTGCCTTTTTAATATAAATGGATTGATTGATTTTTTTAAGTAATTTTGAAAGTACTCCTAAAAAGTATAATTTTTTTTGTCTAAAACTCCTCCTTTTATATTTCTAAAATTGAGTATGAACACTTATTTATTCATATAGTTTTTAGGACAAAATTGTCTATTAACCAATTATCTTAGTTCCCATGCTTTCTCATGTGAAATTTCCACATAAGACACAAGAAGATTAAATATATATATATATTATTTCATTATGGATAAGAAGTAAGAACCCACCAGAATCACAAACTTAAAAAAAAAAGGTTTGACTAAACACTATCATTTAAAAATGGTATCAAATGTATGAGTACTACTGATAAAAGGGGGCTCTAACCAGAAAAACAAATTTGAAATATACCCTTTTTAAAACAGTGTCCTTTATATTAAATACCCCCCTCCTCCCTGCCAGTTCTCTTGCTCTAGACTCAGCTCTACGCTCGCTAAAATTTCAGGTAGTTTTTCATAAACCCACAGCCACTTTCTAATATAAGTAGTTGTAGTTAACTGCATTTTCCATAAAGTAGTTGTAGTTCGCTACAATAAAAAAGTAGTTTTTCCGACCCCTGCTTGAGATAGAAAGTACAAACTAGTGAATTTATTTTAAAAAATTGTAACTTTTGTTTCTTTTTTAAAAAATATAGCAACAGGAAAGGAAAAAAAAAACATTACTTAAACTATCTATTCAGGATTTCTAAATTGTTTTTTCAATGTATAATCATAGTTTAATTTATATGAAATTATTGAATGATAAAAGAGTATATATTTTTTAATTATTTCTCTTTATTTTGTTATTTATGTTTCATATTTTTTAGTGTTTTAAAATATTTCGTTTTTGCAGTTTCACAGTCAGCTGGCATATTTTGGCAAGAGCAGCTTGGCACATAAATTATAACAAAAATTTAGATATCGTAAGTTGCCAAAAATAAAACATCGCAGCAGCAGAAAAAAACTTATGTCTGCCTAGCATTATTCATGATTGCTAAGTACATTTCATGTAGAATCAAGTAATTATTTCAAAAATTAATTAACCTAAGGTGAAATACGAATTGATTATTTTTAATGATAGACATTTTTCTTGGATTTTAAGGTGTGTCAATAAAGTCTTTTGCAAGTTGCATTGCAGTTATTTTATCTGACAGCTTTATTTTATACTTATAACTTTATTCCTTAGGCATTGTTGTCATCCTTTACAGTTATCATCTAGTTTGGGGTTTCCATTTAGTCTATTATTTAGCAGTGTCTACATCTGAAACCTGTAAAGCTTTTTGCAACAATTTATTTTGTAATAAGCTTTTCTTCTGAAAAATGAAAAGGGTTTAATTGAATTTGAAAGAATTCTTACAAATCCAATGACTTCTTTTATTAATAGATTGGAAATTTCTTACACTGAAGCAGAAGTGAGAATTAAAATTATTCATTATATATGTGAACTTTGTTATAACCAGTTTCCTTATAACATGTTACGCTTAGAATTTTATATTGCATAGAATTTTAAAAAGTTCGATTTATCCATTATGAAAATGCTTTGACTTTGCCCTGATAATGCAAGCCATTGATCCAATGCTTTGGCTTAATTGGCTTGCATTATCAGGATTTTGCTATACTTTTAAATAACTATTTATGTGAGCTCCATATTCAAAAATATTTTTGCTATGTCATAGATGATGCAGCTTATCTACTTGAATGATAATTTGTGGCCTACAAGCACATATTAATTAGAAACCCAGTGATGCCGAGAATATGCTATAGTACATCATTTAAGCAAAAAATTGGAGAACGGGTGCATTAAAAAATTGTGACAGGTCCTTCAGGATGCATAATTTTTACCTTGAAAGAACACAAAAGAGGTATATTTTCTGTTAAATACATTGAATAGGACTTATTCCTAAATGGAGGACCCGCTTTTGTAAAAAAAAAAACCCAGTTTGTTTGTTTGTTTTCTTTCATCTGGGTTTCACGGATCCAGAATTTCAAAAGCCTAGCAACATTATTGAAATTCCCTGATCTAGCTATTAGATAGTTTTTATCAGTTGCATTGAAATGTTGTACAGAACTTTTTGTATACATTTAAATATAAAAAACAAAGAAATTATTTGACATTATGCGTGTCATATTGTCCAAGGTTTTCTTTTTAAAGATGGACATTTGCATTATTTATTAAATTTTATGAGTATTGTTGCAACTGTATTTGACATAGGTGTTATTTTTATTTTCAGGATAATATATAGTACTATGTATGAAGCTCTTCTTATTTTACCAATGTTTCCTGCATACTATGTCTTCAATTCATTGTTGTGTGCTTTACAAATTCTACATATAGTGTGGACCTGGATGATTGTAAAAATCGCATTACGTGCTGTGTCATCAAAGAACCCTGGGGTATGTTTATTTTGATTAGTATTTGTGTCTAGTATACTACTTTAAGATTACGATATTTAAACTTTCATTTTCTTTCACTTTTTCTACTGCACATATTTTGGCTGTTAATATTTATAAAGGGGAATTTCTACTTCTTTGGGTAATTTTTTCCCCTCTTTTTTTCATTTTTTGCATACCTCAAGTGTGCAGATTTTTGCTCTAAAGCAGTTTCGCGATATTCTTATTCCTTACAATCATTTTTGCTCATTAAACGTAGTGCCACAGCAGCCAGAAAAGAACTTTCTATGTGCAGTTCTACACTAGAAAACGTCAAAAATTATTCTCGAAATCATATTGAAAACCATGTTGAAAAAAAAGCATCTCAGAACCATGTTTTTCCAACCGGATGACTATTTTATTTGAGAACTATTCAACTATTCCCTTCATTTTTTTTTAAAAAGAAAGGCAATTATTTTTGCTGGAGTTTACACCATCGTAAAATGTAATTTTCATTGATAAATTATTTTTTCAAAATCTCAAAAAGGTTAAATTAAATTAATTTTTTTTTTTTTTTTTTTTTTTTTTTTTTTTAATGATTGTTATTTTGTCTATATCAACTTTTTAAATGGTGGTATAAGCTCCAGAGAATTTAATGCCCTTTCATAACTTCGCGACCCAAGTTGTTTCAGATGCTTGTGACCAGAGAAAAATGGATTGGAAGTTCACGGTGTGCACTAGCAGGTACTTCCTGTCGCAAATGGCATATTCATTTTTTTACACACAAAAATTTAAACGATGTGTCTATCAACCTGGATAACCTAAGAAAGTCAGGAAAATTTACCATTTTTGAGGAAAAGTCAGGAAAATTTGAAAATTCTGAGAAAAAGTTAGAAAATTTTGAAACTTTCAAGAAAAAAAAAAGAAAAATGTTTCTTATAAAACTAAGATTTGAAATTGTTCTGCCATTAAAATCAAACTTTGTTCTTCATAAGTACTGTAAAGAGTATTTCACGCTCTTGTGCAAATCATTTTGCAGGGTTCATACAGACTCCTTAGACTACTTAGAAACTCCTTAGAAATGAAAAAGTTTCTAAGCAGTGCTTAGAACTCCTTAGATATACAAAATACTCCTTATAAACTTCTTAGAATTATTGAGAAGCAAAATTAAGTGACTTCATGCTCTTAATTGAAGTATACAAGATTAGAAAATAGAGACATGAGGATTAATATTGCTTGTATATAATGATCTTTCTTAGGTAGGACATGAAGTAAAATAAAATAAAAATAAAATTTTATGTTTACAAAAGAAAAATTGTGATTACAATAAGTGATTACAGGTGATTTTCTTACCATTCTAAAAAGAAAGCAATGTATTGTGAATACTGTGCAGTTGTAACACTGACCCATTAGATTTTAATAGTATAAGATCTGTTTGAAAGTATTTTCTGTTAATTTTCTTAATTAAAAATTGTGCATGTTACAGTGCAAGGTACAGTAACACTTAAAAAAAAAAAAATAAAAAATAAAAAAAATATGGTAAGTTCTTTAAATTTTTTGGACTCCTTAGATACTCCTTGGATTTTTTCTTCTGAATTCTGTACGAACCCTGATTTTGTCTACCCCCTTTCAGTCCTCCTTTGTAACTCAGAGATTTTCCAGTTCTAGCTTCACAGAAACTTTCTACTGAATGTTGTAGGATTGATTAGGTGTTTCACTCTGCTTACTTATCTTTGTGTGGGAACTGAGCATTTGTTATCGTAATTTATTGAATATTTATTATTTGTATTAAAATATGTCTAAGCAATCTGTATTTAACTGTGACTGATGCGATAAAGAATTTCATCCTGAGTAGACGAAATGGATAGAGCCTGATGCTAAAAGTGTATTTCTCTAAAATGTTTAACATGTAAAATGTTCACCAATTTCTAGATTTTGCAAAAAATTATATAACAAATCAGTAATTTGGGCCTCGGAATCAGTTGTGAAAGATTCACTCTCAAATTGACAACTTTTAAGATTTTTTGTGTGTAACATCACAAAATCTCAATACCTGGAATTTTGCTTTTATTGGTATGGTATTTAAAAACCTGTAAATGTCAGGGAAATTCATTGCTGATCTGGACTAGACACCCTTTTTAGATATATAAGTGAAATGTCAATAAATATAATGCAAAAAGTCTGAAGGTGATATATCTTTTCTTTGTAATCGAAAACAAATTTATGAAAATCAGGTGAATTTTAGGCCAAAGAAGTAGAACCTTAAGCTGTGAAGAAATTAGCAGCTATAGATCATTATGCAATTTGACTTCTATTTAACAAAATTCATACCTGCCAAGTTTCCCACTTTTCAAGAGAGGCTCTCTTAATTTGACATTATTTTCCTTTTTCCCTTTCATTCAAATATTTTATCCTTTTTTTCCGTGAGTATTTTAAAAAAGCATATAATATTTCCTAATTTTTCCTAACAAAACCATAAATTAAACCAAAAATGAATGAAGATTTTTTTTATTGAAAGCTAAATCTGTTATTACAGTACATAATCAGGTGTATGGATTTATTTTTCTATAAAACAACACCAGTTTGTACTGGCCACAGTAATTAATTATCTTAATGTTAGAGTTAAGTGTAAAAAAAAATGCTTTTCTTATGCTAAGACATCTGTATAAGATTTTTTTTTTTTTCTGTTTAGGAAGTGGTATATATCCATTTAAAAAAGATTTCTGTTTTACTTCTTGCTCTCTCTTTGTAATTTTTATATTTATCTATGTTTTTTAAACTGCACGCCAACCCAGAAAATGTCATTAGAAGAGTTTCCGTCATTTTATTCCTCCAAAGTTAACAGATATGAAAATTGTCTGTACGGATCATTTTAATTTTTCTCTTAGATTTTCATCTTTACTGAAGTAATTATTTCCTTTATATTTTCATTTTGGCCCCAATAATTGCCTTTTGTAGCTGTATAAGGTTTAAAATAAAGCAAATAATTGAAAGCAGAGCTTTAATGTTATTTATTTAAGCTAGCAAACCCGTTGAAAGGTGTAAAAATTTGTAACTTCTGTTACCAGACAAAAAGTTGTACTTATCATATTTATAAGAACAAGTAACCATTCAATAATCTTTACTACTGGATTTAATAGATGTCCTTAGCGAAGTTAATGCCCCATATTGATCAAAACATGTTTAAGGAGAATGAATAAATTTATGACCAACTAACCCATGTTACGAAATTGTATATTTTTTACTTGAAACTTTTTTAAAAAATGGAAAAAATGATCTTTGTACAAAAAATGACTTATAGTGATTGTTTGGCCACTTATTGTGTATATCAATCAATTGATAGATTACATAATAATCAATATACAAAATTTTTAGAAATTAATTAAACCTTCATAACAGAGGTTAAATGAGTTAACACAGATTACATAAGTTACCAACGCAACGTAATTCAGGGATTTATGTTTTCCTGAAGTGTTAGAAATTATGTTTATAGTTTACTACACAAAAAATTTTCTTAATTAAATGAATTATTAACTACCTCTGAATGGGGGACAAATTCCTGGGGTGTCTGTTATTTAGAGTTTTTACTGTATTATAAAAATAACTTAAAAATATAGTTAAACTCAGTTAATACGACAAAAAAGGGGAATCGTAAAAATTCTCGTATTTGCCATTACTTATAAGTACCCATAAAGAAAATAAAAATCTTAAAAACACATACATTACTATGTTAATTGTCAATACAACTTATTGCTCTAATTATTTCAATACTAAAATTAATTTATTTAGTTAACGTAGAATATAAAGCTTTTCCTTTGTGAATGTCATTTTCCTTGCACTATAGGGAAAAAAAAAAACACATAATAGAAATCATGATCTTTTCACATTAATGTTGATTAAAAAAAAACCCACTGAGTTTTGACATTTTGATCAGCATATTCATTTGGGAATTTTGTATTTCTTGATATAAAATGCTGAGAGCCATTTGAATATACATTCAGAATTTGCTCCCATGTGATAAAAGCCTATTAGAATATCTGAGGTATCATAAGCTTCATGATAACTTATGAGTGTTTCGAGCAAATTTTTACACTCATCATTTAAGATTTCACATAATACAGCCATCTATTATTTCATGTAAAATCAGTGTAACATAATTTCTCTGCAAAAATGTCAGCTTGAGCTTTTAAAGTAGGTTCATTAATAGTAAAACTAGCAATATGTTGACATTTAAACCAGCAGAAATAACATTTTATCAATGTCTTTCTTTTTCAGTCTTTTAAAATTTTAAAGTGTTCAGAAGATTCTTTCATAAAATAGATTGAATGATTCCTCTAGTGTTTCAAAGTGTCAGTTATTGTATATGAAAATAGCCCATATTTTTTTGCACACCTTTACAAAAAACAAAATAGAATGAATAAATATTTTAACTGTGAATGAAGATATTATTAACTGTGATTTTCATTTTGTAAGATTGTAAAAAGTGGGAAAATTGTAATGTAAATTAAATGATAGAATATGTGAGTTATATGTGATTAATGTGTGAATTTCTTGTTTTAACTGTGCTCATATTAAGTGAGTTTGAATATATTTCTAATATTATGAATAATTGTAATTTCAATATGTTTATATGAATATAGGGTACTCTATTATCCCGTCGACCACTTTTCATAATAAAAAACTATCGACAAACTGTAACGCCAAATAAATGGGAGAACGTTGCCATTGGAATATCAAAATAAATAAATAAATAAAATATAAGAATTTAAGGACACAATTTTTATTTTAATGAATGAAATAACTAATAAATCAGTAAAACTTAGTGAAAAATACACGCAAATGTCGAATTAAAAACCACTTGATTGTGACATTAAAAAAAATTGTTTGATGGGATGGAATAAATCAATTACCGTAATAATATTATTATTTTAATTGGATGGAAGAATAGATCGTATAGTAGTGAACTTTTAAATATTTGCAGTTGTGATTAAAATAGCAATTAACCCTGCACAATTTGTGCATCTGTTCTTTAGGTCAATATTCTTTGAGAAGAGAATCAAAAATATAAAATAAATTAAACATTCTTACTTGTTCTTTGTTGAAAAATAAGAGACTCATACTACTTGAAATAAGAACTCGTTTAGGTCAGGATCCAATAATGTTTATTACATTTTCTTGAAGAAGTAGGAAGGATGAGATGAAAGCTGCACATCAAGTCTTTAAAAAGTACTGGCTCAAATTTCGTAAAATTTGAAGAATCTTTAAAATATTCCTTCTGGCAGAATCCAATAAGGGATGTAGAATTAATACAGAATTAAATTACCAGTTGATTTAAAACTTTTAAAATATTAAACTTAAAATTTACAACAGCATTTTTATAGAATAATTAAAAACTGAAAATGCGAAATTGATCTCCAAAGAATCATCGCCATGATTCTAGGATACGAGCGCCGGCATAGGCCTGGCCTCAGATCAGACGACGTTTTGCATAAATTTACAGCATCATTTTTATTAAAATTCTGTTGGAAAAATGTGCTACATTAGTATAAATACCCATAACAGGGGTGCACAAATGTTAAAGCAAGATTAATTTAAACTAATTTGTTGATTAGGAATTACGCGAAAAAAATCAAAAGAGCAAATCAGAAACAAATTAACATTTAATAATTAAAAGAACGATTCTAATTTGTATTTGAAAGACACGCCCCTTTCGCATGCAGCGCCAAAACAAAACAGCTCCCGAAAACATACCGAACAAGAGCGGTGGTGACGCATGCGCACAACACACACGTGCAGAGTGAGAGCCGCTGAATGACGATGACGTCACAGCTCAGCGCCGATTGAACTAACTCAAAGCGCGAAGATGCCTCGCAGAGAAAACAACATCGCCGATTCAACGAACGTGAAGCACAATGAAGGGGGGAGACGGCCTTGCCAAAAAAGCAACGTACAAGGCACGCGACTGCTGATAAATAGCTTTCAAGGGACGGCAGATTAAACTGGAAAGGCTATAAAAATAGAAACACGCCGAGCTGAAATAAAAACAATTAAAAAAGACAAAACTGTGATATATCTTTATCACATTGATGACATAACAAACATATAATGCTTCTGACATCAAGTAAATGCGGCTGCATTTTTGGCGTTTAATTTCACAGTTTGGCGATAGTTTTTTGTTATGAAAAGTGGTTGACGGGATAATAGAGAAGTACCGAATATAGTTATTGGGGAGGTTGTGGTTTGTTGTAGCAATTCACAGTCACCCCTTTAACAGTAAATATATTTAATGTAAAATTTTTAGATATAATATTGATTTTTGACAAAAAACAAAACAAAACAAAAACTAAATATTTCAATTTTTAGGTTAAAGATTTACGAAGTGACAGTGATGAGAGTAATGAAAGTAGTAGTGAAACTGAAGTTAATGCCAAAGGTGGTTCTTCTAGTCAAAGTAATAACAGTAGCCAAAGGACATCTTGACTTTGAGATGAAGAAAAAAAAAGATATATATATAATTCTTTTCTGCTTTGTTCATTCCGCTGTTGCTTAGACAGCCTAAATTTTATTCCAAAGAATTTCGCAGAATCTTCTGTGATTAATACTCGTACTAGCATCAAAATGGGAACAATTATAAATATATTCTCTATTCAAGTTTCACTGTTTGAAATTTACTGATTTTAAAGAGATTGATGACCATTGCATTATTTAAGGGCAGTTTTACAAGGGTGGACTGATTGAATCTACATCTTGAAGAAAAGCACAGAAATGGTGCCTAATAAAGCCTCGAACATAACTTCATTATTATAATTTTGTGTATTTCAAACGGCTTACATCTTTTCATTTGGATTGAAATACATTTTTATTCCAATTAAAACTTTATGAAAGTTTGCAGAACAAACAACAATAATTTGCAGACTTAATGTTATTTTAACAATTAAATATAACCCAATAGTAACAAATAAAAAAAATTAGAGTAGCGACAATGAGTTTTTCATTTACTTTGCTACTTTTTATCTTCAACTTTTATTAAATATTTTAAATCTGTTTTGATATATCTATTTTAATAACTAAGAAAATTTATTGCAGTTCATGATGATAAAAAATAAATTAAACATAAAAAAATACACACATGTATTTTTTAATTGAAGGAACAAAGTCATTGAATTAAAACTATAAAATAACTTCATTATCTTCATTTAATTTTATTTTTTATGCTTTTATTTTATTATTTTGGCATTATGTTTTCTTTTCTTTTTGAAAATTTATAGAATGCTGTTTGTTTTGTTTCGTTCATCCCTAGCCAGACCATCCTTGTATATTAAAATGAGGGGTAAAAAAATTCTAGCTGTTCCCAATGCTTGTATATCTAGAAACTTGATAGGCTTTTTTTCCTTTTAAATATTATTTATGTTGTAAAATATGTAGAAGTTTAAAAATGATTTATATAAAATAATATACAAGATATATTTTATTATAACATTTATTCTTCTGTTGTAGAGATTTTTTTTTTCATCAGTTGTACTTATCTTTTTATTATTATTATTATTATTTTGCTACTTAAATTATTTTGGCACATATATGTTTGTGGTATTGACAAACGGGTGCTGAATTTGGCAGCAACTCTTTGTTATCTAGGCCCTTGCACCTTAGCAACAACTTTCTTTGTATTGCTTAGAGTTGCTGCTAAATAAGTTTAGCATTTTCTCCCTACTGTGATTTGGTCAGTACCAAAAACATACAAATGCCAATTATTCATATTTTGCTCTTTTAAGCCAAGATAATTTAGGTATATTTATTACTAGTACTTATGACGTAGTGATCCATTCTTTTATTTGAAATTGTTACCTTAGATCATATAGCAGATAATATTTATGAGGATTTTTAGCTTGCCTTAAAAAAAAAAAATATTAATAATGTATGTTATTGCACTGAGCAATATTATAGATAATTGATATCTGTTATAAAGTATATACAGAGTAAAATTTAAAAACTAAATTTTTATATTAATGAAAAATTACAATTGTATTTATGATTCTCTAAACCAGTGGTTTTCACCGTGGGATTATCATGGAAGGATTTTTGAAAGAGTGCATTTTGGAATTATAGACGCGTCAATTTTTTTGTTACTGTAATGTGTTATATTTTAATAATAATAATAATAGTTTGTTTCTGTATAATAATTTATTTTTAATAACATTTATTATACTAATTTTTTGGTATTTAATTAATTTAGCGTACTACCGCTCATTGTTGTTGGTTAAGAGTAAAATAATTTTTGCGTGAAATAGTGTTATTAATGAGAATAATGATCGTAATTACTATTAATAATAATAATATAATAAAGCTTGATGGATAAATTGGTTTTGAGAAGTCTAAATACATTCTTAAGCATATGCATTTATTTTATTCTTCTAAGAATATTTTTATTTTGCATTTTGTTCAAAATTGTAGGACTTTAAAACTGCTAGCAATCGAGTATAAACTTTAAAAATTCTGAAAATTTTATGAAACATTTCAGTACTTTTACAGATCTTTCAAAAAATACTTTATCATCTCCCCTCTCCCTCTATTATATTGTTTTTGGGAGAGGGAGGAATTTAACAGCCTCATTAGCGGAATTTAAATTATAAAATGTTAAGATTTGACTGGATTTTTAAAACAATTCAGAAAATAAAGTACTGTGTATTTACCTCATATTTTATTTTTTTTTATACACTGTGTGTGAAATAACAATAATTCTTATTACGTACAGTAGATTCCCGGTTAATCAACAGGGTGTGGCATAAAATTGAAATTATTGGATGCTTGGAAGGTCATTATCATATGCATTTTCTAATTGAGGATGTGAGTTTCAAAACTCGCCTTATCCAAAATTGAAAAAAATCACGTTTTCTCTATCAATCTATTTTATTGGTAAATCTTCACTTAAAAAACACTATAATCCGCAGAAAATCTAGTTTTAGCATTTATTTCTGGTGTTCTAAAATCTTGGTTTACAATACAAACCAATGGAAGCAGTCAGAGATTTTTTGCGATTTCCTCGAATTTGATTTTTTGGATAAGGCGAGTTTTGAAACTCACGTCCTCAATTACACAAACATTAAACTAATTAAAAGTACTAAAAATGAAGTAAATAGCTATCTCATAAAATAAATAAAAGTAAGGTAAATTTAAGGAGAAAATCTATATTCACATACTTTTTATTCTTTGTTTTAAGTAAAATTAAGTCAGTTTCAAGAGAGAAAAAAATTGTTGCTGCATTTTAAAAATCTTTAATTGTGATTTGCTTGCAGCAAGATTTTGAATTCTGATATAAAAGCACTTTAGTTAAAATTTCTGTTTGGTTTTCAAGCCATTTTTGTAGTCACCCTTCACAAAATTCTTTGTCTTAAAAATAGGCCTTTTACAAAACTTTTCCCTCTCCAAACTGAAGCTTTCACAAATTTAATCATTTAAAAGTAAAATATGACTGTCACTTTTAAATATATAAAGAAAATATGTTTATTTTACATGCATATATCTTCTTAAAAATGTATAAAAAAGAACCTGAATATAACAATAATTTCAAATTGACAAAATTATGACTAGACTTTTCACAAATGTAAAAATCTGTTCTCAATTTCACAAAAAAACAGGGCCTTAGAAGAAAAGTAAGGACAGACCCCTGATTTTATGAAAAGTTATTTAGCTTGCTTGTTTTTCAATGGTACATCTAAAATATTAAAGGTGAAAACCCTTGGTTAGAGATTAGAATAAAATGTACAGACTTTTCAAATTTTAAACACATTTATGCATTTAAATTCTAGATTCACGATTATATACTTTCGTTTCATTATGCTACGACTTGTATAACTAATTTGTGTGTTGTTTCTACTTGAAATATGTGTTAACCATTGTTTAGTTTCTTTTTTTAATTTCCAGCATTGTATGTTTTTAATAATTTAACCCAAAAGTTTCTGTTCATTAAATATCATAAAGTTTCGAATTATTTAATAATATATACATTCTTCAGCATAAGTACAAAAAAAAACTATGAAATTGTAAAAATACTGTTTTATGTGTTAGTGTGTTGTTGCGATTAATGCTGTGAATGCTTTTTGTTAAAATGTAATTTTTTTTTTTTAGCGCACTAAGTCACAATGATTGTTTTCTGATAATTGCATGTGTATTTGTGCATGTGAATGTGATTGTTGCAAATGTCTTTCTAAAGCTGTCCAAATGTTAAGCCTATATCTAAATATTTCTTTTTTTTTTTTTTTTTTTTATTTAGACAAAAACATGCAAAGATGTTATGTTATGATTGATGTAAATGATTTTTTTTTTTTTTAAACAATGCCGTTAAGATCATGGAACTGTGATATTTGGTTTAAATAATGTATTCAGAAGTTTTGTATGGGAGAAAAAGAAAAATTCAAACTTTTATAAATGTATTTATGTATGTTACTCAATAAAATGTATATTGCTGTCTTAAAACAACTTTTGGTACAATTTTTCTTAGCAAAGTGCAAATGTTGCAACAGACAATAGTACTTTTTTTTGTGTATGTGTGCGTTTTGTTTTGGTGACAGCATACCATGCCATCCTTTGTTAAAATAATTAAATTCCTCCATTAATAAAGGGGGAAAATAAATTAACAAATAAAAGGATAATTAAAAAATAAAATAAAAGCAATTTTTGCTTGTTTTGTAAAAAAAGAAAAAGAAAGCTGTTTCAATGAGAAATAATATAAATATTGTGCCCTGCTGTAAATAAGTCTAAAATTTTCATCATAATAAGCGTTTTGGAATTCTGATAGAACAATTAAGCCTTATTTAATAGAAATTTGAGCAGAACATGACAGGAAACACAAACTTGCAATGTTGATATTGATGTTTGAAACAGTGTTTGGAGATTTATTATTTGCATCTGGTTAAAGGTAAATTAACTAATTTATCTCAAAGTATTCAGCCTGATTCAAATAAATTTTAACATATATTTGAAAGTCTTAATAAACGGTTGAATTTGATCTCATTACCTTATACCATATACTATATACTTATTGTTGTTGTCCATTTATGTTTTAGAAATATATGCATAGAAAAACACCAAACTTCTTAACAGCAATGTGCATTGTGAGTTTTTAACTGTTACCTTCTAGGCATCATCTTATTCCTGAAGTTTGTTACTGCAGTTCTAACTAAATAAAATAAAATAAATAAATTATTAGCAAGAAATTAAATAGAGGAGGTTATGAAAAAAGTTCATATAAGACAATTTATCATGAAAATGCATTTCCTGTCAATTTCTTTGCCCTTATTATTATTATGCCAAATGCATAATTATTTCTTTTTATTTGCTAATTTGCTATTCAAGAGATTGTGCATTTAATCAGGCAATGTATTTAAATGTGGAATATTTTTATTTTATGTAATGAATATAAAGTTTTAAAGATAAAAGTCAGTTATATATTAAATGCAGTGGAATTCCCAGTTTCAGCTTTTTTGATGGACCGGTTTAGTTTACCTTTTTGTAAGGAAAAGGGAAAACAAAATCTAAGGGGGGGGGGGATATCTGTAAAATTTGTCATTTAAACAAAGTTTAAACACATATTAATTTTGTTTACTCAGAAAAGCGTATTTTATAAGATGTGTTATCTTTGCTTAGTTTTTATAAAGAGTAACAATTTTGTATGTATTTCATTCCAAATTGTTATTTTTTTGCAACTTACTTTCTTGATTTTTTTATGTGCAATCATTTTTTTATTTTTTTTTTTATAATTTTTCAATCATCAGTTATCTTTTGTGAAATGAAATGATATCACTAAGTTCATCATCATGTTCATGCTGCCTATCATCAGAAGGCATCAAATCTGATATGCTTTGAATTTCTGTCATTATCACTTCACCTTCACCATTGCAGAGAATATATTTTGTTCATATCGATTTTAAGATCATCATTCTATTTTCTCTTCTATAAAATTCCCTTCACAATTGTCTTGTGTCTGTAATTTGTTCTTCAAGATTCTTCAAAGTCTGACTCCAGTTTATAACATTAAAACTTGAGAAAGATCATATTAAATGTGACAATAGCAAACATAATAATATAAAATCAATGATATGGGGGAAAAAAGACACTAGAATTGGGATAGTATTGTGCTGTCCTCTAAAAAAAAAAAAAAAACCATTTTTTGAAATTTTCTCTACATAAAGTCTAATAAAGAATTTATAAAAATTGAACATGTCTAAATAATAATTGCTTGTTCTGATTAAGATTTTAATGTTGAGCATTTTTCATTTTATCACTTTATTATAAAATGGCAGCCAATTATGCAAGAATTTGAAAAAAACCCACTTTTCCAAAAAATGACCCATGTTACCTGAAAACAATCCACACCTGACATAATCAACTGAAAATGAAGCATTTTATTACATATTAATGGTTTAACATAAAAAAAAATAAATTATGTAAATCATTCTAAAATTCTATTATAAAAAGAAAATCTGTAAAAATGAAGCTTGTGTTTTGCCAGAATTCTGCAATTGTTAATTTTAAATTATTTTAAAACTAAATAAGCACTCCTTAGGTATTTTGAACTATTTTTAGTATTCTAAATGGTGCATAAAAACAAAACAAAACAAAAAAAACTTTATTAAAATATTTGGTGTAGTACTAAAGTGGGTTTTTTTTTAAAGAAAACATTTAAGTGTGGGTTTTTTTTAGAGGACAGCACAATATATATATCATGTAAAGCAAACCTGCCCAACATTTCAGTAAACAGCATCTCTATTGGTGACAAACAATGAAAAGTGCCATTATTTACATAATTGGAAACGCAGCAATATTTTCTTATACAACAGTGGTAGCAATACACATACATCTCTGTGATCACCCTACAATGGTCCCTATGTAAAACAAATTTCAGGAGAAATCGTATATATTGCCTTTAATTTATCATTACATTTTTCTGAGTGGGTTCTACCTCACGAATTTAAGTAGGTTAGCGAGTCAAAAGCTTTAATATCAATTCATAATTCAAAGTATTTTTAAAAAAGCTAATAATAGGAAACTTCAGAAGGGCAACAAAGATAATTTCCAGAGAGCATCATGGCACCTATGCATTGGATACTCATGATTTAAGAGACCGTAAACATAGGGTTCCACTGTATTTATAAACCTTAATCAATTTGTTGTCCTGTGGTAAATATAGAAACTTATCTAATGTAAAATCTTTTTATATTTTGTTAAAGCATACAATACCAGTTTGAAGATCTAAGTGGGTTTTAAACCAAATATTGCAGTTTTTTCCCCATGATCTTTTTCTCTTTTATTGTGTGTGTATATGTGATACATATTTCATGCTTATATTATATAAGTTACATTCTAAGTTCTGAAATATTGATTTATTGAAGTCAAACCCTCTATTTTCCCTCTTACTCACTTATATTAAGAAACAAAGCTTTTTTTCCTATAAAAAACATTAGTGTTCCCTTAACAGAGTCTAGAATCAATATTTGTGCCTTATTTTGTTGTTAAAATTAAAATATTTTATAGTTGTTTCAGTTATAGATGATTTTGTAACTGTTATATTTCATTATTTTCTATTATTTATACATACATAATGGACCTAGTGTGAATATTTTAGGATACATGCTAATCACTAATTTAATGTCATATTCCATCAGACAGTTATGTATGTTAGCTATATTTCTTATATTAGAATATCCTTGCTTTGCCTTTGATCATAAAATTTCTTTGATAGTTACAATAATCATTAAAGTAACTTCCTTGAAAGGATTTTTGTACAGGAAAATTGATGCAATCTGAACAAAACTTCAGAATAACATATATGTGTACAGAAATAGTATAAACCTTTTTTTTTTTTTTTTTTTTTTTAAAAAAAAAACAAATATCTGTAACTGGATGCCCTTACTCTTTTCCAATTAATTGTTTATAATTTTCTATTTTTCTCAAAGGCATGACAGTTCTTGATCCCTAATACAGAAAAAGTAGGACTTAAAACGCCAGCATTTATTTGTTAAATGTGGAAAATACTCATTTGAATTATTGAAAATATTTTTTTTTACATCATTTTCATATAATATATTTTGCATCATTTTGTATTGAATGTTCTTTTGCAAATAGATATTCAGTTCTAATGAATATTTTGTTCTTTTTTTAATGCATAGCCTAAGATTTTGTTGTCATATGTTGTTGTTAAGCTTATTTTTATTACTTAGCTTATTAAAATTATTTTTTGCTATTCCAGTTTTTTGATATGTAAGTAGTTTTTATAAATATTTATTGTTTATTATTTGATAATTGCATTGCTAATATTTGTATAAAAAACAGAAAAAGATGTATAGTTTTTTTTTTTTCTATTTTTGACAATTATTTGTTATTGTTGCATTTCTTATTTCATATGCTGCATATTTCAATTTTTTGAGTACTTCCTTTTCATAGGTGCTTTGACAAGATTGAGGAAATAGCCTTATCACAGGAAAAAAAAAAAAAAAAAAACTTCACATGTACTTTCTAGCAACCTATTCAACAAGCAATTTGTTCAATATTTACACAATTTATTTAATACCGTATTTACTTGTTCATAATGCACACCTTTTTTCTCCAAAATTTTAGGAGTTAAAAGCAAGGATCATATTATATTATATATGAGATATTTCTGAAAACTATATGAAACCATACATGCTTTCACTAAGTCACTGAATCATCACGTCTAGAATGACACTTTTTTCCGTTTTTCTTCTTCCTTCCTCTATAATCATATGCAAGACTCGCCAATATTGAATTTTTGAGCTATAGCTATGTGTCTGTTTGCTTTAGCATAATATGAAACTTGTAGTTTAAAAGCGGCAGTATAACTTGCCTTTCCCATCGTAATGGCTCACTCTTTAAAAACAGAATAAATGCAAATAGGTAGTACAGAAACCTTTTTTTTTTCTCTCCTTTGGCCTTTTCTTATTCTTATTTTCTTTCTTTTTTTGTCAATATAATATTTATATTATTATTGCTATTTTTATTATATTTCTAATGTGGATAAATATTTCAAAATAAATTTCTAATGCGAGAAAAGTATATATTGCAGAAAGCTTAATTTTACATATTTTATAGTATGATAAATATACAAGAGTAAATACTGAAATTTAGGTTAGAATTTATAGAATTTTCTTCAAATTGCTGGATTTTCTGCTGTTAAAATACTATGCTGTGCATTATACATGAGTAAATATGGTACTACATATATTTACATGCAGAAGCCATTTATCTATTAATATAAATAAACAGAAATAATTTATCTAATACATGTAATCCAAAGCAATTTTTTAAATATAGGCAGAATAATATATCAGTTTTGCTTTCATAGCTGTGCTTATATCATTTGGCTACAAATCTCAGTTTTTAAAGCTCGAACTGCGCAAATGCTATTTTAAAATGTGTCAAGGCCCCTATAAAGAGGATGTACCCTTTTTTGTTATAATCCAAAGATTTGTAGCTTTTTACTTCATCTTCTTTAAATAGTTCCCTGTTCTATTAACCTGGGAATTAGTGCCTTCATCACACCACAAAGTTGCATCACCAATTATACAAAAGCCTATTCTTATATACTGTTGTCAGCAAAATACATTTAAGAAGCATGTTGGAATAATGAGTGATATTTTTGTTTGAGTGTTATCAAATGTTATCTATGTTGTTTGCAAATATATATAGATGATTCATACTAATAGTCAGTGTTAATTTCTTCTTCTTCTTCCTTTTTTTTTTTTTTTTTTTTGTATCATGTGACTAGGGATACTTTATATAAATTTTGTTGAATCATGAAAAAAAAAAAAAAAAATATTTTAATTATAACTCTGTAAAAGAAAAAATAAATCAATATTGTTGCATTATGTTGATGAACTCATTTTCAACAATAATAATTTCTTAACTATTAGTGTGTTCAGATATAAGGGTGAAAATATTTTATAGTTCAGTGAATTTTCGTGTTTAAAAAAAAAAAAAAAAAAAAAATTGAATTTTCCTCTCTGCAGCACACATCTTTAAAAGTTTTATAATTATTATCTAAATTTTTCTACTCTGTTTGTTACTGTGTAGTAAACAATAAATAAGTAATCAATCATCTGTATTAACCCACCCTCCCCAGTACATAAATCATAAAATCTTAGTAAGATGTATCAGTTTAATAATGATGGAATTTATTCAAGGTAGTGTCTGCAAGAAATAAGGTATGGCTATTAAGGAATGAATTATTGGCAACTATATTTATCACTTTTTTATTTGAACACACTGTGTAAAGATGTGATTTTAAATACATTTTTAAAAAATTAAACAGTGATGCTGTCACACTTTTTTGATCCTGGAACCTCAGACATTCCCAAAATCTGGGTCCTTTTTCTAAATATGTGTTCTTTTTAATAATAAGCCAATTTCAATATATTAGTGCAAAATATGCCATCCTTATAATTAATTATAACAATTTTTTTTCTCCCAGAAAGAAAATTATGTATCCTAAAGGACCAATAAAAAATTTTTGGGTAAATGATTTGTTATAGCGCATCTGTGGCATCACTGATTAAAGATTCGTAAGATGATTCTTTGTTTTATACTCTGATTTTTATTTTGTATTGTTATTTTTAAATGATACATTATCTTTAATTTGGATAAATTTGTTTTGAGATAAATATAAATTTATATCAGTATTGCTAAATATAAACAAAAATATTGTTCTTATAATTTTATGGTTGAATGAAAAAATTCCAGTTAGTAAGTATATTTCTTTTTAGATAGATAAAAACATATTTAGAATTAAAAATAATTCTAAGGGGCTAATGAAAAGTATCCCTTTTCACCTGTACCACTGACTTTATACTCCATTTGTAAAATAACAATGTCATTTTTGCAGAAATGCTGGGTTATATGTTACTTACTTATCTAATGATCTCATATACTTCGTACTAATAAAGTAGTTTTGTTTAGTTCTCATACTTCTCTCCTGATGTAGAATAATATAAAACTTAATTCCTATGGCTTTTGACTTTATAAAATTCTCTTGAACACAAAACAAAAGTACATCATAAAATGCACTGAATCAAACACAGTTTATAATTAATTAGTCTTATTGTGTTACAGGATATAATCAAGATAGCGTAGATTCCCTCGGTTTGATGACTTCACAAATATTTCAGAATACTGAAATTGTCAAGTAGTTTGTATGAGTTAATTTTGTGTGCGATAAAGCATTATCTGCAATGATGCACTTTGCGGGTATGATTCTATGTGCTGCATTTTGTAAGGTCATCTTCATTGTTTCACATTAAGTAAGCATTTATATATATTATATATATATTGTAAACACAGCATTTCAGATTTGCAGAAGAATAATATTTGTGCTGACCATCTTAATCTTTAGTCTGAATTTGACACTGATCTAGTCGTACCACTCTGTTTGTACTTGCAGAATAAAATATCTTGATTTCTATTATATGTGTGTTTATTATTGTACTTGATTGTTTTCAAACTGGACTTACGTAAGTTGTGGCATTTAACATTGATTTTGTATTGACAACACTGCTTGTATGAATTGTGGGTGGATGTCATTGCCAAAAGTGGTTGAGTTATAAATGAGCTTAGATTCTTTGGACAAAGGAATGTTGTCCACTGTAAATTTTGTACAGGAACATTTTGTATTATGCAAGTCAGTTATAATTATTAAGATTAAGAAGACATGGTGCAATATAAAAGAGATGGAAAAAAGGGCAATATTAATAGCACCAGAAATTTCAATTTCAATGCATACTAGTTTAGGTAGCTAAATGCTACTGAACCCACGTCAGTTATGTTTCTCTAACAATAATTTCATCATGCATTTGATGATAGTTACTAAAAATGTTATGTGCAAATTGCAGAGTAAATCCTTTCTTCATAATGCCTGTACACATTGAAATACCATCTGCTTACCTTTTTACATAAATACATCCTTGGACAGAAACTGACATTGATTACCAACTCCTGAATTTGCGACTGTCTTGAAGGACATCTGCAAAACAGCATATTCAATTGAACCATGTTCAGGTGTATTTATTGCCACTGTGTACAGTAAGTGGGTTGTCCCACTTTCAAAAAGAGTAACGTCAAATGTCACATCTTATATGTATTCTACTTTCTACTTGATTTTCTACTACTCACATCATGGATCATTTAGCATATTTTTTTCATTAAAAATAACTGACACATATAACTTGTCCACTGTCAATTTTGTCTTGCCTTAGTGAATTCAAATTTTAAAAACATATCATTCTCACCCCCTTCCCGGTAATATGAAGTTTCCTCTAAAATTTAGACCTTTGTCTTTGTGGAATATTTGGTCACTGGTGAGACGTGGTCATGTGCTATTTACGATTGCTAAGACATTCAAACTCCAATAATATGACATTCTGGACATGTTGACAATTTTTATAAAAATAACTAGCAAGCTACGCTGGTCAATTTCTCCTAACGAACTTTTAATCAAACAAAATATTGACATTTCATAATTCACATTTATATTTTAACAGAATAATAAGGCTACTATAATTTGTGACTCGTGCTATAAGCCAATATATTCTTTGTCAGGACATGTCGCCCTTATCATTATCTTTTTACACATGCAGGTTTCGCTATGGTACTCCATTGTGAAATTTGGTAATTTTCCAAATTCAATATTTGAAAAATGGCATAATCATTAGATTTGAAATTTATATCAATAAAAATACAATTTTTTACCTTTCAAACACAGTTTGTCTAACAATTTTCAGTTAAATACTTTTTGACCTATTATTTTTTTTCAGTAACTTCAAATGTTTCATTTTCCGAGATTAATTTGTGGCAACAATTAGCGAAAAACCGAGTCGTAAGCAACATATAGCTTTTTATTAAAGAGGCATTTGGAGCAGGGATTGTCACCACCAATTTGCCACCATCACTTTTGAAATCGGTTCTGTAGTTCCAGTGATTCCATAGAAATTGTAATTTAGAATGATTTTAGAACGCTTTTTGCTCATTTCACCCTTTAAAATTTAGATTTTTTAAAAAAATTTATTCTTAGAGAGCATTTGCATCTTATAAGTAACTACAATGCCAAATTTCAAATTTCTTGCTCCTTTGATATAAAAAAGTCGCAATTTTTGAACATTTTTCGCTCCTGCACCCCATTGGTGTTAGTGGCACCGACATAAAATATAGCCTATGTTGGAGTAGGGATTGTCATCATCAATTTGCCACCATTACTTTTGAAATCGGTTCTGTAGTTCCAGAAATTTCATAGAAATTGTAATTTAAAATGTTTTTAGAATGCTTTTCGCTTATTTCACCCTTTTAAATTTAGATTTTTTTTAAAAATTTGTTCTTAGAGAACATTTACATCTTATAAGTGACTACAATGCCAAATTAAAAATTTCTAGCTCCTTCAGTATAAAAAAAATTGCAATTTCGCTCCTGCACCCCCCTGGGATTAGTGGCACCAACATAAAATATTGACTATGTTGGAGCAGGGATTGTCACCATCAATTTGCCTCCATCACTTTTGAAATCGGTTCTGTACTTCCAGAGATTCAATAGAAATTGTAATTTAGAATGTTTTTCGCTCATTTCACCTTTTTAAATTTTGAATTTTTTTTTTTTTTTTTTTTTTTGTTCTTAGAGAGCATTTACATCTTATAAGTAACTACAATGCCAAATTTCAAATTTTTAGCTCCTTCAGTATAAAGAAAATCGCAATTTTAGAACGTTTTTCGCTTCTGAACCCACCTGGGGTTAGTGGCACCGAGATAAAATATAGCCTATGTTGGAGCAGGGGTTGTCACCATCACTTTTGAAATCGGTTTGGTAGTTCCAGAGATTACCCCTTACAAACAAACAAGCAAAAAAACAATCTTTACTCCTTTATAATATTACAGTCTGATTCCCGCAAGGTACGAAAGAAATTCGAACGTTCGTTATGACGTCACGTGAAAACACTCTTTCGTATCGTATGCTAATTCGCATCTGGCAAAAAGTGCTATTCTGGGATCAGATTTTCGTACATACGAAAACAATTACGGATGCTATACAACGTCCGAAAAGGCGGTGATAGCCGCGACCATCGCGGAATAGCTCCTCCCAAATCCACGTCAGATATTAAGTTATAACTAATGAGAATCCGTCATATTTTAATCAAAATATTCATTATCGTATCGTAGTTTCAATAGTTGTCATAAAACTTTCAATGGCTCCGTTGTTTGTAATTAGTTTGGTGAGGATAATTTTCGTCTTATTGATAATTTAATGTTACAATTGTAATGGAATTCCTGTTATAATGAAAAGGTAGCTGTTTCAGAATGTCTGTCTATTAAATAATTAAGTGAGCTGTGTATATTTTTCGAGAAATAAAACTTTTACTGAATAAGTATTGCAATATGTATGTGTGTTTATTATAAGACACATACTTTGGCAATAATGATTCAGTTCTTACTACGACTGATTTATAGAAAGGATCCTCCAGCATCAGAGGCAAGTTTATTAGAATAGAATGTTCTATGTCATTATACAAGAAACACTTGGCAAATTTCCAGGACCTTACAGGCCTTAATAGGTAGGAAGTTAGCAACTTATATTTTAATTAGTATTTATTTAAGAACCGACTGCTTCAGGGAAAGTTTTGAGTTTTAGTATATAAAAGTATTTTTTATTATTTAGAAAAAAGAAGTTGAATGTGTGAATGTTCAAACTTAACATATACAAATGATCTTATGATTATGTTCAAAGCAGCTTTATTTTAAGCTATCAGCTTTCTTGAATTTATAGATTACTTTATTATTTATTTCATGCTTTATATAATTAATATATATTTGATATACTGCAGATTCATATATGAAAATAATATACATTGAGATTTTCTAAATCTTAACATATATTTTTTTTCCCCTTTGAAAGTTATAAAAACCAAATTAATGAAGCTCAGATTTTCAAATCATTTCTGTGAATAACTGAAGAATATTTAATTTCAGTGACATGTTCATTTTTTAATAATAAAGTATGGAAATTTTTTTTTCTGAGATAGTATACAGAAAAATGTAGTTTTGATTAAGAGAAAACCAGAAGGAAATTTGTTTATTGTTTATTCAATATTTTACAATGTAGTAGAAAGTTATGCTTTCAGAAACCAATTAAAGATTTTCTCTTTTTGACACTATTTAAAGTTTGTACGCTTCTGCAAGGGTAAACAACGAACTAAGAAGTTTATGGTGAGGGGGCCAGGTAATTACATCAATTTACTCACTACTGATGAAATAATTTTCTGATGAGATAAGAAAAAAATGTCTATATAATTTTTTATTATTATTCATTGATTATATGTCATGTTACTCCCAAATGTTAATATTTTATTGAATGTTTAGGTATATTTTACTTAGTGGGTAAAATGAGTCATCTCTTTTTAAAAATTATGAATGTGTCAGGCTGTCTAATATATTTAAAGAATAAAACATTTACATTATGAGTAGAATGTGTTTCAATAGAATACAATTCTGAATCTTAATTATTTTATTTAAAGAAACTAAAATTTGAAGCATTTGCCACATTATTTTTACTGTTATCAAAGGTATCTCCTCTAATGTGATTAAATTGGTAAATAAAACCCTCCCCCCCCCCCCCACACACACTTAAAAAAAAATTCTTTGCAAAAATGAATCATCACATGAACTGGCTTTTTTTTAATTTCATTTCTTAAATTTGCATTTTAAAAACAAATGATTAAGAAATTTATTTTATTTCTAATTACTTATTTTCATACGTCAAACAAAATGAGTAGAACTCTGTTTTTTGTTGTTGTTGTTTTTGTCTAAGATTGTGATATAAATTTAAATTAATTTAAATTATTATGTTAATTTGAGATTTCTGTGAAAAATTCTGTAAGAAATAAAATGCTTGAAAGTTAAACTTGTAGAAAGCTTTTAATCACCATTTCAATATTCCCTTCCAACCCTAATATTATATTTATATGTAAACAATGCTTATTTATTTTCATCTTATTAAAATAGGGATTGAAAGTTCCAAAAGTCAAAAGACTCATTAATGCAATTTATTTTAAATTTATAAATTCATAACTGTAATAGAAATCCATATTTTCAACTATAAACAGAATAGAAAGAATGGCTTTAATAAAACCTGCTAAAAATTTAACTTTATATCAAGTGCCAGAGCTGTTTATGCAGAGATAATCAGCAAAAGCTTTCAAAATATTATTTATTTTCATTGGTATATTAAAGTTTAATATCTTTCATATGCAAAATGCAATATTTAAAAAAAAAAAATTCAACAATTAAATCTTATTTTAACATTTGTTATTATCGCTCTCTCTCTCTCTCTCTTTTTTTTTTTTTTTTTTTTTTTTGCTATATTAATGATTATGATTACTAGAAATACACAAGTATTTCATAACAAAGCCAGTCTGATTTAGTAGAGTAGGAAATTACAAATCTGAAATACCGAATTTTTTATATTTCTTTGTTATAAAGGCCACATACAACCAATTTTTTCAATATTTATACAATTTATTCACTTATACAGAAGTCTTATCTGTTATATACAAACAGAAGGGATTTATCTAATATGAATCAGAAGCAATTTTTTAATATATCATAAACAGGCATACTAGTTCATTAGTTTTGTTTATATCATTTGATGATAAATTACACGTTCTGGGGCCCAAATTACACCAAGCTTTTTAAGAAGAATCCCGAAGAAATACAGCAGAGAAGTAACCAGTTTTTTGCTTTTATTAGTATGTTTAAAAGGTATAATTTCTTTCTTTCTTTTTTTTTTTTTTAAATTAAACTTATAAAAACATGATGAGCAGATAGAAATACTGTATTTATTTTGGATTTTAATCATATTACTAATATTTTTTTAATTAATGTTTAGGAATTTTTTTTATTATAGCTTAACTCTGTATTTGCTTATTTTGTCTTCAGCCCCTCATGCTTTGACGATTTTTTTCTTTCTTTTTAACCTTATAAAAACACCAATAAAAGCATATTTTTATTTTATTTTCCAATTTTTCATCGTTAATATTACAAGATTCATTATTGATTAATGTTATAAAACACATGAATAAAAGTTTCACATTCCTATTACATGAACATTTTTTTCCTCCCTAAAGAGGGAAGAAAACAAATTTTTATTAAAAAAACAATTCTTAGAGAATATAAACCCTAAAAATGAAATAACTTTAATCAATGATTAATAAATAACACACACATTTATATATATATATATTAATCTGAAAATTTTATTCATGTTGGGATGAAATTGATTTTGTAATTGTAGTAAAACGATTGTAACTAAAATTATGTTTTTGATTATCTTTTCATTGGTATTTTAATGTTTAGATTATCATACCACATAACATACAATATTTAAAAAAAAAAGAAAAAATCTTCAATAATTAAATTTTACCATGTATTTTTTATTCTTTTGCATGTTATTTTAAAAATATTGTAAATGCAATAAAATATTTAATAACAAAGACTTTCAGATTTAGTAACAATAGAAAATTGGGTACTTTTCGGTTAGCCGGGCACCAGTGATATATGTACATATATAAATACGTATGTATATACATAATTTATTCATACATATATGTATGTATATATATGTGTATGTGTGCCAGTGATATATATACACATGTATATATATCACTGGTGCCCGGCTAACCGAAAATTGCTACTATATTTGAAAAGATGATTTCAAGAACTTTATTCCTTTTCAAATGTATTCAAATATAATTCTGACACATTGATTAATTATTCTCTTAATAAGATTCGAAGCAGATTATAAAAGAAAAATGTAAATTTTAACTGTCCTGGAACTGCGACTTTTTTTTTTTTTTTACGTAACTGCTACATATTTAAAAAAAAAAAAAGGAAAGTTCAATAAAAAGTAAAATAAATTGATTATTGTTTCTAATTTTATTTAATGTATAATTATTGAAAAGATAAAATTTTTTAAAAAGCACAAGTTATGTAAGATAAGAACAGCAAAAGATGGATAAGGATTTAAAAAGAAAGAAAACATCTCTAACTTATCATTTATAAATTGCTGCCACTGCCACTGGCAATTGTTATTATTATTTTATCCACCACTATTTCAAAACAATGACCTTCATCACAAATGTTTGGGGTAGATTGATTTAGAAATAGTGGTAGGGAAAATAATAAAAACCACCAGTGGCAGCCCTGTTTATGTACCTTATGTATTAAATTCAAATTAATGCATTATATTAATCAGTACTTAAATTTCAAATCTTCTTTTAGACTGAGTTTTTGGCTATTCAAGTTAAAAAGTGTGTGTATATATAAAAAGTATAAAATATATAAAAAGTGTGTATAAGCTAATTAATGAATAAACAATTTGAATATATAATAATACACAAATAAAATGAAATTAAATAAAAATATTTTATTCTTCAACATTTTTCCAAAATACAAGAAAGTGGCTATATATATATATTTTTTCTAGTAGATAATACACATGTAGTTTAAAAAATTATATTATAATTAATAATTACTGCAATGAAAAAAGATGCAGCATAGGAGAAAATTTTCAGCTAAGCACTCATCAAAACCTACGGTTATATGTAAAATAACTAAATAAAATCGCATTTTAATAGCATGTATTTCTTGAAACAAGTATTATGTTTAAAAAATATGCAGCACATAACAATTTAATTAGTAGCTCTTTGTGTAAAGACATAAGAAGAGAATCAATTCCAACCCCCCAGAATTTTGAAGCTTTAAATATTTTTTTTTTTTTTAACTTTGACAAATGATGTTTAAATTTACTTAACACATGTGACTTAAAATAGTTAAACACTTAGAGAGAGTAGTTATATTTGAATGTAAAAGTGCTTTTTATATATTATAATAGTAATCATCATCAATTTATTGCCCCCCTCCCCCACTTCCAAGGATTTTGCTCAATTGATACCAATGCTATGAGAATATCCTAGGTACTTCTAATTATTAAATATATATATATATATTAAATGTTTAAAAGATATCCTCTAATGGTCGAAATAAATATTTCAAGTAAACTGCTTGTTATCTCAAAATTAAATTGAGGTTGCAAAAAACATTAAAAATCTGTACATTACTAACATAACATTATAAAATTGTAACTAAAATGTGATTCTCAAGTGATCATGACATTCATATAATCTTTTCACAACTAAAAATAATTCATTAATATATGTTACAATTCATATTTATCTACTCTAGATGGGTACCAAAACTTTTTATATTCAAACATGTGTCTTTATAAACATACACAATTTTTATTTGATAAATATATGCACCTTTAATTCCTGCAATCCATGGTTCATATTAATCTACCTTTAAAAAGAATACTACAACTTTAAAATCATCTTCCACCTGCCTTTAAATATACAAGCAATTTTTAGAATATACGTAATTTATTTAATAATTAAATAAAAGTTTTTTATTAGCAAAATTCAGACAATTGCAAGCAAAATATCGTAATAAATACTTTTAGTATATTTTGTTAATATTTTGCTTAAAAACTATGTGCGTCACAAATGGGATAAAAGAGTCTTAATATTGAAAAATATTAGAAACTTTCTTATTAAAATGCCTTATCAACTGTAAACAATCACAAAAGTTGTGTACGAAAAGGGCTTTTCACCTACTTTGAGAGGGTGAAATCAACGTCCGAAATTTTGTAAACATTCGAAATAATATTTCGCACGTAACTTTTCACCAAGTACGAAAAGAAGTGCCCCAGAATACCGTTTTTCGTAGAGGAGGCAACGATGACATCAAAGTGATGTCACGGAGGGGGACGTTCCGCCGAATTTTCGCATTCCGCCGATGCCGGAATTCGAGTGCTAGTATAGATTGGACTAGTGCATTTTCTAGGTGTCAAAATCACAATAATACCTTTCAACAAAAACTTGCATGGCGATATCAAATTGATTATTGTGAACTGCAGTAGGAGCGATTCTTTAAGTTTGACATTCCAAAAGGGCAAAAAAAACCCTCTATATTAATATTTTTCATTAATACATGTTTTTAAAAAATATATATAATGTAATATTGTATAATCTCTATAATAAAACCGTAAGTCATGTGACTGTCATCAACAGTTCCGGGATGCCCGCTTCACTTTTTCATATGCCAGGCGGCCATTTTTATTCAAAATTATTTTTTCGAATAAAACTGCATAAAAATTACGTTTTTAGAAAGATCGTTCAAAATAAATTAATATTTGAGAGATGACTTATTTTCAATTAAGTATATATTCTGCAATAATTTCAGTTAAAATTAGGTTCACAGTTCAAATTCTCTATCCATGAAAGTAAACAAAAAAAAAAAAAAAAGATTCATTCATTGTGAACGTTTAAAATATTAAACCATGAATTTTTGGACCGCTGCCTGGTATAAAAAAAAATAATTCGCACCATTGAGACAGTCAGAGTTTACCATAATTCTGTTCTGTACAACTCAACTCCCTTCCGGATATTTTCTTGACGTAAGTTGAACTCATGTAATAATATTTAATGGATCAAATTTCGAAATGAATTGTCAGCTTTTATTTTTCGCGTGTTCAAATTAGAAACGATACTTTAATTTTGAAATCAAATGTTTTGATTTATATTATTTCTTATTTATCTATTTTCTATTTTAAAGAAAAATGTGAACGTCATGTATTTTAAATTGGAACAGCTGTCACGGACGCACCGGGGTTGGCACCATTTTGGCGAGAAAATCCCATTTTCAGGTACCTATTAGAGATTACTAAAACAGCATGTACTTTTATTTTATTATGAAATAGTTTATTTTATATTAAAAAACACAATTTTATTATAAAACACACACAATGATTAATTTATTATAAAGTGGGTTAAGCAGTTTTTGTCAAGAAAGATGAAATACATAACAAAAAATATGCGAAATGCTACCACGATCGCAAAAGTTCTTGATTTGTCTATTAGATTTTTCCGGTTTGGCGAAGGATTAAGGAAAAAAATAAATTATGAAGAAAAATAATTTGTTACAATGCTTAACATACATTTAAGAGCAACCAAACTGGTCGCCAGTGGCGGCGCTAGTTGCAAAAATAATAGATCTGTTGTGCTATGAAAACAGTCTATTTTTCATTCCCTGAGTGATGTTGAGTTATTGAAGAGTCAGTGAATTTGGCTTTAATCCATTTTCGGCCAAAGGCGCGTAAACGCACCATTTCAATAAATATTTTTTCATTAACACTGTGACGTATATTTTTCGCTAATTTAATTTTTCTGCTATTTTTAAGGGTTCTGGAGACATCTATAAAATATTAGTAATTAAATTGAAATAATCGCTTTCTGATGAGAAATTTTCAAAATACGCTGTTTTTTTACTTGAAACGGTTATTGACAAATTCGACTTTTTGAAAATGTATAATTATTCCACTTGAGATTAATCATATGTTTTTTATAATAGAGTAAAGTTGCGAGTTCTGTAAATAAAATAAAAATAAAACAAATGCCATAAGAAAACTTAAAATTCTTTATTTAAATTTAATGGTAAATTATTTATAATAAATTAATAATGGTAACGTCAAATTAAATAAAATATTATTTTTCATGCACGAAACTTTTTTGATGTCTTAATGAATGTAATTTAAGCAAATTTCAATGCAAATACCACATTTAATAAAATTTCTATGCTTGGCCTAAAATGGGTTAATCTCTCTCTTAGATATAGACTTGAGCTCAATATGTCAGTTATAAAATAAGACTTTTTTTTTTTTGAGAAAAAAGTGAAATTTTCCAAATTATAGTTTCTTAACCCTTTCCGGCACGGAGTAAGTCTGTTTGTAAAATGAAGTAATAGACTGACACCAGAATTTACAAACGAATTCATTATACAATAAAAACTTGCTTATTTTCCGGTACTTAATAAAAGGAAAATTTTAATTAAATATTCTTGGTGCCGTTTGTCGGTTTCGGAATTAAAATTAGGTGTCCTTTTTTGTGGACACCGCCCGTTAAAGGGTTAAACAGAAATCTATGGAAATTTCATGAAACGAAATAGGAAAACATTTATTTTTCTGTCATAGCAAAACAACCCCAATTTAAACTGAAGTATTTCCAATTTAGGTCCCCATTTTTAAAACCCCGGAATGCTTTTCCCAGTATGAATAAGGGATCATTAAAAAAAAAAAAAAAAAAAAAAAATTCCACATTGTCACTCAAACATTTCAATACAATTGTGTTAAAATGTTTGAATCTCGAAAGGATGGAATGTTTCTGGCAGTCAAAATTGGATCATTCTTAAAAGGAAACTTGCTTTTTCCTTCATGGCATTAAAATGTTTTACCATGATTGTGTCTTAACAATAGCATATTAATCAAGTTTTAATGTACTAAACAGAAAAAAAAAAGATTACTATTTGAAAATGATTTACTCTGAATTAGCTTTCTGTATGTACAGATTAAAGTGTCATTTTCTGCAGAAGGTGAAAAAATATATGCAATTTTAATAAAAGTAAAAGTTGTGTTTATAAAAACTCTTTAATAAGCATTTAATGTTTATTCTAAAAATCATGTCTAACTTCCTGACTGCAAATTCAAGTAGTTCCAAATGAATTTCTTGTTACAATATGCTAATTTGGCTTGGGCCCCAATTATTGAAAATTCACAGCTTTAATTTACACTTCATAGAAAGTGCAAACTAGTGAATTTATTAAAATATTACAATTTTTGTTTGTTTCTTTTTTAAGATATGACATCAGGAAAGAAAGATAAAAGCATTATTTAAACCAGGGATTCTCAAACTTTTATGACGTACCACTAAATTGAAGTTCATACTTCCTGTATCACCAGACATCAAACATAATGCTAATAAAGGAAAAACTGCAAAAGTTGAACTTCTCATATTTTGTTCGATTTCAAATAACTTTACTGTAGTAAAAACAGATTTCCGTGAGATAGAAACTTACATATTTGGTACAGAAGAAGGAAAAATTTTCAATTGACAGATTTAAATAAATAATGAATTATGTTTAAAAAAAAACTTCAACACTGAAATAACCAATACAAAATAAACAAGAACGAAAAAGCATAGATTATGTAACACTTTCCAACACTTCCAAAATAATTTTGAAAATCTTTACCGTAAGGTGTAAGATGATATCCAACTAAACAATTTTGAAAAACGCATAATATATTTAAAAATCCAATTTCAGGAATGACCAACAATATTCGGAAAAATATCCGAATATACATGTTTTCTTATAACTGTGTCCCTGTAAATGAACATTGAATGCTATGCAAGCCATATTCTATAGTAAGACTCTTACAGTATACCTGAGTGATACATATCAATTTCATTTTCAATACCGAGCATGTCATAGTAAACATCCTTAACATATATCAATTTCATGGTATATTTACGTGAGTTAGAGCACAGACAGGTAAAATCGAATTCATATTATGTTGGAAGGTGTTAAAAAACAGGGAAAAGGTTAATGAATTTGATGTGCACCTGTCGGACAGCTGTGTTAGTTATAGAGTATCAATGCTTGGAATGTAACAGAGAAAGAAAGGACTATCTCCATTACAGGGTTCATACTCATTTCCCCGAAAAAAAATCCCCTGATGTATTTTCCAGGATGAATAATTTTCTCATGTTGACAATTAACGACATTTTTTAAAACTTAGTAAGTATTCCTCCCCCCCCCCCCCCCCCCCCCCCAATAAAAATAAATAAATAAACTGGTATCTCAATGGATGTTGTTGTACGTTAGAAGACATGGCTAGTTTACGATTCAATATCTCCCGAGGTTTGAAGGTGTATCTTAGTTTAATTGCATTATGACATTGTGAAGCATGCGAATAGCAGCGAGTGCCCTCATTTCCCAGAGTAGCCGATCGTTTTGCCAAATTTTCCGAGGTTTTTGGTATTTTTTAGAAAATCCTCTGATTTTTAAAACACAAAATTTATTCCCTGATTCCCAGGTTTCCCCTGATGAGTATGAAACCTGCATTACTAACTGATGGGGGGGGGAAGTTAGGTATTAGTGGATTGTACCATCCTCATATTTTCAGGACAGTCTAAAATTTATCTCCTACAAGGCTAGCACTAGGATTTTTCAAAATTTTAGGGAGGAATTTTAGGAATTTTTTTCCAAATTTTAGGGGCATTTGCGATATTTTTAACATTACAAGTATGTAATAACAGTATTTTCGTGCTAGTCAGGCACATGTGGTACACTGCCAAAGAATATTCCCATCATTCCAATGAATTCAGCCCTTGTTCCATGTGCTTGTGCTGTTTGTTGCGAATGAGGGCATTTAAATTTGCACAATAATCGGCTTCATATTAGGGTCATTCCATGTCAAATCAACACAATTTTCTACAAAAATTTACCTTACCCTCACAGATTTTGATGAAATTTAGTGCATAGTTACTTTTCATATAGATAGAGAAAAACACCAAATTTTATCAAAAAATATCCATCCGTTTTGAAAATATAGCCCCTTGAATGTTCAAAAAACCTTGACAGACCAATTTTTAAAATGACCTAGAAACCTTCCTAATTAAGCTAGAGAGATAAAATTGATGCCATTTTACAGCAATTTTCAAGACCTTTTCAATGATATATAACACAATTAGGGCTTAGAAAAATTTATTTTCATAAAATTTAAATTTAAAATTTGAATTTTTCAAAATGCGCCGCTTCAAAAATTTTCAAACTTTTTTAAATAATACTTTATTATTTAAATAATACTGTATTACTTTATTTAGTTCTGAAATGATTGTATGAGTTTGAAAGTGGGATCTTTATGGGTTCATGTTAAAATATTGCATTGAATACATCATTCCTGATTAGAAAACACTTAATTACTTAATACAATATGTTTTAAAGCCTAGAAAATATAGAAAAAAAACATAATAATGTATTTAAGATGTGAAAGTAATCATATTTGCTTTGTATAATATCAAATACATTATTATAAGTGCATGTATTTATTGCTTGAAATCCTTGCGTATTTCATTTATTTTTAAATTTTCATTTTATACCTACCATATTATTAAAATGATTGCAAAGATCATAATTAAATATATTTTAATTATATTATTTATTGAATTTAAGATTATAAAATTAATTACACTGCATCTTGAAAGTTTTATTACAAAATCTTTCCAATCAGAATTCAACAGGGCTGTACATGCTTTGCAAACCAAAACAGTCTTCTACAGAACAGTGCATGTCAAGATATGTTTTGTTAGCCAGACTATCAGTCTCCCTAATTTTCTAATTCAGTCTGTAAGCTGATAAGCTCTGTCAGATGTGTTTGATTTCTGCTGAGATTTATACAACTAATGAACATATTGAATTTTCTAATTTTTGTAATATAGTATCTTTTAGAAAGTTAAATATTTATTTTTTAAACTTAAAATATTTTGTATATACTTAAAATTAATATATATTTTTTTAATATTAAAAATTGCTTATTCAATTAAAATATAATATAAATATCATGTAAAAAGATTAATCTTGTATGAAATTTAAAATATGGCTGATCAAAGGCATTTTACTGGACAGTGTTTCAATCCATTTAAGAAAAATAATCACAGAATAAGAGACAAAAGCAAATTAAGGGATGTTACAGACTGGATGATAGATCATTACAAAGATGTGCCAAAAACAGCAAAAGTCTGCCATTCTTGTAGAAAACAGCTGTATCATTTGAAAAAGAATGAATTAGACCAAAAATCTGAAGAAAATGAAGATTCTGAAAGTTTAGATGTAGATCCAAATTTTACTCCAAAGTCTGAAATTGTTAAAACTCTTAATGTCTCTCTGTCAAAGTGGAACTCATACAGTTTGTGTATGCACTACCCATCAAAATATGAAATTGATGATTGAAAATGCTAAACTTGATGCATTAACTGATGGTAAATTAAAAACATATAAACATTGCCTTGCTAAAATATTATGTAATCCTGCTTCAATAGCTTGTTACTTGGGAGAATGTTCATCTTGTCCTGGAAGTGGAGAAATTAAAGACATGTTAGAAAATTCATTTGACGAGAACATGGTTGAAAAAGTAACTTTTCGACAATGGATTTCTGTTGATAGGTGTAATTTAGAAACTCTAGAGAAATCCGCAACAGAATTTATTGATCTGTTTTGTGAAAAGCTTTTTGTTCTTGCTCGGCATGATTTTATTGCTAAGCAGCAAACTTCATTTATTAATGAAATCAAGAACAATTTGATAGATTCAGAATATGTTGTAATGTGTGACTTTTCTGAAAACTACACGTTTATTTTACAAGATGAGGTCCAAAGCTATCACTGGACCAGTGAACAAGCCACTGTCCACCCTTTTGTGATTTATTACAACAGTGAAGGAAAGATTAAACATCAGAGTTTAGTTGTAATATCTGAATACTTAGAACATAACACAATAGCAGTGTATTGCTTCCAGAGAAAAATGATTGATTTTTTGAAAGGATCTTTTATTATTCTGACGGTTCAGCTGCCCAATACAAAAACAAGAAGAATTTCACCAACTTGTGTTTCCACAAAAACGATTTTAATATTGAAGCTGAGTGGCAC
Source organism: Maratus michaelseni (assembly GCA_963931845.1). Classification (NCBI taxonomy): domain Eukaryota; kingdom Metazoa; phylum Arthropoda; class Arachnida; order Araneae; family Salticidae; genus Maratus; species Maratus michaelseni. The sequence goes on from OZ007600.1 coordinate 200,844,541, forward strand.
TTTTCAGCCACTGCACATGGTAAAGGACCGTGTGATGGTGTTGGTGGAACAGTAAAGAGGTTAGCGTTAGCAGCTAGGGCAAGCTTACAGCGCCCATCTGAAAATCAAATTATGACACCAATGCAGTTGTACCAATGGGCTGTAGAAAATATTCCATCTGTAAATTTTTTATATGTCACTCAAGACGAATACATCGATACAGAAAATTTTCTAGTAAATCGTCTCAATAAATCCATTACTATTAAAGGTACACAGAAATTACATGGATTTATTCCTGTAGCCTCAAGTACATCAAAAATTAAAGTTAAGACATTTTCTCATGCATCTGAATCGGTTATTGAGAAAGTATTCTTATTGGAAGACAGACTTCAACTTTCAGAAGTAAGAGGTTATGTATGTGTTTTATATGAACATAACTGGTGGCTTGCATATGTGCTGGCAAAAAATGAAACTGATGATGAAGTCAAAGTGTCTTTTCTACATCCAGCAGGACCTTCACCTTCTTTTTCTTACCCAAGTAGGCCAGATATACTGTGGATATCATTCAAATCGTATCTTTAGTAAACCCTACAACTCCAACAGGGAGAGTATACAGATTGTCAGAAAATGAAGTTTTACAAATAAATAAAATGTGCAATAACTTCAAGCAATAAATATATGATCTGATAATTTGCTATTTATACAAGACCAATGTAATTATGTTCATATCTTAAATAAATTTATTTAACCAGCAATGAATTATATGAAATCATTGAAATATTCTAACTTGGGAACACATCATTACACAATTTTCAAATATATATATATATATATATATGTGATTAATCTCAAATAAATTATTTTTTTTAATGTTTTCTAGGCTTTAACAGATATATTAAGTAAATAATGTGTTTTTTAATCAGGAATGCCGTATTCAATGCAATATTTTAACATGAACCCATAAAGATCCCACTTTCAAACTATAACAATCATTTCAGAACTAAATAAAGTATTATTTAAAAAATTTTTGAAGCGGCGCATTTTGAAAAATTCAAATTTTAAATTTAAATTATGAAAATAAATTTTTCTAAGCCCTAATTGTGTTATATATCATTGAAAAGGTCTTGAAAATTGCTGTAAAATGGCATCAATTTTATCTCTCTAGCTTAATTAGAAAAGTTTCTGGGTCATTTTGAAAATTGGTCTGTCAAGGTTTTTTGACTGATTTTTTTAACATTCACAGGGCTATATTTTCAAAACGGGTTCATATTTTGGATAACATTTGGTGTTTTTCTCTATCTATATGAAAAGTAACTATGTGCCAAATTTCATTCAAATTTGAAATGGTGAAGTAAAATCAGTGTGTTGATTTGACATGGAATGACCCATTACAAACAGTTTTGACAGCTTATACTTACTGCAATTATGCATTTTTTCGAGATTCTTTCATGAAATTGGCCTTATTTGCACGATGTATTGACAAAATTCCACGTTTTTTTCGCGACCATTTGACGGAATTCACATTTTTTCGTGATCCTTTGATGAAATTCACATTTTTCTGCAATCTTTTGACAAAATTTGCGATTCTTAGATGAAATTTGCATTTTTTCCGCAATCTTTTGACGAAATTTGTATTTTTGTGCGATCGTTTGACGAAATTCGCCTTATATGCACGAATGATTGACAAAATTTCGCGATCCTTCAACGAAATTGGCGTTTTTCCCCCACAACTGTTTGATGAAATTCACGTTTTTCCTGCGATTCTTAGACGAAATTATCTTTTTTCCTTGATTTTTGGATGAAATTGGAGGGGTTTTTCACGATTTTTTTTAAAATCGAAATTCACGTTTATTCCATGATCTTTTTAAGAAATTCTAGTCCCCCCCACCCCCGAGATGTTTTTAAAAAATTTACAATTCTTTGAAGAAATTAGTGTTTGTCGCGATCCTTAGATGAACTTTGGGTTCTTTTTTCAGGATTGTTTGTCGAAATTAGCTTTTTTTCCCCCACGATATCCTTGGATGAAATTTAAGTTTTTTCCCCTATTCTTTGTTGAAATTTGCTTTTTTCCGCAATCTTTGGACGAAATTTGCATTGTTTTAGTGTTCTTTTGACGAAATTTGCGTTATTTTAGCAATCTTTTGACAAAATACGTGTCTTTTTCAGTGACCATTTGTCAAAATTCGCGATATTTTTCGGTGAAATTTTGTCAATCTCGAATTTTTAGGAACAAGAAGAAAACTTTAGGAGAATTTTAGGGGATAAAATAATAGTTAGGAAATTTAGGAATTTTAGGGGGAATGCTAGCCTTGCTCCTAGGTAATTTTTTTTACTGGTGTAAAAGAAAATACCTCAATAAATTTGTTTATCTTGGAGCAAAACCATAAAAAACTTATATGTTGAAACAGCAAAAAAAGAAAAAAAAAAAAAAACCTTAATAAAAATCACCATTTTAAAAATTCAATAAAAAATATCCAACATTAATTTAAACTTGCGATAGACATATCGTTAAATGACAAAAAAAAGTCTTTAATTTGAATAAAAATATTCAAAAGAATTTATATATAGTCTTAATTTTAGGACAATGAGGAAATATGGGTTAAGGACATCGCTTAATATGTACTACTACTCACTGGATAATGCAGACAGTTGTTTGACATATTGATAGTTTAAAATCTAAATGTTTTCGAAAGCAAAATTTGGTATAACTTTGGCTATTGAGAGATTAATAGGGGTAAAAGGATCATTTAATCAACTTTTGCAAAGAAATGCGAGAGATTACTTTAATTAAGGTAAAATTATGCAAGTAAAAAAATTTCGTTTGTCCGGAGCAATTTATTTTTTTGTATTAACAAATTGTCATTGGCTTATTTTTTACTATAATTAAAGAAAAATTGGTAACCTTTTTAGTTTCTGTCAAAAACTGAATTCAACGTATTGAACATAATGGTTTATTTTATTCCTTACATTGTTTAATGCTGACGAAAAACAGCCTCCTTAGAAGTCTGCACTAACAAGAGTTCTCTCTCTATAATTAAATACAGAGTGGCCCGGTATACAGAAGTACAAATCCTAATATTATTATAAATCCGATTGTGTGCAAATATTAGGCTGAAGCCAGCGTTAAAATGGAGCATTTAATGATCCTGTATCTTCGCATATAGGTTGATTATAACCCTTAAATGAATATAGGCTGGTTTTTGTTTATTTTATTCAAATATTTTCCTTAATAATTCAAAATTTTGTTATTTTCATATAGAATAAATGGACATTTTTTCATATAATATTTTAAAATGGTTAAATTTTCTTTACCGTTACTAATACTTTATCGTTGCCACTAAATCAAATCTCGGAATAATTTTCACTCAACAATTTAGTTTCAATTGAAAAATTATCACGTGAAAAATGAAATAAAAAATTAAAAAGAAGATTGAATAATACTATTACAGGGGTGATTGTGAGTTCGTGAAAAAAAATACCTGAAATTTTAGCGAGAAAACGTTTCCGTATGAAGAGAGCATATAATTTATTACAGGGAGGTTAAATTATGGAAAGTATGAATTCTAATTAGGTTTGACAATCATATGAAATTGATATTTTAGTCTTATTTTATGAATTTAACTATCAGAAAAACCTGAATTTCGGTACTGAAAATGAAAAAAATACCTGAATTCAGGAATATAACCTGAACACAATCACCCCTGCTATTAGAAATAAAAGTTTAATTTTTTTTAGTTTTTGATAGTAATACAATGTTTCAATATGCGTGACCATAGGAAACAGGCGAATATGACGTCATACATTAGAAAATAAACACAACATACTGAACATTCAATAGTTCACAGGAGGTGTTATTCCTACTATTCTGTATTTACTATTTTTAAGTAAATATTTGTACTTCTGCATATCGGGCCTCTTATCTTGGCCACTCTATAATCAAGGGTCGATCCAGACAAAATTTGGGATCCCTTCACAAAATTCCTCTTAATAAAATAAGCCCCTTCCAAAATGCCAATTCATTATTATTTTTAAATGTGTAATTTGCAAATGAAACAAGTTTACCACAAATGAAAACTTTAGCTGAAGGACTTAAAGAAGTTATTAAAAAATGCTTGGTTCAAATTTGAGTAACTGAATTTCATCTTTCATTACAAAATGTTATTTTTCACAAAAATAACTTTCTTTCCACAAAATAGGCCCCAATTAAAAAAAACCCCTGCATCGACCCCTGATAATAAAACTCAATGTGACGATTCAGGTGTGAACCTATCTTACCATTTGGCGATAAGAGGGAGCCATGTCATGCTCAATTTTGATTGGAGATATGTATGAGAAAACTTATCAGCCTAAATACAAATATCTTGTCTCAAATCGCCTATGATCAGCATAATTTTCCATAAAACATTCAAAAACTAACAAAATTTCAATGATTTGTGCAATTGACAAACCATTTCAGAAATAATATTTAATTTTGCTAATGTAAAGTGTAGAGTTTATACATTAATTTTTTTTTTAAATGCCTCTTGCAGTATTAATATTTAAATTTTGTGTATCAAGTTTAATCTTGCTAAATGTATAAAAACAAAAATCAAAGCCTTTGACATCATTTGCATATGAACCAATGAAATAAGTTTAAGTAAACTTCTTTTAGACAACTCATAAACATAGTCTTGTTTGTATGTTTCAGGTTTCTATGCATAATTTATTTTGATGAATCATCAATCCATTTTTTTTTCTACAAATTTAATTACTTTACAGCATAGCATAATTTTACACTGTTCAATAGGGTATAAAATGTACTTTCAGATGCAATGTGCTTGAAAACTTATTTCAATTTACTGGCTTTTTATGATTTTTAAACCAAACAGCTCGATTATGGTACATTAACACGTTTGCACCTAAATACAATATAAATAGTTCAGCGTCTTCCGGCTAAGATACCATAACAAAATCGAGACTTCATAATAACACTGCCTTTATACTAATTATGAAAGATCTGTAATTTTCCCTCTGTTCTGTCATCTTATTTACATAAGATTTGCAAGTGTTCAAAATAAGGTAAAAATTAAGATTATGTTAAAACAAAACTTATTTTTAATTTTATTACAAAATTAAATTTTTGTTTGGGAAAATGTCTCATTTATTCAGTGAAGAAGAAATGGTGTAGATATACTTTTAAGGCTGTTCTCAAATCCAAACTGCTTACTATGACACTTTTTTTAAAAATCCATTTTTGTTCGCAAATGTATCAAATTCGCACATGCTCTTATTGAGAAATTTTGTAATAGAAATACATCCAGAAAATACTGTCAAAGTCTGCATTTTGAACTGAAGTCTGGTTGTGGCAACATGGGAAAGGCGAAAAATGTCTGGTCACACACAAAACACTCATTTTAAGGAAAAATTTATTTTGATTCTAAATTGCTTCAATAGTCAGGCATGCCAATTTTACTTCTTTGTGTTTAAAAATGAGTAAGAATGTGGAACTCCCTTGGGGAGTTCGGTGGTCTAACAAGGAAGGTCTCCTTAAAGCTCATACTCAGAATATTTTGAAAAAAAAAAAAAATGCTAATGGAAGGATTCATGAACGCAATGAAGGATCGGTCAAATTTAACTGCGGAATCCCAGTAGAAAATATGCAAAAAAATAAAATACTTTCGAGTATTTTGCGCAAAAAGACATGATTTGGCGAGCAACACCTTTTTCGCATCAAATGCAAGCGATTTTAATGCATTTCGAAACTTCTTTTTTAAGCGAGTGTTTAAATGCGTAGTACTTTATGAATTTAAACAAACTATAAATAGTGTATTCTTTTTTCCATATGCTTAAATAAAATATATAGAAATTGCATATTGCTAAAGTTTTTTTTATTTATTCACGGTTTCGTCGGCTGGATAAGTTAAAAGTGTATTTTAACAGCTACTGACTGTAAGAACACTCTCGGGATTATTTCAATAAGTCATTGTTTCCACGGTAACAAGAATTTTCTCTTGTTGTCTCCGACACTAACAATAGAGGTCAAATTGGACTCAAAATCAGACAATTTTTAGTTTGAAGCCTTTTTAATCAATTTAAATTTTGTTCTAAACCGTAGAATACAATTGTTAATTTTCTGTAGATGAACATATAAATGTATATGGCAAAACTGTAGTTATAAAAATGAATTAAAAGTAATCTGTAATTTTTTCTGTAAAATTTTCTGAGTATGCGCTTATGGACACCTTCCTTGTAAGATATTTTAAATATCTGATCTGAACTGGGTGTAATGATGCAGCATTAGTTAACTTTATGGCCTGAGTTACTCCATGGTTATGAATATGGAAATAAGCATCCAAGTAAAAATAAAAGCAAAGTGCATAGTTTGAAAGAATACATAAAAATTGAATGATGGCGTTTCAAACATCACAGATCGTGTAATTGTAGAATATTCTTATTTGCTTTGATAAGGATTTGATGGACCCAAAACATTTCAAGTCTTTTAAACTTATTTCTGTTTACAAAGTTTTTATTTTACACCTTTTAGCAATTAAAAGAAATATATTATACTATATGGCTTTATAATTTGTTATGTATTTGTAATGGTGTAAATGCAAAGTTATTGAACGAATGGTTAATTTTCTTTCTATATTTTGTTTAATACAAATGATAAAAATATTATGTCTCAGCCAATAGATTAATTTTGTTACTATATCATTTCAAATGCCCTTACTCTCTTCCACTTTATCGTGATATAACAGCAATATCAATTTTTGATAAATTGAGATATTAAATTTCTGATATCATCCAATACTATCTTTCATTATAACATTGTAAAAATGCAATGCTATTAGATTCCAAATCATTCCAGTAGTCATGCCTTAACAATTTCGTGCTTTTACATCTAAAATAAGTTTGTGAATGTGTCAGAATGTTCCGTGTTGTTGAGTGGGTAAAAATATTTTCTTTGAGAACAGCCTTAATGCTAAAAATCATTTGCACAGTTGGAATAATTGTCCTCCTTGAATTAAGATCAGATTTCTCGCCCATGTCTATTTACATGGCTGTTTTATTTTCTTCCAATGGTAAAATTTCCAGATGTTTGTTCTCTCTCTTTTTTTTTTTTTTTAGGTGGCTGTACAATATGAGGGACTACTGTATATCCAAACTATGAGACAGAATCAAAAATAAAATTCATGCAGTTGTACATGTATTTAGGTCAATTTTAAGTTTCTTTTTTATCAGTTTTTTTTTTTTTTTAACATCAAATTGTGTAAGAATAACTAGACCACTATATATGACACACATTAAACAGGGTCAACTCAAAATATAAGTATCAGAAGAAGAAAAATCAAATTCTTCTAAGTAACAAATCAACAGTACAACAATGTTCTCTGAGACAGTATTCTAGAATTATTGGCTGCAGATTAAATTCTGCATTCTTCTAAAAGTGAGGTATACATAGCAATCCCAAATGATTATTTAACAAATGTGTGCCTTGAGAGAGAGAGAAAAAAAAAAAAAACGACACAAGTTTCATTTTTGAGTTTATTTTCATTAAGTTTACACATTTAAAACCTTAACTTCTGGAAAAACCACCTGCTTTTGCCAGTCTTGTACCTGAAAATAAACAAACAAATATGTTGTAGCACTTGTGTTTTAATATATACAATGACAAACACCAATTTATTGAACAATTACATAATAAATTTATTCATATAGGAATTCCAGAAAAGATTGTTAAATTTTATAAATTATTTTGTGGAAACAGAAATGGGAAGGAGAGGATAACTAAGTCTATTTGCTAATCATAATTATGCAATAATTTCCATATTGATCGGGAGGTTTTCAGCTCGAATCATTGATTCAATATATAAAATCATTAAATGCACCCATTCCAGGGTCAAATCTCTTCTTAACACTTTACCGACCGGTCGTCGATTAATCGACGTTTACTCCCCAGCGCTTACCGACCAGTCGTCGATTAATCGACTTTTGATCTTTCTGTTATATTTGGTTAGGTTACATTGACAAGTAGCAAGCATTCTTTATTAAGATAATCGGTGCTTTTTTTATAAGCTTTAGCCCTTTAGAACAGGTTTCGCTTGTAAATACTGCAACGTCCCATTACACAAAGGTGACTGTTTCGAGCGCTATCATAGTTAAAATATTAAAAACTTTTTTCGACAAATATTGTTATATGGATTGTGGTATATTTTATGTAAATAATAAACTGAAAATGATTGTAATAGATAAAATAAATATTGTTTAACACTAATATGATTAACCCCTTCACGATGAGCATCCTTTACAGAATTTTTAACCTTTTACCACCGGTTTTTCAAAACAGAAAATTTCACCTAATTGAATCCCAGAAATGCTGAGATTTAATGAGGCAAATCTTACATTAAAAAATAACTGGTGGGAATAATCAAGGATTCTGAGCATCTTATACGTCACGTATACGTGTCGCTCGTCCCCAAAGGGGTTGTAAAAGATTTTATTAAAATTCGGTATCCTAGAATAACACGAAGCGTACAATTTTACCAGAGTTTAAGAAAAGCGCATATAATCCCGCGCGCCAGTCTAGGCCGAAACCAAGCCGGTGTCTCGGACGATCTGCGGCTGACCGGGCAGTGAAAGGGCATAGTATGTTCGAACCGCTACCGGTCGGTAAAGTGTTAATATTGAATTATGCTATCATACTTCCCAAAAATTAGCTATCAAATTTCTCAAACCCTCAGGAAATTTGATTAAGTAACCTATATTCCTTTTAATAAAATTAAAATTTACAAATATCAAGCATACAATAGACAAGTTTTCTGTGTGGGAGATTAATAAAGGGCTTTTTTAAAATTTTACGAATCTCCCCTTGCATTTTAAGCGCAATTGAAGCCACTAAACTATTTTGACCAATATCTTGCATACATATCTAATTACTGTTTTAAAATCTGATTTTGGTGACTAGGGACAACAGTACTAATATCGCTCTGATTTTCTAGTTTTTGAAATTGATTTGTTTTTAATCTAGTATTAAATTTCAGAAGAAATTCCACTTCTGGATATCTCGAATGTTTCATAGCACAAACACTTAGCAAAATATATTACATCGACATTTTCCTATTAACAGGGCTGCCACTGCCAAATGGCATAAAAAATAGTTGCTTTAGTAGCCTACAATGAAAACAATAGTAGCCAAAATAGTAGCATTTGCACAAAAATAGTAGCCAAAATAGTTGCATGTTTACTTAAGAAAAGAGGGGCAAGAATCCTTATTTCCCATAAAAATAAAAACATCATGAAAATCCACATTTTCCCCTACCATCCAAATTTTTTACTTTTTGTAATTTAATTATAAAATCACACATACACAAACGGAAAGAAAGAATGAAGAAATTTTTTTAATTATAATCTGAGATATACGATCAGAATGCAGTTTCGTTTTCCCAAACTAAATTGAATATATTCTTATCTTGTGCTTGAGCATTACTGTGAGGTAACTAAAAACAATACAATTTTTATTGCATGTTATTAGCTGCAATTTTAATTCCATTTTGTAAACAAAAATTAACTGAACCAATAAAAAGTGGTTTTATCAAAAAAGGATGCATTTGATAAAGAAAATACAAAGCATACTAATCTATTCTTTAGAAGAAATTTTTGTAAAATAAAATAGCAAAATCGTCCGAAAAAAATAAAGTTTGATTTTATAGACATCAATGGGCCAAATAAAGCTATCTAAGTAAGAAAGGCAATTGAAAAACTGTGATAGAAAACAAGGTTTTCTTATTTCTAAGTAGCATTTATTTGCTCGTTTATTAATTTAAATTTTTGGAATGAAGCATTTACAGGGCTGCCACTGCCTAATGACACTGAAAATAGTAGCTTTAGTAGCCTACAAAGAAAGAAATAGTAGCCAAAATAGTAGCATTTGTACAAAAATAGTAGCCAAAATAGTCGCATACTTACCTAAAAAAAGGACAATATTAAAAAGTTTCCATAATAACTGAAGGGTCTTTATGAATGTCCACATCTTATTTCAGTGTTTATGTTTCTGCCCAAGTCACTTTTTATACTTTTATTATAAAAAAAAATACACATTTCTATAAAAATGAATATGATATGAATGAAAAAATGCTACGAATTGTGTAAACAGTTCTGAACTCTCCTTAATAAATATAGACGCCAACATTGTAAAAACTACATCAGGAGTAAAATAGTTACATTTCAGGAGTTTTGGACATCCATCAGGAGTAAAATTTAAGCAATTCAGGAGTCGTTTCAGGAGTCATACGAGTGTTTTGAAGATATACTTTTTTAATAGTTCGGCGTCATTTCGAAGATCAATAATGATAAATAAACTAATTTTGCAAAATTTTTGTGAAAATGAACTTGGTAAACAAAATAAAGAATAAAATAAGAGTCCTCAGCTTTGAAAGATAAACTAGGAATCTGTGTAGGAAAATTGATTCCACAGGGTTTTGAAGTTTTTTCTGAATATATGGAAAAAAAAATATTCTGAAAAAAAATTCGCCGTTTTTTTAAGATCTTTTGACCAAATTTGCCGTTTTTTCAAGATCCTTGGACGAAATTTGCCGTTTTTTCGAAATCCATCGACGAAATTTACCGTTTTTTCGATATCCTTCGACGAAATTTACCGTTTTTTTCGATATCCTTCGACGAAATTTGCCGTTTTTTGGCGATCTTTCAACAAAATTTGCCGTTTTTTCGAGATCCTTCGACGAAATTTACCGTTTTTTTGAGATCCTTCGACAAAATTTACCGTTTTTTCGAGATCCTTCGACAAAATTTACCGTTTTTTCGAGATCCTTCGACAAAATTTGCCGTTTTTTGGCGATCTTTCGACGAAATTTGCCGTTTTTTCGCGATCCTTCGACAAAATTAGCCGTTTTTTTGCAATCCGATGACGAAATTTGTCGTTTCTTCGACGAAATTGGACGTTTTTCCGTTATCCTTCGACGAAATTAGCAGTTTTTTCCACGATCCTTTGACGAAGTTGGCGTTTTCTCCGTGGCCCTTCGGCGAAATTCGCATTTTTCCGTGATTTCGCCGAAAAACGCGGAAAAATTTGCCGAATTTCCGCCGAAAATGCAGTTTTTTTTTACGGCCTTTTGACCAAATTCACGTGTTTTCACGGTCCTTTGACTAAATTTGCGTTTTTTTCGCAATCTGTCAACGAAATTAGCCATTTCCCGCGATCTTTTAATGAATTAATTTCGCGTTTTTTTCATGATCATTCAACGAAATTCCCCGTTTTTTTAAGATTCTTTGACGAAGTTTGCCGTTTTTCGCGATCCTTCGACAGAATTCGCCATTTTTTAACGATCCTTTGACGAAGTTTGCCTTTTTCGCAATCCTTCGACGAAGTTTGCCGTTTTTTTCGCGATCCTACGGCGAAATTTGCCGTTTTTTCGGATTATTCGACAAAATGATTTCGCGATTCTTCGAAGAATTTACGCGTGTAAAAATTGCACGTCGCATGGGACGCGTAAGAACTATTTTTTTGCGTCCCAATTCCAATTTTTCGCGTAATTTACGCGCTATAGCGCGTCCGCGGCATCGCTGTAAAAGACGCAATTTCCGTATTTTCAACGTTATTTCCGTACTACCGTATTTTACCACGCATTTCCGGAGTTGTTGGCATCTATGTATACTAGACACCAAGCTTTTCTGGGCTCCAAAACCACCTACCACCAAACGTGATTTTCACCTACTAAGCCAAACTAGTTTTTCTCCGACCAAAATCTGCTTGGAATTTCCGTATTCCTGCCGAAACTTGAACATTCCCTGGAATTCAGAAACGATCCCATCAGCACAGTACCTGCCTCCCCTAATTTGCAAATAGAAGCAACCGCTTGCGTACGTACGGAAGGAGGAAACAGCGAGGCAGGTGACCGAGTGAGTTTGGGAAGATGACTTTACAGGCGCTTTGAGGGAGAAAAAAAAAGATCGATTCTTCACTAAAAATAGTCGCTGGAACCTGAAAAAAGTCGCCTTTTTTTGCGTTTTAGTTGAAATAGTCGCTTTTTAATGGTTTTTGGCCTATAATAGTCGCCATAGTCGCCTGATGCTGAAAATAGTCGCTTTTAGTCGCATTTTAGTCGCAAATGGCAGCCCTGCATTTATAGGAGGTTAGAAACAAATACGATTCACGCAGCATAGTGAACAAATCTACAGTTAATCGTTTGTGGTTCATACAACAGTTAAAGGGTTAAATACCTTTAAAAACAATCAAAAATTGGACAAATATACTGTAAAGTATAAGGGTTATGGGTGGTAGCCAAACCAAAAATCAGTAATTAGTTTTCCACAGAAATTTGGATGTTGGTATCTTTGCACTACATTTATATTGAAAAAGTAATTTCTTTTTTAAATTTCAAATAGAAGTTTTTACATATTTTAAAAATTGAATAAAAAACTTAAAAAATTTATACGGAAATATTAGATTGGGGTATTAGGTTAAAAAATTTGCAGTGCTGAGATTTTTTTTTTTTTTTTTTTTTTTTTTTTATAAAAATAGTAGCTGGGACTGGAAAATAGTCTCCTTTTTTCTGGTTTTCCTCTAAAATAGTCGCTTTTGAAGGTTTTTGGGCTAAAATAGTATCCATAGTTGCCTGATGCTGAAAATAGTCGCTTTTAGTAGCATTTTAGTTGCAAATGGCAGCCCTGTATTAAAGCACCATTTCATTCTTTTTGCAGCCAGGAATCCAGGTATTTTGTTAGTCCTTTAGGCATAATTTGAATAGAATTCAACAGAACATTCATTTTCTCATTAAAATTGGAAAAAAATAAAATAAAAACACATTTAAGCTCCTTAAATCAATGTATATTCCACTGAACACAAATGTTTGTAACAGGGTTGGGTTTTTGACATGACAGTGACCGGTTTAATCCGTCAAAACCTATTATTTTCGATTTTCCTCTGATTTATGGTGTAAGTGTAGCATACAATACATTTCTAGATTGGTTTTACCTTGTTCTTATTATTATTTAAAATCACATTTGTTAAATTTATTTAAAAGAGCATTTTCTAAATGGGAAAGATTTAAAAATACAAGAGTAAAAGGAAAGAATAAAATCTGCCATAATGTCCTCTAATAGAGATTCTACTAATTGTAATGGACATTAATATTAATTGTTGATAATAAAGGTTATTATAATTATAAACTAACATTCAACATACTTTTTTAATAAAGTACATTAAAATTATTTTAGAGATGCAAAAATGCTGTTATATGGTATGACAATAGATGTTAAACATGGACTGGCAATGAATAAATTTGAATATTCTTAGATATAATATTTTAAAATGCAAATCTTATGTATTTCATAAATGCAATTAAGGTGATTTTCGTTTGCACTTCAATAAGCAGAATCTTAAAGTTTTGTTTTAAACAGTGTAATAAATTCTACCGAAATTATATACATATTTTAATTTAATACTTATAAGTTATACGATTTCTTCAAAAAAAAAAAAAATAATTTTTTTAGACAATGCCAAATAGTTTAAGATTATTGTAGAGATTTTCTAAGATGTACATGTATTAAATATATTTTTAAGTATTTTTGATACTGAATATTTCATGTAAAACAACTTAATATTAAATATAGAATGAAAAAAATATATAAAAATAAACTACTAAAAAATGGGTTTTTGACATGACAGTAAAAACCATGGTAAAAACCGTCATGCGTCAAAAACTTGCCAACCCTGGTTTGTAAACATTAACATTTTGAAATCATTACATCATAGATTTTTTTAAGTTTTACATTCATCCAAATACAAGGATGAAGCTCCCTTACAAATAGTTGAATATCTTACATACACACACTTTTAGCATAAGGTTCTACACATTTTGTGTTTAATCAGGATGAAACATGAAACACACATCAGTCACAGTTAAATACAGACTGCTTTGACATATTAATACAAATAATGAATATCTAATAAATTAAGCTAACAAATGTTCAGTTCCCGAACAAAGATAAGTAAAGAGACTGAATCAATCCTATAATATCCAGTACAAAGTTTCTGTGAAGATGGAATTAAAAATATCTGAGTTACAAGGAAGAGCTGAAAGGGGATAGACAAAATTATTTGCATGAGATGTTGAAATGCTCTGTAGTATTTATGAAGAGGAAAGTTTCATTGCACTGCAATTTCAAATCTTGCTGACTTTCCCAGGTGATAAGACACCCTGTTGTAATGATGAAAATGATATTTAGAACTTAAATTTGAACAACCCTCCTAAATTCAAGCCTTGAAGGAAGTTTCTGATAATTTTGATATTGTAAAATTTGTCATTGAAAAAAACTAAATAGACCAAAATGTAAAAACACCGACAGGGATAAAAAACATTTTAGAGGCCTACATTAGAAAATAGTGGAATGGTTATTTGTTTAGGGCATTACATTCATCTTTAGCATACAAAAGCTAAACAGACCGGAGTCTCTGTTTAAAGTGGAATCCGCTGCACTACAAACATAGTTGGTATTTGAACCCAATGCCTAACCACTATACAAGCAGGTGGGCAAAAAATTAATGCAAGTTGAGGACTTTTAAGGACCACACAAACTCAGTATGTAGATATATAATTAAGACATTAATTCTGTAACTAATATATTTACCTTTCTTCAAATTTTGACTTGACATCTCGTCTAGCTTTCCTTCTCTTAGCAGGGTCTTTCAAAACTTCTTTATTAACAATGCTTTTGTCAAACTGAATGTCAACCATATACCTATAAAAATGTATTTTAGCTTAAATTAAAGCAATAAAATAATTCAAAATTTTTATTAGAGAAATACATAGCTTTAACATCAAAAGTACATTGCAAGCATGGGTGGAAGAAGTCTATCCAAATAGAAATGGACTACAAGAGATCTATGACTTGCATTATGGCTAAAAATTGATCTTTTACAACAAAAGAAAGTGGTTAAAAGCTTTTGCTAGTAAAATTACAATATAATGCAGAATTTATTATCAGTCAAGAATCTCTTTAGGACTGATATTAGTCCTGGGACCAAAGTCTTGCACCCATGATTGCAAGCCTAAAATCTATTCTCTTAATATTTATTTTAAATGCCCGAGATAAAAAGATACACATGACATAGTCACATGCAGATCGGACATACTTTATAATCGATTAACCAACTGGTCAATCAGCATAAATTACCTGAAAGATGTATAAAAGGCAAACAAGCATAAGTTCTTATAGATTTAGGGAAAAAAAAACTTTCAAGACCAGCCTGTGATAAATGAAGGTTGTTACAGCAGGCATGTCTAATCTTTCAATAAACAGGGACACACTTCAGTTGGTGGCAAACAGCGAAAGTTACCATCATCCATATCATTGGAAACATAACTATATCATCTCAATATTGTAGCAATACAGAAATGCCTGTATATTGAGATGGGGCCCAAAGTAAAGATCTTACTTTTTACAAATTGAAAAACAAAAACTTACCAATTTAGTTATGGCAAGTATGTATAAGTTCTTACAAGGGAACCACTTTTGGCGAAGGTTGCACCTAGTATTGAGACCGGGTGCATTTTTATAAGCCTCATAGGCAAAAGTTAAAGAACCGATAAAATATGTCTTGTTTGCTGAGTGTGCAAGTAAAGGTTTGAATTCGTAAAACACTATTTGGCAACAAATTTTATCAGTTATCCATGGGTACAAGTCCATCCAAGCCAAGACTGAAAACTTTTTGAATAACCCAATGGAGATAAAATTTCTATTGTCTTGCATTATGGCTAAAAATTGATCTTTTACAATAAAAGATACTTGGTTATCTAACTTTGGATTATAATAAAATGCACCAGGTCTCAATGTTAGGTGCGAGCTTCACCAAAAGTGGTTTCATTGTTAGTGTTTTACAATTTTTTTAAAAATCTGCTTGAAAGAGAATTGAATTGTTACTGATAGGATATAAGGCAGGCATAAAAGTAACTCGAAGGAAAAAATGTGGAAAAATTTTCAAGCTATATAATGACGAATTCTTGAAATTTAACCTTAAAATAGTGTCTACAAACTTATAATGGTAATAATTTTTATCTCACTTTTAACAAGACCTTCCTCTTTCCTTACAAGGAATTTTCCCTCTATATGTTAAATACTCCAGCATTGATCATTTTCAAAATACCAAACTTTCTAAAAGTGTTTTAATGAAAAGGATCAAAATATTCTATATAAAAAAAACTTTATGACAATTATCTTTCCTTTTAAATTATTTCTGCTTCATCGCATGATTTTATGATGTTCACAAGCTAAATTTTTATCTGACTGTTCTGGAGTGGATAATGAAATAGATCTGAGTATTTAATTTCTAAAACACACCACCTCCTCTCAATATACTTCTAATATTTTTGCATCAATGCAGAAAATAATCGAAAATTGTTTTCAAGAAGGCAGATTTTCCGCCATTCAGAGGAACTATTTCATGCCTATTACACCCATGCATAAATATTCTTTGCCCAGTCAATGTTAGTAACATAAAGAAGTTGTGGGCTGAGCTCAATTTCTAAGAAAAAAGTACTGGAGCCCTAATATTCTGCTGTACCAACACTCATAGTGTACACCTCCCCCGCCGCCGTCACTCAAACCTCCATATTTATATTTAATACATTATTTTCAAAATTTAAAGTATTTTTTTTTTATTTAGTAAAATCAAAATGTTAAATACATCTATCTGCATATACTTAGCTGTCAACTATTCCACTTTTATAATTATTACTATTTCTAAATAGAAACATTTCTCCAATCTTAATATTAATCGCAGAATTCTGCAAATAAATAAGCTCAGGATTATGATTCAGAAAGAGTTAATACAAAAAATTAATAGTTCATAGTTATGCAGAATGGAAAAAGACTTTCTGTTTACTCTTTATTCTGACCAAAATAGCCTTAAAATGATTTGAAGTGGAAATAAATAAAATTTTGAATTTAAGACAGATTGAGCTCGAGCCTGCCCACCCAAAACCGAAAACTGATATAAAAATCTAGTCTGTTTTATCTCCATCTCTTACGTGAGTGACACATTACGTCACTTATAAGCGTTTTGAAAGTAAAGGCAAAAGATTGGAGATGGGAGGGAAAGGGTAATTTAGGATTAGTTTTTCGGAAATGTTATTGCATTGGGCTCTGGAGAATTCTGGCCAATATTTAAATATTTACTAAAAATCCCTGACGGCTCGGCCTACAGGCACAGGTAGATTTCGAAGATGCAGATTGTAAGGTGCCTGTCTGTTGAGAATTGAGGAAGAAATGACTTTTTTGTCATGATATGGTAGTTGGAACGACCCACTTCGAAACGTAACTTGTTTGTAGGCGAAGCCGGCAGGGATTTTTTTTTTTTTTTTTTGCTATAAGGGTTGGTTCTATAAAAAACTTGTCAGTATAAAAGTTTTAGATAATATTAATGCAATAGATAGTATTTCTTATGAAATCTACCTAAAAAACAGAGAAGTAACGGAGCTGGGCTCCAGCGTAAATTAAACCCTGGTTGTGGGACATGCTACATCTATCTTTTCTGCTTAAAATCGTATCAGAATTAGTGGAAAGCAGAACTCATTTTCCTGCCACACAGTATTATTACAAAATTATGAGACCACTCAAATTTCCACCTTTTCTGAACAAGGACAACATTAACATGAATTTTAAAATAGGTGTATGAAAAATAAATTTTGTAGTCTAGGAAAAGCCTAAGGAAAAAAAAAAATCAGTTTTGTGTCAAATGATTTTCCAAAATCACATAAATATAAGACCACTTTTGTTTTTCAAATAGTGCAGATATATTATAAGTTTAAAGTTAAAGATTGATTCTCTACAACAGAAACTGAAAATCTGAATATGAAATGAGTAAGATTCTTAACTGTTTTAAAGCTGCTATTCACAATGCTTTGAAAAAAAAAAAAAAAAAAAAAAAAAAAAAAAAAAAAAAGGGGGGGGGGGAAGCAAAATTTCAAGCTGGCAAAAAAGTCTTCTAAAAATAGCACAGCAGACACATAAACAAGTGTCTCATGTAACTGTATGGTGAAGTTTGAAGTCTTAATGTTTGTGTTAATCTTCGAAAACTATGCATGAAATGGTTCAAAGGAAAAAAAAAAAAAGTGGAAATTTTTCCATGCTATACAGAAAATCCTCAAAGGACACAATGACAATTACTACATTGGGCAGCACTGATTAACAGTAGTAACATAATTAAGGACATTTCATAAATAATGGCGCACTGGATTACATACAAACACAGCTTCTTATTATATAGTCAGATAATTTTTTGCACATTTATATAACAATTCATAAAATAATATATATGTATGTCAATTGCAGCAGTACAATTCCTTATCATTATTCTTCTTAAACATGCATGTAATCTAACATTTTAAAAGTAAATATAAAATATTTACGGTAATTTTCCGTTATACGAACACTATTGTCGCCAAGCATACATTTTGGCATGGTGTTCGTATAACGGAAAAGTACCATATTTACTTGTAGATTACCCTTTTTAATGGGATTTAATGTCCCATATACAGCTAATAGAATTTTTTCCTTTGTATCTGTGCACATTCAGTATAACAAGTGATACTATACTTTCAAATAATAACTTATTAAATACATATTTAAGTGACTTCAAATTGAAATAAGTGTTTAAAACTTACCTGGTTGGCATGAGATGGTTGTAGTTCAGAACTTTAACAAAAGGCTTGATTTTTGAACGTTTGGAAATTTTTTTCTTTCCCATTTTACGGGTTACTTTACGAGGATAACGATCAATCCCAGCAATAAGAGCATGGCCATAAGGCTTGTCTGACGTACCTTCATCGTTATTCTATTGAAAGGAAAACAAAATCATTTTTATTTTCACTCGATAGGATTAATGTAAATATGACAATAACAAATGTATAAGTGAGTTTTGCTAAAACACAATACTAAAATTTTTCTTGTACTTGTTTATTTTTCTTGTAATTTTTTTTTTAAGAGCGTGGGTGCAATTTGGTTCTAGAAAGCGAGATTTGTTGCAAAATGATAAACAGCTATGAAAACAAATTTAATTATCTTTTTTGCTTCTTAATATTAAATAAATTATATAAATATCGAAAACATTGTAGGGTAGATGTGCCAGTAATGGACTGCCTTCCAGTAATGGGCCACCTTCAATATTTTTGGTTTGTAAAAAAATAACCAAAAAAATTCAGTTTTTCATTTCATTAATATGTGTTCTTTAAATTCTAGTTTTAAATACAATCATAATATCAATTATCTATTACTTTTTGTGGGGTGTTCATTACTGGAATTTAGGGTGTTTTGATTTATTTCTGTTATTTACAATTACATTTCGATTAACACTGGAAAATGTGACTATGAGCAGGGCTTTACAAATTTCATAAAATACTAGTCGCCAGGCCTCTTCCCCGTCACTGATTAAAAAAAGTTTATGAGTTAATTGAGAAAAAATAATAAGCATAGTTTAGAATTATTAGTTACAAAGTTTAGAATAGTACATAATTTAGAAAGATAATACAAACTATATTTTCTAATAAAACTTATAATCACTTATATTATATGTTGACAATTTATATAAACACAAAAATCAGATTTGAAACTTTAAAAAAACTTGAGCATTTTTTGGCCTTATATCCAATTTTAGATGCCACAGAGACTAGATCGACACTATTTCTTACTGTTTTATTGAAATATCCCCCCCCCCCCCCACATTCTAATCACGGGACAAATACTAGCTGGCTATAGCCGAAAAGAATGGTATTTTCTGTGCATGAGTTGGAAAACGCCTTTTAAATTTAGGTCTTCCATACGAGAGAAGAGGAAGATCACTGCTTGCCGCGCACGAGTAGTTTTGTTACCAGTTTTTTTTATATAAGGGTTCTTTCACTTTCAGAATTGGTTTCAAAATTAGAAATGTCCACTTATAAAAAAAAAAAAAAAATCTGGAACCAAAATCGAAAAAATAAAAACTAAGAACGTTAGAGATTCAGCTAACTTATGCCAAAAAAATTTTTTTAAATATTATAATGCGAGCAAGAAATCTGTCAAGAACCTTCCCATAGACTTAACATTAGCGTTAGAGTATCTATGGATGACTAGCATAGGCTCTTAACCTTTTTATAAACTTGCTTTTTTAAACATTCATATTTTCTAATGCCTCATTATTAAAATCAGCTGAGTAAGATTTATAAATAAGTAACAGAATTTTCCACACCATTCTATAGCAAACCAAAATTTATCAGTCTAAAAAATGCTGGACCAAGCTTATTATCATAGGAATAATAAATAGCAACTCATAAATAACAGTCCCCCACTCCTTTTCAGAGAATTCCAATGGAGTGTTGCACTCTGCCTGCTTTTTGGTTTGCAAAATTCCCTTCTTGCACCCCATTCAAAAAATTAACACCCTTCTTGCCCCTCAATAATAATAATAAAAGTGCCATTTTTCTTTTTTGCATTAAAAAAATGTTGCATAGTAAAAAACGACTGAATGTTGTACTGAAAAGAGTCTTGACTTTTAAACATAAGTGGCTTTAAAAATAAAAAAACACCCTTTCATCATGAGTATAACCCTGCTCTTTTTTAAACCTGGGGAAAACATTGAAATAAGGAAAGTTTGCATTTACAAAAGAAATAAAAATACAATAAACCTGAGTATATTTTGGCATTTTCAAAATCATTTAAGATTACTATAACGAATTATAATGTAATATAATAAAATAAACTGCAGTGCCTGTTGCTCCTGGGAATTTGTATTTATCAATTTTTAACTATTCCTGCAAAAAGACTTTGGCGTGGTATTAATGAAGTTTGCCAGAAGAAAGCATAATTTTTTTCACAGTGCCCATATAAATGCTAAGATCTCAATATTCTAAGTTTGTGACTACAATATTTAATGCTAAACAGCAATAAGTAAAAGACTAATGCTGGGCCATATAAAATATTACAGGGTGTCTATTCCAAATGAGCAACGAATTTCCCCAACTTTTCCATACCAATAAAGAAAAAAATTCCAGGTATTGAGATTTTGATGCTACACATAAAAAATCTTAAAAGTTGTGAATTTGAGAGTGAAACTGATTCTGGAAAACAAATTACTGATGTTACATAATATTTCGCAAAATTTACAAATCGTTGAATATTTTACATGCTAAACATTTTGCAGATAACACTTTGGAACAGATGCTTTACAATCACGCAAACAAATAAACAAGTTTGGAGTGATTTTCAAGACCATGCCAACGAATAACTTAATACAATAGCTAGGTTGCCATTAAAGGAAAAAATCCCCTGAATTTGGCGACTGTTTTCCTTTTTATAACAGATTTTTTTTTTTTTTTTTAAATCTGTGCGTGAGTATGACATCATAGCCAACACTTTTTAACACCAGGTTCTATCCATTTTGTCAAATCAGGAGGAAATTCTTTATCACATCAGCCACAGTTAAATAGATTGCTTTGCCATATTTTAATACAAATAATAAATATTCAACAAATTAAGCTAACAAATGGTCAGTTCCTAAACAAAGATAAGTAAGCAGAGTGAAACATCTAATCAATCCTGCAACATTCAGTAGAAAGTTTCAGTGAAGCTGGAACTGAAAGTTTCAGAGTTACAGAGGACTGAAAGAGGGTAGATATAGAACGATTTGCACGAGAGGTTGAAATACTCTTTACAGTACTTATGAAGAGCAAAGTTTGATTTTAATGGCACTGCAATTTCAAATCCTTAATTTAACATGAAACATTTTCCTATTTTTTTCTTTAAAGTTCAAATTATTCTACCTTTCTCAGAATTTTCAAATTTCCCTGACTTATACAGGTGGCTAAACACCCTGATATTATTTCCAGAAGAAAAAACTTTTCTATTCATCATACTTGAACCACAGACGAAAATCAATTGCAGATATAAAATATCTATATTATTTAACTTATGCTGATTAATTTCGTTGGCGCTAGTGATGAGACAGTATTTTAAAACAAGTAGGTACCGCAAAACCTCCATAAGGGATACTCCCAAAAGTATTCAGTGAATACTTTTTAACCCCCAACAAAAATAACATTTGTATGTATAATACTCAATATTGTATCCTCTAAATAGCAGATAAATTTCACAGTCCCGAGGTGCCCATTATTTGGAGGTTTTCCTGTATAACGTCTTTAGGTTAAGGGAAAAGTTAAACTATTTCCTACGAATATCAAATGAATACGTATACCAGAACAGGAGAAAACTAGTAAGAAACATATCATAGATATCAACTTATTACAAAATTCTCGTATACTTTAAAGCGATTTTCATATAATAAGAAAGTCTCAACACGAAAGATTCACACTAGTAAAAGAGTATGAATAACTTGGAATTTTAAATAATTTAACAAAGCTTACTTACTTTTACAACAACAGCTTTACGTCCTGCATATCTTCCGTTTAGAACCAGGACAACTTTACCAATTTTCATTATTTTCCCCATGCTGAAAATTAAGAAAAATCAATTATTTATCATGAAGGTTTACATACACAAATCAGGACTTTTTACAGTCTTTTGACAAGACATAGATTAAAAATAATAAAAACAGTTTCTTAAGATAGAATAGTTAAATTAAATTAATGAAAGATAATATAATAAAATAACACTAACGCTGGGATGTAAAAAGTTTTAACACGCGATATGAGAAATATTATTATGTTATTTTACGGCCACAGGGATTGCCATTTGCCACATTAATACTGAATGAAGAGTTTAGTTGTAATTTGCTTCTCCTTTGCTGCTTTCCTATCCCTGTCACACAAGTATCCTGACTTTTTCTCAATGGTTTTTAACTACCAACACCAACTTATGATTGGCTAAAGATCGGGATGTCCAGTGTCTGTATTTTATACCCTGTTCACATCGGACATTTAAGATATCTTAGACCGCCATTTTTGAGGTGGTACCTCCCCGGAATTGAATACCTGTCCGCTAATTTCCAAACCCTCAACCTTTGGACACCCTTGGCGAAAAGGGAATATAGCCAAATAATTTGGCGCAGCGCGCATGCGCGCTGCTTGTTTGGAGTTGGCGTTGGGAGTGTCAGCGTAGACAACAGGGATAAAGCACCGGCTGGTTGAGCATGCGTAGTAAGCGCGTGTATTCCCCGCCTTCTTTTCCCTCCGTTCGCGCTTCATTTTCATTCATTTTCAGTTCAACCTTTCCTCGTGTTGTGTCTGTTGTTAATGAAAGCAATAAGAGAAAATATGCCAAGTAAGTGTTTTGTATATTGTTTTCTGTTTAATTATCTTTTTTGTTAAATCCTGTTATTTGAACTGTTTTAGCTCAGTGTTATTTTGTGTTGAATTTTAGATATAATTACGTGTATTACATGTGGATGTGGTAGGATATACTTTCTAATCAATCGCATTCGTTAGGCGTGGAGAGGTCAATGAAGAGTACGTGCCTTCAGGCAACCGAAATAAGTGGTAAAATATGTATTCAATTACTTTTATTTAAGCGAAAGTCATTGTAACTAAAAAGCTGTACCCTCCCTCCCCCCCCCCCCCTACCTCTCAAGAAAAAAAAGTTAGGTACATGCTTAAATTCATTTATTTTGAAAATGAGCTGGATGAAATTGCAATAATGAGTTCAATTACAATCATAAACAGCATTTTTTTTTTCTCTCAATGCTTTTATTAAAATTATTTTTTTTTAAATCTGCTTTTGAGGGGGAAGGGGGGGGGGAGTAGCCTCTCTCTGATTATGTCCCTGATAAATGTTATTGCATATATCCCATCAATCGTTTTTACTTTTATGACTTGTCAAATTTTATGTATGAGGGAAATATGAGTGTTTGAATATATGCCGTCCTACTGTTTTAAACTGTCACTGCTCTTCTTTCTACATTTGGTTTGTTAATATTAAGATCATTGACCTTCATATAGACAGGTTATTACTCTTTTTATACCCGAATTTCGTTAAGGTAATGTAGCTGAAAACTGAAATGGCACCTAGTGTGTAGTATGAACAGGGATGTAGTGAGTAGCTGCCCGGGTACCCATCCGGGCTGGGTTTAAAAAAAAAAAAAACTGGGTTTTTTACAACCATAAGGGTTGTACCCAGCCCGGGCAGGTAGCTGCCCTGGTTGGGTTTTTTATTTTTAAAAAAAACTGGTTTTTCACAACCTTGAGTATGAGCAACAGTTCTGTAGTCATAAAAAAAAAAATCAAAGTATATGCTATAGCTTTGTTTCAGAAATAGAGGGTATAAGGAGTTTCGTAACAAGTTCCTTAACTAAATCCAGAAGATATACAGCATATGCCCTGGTAAACAACTGAATTAAAAAACTAATGAAGTTTGTCTGATGCAATGTTTGTGTACCATTCTATAATAAAGCTTTGACATAACTATTATAAATTATATACTTAAACTGATTTTCTTTTTTTCCTATCAACAGGGCAATTTTGCGAGCTTTTGTTCCAGTTCATCTTTGATCCTATGAAAAGAACTGCTTAGACGTTTCAAAGAAAAGAAAGTTTGAATTCACCTGAGAGATTCCTGTTTGAAGATTTAGAGAATAAGTTCAAAGCTTAAGTCTGCAGGTTAGCTGAACCCTGGAGCTATTTGTGAAATCTTCAGATATTAAGAGCAATAGCCTGGTGAAAATCTCTAGTGCACAGAGCTCTTTTTATTAAAAGGTGGCCGTGCACTAGGGACCCCCACCCGGATAGTTGCTCTGAAAGAATTAATGATCATACACACTATGTTTTAAGTGTGCAGCATCTCTCATGTGATAAAGTGCTCCCTTTCCTCTTTTATGACTTTCTTTTAGCTTAGCATATCTAAAAATCAGAGGTCAAGAACGGGAGCCATTGACAGGTTGAAAAACACCCATTTCTTTTGTCAATTACCACAAAATGATTCAAGAAGAATGGGAAGGAAGGACCTATCTCAGTAAGACTTGCTCAGGAAAGCTCTGAACTGACCTTTAGAAGAATCAGTAAACAATTTTAATTTCGATCTCTTAAAACTGCCTTTTATATTAACTTCCTCATTTAAATTCTTATTTCGTTATTATCTGATTGTCTAAGCTAAATTTTTTTTTGTTTTTCTTCAAAGGGTTTTCCATTTGGCAAATGCTCAAATTTTATTCTTTTTTCTTTTATGTTCAGTGTACCACATGAAAACATTAACTGGAAAAACAGATAACATAATCTTATTTCTTCAGTGGTCGATAAAAGTTTTTTTTCGGGGGGGGGGGCGTTTTCTGAAAAGTTTAAGTGTTATTTTTGTGAATTTATTAATATTTGCAAAAAAATTAATGAAAGATGAAATCCATTTTTCAAATTAGAACCAAGATTTTATTAATAAGTTCTTTTGCAAAAGATTTCTTTTCTGGTAAATTTGTTTTACTTGCAAATAACACATTTTAAAACCTAACAAAATAAAAATAATTGATGAAGATTGTTTTTATGGAATGTAAATAATGTGAAGTAGCTTATTTTATTAAGAGGAATTTTATGACGGGCCCTGTTATATTTATAAAAAAAATGTGAAAGTGTGTGATTTATTAAAAAAATTTTGTGAAAGGACCTGTTTTAATAAGAAAGAATTTTGTGAAGGGGAATATTTCAGTAAGTTGATTTTTTTAAAGGGGTCCTAATTAGACCCCAAATTTTACCTTATTACCCTTGTTCTTTTATTAAAAATTTTTAATAAAAGTCAATAATACCAATTAGTGGAAAGGGTAAGGCAGGAAACAATATAATACAGCAGGAATCTGTTTAGAAAATTTTTAGGTCTTAAAACAGCACCCTTTATAAAAATCCTCATCTTAAAACAGAACATTTTATAAAATATTTCATCCCAAAACATGATCCTTCATAAAATTTGTTGTCTTAAAAATAGACCTTTTCACAAACTTTTCTGCTTCGAAACTGAATCTCATAGATTAATAATAATTTAACCTAAAAATAAAATAAACTCTAACCTGTCGCAAAAGAACTGAACTTGTCAAAGAACATATTACTTGGTTTCTTTTTATACGTCAAAAAGCTCCTGTGTAAAGGATATACACAGAAGCATGAATGTAGCGATAGTTGCAAATTCACAAATATAAAAACTTCTCACAATTTCACAAAAACAGGACCCTGAGAGAAAAATCTGGATCCCTGTTATAGTATCAATTGAATTTTTTAGTACCTGCAGTTTAAAATATTTATTTTCTGTTTTCCACTATACTCCTTTTATTGTGAGCATCCCATGTATATTTTTTTCAACTTTTGAACATTGCTATTTCCAAAGAGATTGTGGAGAGGGAATTCCAACACTGTAAAATTTTAAGACTACCACCACCTTTTTACTGAGCCAATGTATCATAGCATAGGCCTTTTTCTTTCCCCTTCACTCAAAAATTCTTGCTTGTTTGTTTTCTTCATATTCCACATGTAAATGGAGAAATCAATAATAGTTATTATCATGGGGTTTTTTATGAGTAGGTAATAGGTATACACATCACTAAACATTTTATGAATGTAAAGAGAAAGGTAAAAAAAAAAAAAAATATGCTAAACCAGCTTTAAAAGTATTATGTTGCATGTGTAATTTGCTGATAATAAAGATATTTGCATTTACTACTCATGTACTTTTATTTAAAAGAAGTGTAGCTAAAGACTTACAAGATCTACCGCCCCCCCCCCCCCCCCCCCCCAAAAAAAAAAAAATAAAATAAATAAATAAAGGGAGAAAATTTGAATATTTTACTCCTTTACTTATTAATATTTACTTAAAAAACAAGACAAGCATTATTAGTGAGCAAATAGGATTGAGCAAAAATTAAATTGTATCGTACACTTCTAATGAAATTGTAATCATGCTATAATTTATTCTTTATAATTACATTCACTCAAGTTTTCTTTTCAATTCTTACTTTATTTGAAATATTGAGGAGGACCCTCCTTGTCCTTGAGTTAATAATGACTCAGATTCAACTCTTGATAAAAAAAATGTTTATGAAAATCTTCTTGAACAGAGAAGAAATGTTCTTATAAAAAAATATATGTTAATTTCTCAAAACCTCATGGGGATGAGTGTAGCTATGCTTGACCGCGCCAAATATGGCGATAAAACAGTTTTAAGAAAGCGATAAAGTCTTGGGGATGGTCAGAGCGATAACGTGCTCTGGCTGGTCTGGTTGTCGAAGTGTTTCTGTTTCCAGGAGTAGGAGGGAGATAAAGAGGAATTTCTTAGATAGGGCGGTGTTTCAGATCTAAGGGGGTGTTGGATTTTGATTGATAGACGACGAGAAATAAGGGACATGTTTTACAATCCTTTAAATAAACAGATTTTTAGACACGACAATTTTTACTATCAGAAGAATTTCATTTTATTTTGAAATGCGACTTTTAGATGAACAAAGCACTTAAAAGTTAGTTTATATTAAAGTAATTATGATAAAAATGTGCTAAAAGATTTCAGACAATCAATATTCAGAAATGATTTTCATTTCGTTTATTGGAATAATTTAAAACAAGTTTACTCACTGTTTTAGACATTTTTCATTTAATTGCTTTAAATTTTAATTTATATAATTTTTTTTTTTTATTGTATTCGGGAAATATATTTTCAAACAATAACAATTTTTAATATAATAAAAATTTCTTTTCTTGGCTATTATTTTTGTTTGTTGAAAATGCATTACTAAAATAAATAAAGCAAACGCATCCTCGGATATGGAAGACTGTTGATTAAATAGGACTTTTTTTTTTCTTTTCAATACAAACGAATCTATGAGAAATCAATTAAATTGTTGAATAAAATGTATTTTTCATTTAAGGCCGTTCTCGAAAAATAAAAATCTGCACTTAACAACAAGAAACTTTCTGACACATTCACCGACTCATTTTTAAACGCAAAAGCATGAAATTGAACTATTATAATGATTGAAAATCGAATAGGGTTTTTCATTTTTCGATAAATGTATTGCATATTAAGTTGTAAGCAATTGTTGTCTCATGACGACCTTTCTCAGACTGTTGCATCTGGAAATTCAGTTCATAATGCCAACTTTGACTGCATTTTTCGAAAATCCCGTGTTTTTATCGAAAAATGAAAAACACTATTCGATTATAAATACATCTGCCAATGAATTTGAGGACCGCCTTATGATGTATCATACTTTTCTTATGTCATAAAGACTTACTTTTTTAGATTAATATTTGAATGCACTTTCGTACCAGTGGAGGACTTTGAGCCAAATAAGAGAGAAGGCTGTAATATACAACAAATTGCGGAACCTCTTCTGCCCCTTTCCCTGTGAGAGCGACTAATTTAGCAGTTATTAATGGACACTGTTCACAATTGTATTTTAAAGCTAGTGTTGGCAGTTCCACTTTGACAAAATGGCGGGACAGCGACTTCTAAATCAAGACATATAAAATAACTAAATTCTACGAGAACGGAACCTGTCTATAATGGATTTCTGATTTAAACGTAAAAAAATCATACTCTCTTTCGAAAAAATACCCCAAAATTATACTTTCTAAGATTGATACCTCTCCAAAACGGAATATTTTTCTGATAGTTATTTGAGATTTTCTCTTAGTAGGTTTTACTATTTTAAATAAACATATTAATCTTGCACAGTTAAAATATGTGAAAGTGGAATTGCTTCGGCCCGAAACAAAATTCAGTTTTGGAGAGGTTTTCTATTGAGAAGTTATAATTGTATGGTTATTCCTGCACTAGAAAGTTTATTATTATTTTTTTTTAACGTTTAAGACAGGATTTCGTTATAAACAGTTTCCGTTATCCCAGGTTTTATTGAACCATGTACATTAAATTTGCGTAATAACTGAATCGTTAGGGACAGTGACAGGAAAAATATGTTGTTTTTAGACAAGTTTTCGTCTTAGCCGGTATAGATTTGTACTATATTCCTTTCGGCAAGAAAGAACGTAAAAGTTTTCTGTTATACACAGGTTCTGTTTACACAGGTTTTTTTTTCTTTTTCAGTTCCATTCGATGCAGACTAAAGAACACCATGGTACTAAAGAAAATTTAAGTGAATTTATGTATCAAGGAAAATCTGAACTCCCCAAATAAATGATCTAATTTTAGTGATTATGCTTAATATGTGACTGTTCTAGTATTATTCGCTTATTATTATAACATGTTAACAGCACTGAGACTGTGAGGCAATTTTTATTGGGAAAATAAATAAAATCAGTATGACATACGTGAAAAATTGCATGGCGCACAAAGAAATCATATTGTAAAGTAATAAAATGTCACAACGCTGCGCTAAAAAGTACCTCACATAATCGCCGGATATTTATATCTGTGTATCTTATGCATTATTACAATAAGACTTCAATGAGTATTAAAATAAAATATGGTTAAAAATATTGAAATTATGATTATTAAAAAAGTGTTATGTGATTTTGTAAAATATTTTCACTAGGGGAAAATTTGTAAAGAGTCAATAACAATGTTTTATATGCTAACATACTCTTAAAATTTTTATTCATCATTTTGTTATTAAATATTACAAATGAAAAATAAATATTAAAAGCAACCATACTTTCTCTCTTAAAAAAAAAAAAAAAAAAAAAAAAAAAAATGCATATACAGAGCATTTTAAAAAAGATGGGACAAACTGTAAAGAGGTGGTAGAGCACACTACAATTAACAATTTTTGTATCGTAGTAAACTAGGTCGCAATGCATTTTAGTCAAAAATATAGGGTATAGACTTTAAGCCAAACCCAAATATTTATTTAGAGGTTAATAATATGACGATATTTTAACGAAAAGTTCAACAGATTTACATTGCTTTATGCGGAGTGCGATATCAAGAAAAGTGCTGGATGTGCACAGTAATTCAGTCGATGACGCACAGTATGTAATGTCAACTACATTCCGAAATATGGAGCACCTAATTCAGCACTGTTTGGATGCGGGTGATAATAACTTTGACCAATTCTCGTGATACGTAAATATTGTTACATTTGTTGCTAAACAAGGTAAGTCTATCGGGATTTTCGCTAAAATAGATTCATCATTTTAACAAAACAAGAATTAGGGTTTGGTTGGAGCGAAACATTCTGTATATTTGACTGAAAAAATTCATTGTGACCATGGTTTCATATACAAAAATTGCTTTTCTAGTAAATAAACTTAATTGTCGAAAATTTTAACAGTCAACAATCTGCATCAAGCTAATATTATCAATCTCATTCCAGTTTAAAATTTTTATCAAATTTCAATTTTTTTAAAGGCCTAAACGTTGCAGGGTCTTCCTCTATGTAAGTTAGTTAAATGTAATTATGTGCCGTAGAAAAAGTTAAGAAAGTCAAAAAATATCAAGCATATATTTTTCCTCAGAGTTAAAGCTATATGTACTGAAGAAGTGTGGGGTTGAACGGAGGGTGATTTCTGAGTTAAAGCCTTTCCCATAGCATTTAAAGATAATCAGATGTATACAAAACCTTGTGTTAAGATTGATTATAATGTGTAAAAATTAAAGTAAAAAAAGGCATAAACAGCCTAAAATTTTATTGTTATCTACAGGGCTTAATTTCTAAGGAAAAAAAGTACCGGAGCCCTAATATTCTGCAGTACTAACACCCGTAGCGTACCCCTCAGCACCCCCCCCCCCTCTCTTTCTGCCGTCACTCCAATTTGCATATTTATATTTCATACATTATTTTCAAAATTCAAAGCATTGTTTTTTTATTTAGAAAAATAAAAATTTTAGCTATCCACTATTCCACTTTTTAGTTATTACTACTTACCTTTGCCTAATCTTAATGCTAATTAATTGGAGAATTCTGCGATTAAATAAGCTCAGGAGTATGATTCAGAAATAGTGTTAATACAAAAAATTAATAGTTCGCAGCTATGCAGAATAGAAAAAGACTATTTCTGTTTACTCTTTATTCTGATCAAAATAGCATTAAAATGATTTGAAATAAATAAAAATTGAATTTAAGACAAATTGAGCTGTAGCTTGCCCAAACCCGAAGGTTGGTATAAAAATCGAGCCTGTTTCATCTCTATCTCTTACGTGAGCGGCACATTACGTCACTTATAAGTGTTTTGATACAAAAGAAAGCAAATGATTGGAGATAGGAGGGAAAGAAAAGGGTAATTTAGGATTCGTTTTTCGGAAGCGTTATTGCTCCGGAGCGCAGTGTTCATAGCTCCGTTGATTTATGGCCAATATTTAAATATTTACTAAAAACAAAGAAGTACCGGAGCTGGGCTCCGGTGGGCTCCAGCGCATATTAAGCCCTGGTTATCTAATATCTATATCTATACTATTATATAAAGAGAGAACGCCTGACTGACTCATCAATGCCCAGCTGAAATGACTAAAGTCAGGATCACGAAATCTGGAAAGTAGATTGCTATTATTATCTGGGCAAGCAATAAAAAAGTATTTTTTAAAATCCCCCCTCCCTCTCCTTGAAGACGGTTAAAGTAGGGTCGAAAGTTTTAGGTCATTTTTTTCGTCATATCTTAGCAGAAGTTAGGTAGGAACATGAAATTCAGCATAACATGTCTACTAAAAAAAATAGTTAGACACGTATTTCAGCGATTTTAGAAATTCACCAACTAAGGGGGTTAAATGGAGGGTCGAACGTTTTAAATCATTTCGTCATATCTCAGCAGGAGTGTTAGGTAGGAGCATGAAATTCAGGATAACAAATCTACTAAAAAAAATAGTTATGCACTTATGTCAGCGATTTTAGAAATTCACCCACTAAAGGCGTTAAACATCATATATGAACACGATTATGGGAAGTTAGACGAATAAGACAACTATTGCTGATTTTTGATTAGATATTTTACGTAAGATATTTTTAAAAGAATTTTTTTTAATTATCATTTATAAAGCTGAGGGACTTAGTATGATTACGTCAAAATAGATAAAGTTTTTCTTAATATCATTTTGACGGTTTATGGACGCGAGTGCGTTGTTGTGATTGGCGTGTTTTTAGGATATTATATTTTTACTTATGTTACCCGGAAGACCAAGGTTAACTCGGGCGAAGCAAGGGTGGTTCAGTTATATTAAAACAAATTTATTAGTTTCAATATGTACATAAACAAAAAAAAAATATATTTATCAAATTTTTACAAACTTTTATTTAAAGTTTAAAATTTGTATGTACTGCAATTTTGTCTCACTCTCGCTTTTATCCGATTTAGAAATTTGTTGACTCATGTGTGACTAAGTTTTCAACCCTCCACCCTACCGCGACCTGCGTTATACACGGCCGGTGCATGACGTTTTAAACGTCACATGTAGTGGATCATTTTTACACGGTGATTGGTGTAAAGCGACGCACCCCCCGTTTTGCACCAATCACCTTGTAAAAATGATCCACTACATGTGACGTTTTAAACGTCATGCACCGGCCGTGTATAACGCAGGTCGCGCCCTTACTTCCAATACGAATTAAGTTGAAATAATTTTGCCAAAGTTTTATAACGCTATAATCAAATATGTATCTTTTGACCATATTTCCAGAATTTTACCTAGCGTTCCTAAAGGTTTGCCCAAAGTTTTTACAGCAGTAACTGGTTTTCTCAGTGTCCTTGGAAATTTGCTCATCGTTCCTACAAATTTCCATTTTTCCACTCACATGGGTAAAGGAGGACTATAATACAACCCGGGCTGACTCACGCCGTCATTTAATTGCCCATAAGAGTAGGAGGAGAACGATTGGCCACGCAGCGTGGCAACAATCGCGGATTGGTTTAAGTGAACATCAAAATGCTTGATGATTCAGCCTGTATTATAGCGCGACCTACGTTATACTCAGCCAGTACATGACTGTTAAAACGTCACATGGAGTGGATCATTTTTATATCGCGATTGGCGCAAACTGGCGCGCCCCCCATTTTGCACCAATCACCGTGTAAAAATTATCCACTCCATGTGACGTTTTAAACGTCATACACCGGCCGTGTATAACGTAGGTCGCGATAACAGTAGCCCTACATAAAACCCATGTCACATTATCTGCGGGTATAAAAACTGAGCTGCGCCGTGAGGCACCTGAGTGGCGACCGTCAGCGTCTCAACCGCCATACTCATGTCCTGAGGGACATATAACGCGCACGAACAGGGTCTGCGCCCATATGCGCTACGGCGTCGGAGCACCACCTCCTACGCATCACTCCGATTCTACTAAGTGGGGACGACATAGGTCGTTACGATACGTGGAGGTTCCCATAATCAGGAGACTTCCACGAAGACAACCGACGGCTTCGTCGCCGGAACCCCGTGAGGGTAACCGGGTTCTAAGCCATAATGCCGAGTTCCCCCGACGATCCTTGCTTTCCCGCGGCGTCCGAACATCGAGTCCTAGGGAAGGAGGAAACGACTAGTTCATCTGCCGCGATTATTGCTTGTGCGATAGAAGGAATTTCTCGCCAACCCGGGACCACAAGGAAACTTGGCCCTTGACGCCTTAGGTTATCCTCTCTCGATGGCTTTGCTTCCGGTGAGCCCTACGGTAAGAACGCAGGTGGTATCCGATGGACTCAATCAAGAGGATCATCCACATGTAAAAACAACACATGCAAACACAAAACTTAACATATCACAAAAATGTTAGAAACAACGGAAAATTAGGTTTAGATCCACTACCGAACTCTGATGGGCATGAAAAATTCCTTCAAGAACGCTAAAGAAGCAGTCTCGGTCGAGGTTAGTTGCGTGAAAATTAGGTGAAGACTACCGCTAATACAACCATCGGGCACGGAGAGTTCCAATTACGCAAAGACACGCTGGATTGGTTTTTGACCCGAGGCACAGTGGGGCGTTTTGATGATCTAGGTGGACAAAATTCATTTTTCCGATTATCTCGGAATTTAACAAGACCGCGTATACTGGTAGATGAATTTCTCTTTTTTCGAGATCCGTACGAGGTTTGTCGAAAAAATCCGATTTGTCGATTAACTACGACCGTAAAAAAGGCAGTTGGTTTGAGATAGTTTCAACAGTTGCACTATTTTTCGGAAAGTTCTAAAACAAGTCGTGACTTTTCTGTTTTATTTGAAAGCAGGAGTTTACTGAACATATGTCACATGTTTTTCACAAGATTAAACCTATTGTTGTTTGAAAATAAGCGCCATCTTGTTTTCAAACTTCATCTTGACTTTTAATACAGTATTAAGCATTATTAAAAAATAAGCATTTTTTAAAATCAAAGTGTCATTCCTAAAGTATTGGAAACTTTAGAAAGCTCCTGCGAAAGTTTGCGAATCATTAAATTATATTAACTTGAAGTGTATGTATGAGTGTTTAATTCTAATCTTGCAAGTCAATTTTAAACCACTTTTAATTATCCGATTGAGCTGAAACTTTGAATACATGTGTAGTTTCAATGACAATACAATATTATAATATAAATAAATAATAATAATATAAATAATAATAATAATAATAATAATAATAATAATATAAATAATTAAATAAGCCAAATATTTATCACTGTTTGATTATTTTATTACTGATACATTCGAAAACCCAGCAAAACCTAATTAAACTTCAACGCAATAATTTTGCCCACCTAGATCCTCAAAACGCCCCACTGTGCGAAGGACCAAGTTTTGACTTGATCGCCGTCGCGTTAGTCGACGAGCCTCCGGCCCGGTTCCTCGTAGTTGAACAACACGAGGAGTAGGTGATCCCCTCACCAAGATATGGTTTTCGTCAGGGCTACACTAGATATCGGGCTTGCTCATTCATTATCATAACGTCACAAAAGGTGGCTGGCCGCTACCAGCGATTGGTACAAAGCGAAACGACAAAATGAAAGACATACAGCGATTGGCACAAAACGATGGGGTCGTCGCTTTGCACCAATCGCTGGTCGCGGCCAGCCACCTTTTGTGACGTCATGATAATGAATGAGAAAGCCTGGTATCTAGTGTAGCCTTGTTTTCGTCCACAGCGACCTGAGGAGCCGCCTTTGGATTGAAACTCCATCTGGTTTTGGAACCTCCTGCGCTGTCCACCATTGAGATTGGCTCCCAACTGCTTCAGCTGGAAGGATAACGTGGTGGCTGCGCACTATGCGCCCCATACGCACGCACGCCAGTAGATATTCCACCTCTGACGCTGGTACGGTGCAGATAGTTTTTGAATGCCGTATCTCCCAGCGCGCTACAGAGTCACCACGCATCGTGCTCTACAAAACCAAAACCTGATCTCGCCGCCGTCAATTCCTTGGATAAGTTTGTGGAGATGGCCCAGCTACCTTTTGCTTGCCTTTCCCCAGCGTCACCTACCTCGGCACAAAAGAGAAGGACTAGTCTCCTTAGTGAGCCCCTTGCCCAAGCAACTGGGATTGGTCTACGGGATGTCCTTCCACCACCTACGGAGGAGACTCCGAGCATTGACCGAGTCCTGCACCACGGAGAATCTGCGCTTACGATAGGGGGACCCGCAGGCCCTAAGGGACCTCGTTGAGGCCCCACAATGGGTCTTCTGGGTATCTCGGACATCCCTTTTTCACCGGCGGACCACGATGAAGCGGTAGTTCGTCCGTCTCCTGTCTTGTCGACGAACATCTCACTATATCGAGTCCGGTCCTCTTCCCCACTTAAGGGGTCGAGTCGGAACAACCCGACGGAGAGTCGCAAAATGCTTGGCTTCCGGTCATCTTTCCCACTTAAGGGACCAAGTCAGGACCACCAAGAGGGACCCGCCAGATCATCTGCGGGTATATAGCAGAAAAACAGCAATAGGCGTGAAGAACATTTTAGCTTAGCACAACTTTCCCTTCGTTCAATAAACAGTCTTTTTCGGAGGGCATGTACTCGCAGAGACGTAGCTGTTGCCACTCGTGGGTAAAGTCCATAGCGTTGTCCGGTTTTTTAGAGTGTTCGTAGCGTTTTTCACAAAGTTCCTAAAGTTATATCAGCGTCCCATTTGCGGTATGTTTCGAAGGAGAGGGTGATTCCAGATTGACAGTTTGAGAGTTTGACTGGGTTAGAGTTTTCAGATTTGTCTAGTATTCCTAGAATTTTGTCCCGTTTTGTCCAACGTCTAGAGTTTTGTTCAGCGTTACTAAAGCTTTGCCCGTGATGCTATATCATTACCACGTGTTGCCCATTGTTCCTAGTGTTTTCCCAACAGTTTTATGTTTGTTTAGCTTTTTTAGAGATTTCTTCGGCTTTGCCTAACATTCTTGCAGCATTTTCCAAGTATTTATAAAGTTTTGCCTAGCGTTCTTAAAGTTTTGCGGACTTTGCCTGTTTTTATATAACATTAGGCGCGTTCACAGACCGAACCCCGAGTTACATAGAGTAACGCATGGGGAACCCGAAGCGTTCAGAGATCAATATCACGTGACTTTTTGAGGGTTTCCAGTAGCATTCGGAGCCGGAAATTACCCAGACTTCGGGTAACCCACATTACCTGAAGAATTTTGTTGGGTAAAGTGATCACGTGGTTGGGAAATATTATTTGTTTGTTTGTTTTATAGCTAACTGCAATTGTCAACTGTTGTTCTTTATGACTCCTACTGTACACTTGAGTCCTGACCATTTCATTGGTCTACCTTAAACAGGACTATGATATAATTGGCCAGCGTCGGCTAGGATGCTTCTTGCAATGTTCGTACAATCAAAATGTAATGGTAGATTGGTTGACGGAAGTGTTTGATTGTAAACATACCCATAACTTCACCCAAAAGCGTTCACAGCCGTTTTAACCCAACTTTACCCCGACAAAATCAGATGACGTCATTCCCCAATTATACGAGTAACTCGCGTTTCGGTCTCTGAACGTGCTCATAGACCGTTTTTTGAAATTATGCTATAGCATTGCCCTGTTTTGCTCAGTATTTTACAAGAGCTTTGTCCAGATTTGCACAACGTTCCTAGAATTTTATCCAGCGTTTCCAGAGTTTTGACTAGAATTTCTAGAGTTTAATCTTGCATTTCAAATTTTTTACCTGACTTTACTCGTTTTCCTTTAGCATTACTCGGTTTTGAACAGCATTCTTAAAGTTTTACGTGGATTTCACGTGTTCCGATAGCATTCCCAAGTTTTGTCTAGTGTTCCTATGGCATTGTCCCGTTTTGTACAGTGTTTCTAGAATTAGCCTAGTTTTGGCCAATGTTTAACATTTTTTGCCCGGTATTCCTAATTTTTTGTCTGACTTTGCCCTTGCATTGCAAAGTTTTGGTCAGTATTCCTAAAGTTTTTCAAAACGTTCCTAGAATTGTGTTCAGCAGTTATGACTTTTACCCGTAATCCTATAGCATAGCCCAGTTTTTCCCATTGTTTCTAGAGTTTTGCCCAACAATCCTAGTTTAGTCCATCGTCCCTAAAGGTTTATCCGCTGAGCCTAAATTCTTTTATAGCACTGCCCAGTTTTCCCTCTTTTCTTAGAGTTTCGTCTAGTTTTGTCCAGTGTCCCTATAGTTTTGTCCAGCATTATTAATGTTTACCCAGTCTTGCACAGCCTTCCTGAAGTTTTGCCTAACGTTACTAAAGTTTTGTCCAGCATTCCTAAGGATTTGTCCAGCTTTGTCCAACATTCTTGTGGCTTTGGCCGTTTTTTCCCAATATCCTAGAGTCCCCCCCCCCCTACAGTTCCTAAATTTTTGACCTGCATTGCTCGTGACCATATAAAATTGCCCTGTTTTTTCCAGTGTTCTCGGAGTTTTGCCAAACGTTCTTCGAGATTTATCGGCCGTTCTTAAAGTTTTGCCAGGATTTAGCTGATGTTCCGAAAGTTTTTCGATGACTATAGGGAAGTTGCAATCAGCTGATCAACCCATTGTACTTCAACTGGAGGTCAGTATAGTTTCATCAATCAGAACTGCCTATTTGTAGTGTGTGACCTCCATCATGACGTCAATTGAAACTGCCCCGAGGCTAACGAAAAAGACAGGCTACAGCGGTGCATTCCACTTATATTTTTTTACAGACCGCTTCAGTGACGTCATGCTCTTTTCGTACACCTGCATTGGTGCATTCGAGCATCACGTGACTCCCGCGGTCTGTAAACAAAGATACGCGTAAATCACCACGGTAGTCTTTCTTTTTCGTTAGCATCGCAACTACCCTATTCCCAATACAACTGTAAATTAAATTTTATTTGTTGACCTATTTTTCTTAATAGCATCCCCAATAGGAAGTAATGGGTGGGCAAAACTTGAACAAAATTTCTACGTAAATTATATGCCCTTATTCATATTGAGGAGTGCCTACTTCACACTGGTTCAAAAAATAAAATTTGATTTACAGCATTATAAAAGATGTGCAAAAGCAAAATTTTTACATTTTTACGTAATTTAAATTACGTAAAAATGTAAAAATTTTGCTTTGTACAATTGTATGGCTATATTGAAATTCGCTGGTGCCAGCTGGACATGTAATCAAAACCATACTTTTTTAATTTACAGCGTTATAAAAGGTGGGCAATATTATATAATGGGTGGGCAAAACTTATGTGTGTAAGGCTTATTTCGTAATGGAGGGGGGGGGGGGTGCCAACTTCACACGTGGTCAACAAAGATATCTTTGATTTAGAGCGTTAAAAATTATAGTCAAAATTAAATAATGAGTGGGCAAAACTTCTACGTAATTTGTGTAGCTATATTCGAATTCGGCGGTGCCAGCTGAACACGTGGTCAAAACCATATTTTTTAATTTACAGCTTTATAAAAGGTGTACAAAGTTATATAACGTCTTAACGTCTTAATAATCTTAAATCGTAATTGAGTGGGGGGGGGGGGGTGACAACTCCACACGTGGTCAACAAAGATATCTTTGATTTACAGCATTAGAAATGGTGCGCAAAATTAGGGTGGGTAAAACAGTAGCACAATTGTTCTTTTTAATTTCGTATTGTGAGGTGATGGGTGCTAGTATGAGAAATGGGTCAAAAAATAAAATGTGATTTACAGAGTTATAAAAGGTGGGCTAAATTAAATAATGGGTGGGCAAAACTTCTACGTAATTCATATATTTAAATTTGTAATGGGGGTTGCCAAC
Organism: Maratus michaelseni; assembly: GCA_963931845.1. Lineage (NCBI taxonomy): Eukaryota > Metazoa > Arthropoda > Arachnida > Araneae > Salticidae > Maratus > Maratus michaelseni. Next base: position 200,883,520 of record OZ007600.1, read on the forward strand.
TTCACACAGGACCTTTTCTTTCCTTCTAAACAATTTAATTTTAACGAATCTCCATTTGAATATAATTGTCTTATGTGATCAGTAATATTATAATTCCGTATACCATGACTTGCGAATATATAATCTGAAAAAAGCTTCACTTTAAAGTGTTTGTTTAAATATGTATGCAATATTCTCTTAAATAATTTTAATTGTAGGCTAATAATGACTAAAAAATACCGGACATTTTTGTAGGAATTGAGCCTGTCGGGCCTGCATGATTTTAATGATTTTTGCTCTGCTTAGACCCCCCCCCCCCCCCCCTGCACACACACACAAATCCACGCTCTAGAACGCCAAACTTTCTGGCACATTTACGAACTCATTTAAAAACATAAAAACACGACACCTGTAGGTATAACATTGCAATGATTTGTTGTCCAACTTTTTTTTTTTTTTTGGATAAATGAATTTTGAGTTATAAGTAATTGTTTTCTCATGATGGCAGTCTTTTTTCTGTGCTGTCGCATCCGGAAATTTAGTTCAAAACGCTAACACTGATAGTATTCTCTGAAAAATCTTCTACCTTTAACCCAAAAGGGAAAAACTGTTAGCGTTCGTAGTTTTTGAATAGGAGCATCTGTCCCTTTGATACGTTTGAGAACAAAATTGTGTCAGAAAGTATCCAGTTTGGATTTGAAAACCGCCATAAGTCTAAAAAAATTTTTAAAACAGCAATGTTGAACGCATAATCTGAAGCATGCCTTATATGAAAGTAAAAGGAAATACCTTTTACGATTCTCAAAAAGTTCACACTGCAAAAAATAAGTGTTGATTTTACAGTATAATACTGGAACCCCAGCTGCCAGCATTATACCGTAAAATTAACAGTAATAAACAGTAAAATAAGCATTAATACGCTACCGCGCATGTGCCGCAGCGTATTACTGTTTATTACTGTTAATTTTACGGTATAATACTGACGGCTGGGGGGTTCCAGTATTATACTGTAAAATCAACACTTATTTTTTGCAGTGCAGAAGAATATCTGAAAATTTTATGCATGTACCGATGGAAAATAAATATGTTACGCTGTGAGAATGTCTTTACGTGTAAAGTGTGCCATTTATCCAAAAAAAGATTGAGAAATACTAATATAGAAAGTTCAGTTATTCATACGTATTGATTATAAAATTCAAATATCTTTGCTTCTCAAGCTTTGTTCAATGATTTGAATATGAGTTAATATTAATTTATTATATTCCATCAGTTTTTAAATCTTTTTTTCCTCCTGGGTTTTATTCAGCCAAACCTAAACAAAATATGGCTGAATATTATATTTTTTATTTTTAAAATCATTTCTGAGTTTTTATCGTGTAGTTCGAACTTCGAACGTTATTTAATAAAAAATATTGAAATAAAAAAATTATAGATATTATTATTGCCAAATTGTGTAATATATATATATTATTATTATTATTGTAAATTAGAAATGTGAAATTTCCTAAATTTTCCAAATGGTGGGGGAAAAAATGTTTCTACTTTCCAGTTTTCTTTCTAGATAAATTAGAGGAAAATTAAATTATTAAGAGGAAAACGATAATAGTCCATTTTTTGTGAAATTTGGGGTGACAGTTTCATTTAATGGTTTGAAAGGCGTACTATCATTTGGTAGAGGAATAAAATGAAAATAATCCTTTGAAAAAGCAGTTAAAGACAAGATCGATACATAGTGCTGAAGCTAAGATATCCACGCCGGTAAAGAAAAATAACTCAGAATAACATAGTTTATGACTATCATAATTTTTCCCTTTCGTCCCATATATATCCTATTTTTATAATATATCTTTTAAACTGTATTAAAACCATATTAATGAGACTACTTGCTAAATTATTTGGATTTTATCATTTTTCTTAATACAATCAGTATTCAAATTTTCTATTTCTTTAAAAACTGATATTATTTTATAATATAATATTTTTACAATTAAAATATAATTTTGATTTTTCGAAAATCTATATAAACTCAGAATTCCAGTTTTGGCATAATGCTTAAATTTCTGTTATAATTCTATTCCCTTTGTGTTTTACAACTTAATATTTGATAATACAGGAAATATATTTAATTAATAAGCTTATAATTGAATACTTGTAAAAGTAAAAATAGTTTTTTAAAAAGCATACTTTCATTAGTGCATTTAAAAGTAGAAAATACGCCAAATTTAAAATTCCTGTTTTATAAATGAAAATCTGCTTCCTTATACGACGTTGCATTCCCATGTAAAATTCATTATTATAGGTTAAAAAATAATGGATTGATATAAAAAAAATTAATTTTTGCGCAGTTTTCTTAAGGCAGTTCTCAAATTCAAAGGAGCTACTTTTTGACACATTTCTGAATTAATTTTCGTTCAGAAACACATGAAATTAATAAGTGTTCCTATTCAGAAACTATGTCATTGAATGACATTTTTCATTTTTTAGAAAAGGCAGAAGATTTTTTCAGAAAACACTGTCAAAGTGGGCCTTTTTAATCGAATTCCTGGCACGACAGCACGAGACGGGGAAAGTCATCACGTGACAAGAATCGCTTATAACTCGATAATGAATTTATTTATCAAAAAATGGAAAACGCAGTCGATTCCAAATCGCTTCAACAATCAGACCTGCCAGTTTTATGCCTTTACGTTTAAAAATGTGTCACAAAGTTTCACATATTGTTGAGCAGGGAATTTGAGATTACCTTAAAGAGATATGGCAACTGGCAACATGAAAGAAAAACAGCACTCTTTTATTACTGCAAATGTTGCTTTACATTATTGTAACACACAAATATTTGTTCAAATAAGCAGTATATTTTTTCCATCACGTTTTAACAAAATCTTTAATGGTATAATCGAATTACAAGTAAAAATATTTCCCTGCTTTTTTCTTTTTTGCAGAAAAGTAGAACATATTTTTCTTCTTTCATTCTAAAAGGCTGTTTGCATGTACATTATGGGAAGAGAAAAGGTCTCTTGACTATGACTGTACTCCTTTTCTTTAGTATAATACAACTTCCTGACTCTTCTGGATTATGTTTAACGTTATGTTATATTACGTTTATGTTAACTGGATTAAGTTTAACGTCCCCTATTACAAGACGCCAATTAACACAAAAAATCCCTGACGGCTCGGCCACAGGTAGATTTCGAAGGCGCAGACCGCGGGGCGCCTGTTTGTTGGGAATTGCGGAAGAAATGACCTTTCTGCCATGATGCGACAGTTGGAACCGTCCACTTGGAAACCTAACTTGTTTGCAGGCGGAGCCGGCAGGGATTTTTTTTTTTTTTTTTTTTTTTTTTTTTTTTTTTTTTTTTTTTTTTGCTATAAGGGTTGGTCCTATAAAAAACTTGTCAATATAAAAGTTTTAGATAATATTAAGAGGAGTTATAATAAATTTAAGTGGATTTGATATCTTTTGAATTGACGAAGTTATGATTTTTTTTCTTCTAACCCCCCCCCCCCCCCCTCCTCCCCACTTGAAGCCATTTTTAATGATATCAAACTCTGTCATACATAAATTTTCGGCCCTTTTCCTAGAAGTAATAATAACTTTAAACGGATTCGATTCGTATCATAATTAAGACATTATGGGTTTTTTTCTGTTTTCACAAAAAGCCTCCCCATTTCCCCCCTCCTTGGTTCGATTTTGCCCGTTAACGAACCTGACTGACATTTTATGCCCCTTGATTTTATGTATAAGTTTGGAAGAGATTTGTGAAGAATTATTCGAGTTATCGGGTCCATAAAAAAGTGACATAGATAGAAAGATAGATAGATAAAGTTTTGAACTGAGGGTGGTTTTGGGTTCTGGGAGTCATGATCGGCGTAGATCTGCAAAATTTTTTCAAAAATTCCAACTTAGAGGAGAATGTAATATGTAGTATTTCTTACGAAATCTACCTAAAATGCATATATTTTCACATAATTTTATAGAGCACTTGGAAACAGTTATATTTATAAACGATTAAAATTTCAGAGAGATCGAACGACAAATACTATTTTTACGCAAAACCGTTACATTTAAGGCCATTAAAATTTTCAAAATGCTTGGACAAGAAAATCTATTTTTTTAACTGTATAATGATCATTACTTAAAAAAATAAGTAAATGTTTTTTTACGATTTTGCGATTTCGTCATTAAAGATATAAATTCATACAAAATCGAGTAAAATATATAAAATAATACAAATTTAGGGTTTATTTAAAGTTTTATCACGGGCCCGGGCAACGCTGGGCGGGTCAGCTAGTGTTTATATAAAATTACAGTTCATTCCGCCACGTAAGCTCTCGAGTTATGCTTAAAAAAAAAAAAAAAAAAAAATTCACACGTACCAAATTTGTTTGCAATAGTTACAAATGGATTTAACATATTAGGGGTTCTAAATTTTAAACCTAAAAAAAAAAAAGTCACTTGTGACAGCTTTGCTAGTGTTAAATTAGACAACTGTGTATTCGAAAAGTTTTGAAATGTATTCAGAGCAATACTTTTGCATTATCTGCATGCCAGAGGTTAAAAAGCCATTGAAATCGACAAAGATTTTACTACTCAGAGCAAATTGATTGATTCTAATTATTTCAGCCCTAAAACACATATATGTTAAATTTGTATTATAATTATCTATGTGTAAATGGTTTTATTAAAGTTCCACTAGTCCCTTGTAGCTCCCTCCCTCTAACCTTAATAGCTGATATATTACTTTAAATTATATAAAACAAACCGATTTAAAAAAAATACTTGTCAAAATACAGTTTTTATGTGTCTGTAAATATAAAAGATTGTTAAGTCAGTTCTATAGTCCAACCAATACTCATATATTCAAAACTGTCACAGGGGCAGGGGGATTTAGATGATCTAAATTCCCCCATATTAATTTATAATAATGATAATATCTATTTATTGTTGTTACGAAATAACAAACAAGACAGCAAAAAAAAAAAATAAAAAATAAAAAAAATACTTTATTTCTTAATCCCCCCCCCCCCCCTGTTTTATTTGTTATTTTGTATTATTATACAAATTCAATGTAACTAAAAAACTATACGCTACTCCCCTAAAAAAAAAAAAAATAAAAATAAAAATAAATAATAATAAAATAAATAAATAAATAAATAATAATCTGTACTAATATTATAAAGGAGTAACGATTGTTTTTTTGTTTATTTGTTTGTTTGTAGGGGGTAATCTCTGGAACTACCGAAGCGATTTCAAAAGTGATGGTGGCAAATATCCCTGCACCAACATAGGCCATATTTTATGTCGGTGCCACAACCCCCAGGGGGGTGCAGGGGCAAAAAACGTTCTAAAATTTCGATTTTTTTTTATACTGAAGGTGTTAGAAACATGAAATTTGGCATGGTAGTTACTTATAAGATGTAAATGCTCTCTAAGAACAAATTCTAAAAAAAAATCGAAATTTAAAAGGGTGAAATGAGTGAAAAGCGTTCTAAAAACATTCTAAATTACAATTTCTATGGAATCTCTGGAACTACAGAACCGTTTTCAAAAGTGATGGTGGCAAATTGATGGTGACAATCCCTGCTCCAACATAGGCTAAATTTTATGTCGGTGCCACTACCACAGAGGGGTGCAAGAGCGGAAAACATTCTAAAATTTCAATTTTTTTTATACTGAAGGAATTAGAAACTTGAAATTTGGCATGGTAATTATTTATAAGATGTAAATGCTCTCTAAGAACACTAGATACTTTTTTAGGTAAGGATGGAGCCCGTTTAACAATGAGAAGCTTTCTGACACATATGCGAACTCATGCAAAAGGATATAACGCTTGGAGGCATGATTATTGAAGTGATTTGTAATCGAACAGGCCTTTTCACTTTTTTGATATTGAATTACATCTTGGGTTGCAAGCGATTGTTGTCGCATGACGACAGTTTTTTCTTTTCCCGTGCTGTCGCGCCCAGTAATTCGATTCATAACCACCAACTTCTCAGTATTTTCTGCACGTTATACCTTTACAGAAAAAAGGAAAAACAGTTAGATTACATAGTTTCTGAGTAAGATCATCTGCCAATTCCATGTGTTTGCGAACAAAAAAGAATTCAGAAATGTGTCAGAAAGTTGCCAGTTTGGATTTGAGTACAGCCTTAAAGTTAATTAATAAATATGGATGCTTAACCTCCTACATTAAAACAAAACTTTTTTTAATTGTGGAAAGTGTACAGAATTTTAATACAACATTTTGATATTTTTAGAATTTAATTATAAATTAATAAATTAATTTTAAGCAATTTTTTTGTTAGCAGGGCGCAGATGATAAATCATCAAATATTCTTTATGGTTACAATTGTTTACGCGTTACAAAAACAATGGACTACACCACTTTCGCCAAAATATTCCAACTGTCTGTGTGAAACTGCAACAAATTCTCTTAAATTTCTTTTAGACCACAGTATACCATAGTTTTAGTACCATACTGCGTAGAGTTTGACTTTATACAGTAAAACCTGTGTAAACAAAACTTGTCTATAATGGGAAATCTTTATGGTATTGCTGAAAGGGATATCGTACAAATCTACATGCTAAGTCTGTAACCTGTCCAAAAAAAAAAAAAAAAAAAAAAAAAAAAAAATCCGGTCCCTAAGCGATTTTGTTTTTACACGTTTTAATGTACATTGGATCAGTATTAGAACTTGGGATAACGGAAGCTGTTTATAACGAAATCCTGTCTTAAAAGCATAAAAAAATTATAGTGCCTACTGAAGGAATATACCATACGATTGTAACTGTTCAATTGGAAACATCCCCAAAATTGAATTTTGTTTCCCTCGTTAGCGATCCCGCTTTCACGGATTTTACTGTGTAAGATTGTCATGTTTATTTAGCACAGTAAAACCTACTAAGAGGAAAACTGAAACGACTGGAGAGAGATTCTGTTTTAGACAGGTTTTCGTCTTAACAGGTATAATTTTATGGTATTTCTTACATAGAGACTAAGAACTTTTTTACATTAAAATCAGGATTCCGTTTCAAACAGATGCAGTTTTCATAGAATTTAGTGTATTTTTACGGTCCGATTTCGAAGCCGCTGTCCGGCTTTTTATGGATGGGAAAATGACAGCACTATATATATATATTTTTTTTTTTTTTTCTAAGTGTAGAGGTCTGCACGGGCACGAGCACGACACGCGTTCGAACCAATTTTCATTCACAAGACTCTTTCCGGGACGGTCATTACTTTTCCCTGCAGACACGGGTAGGGCCAAAATTCTTTTTTCCTAGTCGAGTCGAACCTGGACTTCATTCTTTCTAGAAGTCTGAATAGGTTGAAAATTTCAGGCCCGGTCCCAACCCATACTGATACCACTGCAAAAATCAGTAATATTTCGCTTGGCTCAACAGTTTTTTGCGAAAAATGCATGTATTTTTAAATTGCCATTATTGTACAATTAAAATTCTTTTTAATGAATAGTAATTTCTACATAAAAAACAATAACAAAAATCATGCGTCAAGCATAGATTATGTAACACTTTACAATGCTTCCAAAATAATTTTACAAATCATTACCGTTTAATAAGCTGAAAGATAACATTTAAGTAAACAATTTGGAAAACGCATAACCTATTTAAAAACGTAATTTCAGGAATTTCCAACATATACAAATATTCGGGAAATTATCCGAATACTTTTATTCAGCCCTGTACAGGATCTACAGATTTGTATATATACTACATAGGATGCTAAATTTTAGTTTTGTTTGGAAACGCGCAGCACAGTTTAAAATTCTACTTCTGGAGTTTCTGTCCATAAACAGAAATGTGTTCGAACTTTTGTGCTGCCCTGTATATGAAATACAGAATTTATACACACCAAGTAATAGACAAAAAGTGAGTTAAATTTAAAATCGCGTTCAGCAACTTAAAACGCACGTCCAGGAATTATTTTTAATAGGCGGTAGAGAATTTTTTTGTATATGTCTCTGTAAATGAACGATGACTGCTATACACACAATATTCAGTAGGAAGCCTCTTGTAATGCACCTTAGTGATATATATAAATTTCAATGCGTTTAAAATAGTGAAACATTATTTAATTAAACCGCAAACGATTTTTCTCCATAGACGTAATGTAACGGAATTCTTTTGACTGTCCCTGTAAAGTAACTATAAGTGCTATGCACACCCTATTCCATATTAAGCTTCTTGTAATGCACCTTAGTGATATATATCAATTACAATGTATTTGAAATTGTGTAACATCATTAAAATAAACCGCAAATGATTTTTTCCCATAGACCGTAATGTAACGGAATTCTTTTGAGTGACCCTGTAAAAAAACTATAACTGCTACACACTTCAGTTGAAATAGGGAACATGCTATAGTTAACGACAATAACATATAAAAATTGCAGGGCAATCCTTTTTTACGGGAGTTAGAGCACGGACAGACGGCAGACAAACCGAAGTCATAAACACTTTTCAACTAGGTTGGAAAGTGTTAATAAATTTATTCATAAGTAATGATAATAAAGTACAGTAAAACCTGTGAAAATAAATCTGTCAATGACGGAATCCTGTCTTAAGCGGAAAAAGTGTTGATCTTTGCAAAATGTACATAATAATACGTACGAAAAGAAGATAAAACATTTACAGCAGACGATGTTCCTGTTAATGAGGGAACCTGTCTATAACGGATTTTTCTTTCCTATGCGATTCCGACTTAAAAGATTTTACTGTATAGCATTTATCAGATTTTTATGTCTTCAAGCCATGGAATATGGATTAAAGACATTAATGATAACACACACAAACAATTATATACAAATAGAGATTCATTAAAAAATCAATATAGTTTAAATAGGCACAGGAAGAAAGAAATGTAAGGAGGGGCAGTATTTTATAACGGACGTGCCTATGCAATGCATCACAACGACAGCTCTGGGTACTTTTTAAAAAATAAACATTAAAAAAAAAAAAAAAGGCTGAAATGAGTATTTTCTATCAGAACCCATCGCACAAGACAATTTCTAACCATAGAGGCGCAAAAATCTATGTTTTGTAGAAATTCAGTCGGGTCGAACCGAGCTGATCTCGACCGTACTTTTAGCTTTTAATACAGGGCCTGGCCAGACCAATAATTTGTACGTGCCGGGCCGGTCCGGTCCAAACACTTTCTTCTATGCGTCAGGCTGTTCCCGGGCTTGGAAATTTCAACCTATGCAGACCTCTAACCAAAGAATATTTTCTTTATATTCTTTGCTCTAACTACACGGATCTTATGCCGAGAAAAAATTAAGCGAAAGCCATTCTGTTAATCCACTCTTATGCGCAAAAAAGAAGAAAACAACAACAAAAAAAAAAAACGGATGGAGAAGGTTAGAAATAATAAGAAAAAAACAATGAGAAGGCAACTTTTTAGTAAGACGCTAGTAAGACAATGATGAATGAGTTTTGTACAGGGTTGCTGCAAAGGCTCTTCCTTCGAACACGCCTATCATCCAGGCAATCATCTGTGTCTTTCGCCAAACTTTGGCTACTTTTAAAGGAAGGGTCACACTCACACATATCTATCTACACTTACATTCATCGTAGGATTTTTTTTTTCTAATTTAGTGAAAATTTCTTGAATGACGCCCCCCCCCCCCCCCCCCATCCTTTGCATTGGACATAATACAGAAACTAATAATACACTCCTCAAATTTTCTATTTTTTAAAATGAAAATAATATATCTAATGAAACAGCTGTACTGCTTCTTGTCATTCAAATGTAGGATGTTTATGATGATGATAGTAGCATAGCAAAAAAAAAAAAAAAAAAAAATATATATATATATATATATATATATATATATAGGAGGTGTTTCAAGTAGTCATTTTTAAGTTATCGACAGATTGCGATTATCAATTGTCCAGACTAATGCTATTATCACGAAATAGACATTTTAATTATCTTATATAGAAGATTAAAAATTAAAAAAAATTATACAGAGTTTCGATTATCAATCATATTATGAGACAACTAGAGTAGAAGGGGCCCCTTTCATAAAATATAAAGTTTTAACAGGTTAAAAACTTTGATTGATAGTTTTAAATATTAAATAAATTGTAGTATAAGCCCTTTTCTTTCCTACGTCTCTGGATGATGGTTATTTTTAACCACACTTCTATCTCAAAACATCAAACTCCAATTGATATGAATTAAAGTAGGCCATAATTTTAAATAAAATATGCTTCTTAAAGACCAATGTTCTATTCATAACTGAAAACTGCTTTTTATATGATGTTATTGTTATATTGGTACTAAATTTAACAGATATATGTTTGATGAAATATCATCAAACAGAATTTGGGGTTTACTTGTGGAGTTTTAACCATCATCTTTTATTTACCTGAAATCTTAAGTCAAGTATGAGGAGTACTTGATATCACCTAGATATTAAAAGTTACTTCCTTAAGTTAATTAATTTAGTTTTATGTGAGTAATATTAAACTCGGACCAATTTTTAGCATACAGCCTTGCAGTTTGTTCATATTTTGGTGGATATTAAAATTTTACTTAGAAAATTTGAAAAAAAAAATTGTTTTTTATTTCATTAAATAATAACAGTAATAATAATAATTAAAAATTTTATTTAATTTTTAATATTAACTTTTTTAAATACTAATTTTAAATACATATATATTTTTTAATTTAAAATTTTTATTTATTTATTTTAAAAGTAATTTTTTTAATTAAAATTAAATTTAGCTCATCTTTACAAAAAAAAAAAAAAAAAAAAATCGAAAACGCAGAGCAAAATAAAATTAAAATATAGTAATAGTATTAATCTCTAATGTCCAAATAGATATATCTGTCTGCGCTTCTTTAAACCAGCTAGTTTTAAAAAAAATGTATATTACAATTTTAATATATATTTTATATTTCATATTTTTAGAAATGATAATTTTTAATACTTTTTAAAATAATACTATTTAATGTATTTTAAAATTTAAAAATATTTATTTATTTAAATTTAATTTAATCCATCTTTAGAAAGAAATCGAAAGTGGAAAGCAAAATAAAATAAAAATATAATCATCATATAAAAATATAATCATTGATCTGAAGCCAAAGTAAACATATTTCTCTGTGCTTCTTTAAACCAGCCGGTTTCCAAATCTAACCACAACAAAACAACCTTATATTGCCGGCTGGCTTGGCCAGCCGGCAACCGATAGAGGGCGCTGATTCGAATAAACAAAGCAACATTGTAAACAAACTCGTAGGACGGCAGCGGAGTGGCCAGTACTAGGAAACCGACCAGCCGGCAGCGTAGTCACGGCCTATTCGCATGCGCACTGGACACGGTGATGTTGAGTGAGTTATCTTAAATGCATTTGGCGGTGTGGACAGGTAGCTAATTTCCAAACCCTCAACCTTTGGGCACCCTTGGCGAAAAGGGAATGTCGCCAAATAATTTGGCCAGCGGAGATTGCAGTGCGCATGCGCGCTACTTGTTTGGAGTTGGCTTTGGGAGGGCTCGGCTCGCTCAAATGTTGAGTTTTTGTAAATGTATTCGGTATTCGTTCCTATTGTGAATTTTAGATGCGCTTGAAGATGTTTGCTTTTCGTTTTTCTTCAGTAAGTACACGAGAGCCTAAAATGAGCGTCATTCCATCTCATGCGCATGCGTCAGAAGTTACCTTTTCTGGGAATACGCCGCTGAAGTGTGACGTTTCAACATGGCGCTGGGCATAAACAGATCGGAGTGCCCATTGAAATAACATGGTCGTAAAAAATAAAATCTTCTAGGAATAATAATTTTAATATTTAAGAATTTTCAGGCACTGTTCTGCGAAGTTTAAGGTACGCTTTTCATTATGAATTCACCAAACTTCTGATTTTGTGCTTTAAATTTGAATAATTTATTAAAAAGTCATTAGCTTAACTCCGGTTAGACAAACATGGCGGTTTTTTACATCGTCTTTGAATTGGCGATGTTTACATTCATGTTTGTCAAGATGTATTTATCTCTCTTTGCTTATAAGTAATTTGATGTTTTAATTATAAGTAAAGAGAAAATCATATTAAAATAAAAAAATTATTAGATTATTTTTAATAATTTACATATTATAATTACTTTATATATTTAATATATTAAAATTTAGTATTTTAATTTAATATATTATATTATTAATTTAATAAAGTATTAATTTAATATAATTCATCAGGATATTATTTATATTTACAATATTAATTATTTATTATGATTAATACTAATAATAATTTTAAATATTTTATTATTATTATTATCAATTATAGTTTTTAATATTAAATAAATATTTTAAAATATTACATATAATTATTAAATAATTAATATTTTAGTTCATATTATTATATTATAATTATTTTTAATTAATAATAATTAAATTATGTTACTATGATAAATTAAATTTATAATTTGTAATAATATTATTATTTATGTTATTAATTTATATTAAATATAAATATATTAATATAATTATAAATATTGATAATAATATGATATAAAATTATAATATAATCTACAATATAATAATAATAATAATTTAAACATATTAAATTAAATATATATTACATTAAATTAATATTATGAATAATTATATTAATACTAATAATAAATAATTATTTATCATTTTAAATGATTAATACATAAAATTGATATTAATAAATAATATATAATTAATTATTAATAATTTTAATAATCATTATTTAATTTTATATATAAAATAAATAATTATTAATTAAAAATATTATTAATAAATTTTATATTAATATTAATTATATTTATTAAACATTTAAAATGATAAATAATTATTTATTATTAGTATTAATTATTCATAATATTAATTTAATGTAATATATAAATAATTTAATATGTTTAAATTGATTTAATATTTAATTTAATATAGTATATCATTTTAGTATTATAATTTAATATATTATAATTTAATATATTATATTTTATATTTATTTATATTATTATAGTACATCATATTTTATATATTTAATATATAATTTATATACTTAATTTGAATATTATTTATAATTTATGTATTATGATGATTGATAAATTATAAAATATCTTTATTAATTTTTTTTAAATATAAAATTAGTAAAATTATTAATTTAAATTAAATAAAAGTTTTACTTATAAGTAGAGAGAGACAGAGATATCTTGACAGACATGAACGTAAATATCACCAATTCAGCCGATGTAGCCGTGTTGTTTGTCTAACCGGAGTTAAGCTAATGATTTTTAATAAATTATTCAAATTTAAAGCATGCGCAACGAGATGCGCAAATCAATTTTGGGAGGATTTTGGTAAAATTATGAGGCGGATGATGCAAGTGTGTGCTCCACTGTGGTGTTTCTATGAAAAGTAGCAAGCAATACTTACGTCTTCCGATTGATTAATATTTTTCAAAGAAACACCTCAGAAGGGCACACTACGGATGGGCATTTCGATTTTGCAGAGTTGAGTCCGATTAGACTAAATTGTTTCATGTGTGGAAACTCGACTTACCTGAGGAAGCAGGCTTGATTGGTTGGAAAGTAATTCAAAATATTATTTATCATAGAGCAATATTTATTGCAGCTAATAAAAACTTGCAAACACACTTTTTAATCAACAACTTTTCTCACATTTTTAACATAAATTCATTACAGATCATGCTCTTTTAAAACAGTGATTTGTAAATCGTACCTGCTAGTTCCACTTTTTTACTTTAAACAATGTATTCGTGAACGTATTGGAACATTTCCTGTTGTTAAGCGGGGAAAGATATATATATATATATATTTAAACAGCCTAACAATGCGGAAGGATTTTTTGTATAGTTTTCTTGATTTCGTTTATATGATAGGTTTTAGGAACCATAAATCAAGTGTATATTCCCTTAGAAGTTACTAGGCACTTGTCTTGTTATTAGACTTGGATCCTCCTATCATTAAATTATTATTTATTTATTTATTCAGGGTTCGTACGCTTTTATACTTTTCTGCATGTAAATAAGGCTAAAAGTTCTATAAATAAAAGGAAAAAGTGCACAGTTAAACTGATGGCATCGAACTCACAGGCTTTTCACAGTATTCACACTAATTGTATATTATACTCTTATTTCAAAGAATTCCCCTCGAAAAATAAAGAAATCGACAATAAACCTGTATACCAAATTTGAAACAAATCCGATAAATCTGAATGAAAAACCCATTTAGCTAAATTAAGAGGGAGATGAGCCTCCACCGATTCCCCCCTTTATACTTAACCAATGAGCCTCCAAATCTAAGCAGGGAAGCGTCTTTTCAGAATAAATATGTGAACCAAATTTGAAGCAAATGGGATAATTCTGCATGAAAGAACAATTTATTTAAATTAGGGTGGGAGGGGGGAGGGGTGGTAAGGGTGGACCCGTTCTCTCCTTTTATACTTAACCAACGAACCTTCAAAACTAATAAGGGAAGAACCTTATCAGAATAAACCTTTTAAATAATTTGAAGCAAATCGGTTTTCGTAGTCTGTGAGCTAAAAAATTGTGGTAAAAACGTACGAACCCTGCTATTTATTTAAATTTAATTCAGACATGGAAAAACTTGATTGTTCTTTAGTAAAACAAGTATGAAAATATTGTCAAAGCACTTTGTACAAATTTGAATTACCTTATTGAGCTTATTTTATATTTTAGGGGAAAACTTTTTATTTTTATTATGAAGAGAAATATAGAGTAAATTACAATATAAAATATTTTTAGGTAAATCGATGTCTTTTTTTTTTTTTTTTTTTTTTTTTTTCTTTAACGATTTTTCTTAATAAGTATAGAGAAATATACTCGTATCGTTAATAATTAAATAAAGCAAATAATAGTGATGCTAATGCAGCATTTTTGGATGTTTCTCTTTATAAATTAGAGAACGTTTATTTAGCTCAATATGTCAAAAGAAGTATTTAAGATTTTGTTTTACAAGAAATAGGTTTTATTAGCTTCCACATTTGCATGAAAAGATTTTTCATAAATAAATTGATAAACATTATTATTAGATTTAATAGTGTCTACAATATTGATTTTAATAAACATGTTTTTAAAATTTTGGCATATTTGTTTATAATTATAACTTATCTAGTTTTAAAATACGATTTTAAAATATTTAAAGAAGTTGTGGCAGGAATATGGACCAGCACAACCTCTTATGAATGTTAGCTTCTAGAAATTTCTGAATGAGTATTTCATCATTGTAGTCCAAAATTTGGGACCCTAGGCATCAATGGGTTTAATTACATATCATTGAAGTTTTACTTTAATGTTGAATGTAAGTGTGACACGCCTATCGAAAGCTCATGGAAATATTACTTTTAAAATGGGGGTGGAGTTATTCAGCCTTTTCACCTAGTGCCAAGAAAGAGGCCGGTCTATCAACTGAAATATCTATCATTTGATATCAATTCCTGATATCAAAATATCAAATTCGATAATTATTTTAATATGCTTTTATATTCTAATAAAAAAAAATTTAAGTTTATTGTTAATGAAATTTAATCATTTGTATAAGCATGCGTTATAAATTCTGATACATTTTATGTTCATACATTCATTTAAGAATCTTATATATTCCATGTTTTGTGAGTTGCTTGAAGCGCCATTGAAAGCAACACTTTTTCATATATTTCTGAAAGAGTTATTTTTATACATATGTACATAGAAAACACAGAGAAAAGTTCCTTCATTTGGGAGGAAATAATAAATACATAAATAACCTGCGATCGGAGAGTGATAACGGTATAGTAAAGTGATTACTGCGGAGCTAATGCAACAGGCAGCAGAATTTAGTATTGGCGAAATTAACAAAAATTCCAGACTACCTCAAAATCGACGACAGAAAGCGAAAAAGAAAAATCAATGATGAAAAATCAATAATGACCTCGATGTAGCATGAAATGATGTCGTCTTACATATCAAAATAACTTTACTAGAAACTCTAAAATGAAAGTATTCAGATCCCCAATACGTTACCACGTTATGTTTATATACGTCATCAATCGTGTGCCGAAGTGTGGCATTAAAAATCAGATGCAAATTAACTAATAAAACTAACATGTGATAGTAACACATAATTTACTTCAATAATTAAACCAATTTACGCATGTTCAATGTACTATGACTGCCAACTGTAGACGAGTACGTACATGCATAATAATATCCTTGAAAGAAGAACTATATCTAATATAATGTATATATGCTAAACTATATATGCGTAAGTCCTTGAAAATACATTCTTAGACTTAGAGAATGTGAAAATAACGTTCAATTAAAATTAAAACTCACACCAGAATATTTATTTGACGGAATGTGAAACTAAAAACACATGGAGGTGCAACTAATATCAAGGTTGACGACAAAGAGGTTATTTCAAACAGATCGGCTGTATATAAAGCCGATCGATTAATGAGTTTCGGATCTACGGCATGAGGTGCCTCAGCAACATTTTTGTCATGACAATGTCATGCCTCAAGTGAGGTGTTGAGTGAAGTGTAACTCACAAGAACTACAATTGAGTTAGGAAGGAAGTGATCCCCCTCCCTTCCTCTTTGTACTGTATGTTGCTCAAATATGACAATCTGAGGCTAGGGGAATTAGGAGTAGCATTCTTCATGAGCAATATTCATTCTAGCATGTTCTTCTCATTGTCAGGAAGATAAATAGTAGTAGTTTTCAGAAAAGACGTAACGGGAGGTGAATGAATGCACAATGAAACACGTTGTTTTTACAGTAATATTACTGTGTGTAGAAGTGAAAAAATTCTTGAAAGGAATAAAAATTACTTCTGAGGAAAAAAAAATTGATTGCCAAGAAAATAAACATGAAATTGAATGCTTATTTTGAATTAAAGTTCAATATATACACAGTGCAAGACTTTGGAAATTGCTAGGGAGGAATTTTAGTAATTTTTCACAAAATTATAGGAAAATTTACGGACAACTACTTCAAATTAATTGTTTAAAAACAACACAAAATGTCACAAAAACATATATGCATCATTTATTAAAAACTTTTACTTTAGGTGTTTTAAAAATATACAAAACTGCATTTCACATTAAAAACCTAGCGCTTTCGAGCCGTCCTGGCTCATCATCAGGGTTAAAACATCACCACGCAGATACACACAGATACACACCCTGATGATGAGCCAGGACGGCTCGAAAGCGCTAGGTTTTTAATGTGAAATGCAGTTTTGTATATTTTTAAAACACCTAAAGTAAAAGTTTTTAATAAATGATGCATATATGTTTTTGTGACATTTTGTGTTGTTTTTAAACAATTATTTATAGACAGAGGTGAATTTGATTCAATTGAGTGTTGTGTTTTTCATGACTCAAGTTTATTTTACTTCAAATTATAAAGTGTATATTTTTGGTTGGTATTATTCATCTGAAAAATTATATTCACAAAATACTTATTATATGTGACAATAAATTATGTCTACTGGAAAAAAATAATCACTTTTATCCACCTTTGTTGGATATTTGATCATCACGTTATGATTTAATTATTTATTTATTATTCCAACAAACCGCAGTTTAAACAAAAAATAAATAAAATAAAAAGTCAGAATAATTTCAAAACAAAAAAGCATTTTTAAGGTTAGCTGCGTGCTGTGACGTGAAATTAAAGAATTTTAAAGCTTTGTATGTTAGGTAGGCACAATGTGTCTTTGAGGGAGGGGGGGGGGGGGCTTAGGTAAAGCATTTTAGCATTGTTTTTACAGGAAGTTATTTAACGTTAGTGAAAAATAACAACTAGGGCAAACAAGTGTTTAAAAAAATTAATTTTGTGTGCAGAAGCATGCTGTGTGAATTTTGAATTTCACATCAGATGACTGCTGTGAAACTAGATGATTGATTGTTTATTTTTACTGCAAAACAACAAACATGACAGAAATTTTTGATTTTTTTTTAAAGTTTTTAAATTCCATGCACTGGGGGCGGGGGTGTAGAATTTCTGCAATATTTAGATGTCTGATTATTTATTTTTACTATAAAGTGACAAATTGAACAGAAAAAAAAATTATGCTTTGTATGGCGGGCGAGGGGAAAGTGGAAATATTAGGGGGAGGGATGGAATTTAATTGATGTACATTATTCCTGCTATTACTATTACCAACATACCCGATTGATTAGAAAAATAAGTATATAAAATATATTGATAGCTGCTGAAATTATAGGATGTCTTTTTAATTTATAAAACGGTGAAAATTGCGTATAGATATAGGAAGGTCTTATTTAGAAAATTTGGTCCCTAGATACAGAGACTAAAGAGATTAATCCTATACTAATAATACAGTATAATCTCGGTCTGCTCTGAAAGCTGATAGACTGAAGGTGCTGAGTTCAAATACATGTCG
Organism: Maratus michaelseni; assembly: GCA_963931845.1. Taxonomy (NCBI): domain Eukaryota; kingdom Metazoa; phylum Arthropoda; class Arachnida; order Araneae; family Salticidae; genus Maratus; species Maratus michaelseni. Next base: position 200,901,919 of record OZ007600.1, read on the forward strand.
CACCCGTCGGTCTAATCGTTCGGTGTTTTCCGTGCTTTTCTTCTAACCTTGCTCGACTTGCGTAAATACGCGTTAAGATTCCTCTCATGCAGACAATCGGCTGTAACAAAAAAAACTAATATTACAGACAACTTGTCTTCCATAATTGGATCATTGATTTATATTATGTCTTCAAATAATAAAAACAACTTTTCTTCTTGTTCTTAGTGAAAAATTATGTCATATATAAAAGGGGACTCAAAGCTAAAAAAAAAGCATGAGTACAATACAGTTCGCACAGTATAAGTATTGAGCATGATTCTGGGATTGAAATAAAATGATGCATTTTTTCAGAGACTTTTGATTGAAACTCGTTTTTATCGGTATATAAACGGTATCACATTTAAGATGATTTTCAAAAAAATATTTCCCCCCGCTGAACAACGCAAAACTTTTTGACACATTTTTAAACATAAAAGCATGACACTTACAAGCGTGATTATTGAAGTGATTTGGCAAAAAAAAAAAAAAAAAAAAAAAAAAAATCGGTTACAGAACGGACTATGCTTAATAATTGTTGGAAGTGCGTTTTCAGCTGTGGTATGTATTTTTAAACGTAACTAATTTTTAGTGTATTGTGTGGAGTGTATAAATTATACACTCACATAATATCATATACAGAGATTCGAAAGAATTTGCGCACATTGCCGGATGTGAAGAGAGCAACTGCAGAAAATGGTTGGTTAATTGGTTGATTTATGACGGCCGATTATCTACACAAGGGATATAGGCCCTAGGGGAGGAGTGCCTTCCGTGGGGGTCTTTCTAAGAGAACCTAACCGGTATTTACGCATGGTTATCCAAGGTTCAAAGAAAACCACCGAAAACTTCGAAAGAATAGGCCGACGAGCGCGATTGGGTTCGAGCCCAGCACTTCCCGTCTACCAGTTTTGAGAGCAGATACTCTCTAATCTGTATCTACTAATTATCTACTAATTATCTACTAATATACTAACTGAGCAGATAAATATTATAAAGTTTATCAAATAACATTATAAAACTTATGTCTTTGAAGTGAAATGTAAACACAAACACAAATCTGAATAAAATATTTAGAAAGAGAAAATTACATGTAGAATGTTGAATAAATACGTAGTAAGAGCATTTATGAGAGCTAAAAAAGTAGAATAATAGCAATTTTAAAGTTAAATTTACGATCTGAATTTGTAATTTTACTTTAAATTTGAAATGACACCAAATCTAAAATTCATTCACTCATTCATCGACTCAATGTGAATCAGGGCCGGAACTAACTTTTTTTTCAACGGGGGAAACATGGATTTTGGCGAATTCTCTTCCTCCCTCCCCCTCCTACACAAAGTAAAATTACTAAGAGAATTTTACTAAGCTTCTAAAGGCCGACTTATAAAAAATTAGTTTAAAATGTGTAATCATAAAATACTTAATACTGAACTACGGAATCAGCTTTTTTAAATATTTATTCATTAAAATCTGGGAAAACGAAATCGAAAGGAACTGTAAAAAAAATCCGCTTTATACAGATTTCCATCTTAGTAGGTATAACTGTAGTTATTCTTTCTGTTGGGACCATATATTTTTTTCATTTACGACAGGAATCCGTTATAGACAGATTTTACTGTAGTTGTAAGTATTTCAAATTATTACTACTGAGGTATTTAAAGTTAAGTGATATGAGCCAAGGCCGAAACTAGCTTTTTTTTCGCGGAGGGCGGATTTTGGCGCCCCCCCCCCCTCTCTCTCCTCCACAATATAAATTTACAAAGATAATTTTGCAAAGTTTCTAATAGCCAACTTTTTTTTTAAAATATGTAATCATAAAATATGTAATATTGAACTATGTACTCAGTTTTGTCAAATATTTATTCAATAAAACCTGCGAAACTGGAATTGAAAGGTACTGGAAAAAATTCCGCTTTATACAGATTTACGTTTTAGCATGTATAATAGTTGATATTCTTTCTGTTGGGGAAATGATTTTTTTCATTTAAGACAGGATTCTGTTTTAGACAGATTTCATTTTCACATATTTTGCTGTAGCTGTATTGTTATATTACAATTGAGCGGGAGTTTAAAACCATAGTGATATGAATGAGTCTCATTGTCTTAAGAACTAAAAAAACAGGATTTTCTGTAGGCAACGAATTCCAATACCATAAAATATCTTTGTGTGCTATCTACAGCCAGTTTCATGGAACTATCACTTGTAACGCCCTTTCTATTAATAGGCTGATATGTCTAGATGCTTTCCTGAACTTAACGCTAATTTTCAAAATTACAATAGTGACTTTATATATCGTACTAAGAAACTTTTTAAAAATGCCTATTTTTTTAGTGTCCCGGGAAGTCACCGACTTCACTAATTTTTTTTATCTATTTATTTGTCAATTTTAATACATTTTGGCTCAGATTTTCTTTTACATTCTCCAGCTGCAAAACATTTTTACTCAAATTTCATATATTTTTTTGTATTAAACAACAAACCAAATCTTCATCTGGCACAGCGCACCCTTCTTCTACGTCTTCTGTTTTGCCCCCCCCCCTCCCAGGTTGTTTCGACCCTGTATGAGTCCCATTGTCTAAAAAACTGAAAAACCAGGATTTTCTATTCGCCTAACAATGAATTCAATACCGTAAAATATCTTTGTTTGCTTGGAATTATCACTTATTCCTCTCTTTCTATAACTATTCATTTTGCGCACCCTTCTGTTCTGCTGTTGCCCAGGGCAAATGCTTCATTGCCCCTCACCCCTAGTTTCCCACCTGAAGTCAATCCTAAATGACAGGTTGAAAAGTGCCGCCAACTCAATACTTATAAAAGCAAAAGAAAAAACATCACTTTTCCCTATCACCCCAACTCCACTTCTTTGAAGACAATTTGTCCCTCCCCCAATTCTGCTCTGTTTTTATCTTCCTACGTTCTTTCAACCTCCTCATAGCTTAAGATTTTTCAAACATAGACCGCAACTATCTCCGACTCCACTCCTCTGCTTCCAACACAATGACACAAAGACAAACACAACTCAGAACTCACTCACACGCTTCATTTCCTGAAACAGCGTTCACCACCTGAAAGAGGGGCAACATGACAAAATTTTGGAGGTACCTCAAACTTGAAACGTGAGGTGATGGGACAAATTCTCACGGTGTATGGGACAAATGAAGTGCCTCTTGTATGAGTTACCCAACACTAATCTACGCTTCCCAGCTGCGACGCGGCTAGTTACCAGTATATCTCATCTAAATCTACACTACTTTTACTTTAAATTCTGCAATTCGTTCTACTGACAATTTTCTAGCACCATGATAATTCCTGCGATATGTTTTTGCGTCTCATAAACAAACTCTGGTGCAAACTAATCTTATATATTTAAGATTGGTGGTGGTGGTGTAATAATGACGGCTGATTATCTGCATGAGGGCTATAGTCCAGTGGGAAGAGGGGGGGGACCCTCCGTGGTGGTTTTTCTAAGAGAAGTTAACCCGTATATACGCATGGATGTCCAATGTTCGAAGAAAATGTCGAACGATTAGGCCTACGGGCGTGATTATATTCGAAACCAGCCGCTTCCGTCTACCAGCTTTGAGAATTTGAGATTTGAAAAGACTGAATTTTTACATACAAAACTAATATTACATATATTATATTGAAAAAAGAAACAAGTTGGAAATTATACGTCAAACGTGACAAATGAGGTGTACTATAATCAATTAATTGCTAGTAAAAGTGTATTGAAACTTAATGTTATAAAATAAAATTAATATCTGTAATATAAAAATCTAAGTTTTACCAATATTCAGATTTTGGTGCAATAGCTGTTGCACTCTTATACAAAAATGCATGAATACAAAATTTATTTTATGTTCAGATTTTTCTGTTACAGATATTAATTTTATTTTATGAAATTAAGTTTCAATACAGTTTTAGTAGCAATAAATTAAATTCAATTACATTAACCCTTTCCGGCGCGGAGTAAGTCTCTTTGTAAAATGATGAAATAATGGACTGACACCAGAATTTACAAACGAATTCAATGTAAAATAAAAACTTGCTTATTTTACGATACTTAATAAAAGGAAAAATTTTTATTGAATATTCTTGGTGCCGTTTGTCAGTTTTGGAATTAAAATTAGGTGTCCTTTCTTGTGGACACCGCCCGTTAAGGCGGTATTCAAAAAAAAAAAAAAAAAAAAAAAAAAAAAAAAAAAATTCCACGCTCAACAACTCAAAAATTTGAGACACATTTTCAGACTCATTTTTAAAAATAAAAACATGAAACTTGGTGAGGTGATTTATGAAGAGATTTATAAGGGCTCCATGTTTTTATTTTTCGTTCAATTAATTAGAAATTGATTTACAAACAATTATTTTTACAGTACGATAATTATTTTTTGCTTCCAGCGCTATCTCATCGGAAAATTCGGTTCAAAATGTCCAGTTTGACAGCATTTTTTGAAATATATTCTGCATTTATCAAAAAATCGAGATGATACAGATATTATACAGTTTCTGAATAAGAGAACCTGCCAATTGGATGCATTTTAGAGCAAAAATGAATTTAAGAATGTGTCTCAAAATAAGCAGTTTGGATTTGAATACACCCTTAAAGGGTAAAAATTATACTATGCGCAAATATCCAATACAAGAGAATGTAAAAAGAAATCTTAGTTATTATTTCACTGAACAAATGAAATATATCTTTTGTTATTATGATATGATTAATTTCCGTAATAAAATAAGTATATTTTAAGTTTGCAACATTTTATCTTTCGTTGATATTTACTGAAAATTCCAATGAGAAACTGGCTTTGAAAATATCAGAACTTGAAATCCACATTTTGACTCTTTTTCCATTTAATATCTATTTCTACGGAAACATCTATCCAAAAAACTATCGGCAGATTACATGATTAGTATAATTTAACAATTTTAGTATACAAATTCGGTTTTTAAATTCAACTATACGGAAATAATATGATTCCATCTTAGCCATCTTTTTATGATTTGACGTAATCACTATGGCAATCTAGAATCATTAGCTATCATGGGATATCACTGAATTAATTAAGTACGACAGTATTTAATAGAATGAAGAAAACTTTTATTAATATTTGTTTAAGTTTTGATTCGATTTTCATAAAATTTGAAATTAATCGACAAATTCGGCACCGATAATATACATATTAAATTTCAAGCCATTCGATTGAATAGTTTTTGAGCTGTTATATGCGAACCGACGGGCGGACCATACGTCGAGTGTAGGTGCTGCGTATTTATATAATTACGTATGCACCTAAAAAGAAGAAACAGTTTTAGTTTCGATATAATGCTGGTTTGTTTATGGCAGGCATTTTTGTAATTATTTTGAGTAGAAAGTATCGGTTTTATGATCTAAAAATCAAAAATAATTCATTTAAATCAAATTTTTGTAACATGAGAAACGAAATATAGTAAATATATTTTATCTCATCTTTTGGTTGGTTGATTGATTTATGATGGCCGATTATCTACACGAGGGATATAGGCCCTAGGGGGGAGTGCCCTCGGGATCTTTCTAAGGGATCCGAACCCGTATATCTCATCTTTTGAAAAGAAATTAACTTTAGGTGATAAGTTATATCTAAAAGTTATAAAAGAGACTTTATTTTAAAAAGTTTATGATTTGTATTGCATGCAGCATACTTTACTAATTTTAAATGATTTCAGTTCAAGAATTTAAAATATTACATTTTTAACATAGTTAGTAAATTGTTTACTCAAGAAAAATACCAGGGTTTGTACGCTTTTACCACAATTTTTCTACCTAATAGTTAATTTGCAAAAATTGTAGACGCACCGTTTAATTGCAGGATTTGTAATACTTTTCAGCATTTAAGTAAGGTAAATGCTTGAAAATAAAAAATTGAGGTAAATGCGAACGAAACCTGACTACAGAAGTCATTAATAAAAAAAAAATTATGTCATATGTAAATAAATAACTTTTGTGTGTAATTGTTGTGGCAACAAAGGGAACCCTAATCAAATTGGATTATTCCTGTTTAAATTTCATAAGAGCCTAAAATATCTGTTTTACTTCCTAAGAAATGATTCGTTTTGGAACTTTATTTACAAGATATATCTCAACTGCGCCCCATATGGATGTTGTACTGGGACATCAGTTGCAAGTAGTGCGTTTCCGTAGGTTATCCGTTCTTTCGGAATCTTTGATCTTTTACGACTTTGACTAGATATCATCGGAGTCCGACATAATAGTTCGTCTCGGCGTTCCGACATATTCCGGTGGCTGTTGGCAGTTTTATTATTGGAACATGTGTAGGTAATTACTGCCATTCCTATTATGGTTTCCATTCGTGCATTTCCTCTCAAAGCAATAAAAAAAGGTACTCTCAGATTTGGCTGAAATTTCACTTAATGAGTGTGTAATAAGTGCAATTTTTGCCAAATGTATTTTTCTCAACAGTTTATTTTTAATATGCAGAAAAGGGGAATTGTTCATTTTATAGAATCTAGGGAAAAAAGTGGAAATAAAAATGTTTTTCCAAAGATGCTCTGAAATAAATAGTTTTTTTTTTTTTTTTTTTTTTTTTTTTTTTTTTACTTTTTGTCAAAAGAAATCTTGAGTTATAGGTAGAATCCTGCAACGGGTCAGGTTAACTGCTTTTACCCGCACCCGACCCAACTCGCGGTTTCGGGTTGACTTTCATTGTTTCAGATTCGGGTCGGTTTAGGGTTGGGTTTTAACTCTTGCGGGTCGGGTTGCGGGTTAAAGTATTGCGGGATCAGGATCAAATTCGTCGGATTCGGGTCGAGTTGACGGTCGCAGAAAATTATTTTTGCGCGGTCGGGTCGGGTTGGAAGTCGAGGATTTTTTTTTTTTGGTCGGCTCGGGTCGGGTTTCGGGTTGACTTCAAATGGAATTTGCGGTTTCGCATTTGGTACAACTCGACCAGTGTATGACTGTAGTTATAAGTACATATTGAGCTTATTATTATGATGACATTTATCGGGCTGTCGCGAGCAGAAATTCTATTCAAAACCGCAAATTTTACAGCTATTTCCAGAATGCCTTTATTAAAAAATGAAAAAACTATTCGATTTTATAGTTTCTTTCTTCCTTTCTTTGTTAAGTAGTCATTTAAAAAAATAACCTCTAATAAAAGTATTGCTTTAATCATATTTATCATACAGTATTATAACAAATTCTAAATAGAAGGGTAAAAAATTGGTTTTTCAAGATTTGATCTATCATTTGGCCAACATGACTGCACAAAGGAAAATAATACTACTAATAATAATATAGATGGTCGGTAGTATCAATTCTATGACGTGTCAGAGAAGTGCGACCTATATCATTCTCGTTTTGTGAAAACACATCCGCAAATTCCTGGAACAGTCTTTCTGCGGCATGTCTCTGCTCAGGAGATAAATTCTCATTTCGTCCAATTTCAGGTGTTAAACTTGTAGGCGGCTCCGACAACGTCAAGCTCGGGTCTTTGCAAACACAGGTGACTGGAGCACAGGTAGCAAGCACTTCACCCTTCTGGATAATTCTAGACTTTTCACTTACATTCGCCATCCTCACGGGTAGCACATCTCTCGACAGATCTACCATCGCTAATGCTATTAGCACTCCTTTTGGGCTCTTCTCAGGATATCCAACCAAGCCACATTGAAAACTACTTTCGTTCTCAGTTAATCCAGGTATCATCATTTCGGTCCGAGGAGGGATGATAACATCTGCCTTGGCTGTGATCCGTTGAATAGACCCGGACTCATTTCCAAGTTTGAAAATAGTGACATCTTCTTGAGCAGAGCGTAACTCATTCTTCTTAAAATCCAGTGTAAATCCATGTTCTTTTAAAAAGTCCAGTCTGAGTATGAAAGGGTCTGAAATATCGGCCACATAGACTGTATGATGGTAAGCGGCGTTCCCAAACTTTATTTTCAGTTTCATTCTTCCATGTATGTCGATCATATCCCCGGTCACGGTTTGAAGGATAACACGGGGCGGAGTCCAGAGGAGTTTTTCTTTTAGCCGCAGAGCTAGATCTTTCCGAACGATGGTCACATTGGCTCCTGTATCGATGATCATATTACAGGGCAGATCATTCACACGCCCGACTATAAAAACTCCGTTCTCGCCGTAACTTCTTGCAGAAATTTGACACACTTGATAATGGGGCTTCTCAAAATCTGGCAACCTCCGCCCCGCGAGATGGCCATTAATTAGTTTTCCTGCTCCGCCGTTCGTGCGGAGCTATTACCTTCTGTGCTGGGTCGTTTTAGGCAGTTTCTTTGAATATGACCTTCTCCACCGCATTTCCAGCACTTGATCTTTCTTCCAGGTTTGTTGTCCATCAAGGAGTTTATATGTCTCATCACATCCTTCATCTGCTGCTGTAAACGCTCCACAGCTGTATCCGACGTCTCAGGCATGTTGGCTACTCGCACAAAGTGCCGATCTTTCCTTGTAGCTTGCTGGGCTGCCTCGAATTTTAGGGCATATACTAAAGCCCCTTTTAAGTCATTGAGATCTGCAATCCGGAGTTGTTTCTGGATCTCAGAGTCACGCACACCATCGATAAAACGCTGTAGAGCTAAGCTTTCTCTAATTTCAGTCGGACAGTCAGGATAAGCAAGATGTGAAAGTCTCTCGACATCCGTAGCAAGATCTTGCAGGGATTCAGTGGATTTCTGCTGTCGAGATTTGAGCTGGAGTCTGCTATATTCCTTCATGCATTTCTCGCCAAAGCGCAATTCTAAGGCACTGACGAGCGTTTCAAAATCCAGCGGCTCATTTGCAGGCAAAGTCTGTAGGACGTCGGCAGCATCAGCTCGTAGAGAAGCAGCTAACTGGCAAGCCTTGGTCTGGGAATCCCATCCATTGGCGTACGCTACGATCCCAAATTGTGTCTTAAAAACTGGCCATGAGGATTTTCCGTCATAGGTCGAGAGTTTAATAGAGGCCCGAGGAAGCATAGCTTGATACTTGACATCTTCGGGATAGTTTTCGGCAGTTATCTTTTGTTTCTTCACATTTTCCAACTCCTTTTCTACACTCTCAATCCTTTCTTCTACGGTTTTGGCTGTCCTTTGTATTTCTTCTACCTTTTCTTCTACGGTTTTGGCTGTATTTTGAACTTTTTCTTCTACTTCTTGAAATCTTTCTTCAACTTTGTTTTCCACGCCGTCAATTCTGTCATTTAAAGATGTTATTTTATCCTCTATTAGTTCTTTCAACTCACCAAGGTTGGTTGACATATCCTTCTTCATATCATCTTTTAACTCACCAAGGTTCGCAGTCACTTTCTCATCCATCGCTGTCATATCTTTCTTCATTTCTTCTTTCAACTCGCCAAGGTTGGTTGACATCTCAGCCTGATTCGCAGTCATTTTTTCATCCATAGCTCCTAATTTCTCCAATAATTTGTTCAGTTGCTCCTCCATTGCTCTTGTAATCGGCATTCAACCCTACTCCTGACACCAAATGTTGTGAGCTCGGGGTTCGAAAGGATTGTTGCCAATATATAAGAACAATCAACAGGTTTTATTTACTCCAAACAGTTCGGTAAATACACAAGAATCTTCTCAAAGACACAAATATTGAGTAATCTTCAAATCTAATAACAGCACAGCAAAATTTCACACAGAACAATATAGCGTATTGTTCAATACGGCGAATCAAATACAAAACCGCTCAGAGAAACACAGTTCTCAATGCAAAGCCTCTCGTGCGTATTCAATCGCATTTGACAGAGAACTAACTCAATTGAACTGGTGGAGGTCCCTTATATAGGCTTTAAAGATAACTGTAGAATTTTCCAGAGCTTTCGGATGCTAGAAATTACCAGAAAGTGCTTTAACTCTCGATAGAGTACCCCAAACGAGAAAGGATCCCAATGTAAAGGTATAAGGGGGTGTTGCACAAAAAGTAGCCAAATCCGTCGCCAACTTGGCGACATTTGGCGATATATCGCCAAATTTGGCGACAAAAATAAGTCGCCAAAACCATCGCCAACTTGGCGACAAACCCATTCCTTGGCGATTTTCCAATAGAACTCCATTATAAAACCGATGCTGTAAGGTTGTTTTTCTTGCAAAGCATCCGAGGTCTTTAGCATTGAGTTACATGATGCTCAATATTCAATCGCAATGAAGTGCTCAGCCTGATTCGCAGTCATTTTTTCATCCATAGCTCCTAATTTCTCCAATAATTTGTTCAGTTGCTCCTCCATTGCTCTTGTAATCGGCATTAAAGCTCTGGAAAATTCTACAGTTATCTTTAAAGCCTATATAAGGGACCTCCACCAGTTCAGTTGAGTTAGTTCTCTGTCAAATGCGATTGAATTGAGCATCATTGTGATTACATTACATTAATAAATACATTAATAATACTACAATTTTCACAATAATAAAATAAAATAAATTTAAACAAATGGAATATTTACAGATATATACAAAATTCATAACAATATATAGTAGTTGTTGTTGTTGGTTTGGCCCGTGGGCACGGTGAGCAGTTTTCTACTTCTGTTTAGCTGTCTTACTCCGAACATATATCTATATATTTAAAACGCTAAGCGTTTTGTTTCGACAATCCGTGAGAACAAACTACTACATCAAATTACATCATTCTTTTTTTGAATGAAAGATATTTGGTCACAGATTTGTTATCGTACATTCGTTTGTTCGAAAATTTAATTAATTAGCCGTAATCTTAAATTAAAATTTTACTTCTGCTTATGACGTCATAAAGTCGGCAATCGGATTAACGCCCACTGTTGTGACGTACAGAGTTTATTTTCTGAACTCAATGATTGCGAGCATAAAAAATAAATATTAAATATTAAAAGCACGTGAATTTTAGGCCGAATTTTTGAATTTGTAAGTTAAAATATAGTTAAAACTAGCCGCCACTGGCGACCAGTTTGGTCTCCCTTAAATGTATGTTAAGCACTGTAACACGTTACTTTTATTCATAATTTATTTTTTTTTCGTAATCCTTCGCCAAACCGGAAGATTCTAATAGACAAATCAAAAACTTTTTCGATCATGGTAGCATTTCGCATATTTTTTGTTGTTATGTATTTCATCTTTCTTGACAAAAACCGCTTAACCAACTTAAGCATTTATGCTTCATATCCGTTTGCTTATCAGTTGCAATATGCTTGCTAATGAGGAGATTCTTAAACATATTAAGTAGTTTTCCGTAATTGGATCCATTGCCAAATGGCGTATTTTAGTTAATACGATTTGGTGCAATGAAGTCTATTTTGTGAAAGTCTTTAATGATATCCACCATTTACACTGAACCATATTGTTGCCAATATTTTTTTGTTTGTTTGTTTGTTTCTCGCTAACTTTGGCTGTAGACTTGATTACGGGAGAATCAAGAAGAAAATCTATCATTATTCTCATTTAAAACGTCTTGAATAATGTGACATAATCGAAGTGCATATTATAACACGTAATTTTCGAGTATGGTTTGGTGAAACATTGAACTTTTGGAAGCCAGTTTTGATAATCACGTAAATATGTCACACCAACATTACCGCCTATAATTCTAATTACAGCAACCCGTTTTTTCTCTCTATATTGCAACTCTATAGTTAATATAGTGCCCCGGTGCGTCTACGACAGCTGTTCCATCAGAACATTTGATTTCAAAATAAAAGTATCGTTTCTAATTTGCATACGCGAAAAATAAAAGCTGGTATTGGCGATTTTAAAAATTCTATTGGCGAGATTTGCACCCAAATAACACAAAAGTACTTAATGATGTTATGTATTTTGTAAATGTACATTAAATTACTGTTTTGAAAGCGATTGGTCATTAATAATGGTAAATATGATTGGTGATTAACAATCATTTTCGGTGGTCTCTCTTCCTTTCACGTATAATACATAAATACCAAATTAACTGACAATTTGTTTCGAAATTTGATTCATTAAATATCATTACATGAGTTGTATTTGTTTACATTCAGCTTACATCAAGAAAAGATAAAGAATTAAGTTGAGTTGTATAGCACATAATTATGGTAAATTTTGATTGTGTCACTGGTACGAATTATTTTTTTGACACCAGGCAGCGCTCCAAAAAATCTTTCATGGAAAACTAACTTTACGAACGATTATCTCCATGGTTTAATGGTTTAATATTTTAAACCTTCATGACGAATGAATCTTTTTTTTTTGTTTACTTTCATGGATGGCCGTGACTACGCTGCCGGCTGGTCGGTTTCCTAGTACTGGCCACTCCGCTGCCGTCCTACGAGTTTGTTTACAATGTTGCTTTGTTTATTCGGATCAGCGCCCTCTATCGGTTGCCGGCTGGCTTGGCCAGCCGGCAATATAAGGTTGTTTTGTTGTGGTTAGATTTGGAAACCGGCTGGTTTAAAGAAGCACAGAGAAATATGTTTACTTTGGCTTCAGATCAATGATTATATTTTTATATGATTTATATGATCAATGATTATATTTTTATTTTATTTTGCTTTCCACTTCCGATTTCTTTCTAAAGATGGATTAAATTAAATTTAAATAAATAAATATTTTTAAATTTTAAAATATATTAAATAGTATTATTTTAAAAAGTATTAAAAATTATCATTTCTAAAAATATGAAATATAAAAAATATATTAAAATTGTAATATACATTTTTTTTTAAACTAGCTGGTTTAAAGAAGCGCAGACAAATATATCTATTTGGACATTAGAGATTAATACAATTACTATATTTTAATTTTATTTTGCTCTGCGTTTTCGATTTTTTTTTTTTTTTTTTTTTTTTTTTTGTAAAGATGAGCTAAATTTAATTTTAATTAAAAAAATTACTTTTAAAATAAATAAATTAAAATTTTAAATTAAAATATATATATATATTCAAAATTAGTATTTAAAAAAGTTAATATTAAAAATTAAATAAAATTTTTAATTATTATTATTTAATGAAATAAAAAACAATTTTTTTTTTTTTCAAATTTTCTAAGTAAAATTTTAATATCCACCAAAATATGAACAAACTGGAAAGCTGTATGCTAAAAATTGGTCCGAGTTTAATATTACTCACATAAAACTAAATTAATTAACTTAAGGAAGTAACTTTTAATATCTAGGTGATATCAAGTACTCCTCATACTTGACTTAAGATTTCAGGTAAATAAAAGATGATGGTTAAAACTCCACAAGTAAAAAAGTAAATCCCAAATTCTGTTTGATGATATTTCATCAAACATATATCTGTTAAATTTAGTACCAATATAACAATAACATCATATAAAAAGCAGTTTTCAGTTATGAATAGAACATTGGTCTTTAAGAAGCATATTTTATTTAAAATTATGGCCTACTTTAATTCATATCAATTGGAGTTTGATGTTTTGAGATAGAAGTGTGGTTAAAAATAATCATCATCCAGAGACGTAGGAAAGAAAAGGGCTTATACTACAATTTATTTAATATTTAAAACTATCAATCAAAATTTTTAACCTGTTAAAACTTTATATTTTATGAAAGGGGCCCCTTCTACTCTAGTTGTCTCATAATATGACTGATAATCGAAACTCTGTATATATATTTTTTAATTTTTAATCTTCTATATAAGATAATTAAAATGTCTATTTCATGATAATAGCAATAGTCTGGACAATTGATAATCGCAATCTGTCGATAACTTAAAAATGACTACTTGAAACACCTCCTATATATATATATATTTTTTTTTTTTTTTTTTTTTTTTTGCTATGCTACTATCATCATCATAAACATCCTACATTTGAATGACAAGAAGCAGTACAGCTGTTTCATTAGATATATTATTTTCATTTTAAAAAATAGAAAATTTGAGGAGTGTATTATTAGTTTCTGTATTATGTCCAATGCAAAGGATGGAGGGGGGGGGGACGTCATTCAAGAAATTTTCACTAAATTAGAAAAAAAAAAATCCTACGATGAATGTAAGTGTAGATAGATATGTGTGAGTGTGACCCTTCCTTTAAAAGTAGCCAAAGTTTGGCGAAAGACACAGATGATTGCCTGGATGATAGGCGTGTTCGAAGGAAGAGCCTTTGCAGCAACCCTGTACAAAACTCATTCGTCATTGTCTTACTAGCGTCTTACTAAAAAGTTGCCTTCTCATTGCTTTTTTCTTATTATTTCTAACCTTCTCCATCCGTTTTTTTTTTTTTTTTTTTTTTTTCTTTTTTGCGCAGAAGAGTGGATTAACAGAATGGCTTTCGCTTAATTTTTTCTCGGCATAAGACCCGTGTAGTTAGAGCAAAGAATATAAAGAAAATATTCATTGGTTAGAGGTCTGCATAGGTTGAAATTTCCAAGCCCGGGAACAGCCTGACGCATAGAAGAAAGTTTTTGGACCGGACTGGCCCGGCCCGTACAAATTATTGGTCTGGCCAGGCCCTGTATTAAAAGCTAAAAGTACGGCCGAGCTCAGCTCGGTTCGACCCGACTGAATTTCTACAAAACATAGATTTTTGCGCCTCTATGGTTAGAAATTGTCTTGTGCGATGGGTTCTGATAGAAAATACTCATTTCAGCCCTTTTTTTTTTTTTTTTTTTTGAATGTTTATTTTTTAAAAAGTACCCAGAGCTGTCGCTGTGATGCATTGCATAGGCACGTCCGTTATAAAATACTGCCTTTCCCTACATTTCTTTCTTCCTGTGCCTATTTAAACTATATTGATTTTTTAATGAATCTCTATTTGTATATAATTGTTTGTGTGTGTTATCATTAATGTCTTTAATCCATATTCCATGGCTTGAAGACATAAAAATCTGATAAATGCTATACAGTAAAATCTTTTAAGTCGGAATCGCATAGGAAAGAAAAATCCGTTATAGACAGGTTCCCTTATTAACAGGAACATCGTCTGCTGTAAATGTTTTATCTTCTTTTCGCACATATTATTATGTACATTTTGCAAAGATCAACACTTTTTCCGCTTAAGACAGGATCCCGTCATTGACAGATTTATTTTCACAGGTTTTACTGTACTTTATTATCATTACTTATGAATAAATTTATTAACACTTTCCAACCTAATTGAAAAGTGTTTATGACTTCGGTTTGTCTGCCGTCTGTCCGTGCTCTAACTCCCGTAAAAAAGGATTGCCCTGCAATTTTTATATGTTATTGTCGTTAACTATAGCATGTTCCCTATTTCAACTGAAGTGTGTAGCAGTTATAGTTTTTTTACAGGGTCACTCAAAAGAATTCCGTTACATTACGGTCTATGGGAAAAAATCAGTTGCGGTTTATTTTAATGATGTTACACAATTTCAAATACATTGTAATTGATATATATCACTAAGGTGCATTACAAGAAGCTTAATATGGAATAGGGTGTGCATAGCACTTATAGTTACTTTACAGGGACAGTCAAAAGAATTCCGTTACATTACGTCTATGGAGAAAAATCGTTTGCGGTTTAATTAAATAATGTTTCACTATTTTAAACGCACTGAAATTTATATATATCACTAAGGTGCATTACAAGAGGCTTACTACTGAATATTGTGTGTACAGCAGTCATCGTTCATTTACAGGGACATACAAAAAAAATTTCTACGCCTATTAAAAATAATTCCTGGAAGTGCGTTTTAAGTTGCTGAACGCGATTTTAAATTTAACCCACTTTTTGTCTATTACTTGGTGTGTATAAATTCTGTATTTTATATACAGGGCAGCACAAAAGTTCGAACACATTTCTATTTATGGACAGAAACTCCAGAAGTAGAATTTTAAACTGTGCTGCGCGTTTCCAAACAAAACTAAAATTTAGCATCCTATGTAGTATATATACAAATCTGTAGATCCTGTACAGGGCTGAATAAAAGTATTCGGATAATTTCCTGAATATTGTATATGTTGGAAATTCCTGAAATTACGTTTTTAAATAGGTTATGCGTTTTCCAAATTGTTTACTTAAATGTATAATACAGAATTACTGGGCGCGACAGCGCGGGAAAAGAAAAAACTGTCGTCATGCGACAACAATCGCTTGCAACCCAAGATGTAATTCAATATCAAAAAAGTGAAAAGGCCTGTTCGATTACAAATCACTTCAATAATCATGCCTCCAAGCGTTATATCCTTTTGCATGAGTTCGCATATGTGTCAGAAAGCTTCTCATTGTTAAACGGGCTCCATCCTTACCTAAAAAAGTATCTAGTGTTCTTAGAGAGCATTTACATCTTATAAATAATTACCATGCCAAATTTCAAGTTTCTAGTTCCTTCAGTATAAAAAAAAATTGAAATTTTAGAATGTTTTCCGCTCTTGCACCCCCTCTGTGGTAGTGGCACCGACATAAAATTTAGCCTATGTTGGAGCAGGGATTGTCACCATCAATTTGCCACCATCACTTTTGAAAACGGTTCTGTAGTTCCAGAGATTTCATAGAAATTGTAATTTAGAATGTTTTTAGAACGCTTTTCACTCATTTCACCCTTTTAAATTTCGATTTTTTTTTTAGAATTTGTTCTTAGAGAGCATTTACATCTTATAAGTAACTACCATGCCAAATTTCATGTTTCTAACACCTTCAGTATAAAAAAAATCGAAATTTTAGAACGTTTTTTGCCCCTGCACCCCCCTGGGGGTTGCGGCACCGACATAAAATATGGCCTATGTTGGTGCAGGGATTGTTACCATCAATTTGCCACCATCACTTTTGAAATCGCTTCGGTAGTTCCAGAGATTACCCCCTACAAATAAACAAAAAAACAATCGTTACTCCTTTATAATAGTATAGATTATTATTTATTTATTTATTTATTTTATTATTTTTTTTTATTATTATTTTTATTTTTATTTTTTTAGGGGAGTAGCGTATAGTTTTTTAGTTACATTGAATTTGTATAATAATACAAAATAACAAATAAAACAGGGGGGGGGGGATTAAGAAATAAAGTTATTTTTTTATTTTTTTGCTGTCTTGTTTGTTATTTCGTAACAACAATAAATAGATATTATCATTATTATAAATTAATATGGGGGAATTTAGATCATCTAAATCCCCCTGCCCCTGTGACAGTTTTGAATATATGAGTATTGGTTGGACTAATAGAACTGACTTAACAATCTTTTATATTTACAGACACATAAAAACTGTATTTTGACAAGTATTTTTTTTAAATCGGTTTGTTTTATATAATTTAAAGTAATATATCAGCTATTAAGGTTAGAGGGAGGGAGCTACAAGGGACTAGTGGAACTTTAATAAAATCATTTACACATAGATAATTATAATACAAATTTAACATATATGTGTTTTAGGGCTGAAATAATTAGAATCAATCAATTTGCTCTAAGTAGTAAAATCTTTGTCGATTTCAATGGCTTTTTAACCTCTGGCATGCAGATAATGCAAAAGTATTGCTCTGAATACATTTCAAAACTTTTCGAATACACAGTTGTCTAGTTTAACACTAGCAAAGCTGTCACAAGTGACTTTTTTTTTTTTTTAAGGTTTAAAATTTAGAGCCCCTAATATGTTAAATCCATTTGTAAGTATTGCAAACAAATTTGGTACGTGTGTAGTTTTTTTTTTTTTTTTTTTAAGCATAACTCCAGAGCTTACGTGGCGGAATGAACTGTAATTTTATATAAACACTAGCTGACCCGCCCAGCGTTGCCCGGGCCCGTGATAAAACTTTAAATAAACCCTAAATTTGTATTATTTTATATATTTTACTCGATTTTGTATGAATTTATATCTTTAATGACGAAATCGCAAAATCGTAAAAAAACATTTACTTATTTTTTTAAGTATGATCATTATATAGTTAAAAAAATAGATTTTCTTGTCCAAGCATTTTGAAATTTTTAATGGCCTTAAATGTAACGGTTTTGCGTAAAAATAGTATTTGTCGTTCGATCTCTCTGAAATTTTAATCGTTTATAAATATAACTGTTTCCAAGTGCTCTATAAAATTATGTGAAAATATATGCATTTTAGGTAGATTTCGTAAGAAATACTACATATTACATTCTCCTCTAAGTTGGAATTTTTGAAAAATTTTTGCAGATCTACGCCGATCATGACTCCCAGAACCCAAAACCACCCTCAGTTCAAAACTTTATCTAATCTATCTTTCTATCTATCTATGTCACTTTTTTATGTACACGATAACTCGAATAATTCTTCAAAAATCTCTTCCAAACTTATACATAAAATCAAGGGGCATAAAATGTCAGTCAGGTTCGTTAACGGGCAAAATCGAACCAAGGAGGGGGGAAATGAGGAGGCTTTTTGTGAAAACAGAAAAAAAACCCATAACGTCTTAATTATGATACGAATCGAATCCGTTTAAAGTTATTATTACTTCTAGGAAAAGGGCCGAAAATTTATGTATGACAGAGTTTTGATATCATTAAAAATGGCTTCAAGTGGGGAGGAGGGAGGGAGGGGGGGGGGTTAGAAGAAAAAAAATCATAACTTCGTCAATTCAAAAGATATCAAATCCACTTAAATTTATTATAACTCCTCTTAATATTATCTAAAACTTTTATATTGACAAGTTTTTTATAGGACCAACCCTTATAGCAAAAAAAATTTAAAAAAAAAAAAAATCCCTGCCGGCTCCGCCTGCAAACAAGTTAGGTTTCGAAGTGGACGGTTCCAACTGTCGCATCATGGCAGAAAGGTCATTTCTTCCGCAATTCCCAACAAACAGGCGCCCCGCGGTCTGCGCCTTCGAAATCTACCTGTGGCCGAGCCGTCAGGGATTTTTTGTGTTAATTGGCGTCTTGTAATAGGGGACGTTAAACATAATCCAGTTAACATAAACGTAACATAACATAACGTTAAACATAATCCAGAAGAGTCAGGAAGTTGTATTATACTAAAGAAAAGGAGTACAGTCATAGTCAAGAGACCTTTTCTCTTCCCATAATGTACATGCAAACAGCCTTTTAGAATGAAAGCAGAAAAATATGTTCTACTTTTCTGCAAAAAAGAAAAAAGCAGGGAAAGATTTTTACTTGTAATTCGATTATACCATTAAAGATTTTGTTAAAACGTGATGGAAAAAATATACTGCTTATTTGAACAAATATTTGTGTGTTACAATAATGTAAAGCAACATTTGCAGTAATAAAAGAGTGCTGTTTTTCTTTCATGTTTCCAGTTGCCAGTTGCCATATCTCTTTAAGGTAATCTCAAATTCCCTACTCAACAATATGTGAAACTTTGTGACACATTTTTAAACGTAAAGGCATAAAACTGGCAGGTCTGATTGTTGAAGCGATTTGGAATCGACTGCGTTTTCCATTTTTTGATAAATAAATTCATTATCGAGTTATAAGCGATTCTTGTCACGTGATGACTTTCCCCAGTCTCGTGCTGTCGCGCCAGGAATTCGATTAAAAAGGCCTACTTTGACAGTGTTTTCTGAAAAAATCTTCTGCCTTTTCCAAAAAATGAAAAATGTCATTCAATGACATAGTTTCTGAATAGGAACACTTATTAATTTCATGTGTTTCTGAACGAAAATTAATTCAGAAATGTGTCAAAAAGTAGCTCCTTTGAATTTGAGAACTGCCTTAAGAAAACTGCGCAAAAATTAATTTTTTTATATCAATCCATTATTTTTTAACCTATAATAATGAATTTTACATGGGAATGCAACGTCGTATAAGGAAGCAGATTTTCATTTATAAAACAGGAATTTTAAATTTGGCGTATTTTCTACTTTTAAATGCACTAATGAAAGTATGCTTTTTAAAAAACTATTTTTACTTTTACAAGTATTCAATTATAAGCTTATTAATTAAATATATTTCCTGTATTATCAAATATTAAGTTGTAAAACACAAAGGAATAGAATTATAACAGAAATTTAAGCATTATGCCAAAACTGGAATTCTGAGTGTATATAGATTTTCGAAAAATCAAAATTATATTTTAATTGTAAAAATATTATATTATAAAATAATATCAGTTTTTAAAGAAATAGAAAATTTGAATACTGATTGTATTAAGAAAAATGATAAAATCCAAATAATTTAGCAAGTAGTCTCATTAATCTGGTTTTAATACAGTTTAAAAGACATATTATAATAATAGGATATATATGGGACGAAAGGGAAAAATTATGATAGTCATAAACTATGTTATTCTGAGTTATTTTTCTTTACCGGCGTGGATATCTTAGCTTCAGCACTATGTATCGATCTTGTCTTCAACTGCTTTTTCAAAGGATTATTTTCATTTTATTCCTCTACCAAATGATAGTACGCCTTTCAAACCATTAAATGAAACTGTCACCCCAAATTTCACAAAAAATGGACTATTATCGTTTTCCTCTTAATAATTTAATTTTCCTCTAATTTATCTAGAAAGAAAACTGGAAAATAGAAAAATTTTTTCCCCCACCATTTGGAAAATTTAGGAAATTTCACATTTCTAATTTACAATAATAATAATAATATATATATATTACACAATTTGGCAATAATAATATCTATAATTTTTTTATTTCAATATTTTTTATTAAATAACGTTCGAAGTTCGAACTACACGATAAAAACTCAGAAATGATTTTAAAAATAAAAAAATATAATATTCAGCCATATTTTGTTTAGGTTTGGCTGAATAAAACCCAGGAGGAAAAAAAGATTTAAAAACTGATGGAATATAATAAATTAATATTAAGTCATATTCAAATCATTGAACAAAGCTTGAGAAGCAAAGATATTTGAATTTTATAATCAATACGTATGAATAACTGAACTTTCTATATTAGTATTTCTCAATCTTTTTTTGGATAAATGGCACACTTTACACGTAAAGACATTCTCACAGCGTAACATATTTATTTTCCATCTGTACATGCATAAAATTTTCAGATATTCTTCTGCACTGCAAAAAATAAGTGTTGATTTTACAGTATAATACTGGAACACCCCAGCCGTCAGTATTATACCGTAAAATTAACAGTAATAAACAGTAAAATAAACAGTAATACGCTGCGGCACATGCGCGGTAGCGTATTAATGCTTATTTTACTGTTTATTACTGTTAATTTTACGGTAAAATGCTGGCAGCTGGGGTTCCAGTATTATACTGTAAAATCAACACTAATTTTTTGCAGTGTGACCTTTTTGAGAATCGTACAAGGTATTTCCTTTTACTTTCATATAAGGCATGTTTCAGATTATGCGTTCAACATTGCTGTTTTAAAAAAATTTTTAGACTTATGGCGGTTTTCAAATCCAAACTGGATACTTTCTGACACAATTTTGTTCTCAAACGTATCAAAGGGAAAGACTGCCATCATGAGAAAACAATTACTTATAACTCAAAATGCAATTCATTTATCCAAAACAAAAAAGTTGGACAACAAATCATTGCAATGTTATACCTACAAGTGTCGTGTTTTTATGTTTTTAAATGAGTTCGTAAATGTGCCAGAAAGTTTGGCGTTCTAGAGCGGGGATTTGTGTGTGTGTGCAGGGGGGGGGGGAAGGTTCTGAGCAGAGCAAAAATCTTTAAAATCATGCAGGCCCGACAGGCTCAATTCCTACAAAAATGTCCGGTGTTTTTTAGTCATTATTAGCCTACAATTAAAATTATTTAAGAGAATATTGCATACATATTTAAACAAACACTTTAAAGTGAAGCTTTTTTCAAATTATATATTCGCAAGTCATGGTATACGGATTTATAATATTACTGATCACATAAGACAATTATATTCAAATGGAGATTCGTTAAAATTAAATTGTTTAGAAGGAAAGAAAAGGTCCTGTGTGAAGTTGGCAACCCCCATTACGAATTTAAATATATGAATTACGTAGAAGTTTTGCCCACCCATTATTTAATTTAGCCCACCTTTTATAACTCTGTAAATCACATGCATTTTATTTTTTGACCCATTTCTCATACTAGCACCCATCACCTCACAATACGAAATTAAAAAGAACAATTGTGCTACTGTTTTACCCACCCATTATTTAATTTTGCGCACCATTTCTAATGCTGTAAATCAAAGATATCTTTGTTGACCACGTGTGGAGTTGGCACCCCCCCCCTCAATTACGATTTAAGATTTACAAATTACATAGAAGTTTTGCC
Organism: Maratus michaelseni; assembly: GCA_963931845.1. NCBI lineage: Eukaryota > Metazoa > Arthropoda > Arachnida > Araneae > Salticidae > Maratus > Maratus michaelseni. The sequence goes on from OZ007600.1 coordinate 200,924,036, forward strand.
CACCCGTTATATAACTTTGTACACCTTTTATAAAGCTGTAAATTAAAAAATATGGTTTTGACCACGTGTTCAGCTGGCACCGCCCAATTCGAATATAGCTACACAAATTACGTAGAAGTTTTGCCCACTCATTATTTAATTTTGACTATAATTTTTAACGCTCTAAATCAAAGATATCTTTGTTGACCACGTGTGAAGTTGGCACCCCCCCCCCCCTCCCATTACGAAATAAGCCTTACACACATAAGTTTTGCCCACCCATTATATAATATTGCCCACCTTTTATAACGCTGTAAATTAAAAAAGTATGGTTTTGATTACATGTCCAGCTGGCACCAGCGAATTTCAATATAGCCATACAATTGCACCAATGCAGGTGTACGAAAAGAGCATGACGTCACTCAAGCGGTCTGTAAAAAAAGATAAGTGGAATGCACCGCGGTAGCCTGTCTTTTTCGTTAGCCTCGGGGCAGTTGCAATTGACGTCATGATGGAGGTCACACACTACAAATAGGCAGTTCTGATTGATGAAACTATACTGACCTCCAGTTGAAGTACAATGGGTTGATCAGCTGATTGCAACTTCCCTATAGTCATCGAAAAACTTTCGGAACATCAGCTAAATCCTGGCAAAACTTTAAGAACGGCCGATAAATCTCGAAGAACGTTTGGCAAAACTCCGAGAACACTGGAAAAAACAGGGCAATTTTATATGGTCACGAGCAATGCAGGTCAAAAATTTTGGAACTGTAGGGGGGGAGGGGGGACTCTAGGATGTTGGGAAAAAACGGCCAAAGCCACAAGAATGTTGGACAAAGCTGGACAAATCCTTAGGAACGCTGGACAAAACTTTAGTAACGTTAGGCAAAACTTCAGGAAGGCTGTGCAAGACTGGGTAAACATTAATAATGCTGGACAAAATTATAGGGACACTGAACAAAACTAGACGAAACTCTAAGAAAAGAGGGAAAACTGGGCAGTGCTATAAAAGAATTTAGGCTCAGCCGGATAAACCTTTAGGGACGATGGACTAAACTAGAATTGTTGGGCAAAACTCTAGAAACAATGGGAAAAACTGGGCTATGCTATAGGATTACGGGTAAAAGTCATAACTGCTGAACACAATTCTAGGAACGTTTTGAAAAACTTTAGGAATACTGACCAAAACTTTGAAATGCTATAAGGAAAGGGCATGTTTACAAATAAACACTCCCGTCAATCAATCTCCCCCTCTCCCAGCCAATCAGACAAACTCGTCCATGTTTGTACACCAATCAAAACCATCTTTTGCCCTGGGTGACGTCAAAGTTTTGCCCTGAGTAACGTCAACTGATCTTTCCTTATAGAAACAAGGGCAAAACCAGACAAAAAATTAGGAATACCGGGCAAAAAATTTTAAACATTGGCCAAAACTAGGTTAATTCTAGAAAGACTGTACAAAACGGGACAATGCCATAGGAACACTAGACAAAACCTGGGAATGCTATCGGAACACGTGAAATCCACGTAAAACTTTAAGAATGCTGTTCAAAACCGAGTAATGCTAAAGGAAAACGAGTAAAGTCAGGTAAAAAATTTGAAATGCAAGATTAAACTCTAGAAATTCTAGTCAAAACTCTGGAAACGCTGGATAAAATTCTAGGAACGTTGTGCAAATCTGGACAAAGCTCTTGTAAAATACTGAGCAAAACAGGGCAATGCTATAGCTTAATTTCAAAAAACGGTCTATGAGCACGTTCAGAGACCGAAACGCGAGTTACTCGTATAATTGGGGAATGACGTCATCTGATTTTGTCGGGGTAAAGTTGGGTTAAAACGGCTGTGAACGCTTTTGGGTGAAGTTATGGGTATGTTTACAATCAAACACTTCCGTCAACCAATCTACCATTACATTTTGATTGTACGAACATTGCAGGAAGCATCCTAGCCGACGCTGGCCAATTATATCATAGTCCTGTTTAAGGTAGACCAATGAAAGGGTCAGGACTCAAGTGTACAGTAGGAGTCATAAAGAACAACAGTTGACAATTGCAGTTAGCTATAAAACAAACAAACAAATAATATTTCCCAACCACGTGATCACTTTACCAACAAAATTCTTCAGGTAATGTGGGTTACCAGAAGTCTGGGTAATTTCTGGCTCCGAATGCTACTGGAAACCCTCAAAAAGTCACGTGATATTGATCTCTGAACGCTTCGGGTTCCCCATGCGTTACTCTATGTAACTCGGGGTTCGGTCTGTGAACGCGCCCAATGTTATATAAAAACAAGCAAAGTCTGCAAAACTTTAAGAACGCTAGGCAAAACTTTATAAATACTTGGAAAATGCTGCAAGAATGTTAGGCAAAGCCGAAGAAATCTCTAAAAAAGCTAAACAAACATAAGACTGTTGGGAAAACACTAGGAACAATGGGCAACACGTGGTAATGATATAGCATCACGGGCAAAGCTTTAGTAACGCTGAACAAAACTCTAGACGTTGGACAAAACGGGACAAAATTCTAGGAATACTAGACAAATCTGAAAACTCTAACCCTGTCAAACTCTCAAACTGTCAATCTGGAATCACCCTCTCCTTCGAAACATACCGCAAATGGGACGCTGATATAACTTTAGGAACTTTGGGAAAAACGCTACGAACACTCTAAAAAAACGGACAACGCTATGGACTTTACCAACGAGTGGCAACAGCTACGTCTCTGCGAGTACATGCCATCCGAAAAAGACTGTTTATTGAACGAAGGGAAAGTTGTGCTAAGCTAAAATGTTCTTCACGCCTATTGCTGTTTTTCTGCTATATACCCGCAGATGATCTGGCGGGTCCCTCTTGGTGGTCCTGACTTGGCCCCTTAAGTGGGAAAGATGACCGGAAGCCAAGCATTTTGCGACTCTCCATCGGGTTGTTCCGACTCGACCCCTTAAGTGGGGAAGAGGACCGGACTCGATATAGTGAGATGTTCGTCGACAAGACAGAGACAGGAGACGGACGAACTACCGCTTCATCGTGGTCCGCCGGTGAAAAAGGGATATCCGAGATACCCAGAAGACCCATTGTCGGGCCTCAACGAGGTCCCTTAGGGCCGGCGGGTCCCCCTATCGTAAGCGCAGATTCTCCGTGGTGCCAGGACTCGGTCAATGCTCGGAGTCTCCTCCGTAGGTGGTGGAAGGACATCCCGTAGACCAATCCCAGTTGCTTGGGCAAGGGGCTCACTAAGGAGACTAGTCCTTCTCTTTTGTGCCGAGGTAGGTGACGCTGGGGAAAGGCAAGCAAAAGGTAGCTGGGCCATCTCCACAAACTTATCCAAGGAATTGACGGCGGCGAGATCAGGTTTTGGTTTTGTAGAGCACGATGCGTGGTGACTCTGTAGCGCGCTGGGAGATACGGCATTCAAAAACTATCTGCACCGTACCAGCGTCAGAGGTGGAATATCTACTGGCGTGCGTGCGTATGGGGCGCATAGCCCGCAGCCACCACGTCATCCCTTGCAGCTGAAGCAGTTGGGAGACAATCTCAATGGGTGACAGCGCAGGAGGTTCCAAAACCAGATGGAGTTTCAATCCAAAGGCGGCTCCTCAGGTCGCTGTGGACGAAAATAAGGCTACACTAGATACCAGGCTTGCTCATTCATTATCATGACGTCACAAAAGGTGGCTGGCCGCGACCAGCGATTGGTGCAAAGCGACGACCCCATCGTTTTGTGCCAATCGCTGTATGTCTTTCATTTTGTCGTTTCGCTTTGTACCAATCGCTGGTAGCGGCCAGCCACCTTTTGTGACGTCATGATAATGAATGAGCAAGCCCGATATCTAGTGTAGCCCTGACGAAAACCATATCTTGGTGAGGGGATCACCTACTCCTCGTGTTGTTCAACTACGAGGAACCGGGCCGGAGGCTCGTCGGCTAACGCGACGGCGATCAAGCTAAAACTTGGTCCTTCGCACAGTGGGGCGTTTTGAGGATCTAGGTGGGCAAAATTATTGCGTTGAAGTTTAATTAGGTTTTGCTGGGTTTTCGAATGTATCAGTAATAAAATAATCAAACAGTGATAAATATTTGGCTTATTTAATTATTTATATTATTATTATTATTATTTATATTATTATTATTATTATTTATATTATTATTATTATTATTTATATTATAATATTGTATTGTCATTGAAACTACACATGTATTCAAAGTTTCAGCTCAATCGGATAATTAAAAGTGGTTTAAAATTGACTTGCAAGATTAGAATTAAACACTCATACATACACTTCAAGTTAATATAATTTAATGATTTGCAAACTTTCGCAGGAGCTTTCTAAAGTTTCCAATACTTTAGGAATGACACTTTGATTTTAAAAAATGCTTATTTTTAATAATGCTTAATACTGTATTAAAAGTCAAGATGAAGTTTGAAAACAAGATGGCGCTTATTTTCAAACAACAATAGGTTTAATCTTGTGAAAAACATGTCACATATGTTCAGTAAACTCCTGCTTTCAAATAAAACAGAAAAGTCACGACTTGTTTTAGAACTTACAGAAAAATAGTGCAACTGTTGAAACTATCTCAAACCAACTGCCTTTTTTACGGTCGTAGTTAATCGACAAATCGGATTTTTTCGACAAACCTCGTACGGATCTCGAAAAAACAGACATTCATCTACCAGTATACGCGGTCTTGTTAAATTCCGAGATAATCGGAAAAATGAATTTTGTCCACCTAGATCATCAAAACGCCCCACTGTGCCTCGGGTCAAAAACCAATCCAGCGTGTCTTTGCGTAATTGGAACTCTCCGTGCCCGATGGTTGTATTAGCGGTAGTCTTCACCTAATTTTCACGCAACTAACCTCGACCGAGACTGCTTCTTTAGCGTTCTTGAAGGAATTTTTCATGCCCATCAGAGTTCGGTAGTGGATCTAAACCTAATTTTCCGTTGTTTCTAACATTTTTGTGATATGTTAAGTTTTGTGTTTGCATGTGTTGTTTTTACATGTGGATGATCCTCTTGATGGAGTCCATCGGATACCACCTGCGTTCTTACCGTAGGGCTCACCGGAAGCAAAGCCATCGAGAGAGGATAACCTAAGGCGTCAAGGGACAAGTTTCTTTGTGGTCCCGGGTTGGCGAGAAATTCCTTCTATCGCACAAGCAATAATCGCGGCAGATGAACTAGTCGTTTCCTCCTTCCCTAGGACTCGATGTTCGGACGCCGCGGGAAAGCAAGGATCGTCGGGGGAACTCGGCATTATGGCTTAGAACCCGGTTACCCTCATGGGGTTCCGGCGACGAAGCCGTCGGCTGTCTTCGTGGAAGTCTCCTGATTATGGGAACCTCCACGTATCGTAACGACCTATGTCGTCCCCACTTCGTAGAATCGGAGTGATGCGTAGGAGGTGGTGCTCCGACGCCGTAGCGCATATGGGCGCAGACCCTGTTCGTGCGCGTTATATGTCCCTCAGGACATGTGTATGGCGGTTGAGACGCTGACGGTCGCCACTCAGGTGCCTCACGGCGCAGCTCAGTTTTTATACCCGCAGATAATGTGACATGGGTTTTATGTAGGGCTACTGTTATCGCGACCTACGTTATACACGGCCGGTGCATGACGTTTAAAACGTCACATGGAGTGGATAATTTTTACACGGTGATTGGTGCAAAATGGGGGGCGCGCCAGTTTACGCCAATCGCGATATAAAAATGATCCACTCCATGTGATGTTTTAACAGTCATGTACTGGCTGAGTATAACGTAGGTCGCGCTATAATACAGGCTGAATCATCAAGCATTTTGATTCTCACTTAAACCAATCCGCGATTGTTGCCACGCTGCGTGGCCAATCGTTCTCCTCCTGCTCCTATGGGCAATTAAATGACGGCGTGAGTCAGCCCGGGTTGTATTATAGTCCTCCTTTACCCATGTGAGTGGAAAAATGGAAATTTGTAGGAACGATGAGCAAATTTCCAAGGACACTGAGAAAACCAGTTACTGCTATAAAAACTTTGGGCAAACCTTTAGGAACGCTAGGTAAAATTCTGGAAATATGGTCAAAAGATACATATTTCATTATAGCGTTATAAAACTTTGGCAAAATTATTTCAACTTAATTCGTATTGGAAGTAGGGGCGCGACCTGCGTTATACACGGCCGGTGCATGACGTTTAAAACGTCACATGTAGTGGATCATTTTTACAAGGTGATTGGTGCAAAACGGGGGGTGCGTCGCTTTACACCAATCACCGTGTAAAAATGATCCACTACATGTGACGTTTAAAACGTCATGCACCGGCCGTGTATAACGCAGGTCGCGGTAGGGTGGAGGGTTGAAAACTTAGTCACACATGAGTCAACAAATTTCTAAATCGGATAAAAGCGGGAGTGAGACAAAATTGCAGTACATACAAATTTTAAACTTTAAATAAAAGTTTGTAAAAATTTGATAAATATATTTTTTTTGTTGTTTATGTACATATTGAAACTAATAAATTTGTTTTAATATAACTGAACCACCCGGCTTCGCCCGAGTTAACCTTGGTCTTCCGGGTAACATAAGTAAAAATATAATATCCTAAAAACACGCCAATCACAACAACGCACTCGCGTCCATAAACCGTCAAAATGATATTAAGAAAAACTTTATCTATTTTGACGTAATCATACTAAGTCCCTCAGCTTTATAAATGATAATTTAAAAAAATTCTTTTAAAAATATCTTACGTAAAATATCTAATCAAAAATCAGCAATAGTTGTCTTATTCGTCTAACTTCCCATAATCGTGTTCATATATGATGTTTAACGCCTTTAGTGGGTGAATTTCTAAAATCGCTGACATAAGTGCATAACTATTTTTTTTTTAGTAGATTTGTTATCCTGAATTTCATGCTCCTACCTAACACTCCTGCTGAGATATGACGAAATGATTTAAAACGTTCGACCCTCCATTTAACCCCCTTAGTTGGTGAATTTCTAAAATCGCTGAAATACGTGTCTAACTATTTTTTTAGTAGACATGTTATGCTGAATTTCATGTTCCTACCTAACTTCTGCTAAGATATGACGAAAAAAATGACCTAAAACTTTCGACCCTACTTTAACCGTCTTCAAGGAGAGGGAGGGGGGGGGGGATTTTAAAAAATACTTTTATATTGTTTGCCCAGATAATAATAGCAATCTACTTTCCAGATTTCGTGATCCTGACTTTACTCATTTCAGCTGGGCATTGATGAGTCAGTCAGGCGTTCTCTCTTTATATAATAGTATAGATATAGATATTAGATAACCAGGGCTTAATATGCGCTGGAGCCCACCGGAGCCCAGCTCCGGTACTTCTTTGTTTTTAGTAAATATTTAAATATTGGCCATAAATCAACGGAGCTATAAACACTGCGCTCCGGAGCAATAACGCTTCCGAAAAACGAATCCTAAATTACCCTTTTATTTCCCTCCTATCTCCAATCATTTGCTTTCTTTTGTATCAAAACACTTATAAGTGACGTAATGTGCCGCTCACGTAAGAGATAGAGATGAAACAGGCTCGATTTTTATACCAGCCTTCGGGTTTGGGCAAGCTACAGCTCAATTTGTCTTAAATTCAATTTTTATTTATTTCAAATCATTTTAATGCTATTTTGATCAGAATAAAGAGTAAACAGAAATAGTCTTTTTCTATTCTGCATAGCTGCGAACTATTAATTTTTTGTATTAACACTATTTCCGATTCATACTCCTGAGCTTATTTAATCGCAGAATTCTCCAATTAATTAGCATTAAGATTGGGCAAAGGTAAGTAGTAATAACTAAAAAGTGGAATAGTGGATAGCTAAAATTTTTATTTTTCTAAATAAAAAAACAATGCTTTGAATTTTGAAAATAATGTATGAAATATAAATATGCAAATTGGAGTGACGGCAGAAAGAGAGAGGGGTACGCTACGGGTGTTAGTACTGCAGAATATTTGGGCTCCGGTACTTTTTTCCTTAGAAATTAAGCCCTGTAGATAACAATAAAATTTTAGGCTGTTTATGCTTTTTTTTACTTTAATTTTTACACATTATAATCAATCTTAACACAAGGTTTTGTATACATCTGATTATCTTTAAATGCTATGGGAAAGGCTTTAACTCAGAAATCACCCTCCGTTCAACCCCACACTTCTTCAGTACATATAGCTTTAACTCTGAGGAAAAATAGATGCTTGATATTTTTTGACTTTCTTAACTTTTTCTACGGCACATAATTACATTTAACTAACTTACATAGAGGAAGACCCTGCAACGTTTAGGCCTTTAAAAAAATTGAAATTTGATAAAAATTTTAAACTGGAATGAGATTGATAATATTAGCTTGATGCAGATTGTTGACTGTTAAAATTTTCGACAATTAAGTTTATTTACTAGAAAAGCAATTTTTGTATATGAAACCATGGTCACAATGAATTTTTTCAGTCAAATATACAGAATGTTTCGCTCCAACCAAACCCTAATTCTTGTTTTGTTAAAATGATGGATCTATTTTAGCGAAAATCTCGATAGACTTACCTTGTTTAGCGACAAATGTAACAATATTTACGTATCACGAGAATTGGTCAAAGTTATTATCACCCGCATCCAAACAGTGCTGAATTAGGTGCTCCATATTTCGGAATGTAGGTGACATTACATACTGTGTCATCGACTGAATTACTGTGCACATCCAGCACTTTTCTTGATATCGCACTCCGCATAAAGCAATGTAAATCTGTTGAACTTTTCGTTAAAATATCGTCATATTATTAACCTCTAAATAAATATTTGGGTTTGGCTTAAAGTCTATACCCTATATTTTTGACTAAAATGCATTGCGACCTAGTTTACTACGATACAAAAATTGTTAATTGTAGTGTGCTCTACCACCTCTTACAGTTTGTCCCATCTTTTTTAAAGTGCTCTGTATATGCATTTTTTTTTTTTTTTTTTTAAAGAGAGAAAGTGTGGTTGCTTTTAATATTTATTTTCCATTTGTAATATTTAATAACAAAATGATGAATAAAAATTTTAAGAGTATGTTAGCATATAAAACATTGTTATTGACTCTTTTCAAATTTTCCCCTAGTGAAAATATTTTACAAAATCACATAACACTTTTTTAATAATCATAATTTCAATATTTTTAACCATATTTTATTTTAATACTCATTGAAGTCTTATTGTAATAATGTATAAGATACACAGATATAAATATCCGGCGATTATGTGAGGTACTTTTTAGCGCAGCGTTGTGACATTTTATTACTTTACAATATGATTTCTTTGTGCGCCATGCAATTTTTCACGTATGTCATACTGATTTTATTTATTTTCCCAATAAAAATTGCCTCACAGTCTCAGTGCTGTTAACATGTTATAATAATAAGCGAATAATACTAGAATAGTCACATATTAAGCATAATCACTAAAATTAGATCATTTATTTGTAGAGTTCCGATTTTCCTTGATACATAAATTCACTTAAATTTTCTTTAGTACCATGGTGTTCTTTAGTCTGCATCGAATGGAACTGAAAAAGAAAAAAAAACCTGTGTAAACAGAACCTGTGTATAACAGAAAACTTTTACGTTCTTTCTTGCCGAAAAGAATATAGTACAAATCTATACCGGCTAAGACGAAAACTTGTCTAAAAACAACATATTTTTCCTGTCACTGTCCCTAACGATTCAGTTATTACGTAAATTTAATGTACATGGTTCAATAAAACCTGGGATAACGGAAACTGTTTATAACGAAATCCTGTCTTAAACGTTAAAAAAAATAATAATAATAAACTTTCTAGTGCAGGAATAACCATACAATTATAACTTCTCAATAGAAAACCTTTCCAAAACTTAATTTTGTTTCGGGCCGAAGCAATTCCACTTTCACATATTTTAACTGTGCAAGATTAATATGTTTATTTAAAATAGTAAAACCTACTAAGAGAAAATCTCAAATAACCATCAGAAAAATATTCCGTTTTGGAGAGGTATCAATCTTAGAAAGTATAATTTTGGGGTATTTTTTCGAAAGAGAGTATGATTTTTTTACGTTTAAATCAGAAATCCATTATAGACAGGTTCCGTTCTCGTAGAATTTAGTTATTTTATATGTCTTGATTTAGAAGTCGCTGTCCCGCCATTTTGTCAAAGTGGAACTGCCAACACTAGCTTTAAAATACAATTGTGAACAGTGTCCATTAATAACTGCTAAATTAGTCGCTCTCACAGGGAAAGGGGCAGAAGAGGTTCCGCAATTTGTTGTATATTACAGCCTTAGTAGAGAAGAAATGGGGCTCCGGCCTCAGGAGGTGGAGTGTGGAGTGAGGAGGGAGGAGGGCTCCTCCTCCCGAAGTGTCCTCCTCCTCTTCCTCCTCCCGAAGTGCCCTCCTCCTCCTCCCAAAGTGCCCTCCACCTCCCAAAGTGCCCTCCTCCTCTCAAAGTGCCCTCCTCCACTACTTAAGATAAGGGGATTAATTAAGGATTAGTGTTAATTAATTTTAATTGCGGGACTTAGAAATTTTTCGAGGCCATTTTTTTTTTCGCGGAGAATTTTCTACTAGAATACGAGGTGTGTTTCAATGGATTTATTTTAGCGAATTAGAAGTTTAATTAATTTTAATTTTAATTAATTTTAATTGGGGAACTTAGAAATTTTTCATAGCAATTTTTTTTTTTCAACGAGAGTATGCAGTTTGATTATGAGTGTATGCAGTAGAAGTAAATGATTAATTAATTAAAAATATTAATTAAAAATAGTAATTAATTAATTTTAATTGCAGAACTTAAAAATTTTCGCGAGATTTTTTCAACGAGAGTAGGGTATTCGATATACATGTTAGAGGAGAATTTTAAAAGTCAATAATGGTTTAATTAAAAAGGGTCATTCATTAATTTTAATTGAGGAACTTAGACATTTTTCGAAGCAAATATTTTTTCAACGAGAGTAGGCTATTTGTTATACATGTTAGAGTGTATTACAGGTGAATTTTAAAAGTCAATAATGATTTAATTAAAAAGGGTCATTAATTAATTTTAATTGGAGAACTTAAGAAATTTTGGCAAGATTTTTTTTTCCCCTCAACGAGAGTACGCAGTTTGCATGTGCAGTAAAATGGTAGATGCTAGTAATTAAAAAGGGTCATTAATTAATTTTAATTGGCGGACTTCAACATTTTTGAGGCAAACAGGCGCGTTTTAATGAATTCGATATAGGTTGTAGTAGGTCCCGCATGAATGATACTGTACTCAACTGAATAGCTCCCCCCCTCCCCCTCCCTTTTTTACCCAGAGGGGGCCCTTCGATAGACTAACAATACACACTTACAAAAGTATAGAGTACTATAAAAAGAATTTTAGCGTATATGTAAATAAACAAGTATGTAAAATCAGGCATAATTCATGAATCACTTTCCACAAAAAATACAGATTGGTACAAAAAGAATTTTAACGTATATATAAAATAAACAAGAATGAAAAATCATGCGTAGCGACATAATTCATGAATCACTTTCCAAACATCATTGAAATGTTATGTGAATAAAATATAATTTTACCAGCTAGTGCGTAGTTAATTAAAATAGTGAACAGATCCCCTTTTTAATAAAAAGGAACCCTTCACAATAATCCATTTATGCATAAGGACCCTTCATAAAATCAGATAATTTACACTTTACCCTGTTTTTTTTCAATTCAAGTTAGGGTAAAAGTACAGTTTACGCATCGATAGATTCAAAATACAGGGACCCTTCGAAGTGTGAACTCGCATTAGACTGTAGGGCCCCTTCATAAAATAAATGAGATACATGCCCTATTCGACCTTTTTTTTTTTTTCAATTCAAGTTATGCTAAAAGTACAGCTTACGCATCGATAGGTTCAAAATACAGGGACCCTTCGAAGTGTGAACTCGCATTAGACTATAGGGCCCCTTCATAAAATAAATTAGATACATGCCCTATTCAAATAAAAACCACCCTTCACAAAAACTGTAGGGGTTCCCTTTTGGAATAAAAAAGCATCCTTCACAAAAATTCCAATTATGCATAAGATCCCTTCATAAAATCAGATAATTTACACTTTCGCCTTTTTTTTTTTTTCAATTCAAGTTAGGCTAAAAGTACAGCTTGCGCGTCGATATGTTCAAAACACATAGTTATAGATATTAAGCTACCTTCACAAAATAAATTCAATAGATTCATGTTATATTATGGCGACAGAAATACAAGGGATACTCACCTTCCATGAAAATGCAAGGTCCGCTGTTTGAATGAAAAGGCCTCCCTTCACAATATACCCTGTAAAAATATTATGATTCCACAGATATTTTAAGAAATAGAGTACTAATCTCAAATGAATACGAATTCATGCAATGTAAAAAATAGGTTTTACACGAACACATTTTTAGTATAACGTTCAAAATATAGTTTTTAGAAAAAAGATTCATGTTTCACCAAATTTATCATACAAGTCTGTAAAATAGGGTAGATCATTTCATGAAAAATAATTGAATTTTCGAATGATTATGCTTTAAAATACATATTTATAACTGCAACTAAGATTTGAATGTTCCCCCTCAACATGCATATCGCTGAATCATAATGAGTCATATTATCAGATAAGCGAAGATCTTGCTTTGATTTCACCCCGTATGCGATAATGAGTCACTCCGCGATAAGAAATACCTGAGACTCGTAATTTCTGACACATTTTTTGTAGGTAAATGAACTATTTAAAACCGTCAATGTATACGAATTATTTCGTGTAGTTCTATATAGGTGCTACTCTTCATATATACATATGGTGATATATACTAAAATCTGTTAAGTTTTAAAAGGCTTCACTGTGTATTCATTGTAAAATAAGAAATATCCCTTAAGAATTTTGAGTATAAGAGACGGGTTTAAAGGAATTTGAATCTGTTTAAATGTACCTGTGTTTAAATGAACTTGATACAGCTTAGGGTAAAAAATATACAGGAGTCCCTATAAAATATAGGAATTAAATTTTAAATAATATAAAACTAAATTACATTAGTCTATGCTTTTTTTGTATAGAAAAATTATACTAAATTGAGTTTTTAGTATTTTAACTTAAAAACTTCTTTTGAGGAATGAATAACTAACCTTTTGACTTTGTTTTTATAAAATATATATTGTACTATTTAGTTAGGGCATTATTTAAAAAATTTTTGTTTTTAATATTGAAAAAAAATGTATCTTACATAAATATTTAAACCATAATGTACTGGAATTCATCCAAATTTGATCGACTGCATGCATGTCTTAAAAGAACTAAACGTGTTCGCTTATCTCTTAAAACCACGGGATATTATAACGTTATGGATAAAGCATAGGGTAGAATACAGAATGAATAGGTATTATAAAGCAGAATCATAAATTTTGCATACTTTACACTTGTAGTATGTGAAATGATTGCTACTATTGCCTATATGAGAAAATGAATCATCAACGAATCTTATTAGTGTATGTTATATTTAACCAACAGGCTTGAAATGCGTGAATTTTGACTAGAATTAATCATTGAATGTAAAAATGATTTATTTTTAGATCTAATATTTATATCGTTTAACATTTTAAAATATATACATAAATTAATCTTACCTTATTCACAAACTTGCAATCCCGTCTTCAATATATGACTACAGCATGAAAAAACATGCGTGCTACTTGTATAGCAACAGACCAGAAATGATTTCAGTACAAGTCCATTATCTTATCGTTAATCTATAGATTAGTAACATCACGTGACTGATTGCGATAACATTCTATATAAGATTTACTGATATGAATACATTTCAATTCATTTCTCCCAAAAGCAAGTGTATGAGTTGGTTGTGAGATCTAGGTAAGTATCCTTACTTTATATATTTAAAGTTATAATATATGAATAGATATAATATTAATGTATTTTTTCAATATGTATGGTAGGCAAAAAGGAATAGGTAGGCAAAAAGAATAGGTATTATTGCATGTTTCCTCTAATTTATTTTTAAAATAATTATTTTAAAAATACATACTAACAATTTATGCGATGAGTCACACAGCATGATGGGACGATACATGAAATTTATTTTTATATTATACAAGCTCCTATATACAATTCATATGGGTGAGCAAGATTATTTTTAGAATTTTTCACTCTTACCCTCTATAGGCTATACTTTTAAAATAGTAGTATTCGAATACTTGTAAAATGTAATTATAGCTTAGTAATTTTCTAGTCTTTTAACTATGCCGTTGAAGGAGTATTGTCATATTTAACTAACAGGCTCGAACATGCGTGAATTTTGACTAGAATTATTCACTGAATGTAAAAAAAAAAAAAAAAAATGATTTATATTTAGATCTAATATCGTTTAACATTTTAAAATCCTATTAAAAGTATATACATTAGTATGCTTGTGAAAGGCCTATTGTTAATACGAAACGTTGTGTGAAGTGTCCTGTTTTAGGGTTAAAAGTTTCGTGAAGGGGTCTGTTTGAAGGAGCCTGTTTCGAAATGACTTAAGAACGCACAATTTATTCCTAAACATTCAACTCGATTCGTTATATATGCTTTATTAAGTATTCAATAAAAAATAATAACTAAGAAATAAAATTAAAAATAGTAATTAAGAGATATCCTTAAGAATTCTTGCGATAGGAGATTGGTTTTAATTAAATAGGTTAATGAATCTAATTCGATACAAGTCTTGTTAAAACAGAGATTATAGTTAAAATACACATTAATTATACAGCATTACACTGTATTACACAATGCGCTACCTCACCTATATTATCACAGAAATACCTTCGATAAAATTTAGACTAACAATACGCACCTAAAAAATATATACAGAGTACCCAGAAAATGATAGGAATGAATGAAAAATTTTAACGTAAATTATAAAATAGGATCTACAATAAGTGACAATAAATAAATATGAAGGAAAAATCATGAGTCATGGTATACTTTATGAAACACTTTCCAATGCTATGTGACTATCGTTAAGAATTTGAAATAAGTGAATTAGATTTAATAATTCATACTGGAAATGTATTTTTAAAAAAATTAATAGCTTCGTCTACTTTTAAATCATTCAAGACATATGATGAAGATTTAACCGCTGCAGAACGACTAAAAACTAGTATCTTAATGAATAGACCTATTTACGTCGGGTTCACAATTTTAGAATTATCTAAATTAGTTATATATGATTTTCATTACAATTTTATAAAGAAAACATACAAAGATCATGCAGTTTTACTCTTTACGGATATAGATTCCTTAACTTATCATATTCAAACACATAATATTTATAAGGATATGGAGCACCATCATGATTTTTTCGACTTTTCTGAATACTCGAAATCCCATCGTCTAAACCGCACAAGTATCGAACCCACAAACATATAATCAGACTTGACATTTTATAACCAGGACGCTAACCACAGGGCTAAGTGAGCCCCCGCTTATTTTATAATCACCACGCTGACTATTGGACTTAGTAAGCCCCAGGCTAATTTATATACACCACGCTAACTATTGGGCTTAGTGAGTCCCTGCTTATTTTATAGTCAACATGCTAACTATTGGGCTTAGTGAGCCCCAGGCTAACTTATACCAACCACGCTAACTGTGGGGCCTAGTGAACCCCCGCTTATTTTATAGCCACCATACTAACCACAGGGCTAAGTGAGCCCCCGCTTATTTCATAGTCACCATGCTAAGTATTAGGCTGAGTGAGCCCCAGGCTATTTTATACCCACTATGCTAACTAATGGGCTGAGTGAGCCCCAGGCTATTTTCTACCCACCACGTTTACTGGGCTTAGTGTGCCCCCGCTTATTTTATAGCTACCACGATAACCACAGGGCTGAGTGAGCCCCCGCTTATTATATAGTCCACACGCTAACTACTGGGCTGATTAAGCCCCAGGTATTTTATACCCATCACGCTAACTACTGGGCTGAGTGAACCCCAGGTTATTTAGTCGCATGAATATGATTTCCAAGGTATATGTCCTAACTTGATTTAGACCATTGCCTATAGTAAGATAAAGCTGGGAAGTAAATTGGTAAACTATGTACCTCGAAAACTCACTTGTATTTTCTTAAATATCTGCAGAAATCAACATAGTTTATTAAAATTATATACATTCTCATTAGTTTATGAATCTACTAACTTATAATATCTATATGGTAACTTGGATTATTAGTATTCCCACTTAAAAATTTCTTTTGTAGATTTAATATGATAAACACTAACATGAGACTGACTAAACTTTTACCATTTTCATTTCAACTTAGTTTTAGGAAATTTATCTACATAGCTTTAAATTTTACTGTTTAGTAAGTCTATTATTTCAAAGTATTATTTTTTAGTTCTAATATACAAAACGTATTCATATCGTTTTACATAGTAGGTATCAAATTAATTTAAAGTCATATTAAAAATATATATATATATACAAATACTATTCTTACCTAACACACCAGCTAGCTAAGCACCCAACCGTCTCACACCAAGACTCTGAGAAAAGTGAATGCTTGTTCAGGGCCTTATCAGCTAATATAATCACTGATAAGACTTGATCACGTGACATGTGACGTCACTGTTTAAGTGATATCACGTGACCATGTGGTATCATTCAATACGTCACCAATGACGTCAGAGATCACGTGACTAGGTCATAAAAGAACCAATTGCTAATTGCAATTAACAATTTACCTTTAATTGATTTGTATAATATATATATATATAGATAAATTATTACCTGATTTTTCTATGTATTATTTCGTAATACATAGCACATGTACCTTGTTTTACGAAATAATAGAAAAATCAGGTATTAATTTATCTATATATATATATTATACAAATCAATTAAAGGTAAATTGTTAATTGCAATTAGCAATTGGTTCTTTTATGACCTAGTCACGTGATCTCTGACGTCATTGGTGACGTATTGAATGATACCACATGGTCACGTGATATCACTTAAACAGTGACGTCACATGTCACGTGATCAAGTCTTATCAGTGATTATATTAGCTGATAAGGCCCTGAACAAGCATTCACTTTTCTCAGAGTCTTGGTGTGAGACGGTTGGGTGCTTAGCTAGCTGGTGTGTTAGGTAAGAATAGTATTTGTATATATATATATATTTTTAATATGACTTTAAATTAATTTGATACCTACTATGTAAAACGATATGAATACGTTTTGTATATTAGAACTAAAAAATAATACTTTGAAATAATAGACTTACTAAACAGTAAAATTTAAAGCTATGTAGATAAATTTCCTAAAACTAAGTTGAAATGAAAATGGTAAAAGTTTAGTCAGTCTCATGTTAGTGTTTATCATATTAAATCTACAAAAGAAATTTTTAAGTGGGAATACTAATAATCCAAGTTACCATATAGATATTATAAGTTAGTAGATTCATAAACTAATGAGAATGTATATAATTTTAATAAACTATGTTGATTTCTGCAGATATTTAAGAAAATACAAGTGAGTTTTCGAGGTACATAGTTTACCAATTTACTTCCCAGCTTTATCTTACTATAGGCAATGGTCTAAATCAAGTTAGGACATATACCTTGGAAATCATATTCATGCGACTAAATAACCTGGGGTTCACTCAGCCCAGTAGTTAGCGTGATGGGTATAAAATACCTGGGGCTTAATCAGCCCAGTAGTTAGCGTGTGGACTATATAATAAGCGGGGGCTCACTCAGCCCTGTGGTTATCGTGGTAGCTATAAAATAAGCGGGGGCACACTAAGCCCAGTAAACGTGGTGGGTAGAAAATAGCCTGGGGCTCACTCAGCCCATTAGTTAGCATAGTGGGTATAAAATAGCCTGGGGCTCACTCAGCCTAATACTTAGCATGGTGACTATGAAATAAGCGGGGGCTCACTTAGCCCTGTGGTTAGTATGGTGGCTATAAAATAAGCGGGGGTTCACTAGGCCCCACAGTTAGCGTGGTTGGTATAAGTTAGCCTGGGGCTCACTAAGCCCAATAGTTAGCATGTTGACTATAAAATAAGCAGGGACTCACTAAGCCCAATAGTTAGCGTGGTGTATATAAATTAGCCTGGGGCTTACTAAGTCCAATAGTCAGCGTGGTGATTATAAAATAAGCGGGGGCTCACTTAGCCCTGTGGTTAGCGTCCTGGTTATAAAATGTCAAGTCTGATTATATGTTTGTGGGTTCGATACTTGTGCGGTTTAGACGATGGGATTTCGAGTATTCAGAAAAGTCGAAAAAATCATGATGGTGCTCCATATCCTTATAAATATTATGTGTTTGAATATGATAAGTTAAGGAATCTATATCCGTAAAGAGTAAAACTGCATGATCTTTGTATGTTTTCTTTATAAAATTGTAATGAAAATCATATATAACTAATTTAGATAATTCTAAAATTGTGAACCCGACGTAAATAGGTCTATTCATTAAGATACTAGTTTTTAGTCGTTCTGCAGCGGTTAAATCTTCATCATATGTCTTGAATGATTTAAAAGTAGACGAAGCTATTAATTTTTTTAAAAATACATTTCCAGTATGAATTATTAAATCTAATTCACTTATTTCAAATTCTTAACGATAGTCACATAGCATTGGAAAGTGTTTCATAAAGTATACCATGACTCATGATTTTTCCTTCATATTTATTTATTGTCACTTATTGTAGATCCTATTTTATAATTTACGTTAAAATTTTTCATTCATTCCTATCATTTTCTGGGTACTCTGTATATATTTTTTAGGTGCGTATTGTTAGTCTAAATTTTATCGAAGGTATTTCTGTGATAATATAGGTGAGGTAGCGCATTGTGTAATACAGTGTAATGCTGTATAATTAATGTGTATTTTAACTATAATCTCTGTTTTAACAAGACTTGTATCGAATTAGATTCATTAACCTATTTAATTAAAACCAATCTCCTATCGCAAGAATTCTTAAGGATATCTCTTAATTACTATTTTTAATTTTATTTCTTAGTTATTATTTTTTATTGAATACTTAATAAAGCATATATAACGAATCGAGTTGAATGTTTAGGAATAAATTGTGCGTTCTTAAGTCATTTCGAAACAGGCTCCTTCAAACAGACCCCTTCACGAAACTTTTAACCCTAAAACAGGACACTTCACACAACGTTTCGTATTAACAATAGGCCTTTCACAAGCATACTAATGTATATACTTTTAATAGGATTTTAAAATGTTAAACGATATTAGATCTAAATATAAATCATTTTTTTTTTTTTTTTTTACATTCAGTGAATAATTCTAGTCAAAATTCACGCATGTTCGAGCCTGTTAGTTAAATATGACAATACTCCTTCAACGGCATAGTTAAAAGACTAGAAAATTACTAAGCTATAATTACATTTTACAAGTATTCGAATACTACTATTTTAAAAGTATAGCCTATAGAGGGTAAGAGTGAAAAATTCTAAAAATAATCTTGCTCACCCATATGAATTGTATATAGGAGCTTGTATAATATAAAAATAAATTTCATGTATCGTCCCATCATGCTGTGTGACTCATCGCATAAATTGTTAGTATGTATTTTTAAAATAATTATTTTAAAAATAAATTAGAGGAAACATGCAATAATACCTATTCTTTTTGCCTACCTATTCCTTTTTGCCTACCATACATATTGAAAAAATACATTAATATTATATCTATTCATATATTATAACTTTAAATATATAAAGTAAGGATACTTACCTAGATCTCACAACCAACTCATACACTTGCTTTTGGGAGAAATGAATTGAAATGTATTCATATCAGTAAATCTTATATAGAATGTTATCGCAATCAGTCACGTGATGTTACTAATCTATAGATTAACGATAAGATAATGGACTTGTACTGAAATCATTTCTGGTCTGTTGCTATACAAGTAGCACGCATGTTTTTTCATGCTGTAGTCATATATTGAAGACGGGATTGCAAGTTTGTGAATAAGGTAAGATTAATTTATGTATATATTTTAAAATGTTAAACGATATAAATATTAGATCTAAAAATAAATCATTTTTACATTCAATGATTAATTCTAGTCAAAATTCACGCATTTCAAGCCTGTTGGTTAAATATAACATACACTAATAAGATTCGTTGATGATTCATTTTCTCATATAGGCAATAGTAGCAATCATTTCACATACTACAAGTGTAAAGTATGCAAAATTTATGATTCTGCTTTATAATACCTATTCATTCTGTATTCTACCCTATGCTTTATCCATAACGTTATAATATCCCGTGGTTTTAAGAGATAAGCGAACACGTTTAGTTCTTTTAAGACATGCATGCAGTCGATCAAATTTGGATGAATTCCAGTACATTATGGTTTAAATATTTATGTAAGATACATTTTTTTTCAATATTAAAAACAAAAATTTTTTAAATAATGCCCTAACTAAATAGTACAATATATATTTTATAAAAACAAAGTCAAAAGGTTAGTTATTCATTCCTCAAAAGAAGTTTTTAAGTTAAAATACTAAAAACTCAATTTAGTATAATTTTTCTATACAAAAAAAGCATAGACTAATGTAATTTAGTTTTATATTATTTAAAATTTAATTCCTATATTTTATAGGGACTCCTGTATATTTTTTACCCTAAGCTGTATCAAGTTCATTTAAACACAGGTACATTTAAACAGATTCAAATTCCTTTAAACCCGTCTCTTATACTCAAAATTCTTAAGGGATATTTCTTATTTTACAATGAATACACAGTGAAGCCTTTTAAAACTTAACAGATTTTAGTATATATCACCATATGTATATATGAAGAGTAGCACCTATATAGAACTACACGAAATAATTCGTATACATTGACGGTTTTAAATAGTTCATTTACCTACAAAAAATGTGTCAGAAATTACGAGTCTCAGGTATTTCTTATCGCGGAGTGACTCATTATCGCATACGGGGTGAAATCAAAGCAAGATCTTCGCTTATCTGATAATATGACTCATTATGATTCAGCGATATGCATGTTGAGGGGGAACATTCAAATCTTAGTTGCAGTTATAAATATGTATTTTAAAGCATAATCATTCGAAAATTCAATTATTTTTCATGAAATGATCTACCCTATTTTACAGACTTGTATGATAAATTTGGTGAAACATGAATCTTTTTTCTAAAAACTATATTTTGAACGTTATACTAAAAATGTGTTCGTGTAAAACCTATTTTTTACATTGCATGAATTCGTATTCATTTGAGATTAGTACTCTATTTCTTAAAATATCTGTGGAATCATAATATTTTTACAGGGTATATTGTGAAGGGAGGCCTTTTCATTCAAACAGCGGACCTTGCATTTTCATGGAAGGTGAGTATCCCTTGTATTTCTGTCGCCATAATATAACATGAATCTATTGAATTTATTTTGTGAAGGTAGCTTAATATCTATAACTATGTGTTTTGAACATATCGACGCGCAAGCTGTACTTTTAGCCTAACTTGAATTGAAAAAAAAAAAAAGGCGAAAGTGTAAATTATCTGATTTTATGAAGGGATCTTATGCATAATTGGAATTTTTGTGAAGGATGCTTTTTTATTCCAAAAGGGAACCCCTACAGTTTTTGTGAAGGGTGGTTTTTATTTGAATAGGGCATGTATCTAATTTATTTTATGAAGGGGCCCTATAGTCTAATGCGAGTTCACACTTCGAAGGGTCCCTGTATTTTGAACCTATCGATGCGTAAGCTGTACTTTTAGCATAACTTGAATTGAAAAAAAAAAAAAGGTCGAATAGGGCATGTATCTCATTTATTTTATGAAGGGGCCCTACAGTCTAATGCGAGTTCACACTTCGAAGGGTCCCTGTATTTTGAATCTATCGATGCGTAAACTGTACTTTTACCCTAACTTGAATTGAAAAAAAACAGGGTAAAGTGTAAATTATCTGATTTTATGAAGGGTCCTTATGCATAAATGGATTATTGTGAAGGGTTCCTTTTTATTAAAAAGGGGATCTGTTCACTATTTTAATTAACTACGCACTAGCTGGTAAAATTATATTTTATTCACATAACATTTCAATGATGTTTGGAAAGTGATTCATGAATTATGTCGCTACGCATGATTTTTCATTCTTGTTTATTTTATATATACGTTAAAATTCTTTTTGTACCAATCTGTATTTTTTGTGGAAAGTGATTCATGAATTATGCCTGATTTTACATACTTGTTTATTTACATATACGCTAAAATTCTTTTTATAGTACTCTATACTTTTGTAAGTGTGTATTGTTAGTCTATCGAAGGGCCCCCTCTGGGTAAAAAAGGGAGGGGGAGGGGGGGAGCTATTCAGTTGAGTACAGTATCATTCATGCGGGACCTACTACAACCTATATCGAATTCATTAAAACGCGCCTGTTTGCCTCAAAAATGTTGAAGTCCGCCAATTAAAATTAATTAATGACCCTTTTTAATTACTAGCATCTACCATTTTACTGCACATGCAAACTGCGTACTCTCGTTGAGGGGAAAAAAAAATCTTGCCAAAATTTCTTAAGTTCTCCAATTAAAATTAATTAATGACCCTTTTTAATTAAATCATTATTGACTTTTAAAATTCACCTGTAATATACTCTAACATGTATAACAAATAGCCTACTCTCGTTGAAAAAATATTTGCTTCGAAAAATGTCTAAGTTCCTCAATTAAAATTAATGAATGACCCTTTTTAATTAAACCATTATTGACTTTTAAAATTCTCCTCTAACATGTATATCGAATACCCTACTCTCGTTGAAAAAATCTCGCGAAAATTTTTAAGTTCTGCAATTAAAATTAATTAATTACTATTTTTAATTAATATTTTTAATTAATTAATCATTTACTTCTACTGCATACACTCATAATCAAACTGCATACTCTCGTTGAAAAAAAAAAATTGCTATGAAAAATTTCTAAGTTCCCCAATTAAAATTAATTAAAATTAAAATTAATTAAACTTCTAATTCGCTAAAATAAATCCATTGAAACACACCTCGTATTCTAGTAGAAAATTCTCCGCGAAAAAAAAAATGGCCTCGAAAAATTTCTAAGTCCCGCAATTAAAATTAATTAACACTAATCCTTAATTAATCCCCTTATCTTAAGTAGTGGAGGAGGGCACTTTGAGAGGAGGAGGGCACTTTGGGAGGTGGAGGGCACTTTGGGAGGAGGAGGAGGGCACTTCGGGAGGAGGAAGAGGAGGAGGACACTTCGGGAGGAGGAGCCCTCCTCCCTCCTCACTCCACACTCCACCTCCTGAGGCCGGAGCCCCATTTCTTCTCTACTAGCCTTCTCTCTTATTTGGCTCAAAGTCCTCCACTGGTACGAAAGTGCATTCAAATATTAATCTAAAAAAGTAAGTCTTTATGACATAAGAAAAGTATGATACATCATAAGGCGGTCCTCAAATTCATTGGCAGATGTATTTATAATCGAATAGTGTTTTTCATTTTTCGATAAAAGCACGGGATTTTCGAAAAATGCAGTTAAAGTTGGCATTATGAACTGAATTTCCAGATGCAACAGTCTGAGAAAGGTCGTCATGAGACAACAATTGCTTACAACTTAAAATGCAATACATTTATCGAAAAATGAAAAACCCTATTCGATTTTCAATCATTATAATAGTTCAATTTCATGCTTTTGCGTTTAAAAATGAGTCGGTGAATGTGTCAGAAAGTTTCTTGTTGTTAAGTGCAGATTTTTATTTTTCGAGAACGGCCTTAAATGAAAAATACATTTTATTCAACAATTTAATTGATTTCTCATAGATTCGTTTGTATTGAAAAGAAAAAAAAAAGTCCTATTCAATCAACAGTCTTCCATATCCGAGGATGCGTTTGCTTTATTTATTTTAGTAATGCATTTTCAACAAACAAAAATAATAGCCAAGAAAAGAAATTTTTATTATATTAAAAATTGTTATTGTTTGAAAATATATTTCTTGAATACAATAAAAAAAAAATTATATAAATTAAAATTTAAAGCAATTAAATGAAAAATGTCTAAAACAGTGAGTAAATTTGTTTTAAATTATTCCAATAAACGAAATGAAAATCATTTCTGAATATTGATTGTCTGAAATCTTTTAGCACATTTTTATCATAATTACTTTAATATAAACTAACTTTTAAGTGTTTTGTTCATCTAAAAGTCGCATTTCAAAATAAAATGAAATTCTTCTGATAGTAAAAATTGTCGTGTCTAAAAATCTGTTTATTTGAAGGATTGTAAAACATGTCCCTTATTTCTCGTCGTCTATCAATCAAAATCCAACACCCCCTTAGATCTGAAACACCGCCCTTTCTAAGAAATTCACTATCACTTCCAACAGATGTTTCTCTTTACCTCCCTCCTACTCCTGGAAACAGAAACACTTCAACAACCAGACCAGCCAGAGCACGTTATCGCTCTACCATCCCCAAGACTTTATCGCTTTCTTAAAACTGTTTTATCGCCATACTTGGCGCGGTCAAGCATAGCTACACTCATCCCCATGAGGTTTTGAAAAATTAACATATATTTTTTTTATAAGAACATTTCTTCTCTGTTCAGGAAGATTTTCATAAAATTTTTTTTTATCAAGAGTTGAATCCGAGTCATTATTAACTCAAGAACAAGGAGGGTCCTCCTCAATATTTCAAATAAAGTAAGAATTGAAAAGAAAACTTCAGTGAATGTAATTATAAAGAATAAATTATAACATGATTACAATTTCATTAGAAGTGTACGATACAATTTTATTTTTGCTCAATCCTATTTGCTCACTAATAATGCTTGTCTTGTTTTTTAAGTAAATATTAATAAGTAAAGGAGTAAAATATTCAAATTTTCGCCCTTTATTTATTTATTTATTTATTTATTTTTTTTTTTGGGGGGGGGGGGGGTAGATCTTGTAAGTCTTTAGCTACACTTCTTTTAAATAAAAGTACATGAGTAGTAAATGCAAATATCTTTATTATCAGCAAATTACACATGCAACATAATACTTTTAAAGCTGGTTTAGCTTTTTTTTTTTTTTTTTTACCTTTCTCTTTACATTCATAAAATGTTTAGTGATGTGTATACCTATTACCTACTCATAAAAAACCCATGATAATAACTATTATTGATTTCTCCATTTACATGTGGAATATGAAGAAAACAAACAAGCAAGAATTTTTGAGTGAAGGGGAAAGAAAAAGGCCTATGCTATGATACATTGGCTCAGTAAAAAGGTGGTGGTAGTCTTAAAATTTTACAGTGTTGGAATTCCCTCTCCACAATCTCTTTGGAAATAGCAATGTTCAAAAGTTGAAAAAAATATACATGGGATGCTCACAATAAAAGGACTATAGTGGAAAACAGAAAATAAATATTTTAAACTGCAGGTACTAAAAAATTCAATTGATACTATAACAGGGATCCAGATTTTTCTCTCAGGGTCCTGTTTGTGTGAAATTGTGAGAAGTTTTTATATTTGTGAATTTGCACCTATTGCTACATTCATGCTTCTGTGTATATCCTTTACACAGGAGCTTTTTGACGTATAAAAAGAAACCAAGTAATATGTTCTTTGACAAGTTCAGTTCTTTTGCGACAGGTTAGAGTTTATTTTATTTTTAGGTTAAATTATTATTAATCTATGAGATTCAGTTTCATAAGCAGAAAAGTTTGTGAAAAGGTCTATTTTTAAGACAACAAATTTTATGAAGGATCATGTTTTGGGATGAAATATTTTATAAAATGTTCTGTTTTAAGATGAGGATTTTTATAAAGGATGCTGTTTTAAGACCTAAAAATTTTCTAAACAGATTCCTGCTGTATTATATTGTTACCTGCCTTACCCTTTCCACTAATTGGTATTATTGACTTTTATTAAAATTTTTTAATAAAAGAACAAGGGTAATAAGGTAAAATTTGGGGTCTAATTAGGATCCCTTTACAAAAATCAACTTACTGAAATAGGTCCCTTCACAAAATTCTTATTAAAATAGGTCCTTTCACAAAATTTTTTTAATAAACCACACACTTTCACATTTTTTTTATAAATATAACAGGGCCCGTCATAAAATTCCTCTTAATAAAATAAGCTACTTCACATTATTTACATTCCATAAAAACATAATCTTCATCAATTATTTTTATTTTGTTAGATTTTAAAATGTGTTATTTGCAAGTAAAACAAATTCACCAGAAAAGAAATCTTTTGCAAAAGAACTTATTAATAAAATCTTGGTTCTAATTTTAAAAATGGATTTCATCTTTCATTAATTTTTTTTATTTTTTTGCAAATATTAATAAATTCACAAAAATAACACTTAAACTTTTCAGAAAACGCCCCCCCCCCCCCCCAAAAAAAAAAAAAAAAAAAAAAACTTTTATCGACCACTGAAGAAATAAGATTATGTTATCTGTTTTTCCAGTTAATGTTTTCATGTGGTACACTGAACATAAAAGAAAAAAGAATAAAATTTGAGCATTTGCCAAATGGAAAACCCTTTGAAGAAAAACAAAAAAAAATTTAGCTTAGACAATCAGATAATAACGAAATAAGAATTTAAATGAGGAAGTTAATATAAAAGGCAGTTTTAAGAGATCGAAATTAAAATTGTTTACTGATTCTTCTAAAGGTCAGTTCAGAGCTTTCCTGAGCAAGTCTTACTGAGATAGGTCCTTCCTTCCCATTCTTCTTGAATCATTTTGTGGTAATTGACAAAAGAAATGGGTGTTTTTCAACCTGTCAATGGCTCCCGTTCTTGACCTCTGACTTTTAGATATGCTAAGCTAAAAGAAAGTCATAAAAGAGGAAAGGGAGCACTTTACCACATGAGAGATGCTGCACACTTAGAACATAGTGTGTATGATCATTAATTCTTTCAGAGCAACTATCCGGGTGGGGGTCCCTAGTGCACGGCCACCTTTCAATAAAAAGAGCTCTGTGCACTAGAGATTTTCACCAGGCTATTGCTCTTAATATCTGAAGATTTCACAAATAGCTCAAGGGTTCAGCTAACCTGCAGACTTAAGCTTTGAACTTATTCTCTAAATCTTCAAACAGGAATCTCTCAGGTGAACTCAAACTTTCTTTTCTTTGAAACGTCTAAGCACTTCTTTTCATAGGATCAAAGATGAACTGGAACAAAAGCTCGCAAAATTGCCCTGTTGATAGGAAAAAAAGAAAATCAGTTTAAGTATATAATTTATAATAGTTATGTCAAAGCTTTATTATAGAATGGTACACAAACACTGCATCAGACAAACTTTAGTTTTTTAATTAAATTGTTTACCAGGGCATATGCTGTATATCTTCTGGATTTAGTTAAGGAACTTGTTACGAAACTCCGTATACCCTCTATTTCTGAAACAAAGCTATAGCATATACTTTGATTTTTTTTTTTTTTATGACTACACAACTGTTGCTCATACTCAAGGTTGTGAAAAACCCGTTTTTTTTTTTAAATAAAAAACCCAACCAGGGCAGCTACCTGCCCGGGCTGGGTACAACCCTTATGGTTGTAAAAAACCCAGTTTTTTTTTTTTTAAACCCAGCCCGGATGGGTACCCGGCAGCTACTCACTACATCCCTGTTCATACTACACACTAGGTGCCATTTCAGTTTTCAGCTACATTACCTTAACGAAATTCGGGTATAAAAAGAGTAATAACCTGTCTATATGAAGGTCAATGATCTTAATATTAACAAACCAAATGTAGAAAGAAGAGCAGTGACAGTTTAAAACAGTAGGACGGCATATATTCAAACACTCATATTTCCCTCATACATAAAATTTGACAAGTCATAAAAGTAAAAACGATTGATGGGATATATGCAATAACATTTATCAGGGACAGAATCAGAGAGAGAGGCTACTCCCCCCCCCCCCCTTCCCCCTCAAAAGCAGATTTAAAAAAAATTAATTTTAATAAAAGCATTGAGAGAAAAAAAAAATGCTGTTTATGATTGTAATTGAACTCATTATTGCAATTTCATCCAGCTCATTTTCAAAATAAATGAATTAATTTAAGCATGTACCTAACTTTTTTTTTTTGAGAGGTAGGGGGGGGGGGGAGGGAGGGTACAGCTTTTTAGTTACAATGACTTTCGCTTAAATAAAAGTAATTGAATACATATTTTACCACTTATTTCGGTTGCCTGAAGGCACGTACTCTTCATTGACCTCTCCACGCCTAACGAATGCGATTGATTAGAAAGTATATCCTACCACATCCACATGTAATACACGTAATTATATCTAAAATTCAACACAAAATAACACTGAGCTAAAACAGTTCAAATAACAGGATTTAACAAAAAAGATAATTAAACAGAAAACAATATACAAAACACTTACTTGGCATATTTTCTCTTTTTTCCTTCATTAACAACAGACACAACACGAGGAAAGGTTGAACTGAAAATGAAGCGCGAACATAGGGAGGGGAAGGCGGGGAATACACGCGCTTACTACGCATGCTCAACCAGCCGGTGCTTTATCCCTGTTGTCTACGCTGCCGTCTACCAGCCGGCAGCCTAGACACTCCCCATGCGAATATGTTAAAAGCAAACTCAACAGCCATTCGGCCTCCAGAGCCAATCAGAGTGAGCGGTACTGACTGTATCTAGCAATGGAAAGTTCGAACTCACTAAGTGAGTTTCTGGAACTCACTCAGTGAGTTCAGCGGTCTAAGTTATCTTAACTATCCGATCTGAACGTAGTATTAGAGAGAACATTTTATAAACAAAACTACAAAACATGGCTTCATGTAAAATTTGTCATACTAATTTTTATTTAAGAAATAAATATTTTAACATCTTTTCAATTTATAGCAGGTATGTCATTCGATGTAATTTATATATAAAAAAGAATTATCTTAAGCAATCACCTTCCTAGAGTATTAACATTGTTCGTATTTGTGCAGATGTAAGGAATAGTGATTTGGCCGAATACCGAATATTTCGCCAAATTTTTGAGTGAATAGTAACATTTTTCAAAATATGCATTTTGGTTATATATATATATATACTAGATGACCCCCCCCCCCCCCGGCCCTGGGATAAACTGACCTTAAATACTACTACACTTTAAAAAAGTATTGAATTAAGACATTTTTCTCCGGGAAGGATTTAGTGCTGGAGGCTCCACTTGCCTTCAGCAGCATACACTCAGGCATGTTATGCACTCTCCGGTCTCTTTTTGAAAACGATCCTCGAATTTGTATGATTTTACATTTTTAAATAAAAATCTTAGTATACTTCTTTGGTATAGCGGCCCCTAAGGATGAATCACAAAGTGGCAGTTACCACCAAGTTAGGTTGTGAAATCTTGTTAAAGGTTGTTTTTCTTACATTTTCTTTTTTCTAAAATTGCCTGTATTTATTTTTATAAATGTGGAAACAATCTTTCATTTACCTAGTACTGAGATGGGTCTCGTTTTTTCAAAAGCCAGGGCCAAATATCAAACAATTATGCATAAATGTCCGTGCCATGAAACATGAAACTGCGTGGTACTAATGTGAAGCTATATGGAGATGCAACATAAAACATGGTGAAACACAGAGACACCTTACACCTAATAACAAAGATTTAATGGCCGAATTGGCAGTGGAATAAAATTGTTAAGAATGACGAAAGTTTGTTCATTCATCAATAAAAGTATGATTTTATACTTTTTAAAAGAAAATCTTCACAAACAAAACAAATGTTGGGGGCTCCACTGCCTTCAGCAGCATACATTTATTATTCAGCATTTGTATATTTTTAAACGAAAATCTATCCAAATGAACTTAGAGTTGAGGGCTGACTGCCTTTGGCCTGTTTTTCTGTTACAAAACTCTGTTTTTGGGGGTCTGTAATCACGATTTCAAAAGCTTGAAGTTCCATGTAAAGCTGCAGACATCAGCAGTGGCGTACCATTTTGGGATGTCTATTTGGGTTTTTAATTTATCTGCTAATTAATTATCCAAAACTGAAAAATCTGAGCCTTGGGTGCGTTTGTACCCATATTCTTCGTCTATCCTCATCGAGCGAATTTTTGCTCCTATATGCAATAGATTTTCCTAGCCATCACCAGGGGTGGTCTGTCGTATAGGACATTTGGGCACGACCCCACCTATACTTCCTTATTAAATTTGCTTAAGGGTGATCATCACTTATATTTTCCCTATATTGCTAATGTTATATTTTTAAAATCAATGCTGCGCATTTACTATTGTACGGATTTATTAAAAAAAATTTTTGGTGATAGATATGACTTATTTCTTTGAAATGACTCAAATTTTACAAGTGAGATGTAATTACCCTTTTTTTAATTTAAATTTAAAAACTTTCAATTTGTTTCCAATAGATTCCACCAGATGGCTCTACCAGTGCTGTAGATTTTCCGCATAGCTGACAAAACTACTTTTTCTGCTAGTTTTTATATATTTTCTTGTTAATTGTCATCATTATCTTGTTATAAATTTAATAAGGGGTATTTTTTACACGATACTATATAAAATACATCGTTCAACAAGCCTTTTTTGTCTTTTCTGTAGTAATTTTATTCTCATCTGCCGTACTTGAAAGAAAAAAAGAAAATTCTTTCAAATTTTTAGCAACCCTAAAGAGTTCCGGTCCGGTGAGTCAAAGCAGGGGTGCGTTGGGAAGAGATCTCAGATATCACTTTTGATTTTTTTTTCTCTACCGTTGCCTTTTAAAGGGAAGGGAACGGGAGGGGGGGATATTGTAAACACTTGTGGTCATTTGGTTTTCTTTCTGTAAAAGGAAATTTTTCTTTGCTTTGTACGAATGTTCATTGAATCTGTGAAAGCGAAACTTATTTTTGCTTTATTTAATGACAGATATTATGTGTGAAAAAAAAAAAAAGTGAAGACATCTATTTCGGAAATTCTGGTAAATTCTTTGCATTAAAAAAATCCTCTAAATTGGCAATACTACTTCTCACAACGTAATCGTCTTTAGAAAAAGCTTGCGCTCGCATGACATACACAGTTCGTAGCAAAGATTACGTTTTTTTAGGGGGTGTGGGGGAGGGTAGTATATTTTAGTAGAGGTTTATAGAGACTAGGATCAATTTCCTTTCATAATACTCGGACCGGGCTCAGTCTATTCCTTTTTTTCAGCAGATTTGAAACGGGCGGTGAATTCATTCTGTCCGTCTCATGTTGAGGTTTTTTTTTTTTTTTTTTTTTTTTTTTTTTTTTTTTTTTTTGGGGGGGGGGGGGGGGGCAATTTGGATCCGAGTTATAAGTGTTTATGGTTATTGAGCCCTTATATTTGCACTATACTAAAATTTAGGGGTGAGGGTGGTAAATTGGTAATAATGTACAATCGTTAAAAAAGAGAGAGAAAGAGAGAACGTCCTAATACTTTTTATCTTGATATTTACACAGAGTGATGCGAAAGGTACTGATCTACTGCGAATTGTGTATATTTTTTCGAATTTAAATACAATTTTGGGAGAGGAGCCATCTACATATTAAAAATTGTATCGACTTTGAAATAAACATCTTTCCGCCAGCCAACAGACAAACCAACCGTGAAATCCCTGGCTCTGTCAATTTTGTATCAAAGTTCTGATATCGATATTTTAGTGTATTATAAATGGCAATTTGGATCCGAGTTATAAGTGTTTATGGTTATTGAGCCCTTATATTTGCACTATACTAAAATTTAGGGGCTTCTGTTAAAAAAAACCGACGATGTCCCCTGTAAAACTATGTCACTTTGTTCACGCACACAAAATTTGAGCACTCTGTGACAGTTTGATCACGAGTTATAAGAGTTTAAATTTGTCGGGTGCTCAGTATTTGTTTTAAATTTTCTTCATTTCGCCCACTTTCCATTACTTTCATTGCTTCATTTTTTCCATAATATTTTCATTGTTTCATTTTTTAATATGTATTATTTTGAACTATCTGACCCAGACAGCATTGCCCGTACTCATGATAATAACTTTAAATATACCTAAAATCAATGTTGAATATTTTAAATTTTTTTAAACAAAAATCTTTCTAAACGTTCTTAATGCTGGGGACCTTATTGCCTTCTACAGCGCGCATCTTCGAATTGTATGATTTTATATTTCCAAATGAAAATCTATCCAAACAAACTTAGAGCAGGATTCCCACTGCCTTCGGCAGCGTACACCGGGCTGTATTCCGCTCTGCTTTGATTTTATATACTTTATACAAAAGACCGCCGTAGACTCGGCCCACAGCTTGAGTCGGGTCGGGTTGATGCTATTATTTATTTATTTTTATTTATTTATTTTTTTTTATGGTAGGATTCGTGTTGATGAAATTATTTTTGTCGCGTGTGAGCTGGATTTTGGGTTGACTTTACAAAGAGATTTCCAGTTGGAATTGTCTAAAAAATTCGTTTCTTTATTTCCATATAAATGAGTGATTTTGCTATTATTCAGTAGATATAAGGATTATTAATAATAATTTAAAATGACGTCTTGTGCAGTTTCAAATTGCTACAATACGTATAAAAATATTAACACAAGATGAGCGTGAACAATAAAACTATTTAATTGATTAATTGAATCAAAAAAGAAAACATCCAAACCAATTTTCTTTGTCACCAAAAGATTTTAAAATGGTCTAGTCTCAAACACGTTGTCCGATTTGTATAAAACTGAATAATTACAAAGCGACTGTGTCTGTCCGTTTTATATGTTTTGATTATTATCATTATCATGTTATAAATTTAATAAGGCGTATCTTTTTACACGATATTACATAGAAAATATCGTTCAACAAGCATTTTTGCTGTTACTGCAGCAATTTTATTCATAGTATACCATGCTAGAAGGACATTCTTCCACATTTCTAAAAATCAGCTTGGTCGACACCACATACTCATACTGTTGGTTGACCCCTGACCAAGGAGATATAAATAGATATTTTATTACCATGCCCCTCCCCACGCTCTGCGCTCCGAAGATTTCAGATTTCCGATATCACTACGTTTGCGCAGGAGAATATCTTCAAAATGGGTAATTTTCTGTTAGCGAAAGTTTTACTTTCTAAAAATAAAGTGAAGAAGGCGATTTTTGTTTGTTTGATTGATTTTTCCTTTCAAATAAATTGGTCGTATAACTTTTCCCTTTAAAAAAAAAAAAAAATGTTTTTATTCCTTGTTACCTTTAATTGACATTGCATATGTAAACAATTTTTAATTGAAAGAAATTAATGTAAATTTTTGCGTGAAAGAGAATTTAACGTCTAAACAATGTAAATTGCATTAAAAAGTGCCATACTTGAAATTTTCAATTCTATCTCAGGAATGCACCGAATAGTGATTTTGGTAGAATGCCAAATATTCGGCACCCAAGTAAACCGAATACCGAATATTCGGTCGGCTGAATATTCCAATGTTCCAGTGTTAAAATATTAAAAGGCTAAATTTAAAAATAGTTTTACCTCATATTTAACACAAATACTGCCTCAATTTTCCTTTTTCCTCTAACTTTTAATTTTATTCCTATTTTTATGAACATTACTTTCTCACAAGTAAAATTAACACTAAAAAAAAAGAAGAAAAAAAAATCTATGTTTTGAATTATTAAATAAGATTATAATCTTAATACTTGTAAATAACACTTTTAACTTTGGCTCTCTCTAAGAATTAAAATAAATTAATACAAATTTCGTATACTCGAAAACAAACATTTAAAAATCGATTTTTGTTTTTGTAAAACCATAATTGGTTTCTATGAACTAATATCATTTGCTTTTGTTGAATTATTGCTTATAAATAAATAAATTTAAAAAAAAAACCTTTTTTAAAAAAATCATTATTTTATGTGAATATCGTCATTTCATGAATATCGTCATAACTATTAACTACTATCTTTACCAATTATAATATCTCCATGAATATTGTCATTAATATCGTCTTAAGTGTCACTTTTCCAACAAAATAAACAAGTTGGAAATTGTACGTCAAACGTGACAAATGAGGTGCGTTCGTACTATAGCTAGTTATATAAATATTCAGATCTTGATGATTTTTAATTCTGTGAAATGAATTATATCGTCTGCAGATTAATTTCTGTCATAAAATAAGTATCTCGGTCGCTTGACGATTAAACCTCGGAAGCTCCTCTAACAAGAAAGCACCGATTTTTTTTTCTTTTAATTCAAATTTCTTAATAAATATTTTTATTAATATCTCCTAAAGTTTTGATTCGATTTAAAAAAAATTTGAAATGTCGCGACAAAATTCTGCAAAGATCTTAAATTATATATCTTAATATCTATAATTAATAATCTTATACATATCTTAAATTACAAACCATTCGGTTGGGTAGTTTTTGCGTTGTTATAACAACGCAAAAACTGCGGACGGACGGACAGACGGACGGACCAAGCGACGACAATAGGTGCTACGTATTTATATAATAACGAACGCACCTAATAATAATAAACTTTTATTTTAGTATGATTTTATTCCTTAATTATCCGAATAAAATTTTTACTTATTGACACTTGGGTTAATCATTAAATTTAGGAATGTTGAAAAGAGATAATAGTTTGAATTTTATATGTTACTTATCCTGTGTGTAAGGAATATATTATTTTTTTTATAGATATATTTTTCTTTTCTTAAAAAATTATTGCTGATATTTATCAATGAAATTGTAAAATATAACATGTATTATAAATTCTTTGTAGATTATTCAATTGCGTGAAATCTGTAAAATATATTCTGTCTCACTTATTTATCAGCAGCTGCTCTCTTGCATCCTCCAATACTTTTTTCATTCTCGAAAGAAACTGTCATTTATTTCGAGTGAAACTGTAAAGTAAAACCTATGTTATAAATTCCTTGTAGATTTTTTAAATGTGTAAACTGTTATCACGTCTTATTTATTTATAATCGACTGCACTTTTCAATCTCCAACACTTTTTTTCATTGCCGAAGGAAATGGACATTTATTTCGAATGAAACTGTAAAGTATAACCAACATTATAAATTATTTGTATAGATTATTCAATTGCGTGAAATGTGCAACATGTATTATGTCTTATTTAGTTATAAGCAGCTAATCTCTTGAATCCTCCAATACTTTTTTCATTTTGGAAGTTAACGGACATTTATTTCGAATGATACTGTAATATATAACCTATATAAATTCTTTGTAGATTTTTCAATTGCGTAAAATGTGTAAACTGTATCACGTCTTATTTATTTATAACTGGCTGCACTCTTGAATTCTCCAACACTTTTATTTTTCATTTCCGAAGGAAACGGATATGTATTTCGAATGAAACTGTAAAGTATAACCTGCATTATAAATTCTTTTTATAGATTATACAATTGCGTGAATTGTGTAAAATGTATTATGATGTCTCATTTATTTATAAGCAGCTGCTGTCTTGAATCCTCCAATGCTTTTTTCATTCTCAAAAGAAACTGTCATTTATTTCGAATGAAACTGCAAAGTATAACCCATATTATAAATTCTTTGTAGATTTTCCAATTGCGTAAAATGTGTAAACTGTAATGCTTTACTTATTTATAATCGGCTGCTCTTTTGAATCCTTCAATGCAATAGTTTTTATGTATTTTAATCACTAGTTAATAGAGTTTAATTTTTTATCTAATATACACTGTGCATAGTTTTACAGCAATTTTTTTTTTTTTAATTATCTCTACTTGATCTTAATTCCTGTAATGAACATACATATTTTTTATTCCATTGAATATTTTTTTACACACTGTCACTGCTTTCAATTTTTTTGAAAAATCGATCTTGCACTGAGATTCATATAAAAGTGAAAAAGAAAAAAAAATCATGTCCTACATATTCGATAAACGGTAGCTATATGAAATATCCAACAGCTGTTAAATTGTTTTTGAAATATAATTACAGTTATATTTTTCATATATTACTCAAAGTCAACTATTTTAACAATATAAATGCCTACTAAATGTTATTCATGTTTCGTAAATGTTTTAACTGTGTTAAATGTAAGAATTTGTAAATAAAATATATTGGAATTCGCAATATATATATATATTTTGTTTATCATTACTAAAGAAGAAAAAAAGAAAACAATTCATAACATCAAAATCTAAAAATTTTCATATTCCAACTGAAATAAACAAATGATTATCAAATGTATTATCCCCATTTTTTAGTACCAAATGATTAGAATACCCAAATTCAGTAATATATATATATATATATATATATATATATTTACTTCTGTACGACCCTGAATAAAGATTTATAAGCTTCGTTACTAAAATCTTTTTTTGTTTTGACTTCTGTAAAATATACGTGGTTTCTTTCTTCCATTCATGTATTCTTGAAATACTCATATCGGGAACATTAGTTTCCAAACAATTTCATTCTTTTCATAAAATATCTACCTCTAATTACCGGAAAGCGGCTCCTGTTGTATCATTTTACAAAACAGTGGAAGTAAAAATAAAATGTTCAGAAGGATTTCTTCCGGTATATGTGTATATACAATATGTCCAATCCCTCTCTCTTTCTTTCTGTTTCTCGTGTCATTCTCCGTAGTGTGATCAATGGAAAGAATGTCCTTGTCGAATTACATTTACTGACCCAGGACTATAGATACAGAAAAGGCTAGTTCGCGGGGGGAATTGAGATATAACATCATGTCCCCACTTTTACTAGGAACTGGGCCGGCGGTGGAAATTGCAGATAATCATTCTCCAGAATTCATGCACAGAACAGAAAAGTCTAGAATTGTCTAAAGAGTTTCTTCCTTTATTTCCATACAGATGATTGTTTTGCTATTATTGAGGAGGTATTATAAAGATAAACCGACGTCTTGCGCCGTTGCAACTTGCTACAATACGTATTAAAAAAAAATCCCTGACGGCTCGGCCTACAGGCACAGGTACATTTCGAAGACGCAGACCGTGGAGCGTCTGTTTATTGGGAATTGCAGAAGAAATGACCTTTTGCCATGATGCGGCAGTTGAAACCGCCCACTTCGAAATCTACTTGTGTCAAGTAGGCGAAGCCGGTAGAATTTTTTTTTATTTTTTTATTCTGTAAGTGTTGGTCCAATAAAAAACTTTTCAATAGAAAAGTTGTAGATAATATTAAGAGGCTTTATAATAAATTTAAGTGGATTTGATATGTTGTGAATTGACAAAGTTATGATTTTTTTTCTTCCAAAACCCCCCTTTCCCCCCCCCCCTCGAGGCTATTTTTAATGATATCAAAAATCTGTCATACATAAATTTTCGGCCCTTTTCCTCGATGGGTTCTTTTTCACAAAAAGCCCCCCCCCCCCCCCCCCCGCTTTTGCCCATTCACGAACTTGACCGAGATTTTATGCCCCTTGATTTTATGTATCCGTTTGGAAGAGATTTGTACAGAATTATTAAAGTTATCGTGTCCATAAAAAAAAGTGACATATAGATAGATAGATAGTTAGATAAAGTTTTGAACTGGGGGGTGGTTTTGGGTTCTGGGATTCACGATAGGTGTAGATCTGCAAAAATTTTCCAGAAATTCCAACATAGGGGAGAGTGTAAGGTAGATCTCTTACGAAATCAACCTAATAGCAAAGATAAAAATATTAACATAAAGTGAGCGTGACCAATAAAACTATTTAACTGAGTCAAAAAAGAACACTTACATCGTCTTCTTTTTCACAAAATAAATAAAAAATGATCAAACACTAAACACGTTGTCCGATAAAAATGAGTACAGTTCTTACGACAGTTGATATCATATGCGCCAAATGGGAGCTCAATCCAAAGCAAAGTTTAAACGCTATTGTGTTCACTCACATATACAAATACATACAGGCATCATCATAAAAATACCATAAAAGGACACCGATGGTCTGAAAACGAAAAAAATACCAATATTCACGCATACATACGGAATAATTGTAAAAATATCAAACCTTCAAATATAAATTTACCAGTACACCTGTGCGATGATTTCGCACTGCAGTCTAATATTTTAGGTAGATTTCGTAAGAAATACTACCTATTACATTCTCCCCTATGTTATAATTTCTGAAAAATTTTTGCAGATCTACGCCGATCATGACTCCCAGAACCCAAAAACCAGTTCAAAACTTTATATCGATCTATCTATCTGTCTATATCACTTTTTTATGGACACGATAACTTTATTAATTCTATACAAATCTCTTCCAAACTGATACATAAAATCAAGGGGCATGAAATCTCGGTCCAGTTCGTGAATGGGCAAAAGTGAACCAGGGGGGAGGGGGGAGAGAATGGGGGGCCTTTTTGTGAAAAAAAAAACATAACTTCTTAATTAGGATACGTATCGAATCCGTTTAAAGTTATTATTACTTCTAGTAAAAAGGCCGAAAATTTATGTAGATTTTTGATATTAAAAATGGCCTCCGGGAGGG
This sequence comes from Maratus michaelseni, assembly GCA_963931845.1. NCBI lineage: Eukaryota > Metazoa > Arthropoda > Arachnida > Araneae > Salticidae > Maratus > Maratus michaelseni. The sequence goes on from OZ007600.1 coordinate 200,962,465, forward strand.
GGGGGGTGGGGAGCTAGGGGTTTAAGAAGAAAAAAATTCATAATTTCGTCAATTCACAAGATATCAAATCCGCTGAAATTTATGATAAATCCTCTTAATATTATCTAAAACTTTTATACTGACAAGTTTTTTATAAAACCAACCCTTACAGCAAAATAAATAAATAAAATAAAAAATAAATAAAAAATAAAAACAAAAAAATCCCTGCCTGCTCCGCCTACAAACACATTTAGATTTCGAAGTGGACGGTCCCAACTGCAGCATCATGACAAAAAGGTCATTTCTTCTGCAATTCTCTATAAACAAGCGCCCCACGGCCTGCGTCTTCGAAATCTACCTGTGCCTGTAGGCCGAGCCGTCAGGGGGTTTTTTAGATGCAGGTTTAAACTTCTAAAGAAAAATTAAGGACGAAAATATCTGCAAACAACATTAGTCAAGCCAGAATATCACGTCATTCATTCCATCAAAGTTAAAATAAAAACTGATCAAAGATAGCAAGAGCCACGCACGAGGGAAAAAAAATAACAATCGTATTTTAACTTCATTAGAAGATGACGTCATCCGCTTTGTGAAAAACACGGACAAAAAAAAAAAAAAAAAAAAAAATGAGCACATATAAAATAGAATTTAATATAATATAACATAGCATACATTTTAGACTACATGTAAAATACCACTGCTGCGATCGATCGATTCGATGGTGTCTTTTTCCTCAAACATTTGAATTTGAATTTTGCTTTTTAATCATAAATATAAAATAAACCCGTGCGTCCCGCTTTGTTTTTTATTGTGCTATTTTTTTTTTTTATATATAATTATTGTTGAGCATGCTATAATGTAGTATTTTATTTTTGTGGCAACAATGATTAGAGAAAAAAAATCATTTCACTGAAAAAAACAATGCTGATTAAATTTTTAATCAAAAAACATGTTTTAAAGAAATGTGAGTATACTATGTCAGAAGCCGGTTCAAAAACCTTTTGAATGATAGTTCATTCATTTTTGTGCATTTTGTAAATGCATAGAAAAAGGGATGTTGGCAACAGAAACAATACATATGATTAACTAATGTAAAATTTTAAAGCATATGTAAGTACGAGGAAGTCAGAAATTATAACTTATTGTATGATAAAACATGAAAAACTACATAAATAAATTTTTATTCTTAAAATGAAAGCATATATAAAACATTAAAATACATGCAATTTGGTATAATTGCAACTCAAGTAATATATATATATATATATATATATATATATATATATATATATATATATATATATATATATATATAATATTAAAAAAAAAAAATTTTTGGTCTCTTATCACAGTTATTTTGTAATTTATTTTTAGTTTATATAATTCGTGTAATAAATCAAACTGTGCTTTAAATTTTTTATCACTTTAAGGTGATTTTGATGTTCAAAAATAGTAGAAGGAAAACAGCGTAAAGGTTGGCAGCTATGCAAACATCGTAGATGTAGCTTTAACGTGTATCAAATGGTACTGTTAGTATAAATGTATTGTTGCTAGTGATTTTCTGATTCCTTTTTAAGCATAAAAGAATAATACTTGCAAGCATGTTTATTGAAATAATTTGGAATCGAAAAGTTCTTTATTTTCAAATAAAGGAATTACATCTTTAGCTATAAGTGATTATTGTCTCAGGACGGCAATTTGTTCCTTTCCTGCGCTGTCGCGTCCGAAAATTCAGTTTAAAATGACAACTTTGACAGCATTATTTGAAAATATTTTGCCTTTACAGGAAAACGAAAAAAAAATTATTACATAGTTTCTTAATAAGTTTGTGAATAAAAATTAATTAAAAAATGTGTTAGAAAGTGCACAGCTTAGATTTCAGAACAGCCTTAAATAAATAAAATGTATATGCAAAAAATTTAAGTCAGTAAATAAAAGAAATGCATTATGTAATAAAATTTTATTAAATATATTTACTGTTAATTATCATATATTTAAAATTCTAAATATTTTTTTCTGTTTAATTATATTTATCTTACAAAGCTTCGCTTAATCTTAATTATTATTATTTTTTTAAATTTCGGTTCAGATTCCTGGGTTTCTACTGATATGGGTAAGCAGAAATATTGATGTACAATGCTTTCCCCCGAAATTGAACCATTTGTTTGGATAGCTAAATACATTAGCAATGTAACTCCAAATTTGAGGAAATATAATTAAAACATATCAATATTGCGGAAATTCTTAATCTAGATCATTTAAATTAAAAGCGTTATTTAGCGCAGCTATTTACCTCCTGTAACATTACAAAATCCCTTTTTAATTATAGCTAAACCATGTGTTTCTCTCAATAACATGAGATTACAATTGACTAATCGATAACTATAAAAAAAAATAATAATAAATAAAAACTGGCTTAAACCGCGCTGGAGGTCTGCATGAGCTGAAATTTTCACGCCCGGTCCCGGCCCGAATGAAACCATCTTGTTCCGGAGTCCCCCAGAAAGTAAAGTCCAAAACCAAACCCATCCCCTATACAGATCTGTAGCCGAAAGCTAATCTCTAATCTTCTAACTTACATTTATTTGGCACAGCGTGTCTGTGTTTACCCGGAATCGGCTTCAAACAGGAAGTGACGTTTCCAAGAAAATGGGGCTGCTAGAAAAAGAAGATTTTCGCCCATGTGAAAGTCAGCGCCATCTATTGAGTGAAGGTGATTTCCTTATTATCTGACGCTCCTTTTTAAACATAATTTTTAATTAAAATATTAGCAATTTAAGATAGTTTCAACTCCAGCTCATGTAGCCCCAAATAAGGATAAAAAATATCCTCTCACTTGCTCACTTCTATTCTCGAAGAACATTCAGCCACAGGGTTATGTTCCAGAAGTCATAAATCATCTTTTTGACAACTGACCGCTCACTGCTCTCGTAGTATTGAGGCCCCAGAAAGCTGTGTCCATCTCGCGCATAGAGCTAAATGATATTTTGCACAACCACGCATCTTGGTATCTTCCTGGTATTTATTGCCAACCAGTGTTAAGAACAGCTTGAATAAAACACTGTTTGGGGCAAAATCTGCCTTACCCCATATAGGAAAAGACTATGTTTGTTTCGAAAAATATCAGCGTTTAAGAATTATTGACATGATTGGTGACTTTTACTGACGGGAATCAGACTTTTTTTTTTTAATTATCAGAATCTTATTTTCAATAGTAATAAAAATTTCTGCATTATGGGGAATTTAATAATTAAAAAACTTTTTGATTTTAATGATAAAAATAATTTTAATAAAATTTTTGAGTTTATGTAGTAGGTACTTTTTTCTTGAATGATGATTATTTTTCTTTTTTAATTTAACTAGGTTTGATAGACAAATTTCAGCCGGAAAATCTTTTGTCTTCTAATCGTTGATATTAAATAATATAGCAGTGCAATTTGGTTTATGAGTTGGAAACTACATATTTTTAACCTAAATAGAATCTGTTAAGACTTTTTCATTTACAAAATAATTATTGTCAAAATCAACAGAATAAATGGATATACAGTGGAACCCCGATTTTGCGTTTTTCAAGGGACCAGCAGAAAAAAACGTACGAAACGGGAAAACGTAAAATCGGGGTCAAATTAAGAAAAACACTTTAAGAAAACAAATTATACAAAAATAAACTTACCAATACCATATTAGTATTTAAAAAATGTGTTATTCTTTATTGCGTTTTCTTTTTAAGCTTCACATGTACTCTATTTTCAATACATGCAAGTTTTTGCAATTTTTTTCTTAATTTTCATGTCTAGTTAAAATTTCTTTAACATTTTTTAACTCGCAATGGCCTCTGCCGATGAGGGCACGATGTGTTCTGGATCTTCATCAATATCATCCTCACTTCAATATTGCGAAATCAAATCGGAAATAGTCTAAATGTCTGTGGTATAGCGATAACATCCTTATCGCAATCAATGTACTCATCAACATTGATGTCTGCTAGTATAAATTCATCCTCTTTTTGTGTAGTCCTCCATAGAGAGCTCTTCCGTCGGCACTTCACCGTTAATTTCGGATTTTGAAAATTCTCCCTTCAGAAAAGCATTTGACATGCATTTTTCATCTATTCAATCCCACGCCGATGAGATGAAATGAAAAGCATCCGGCACATTTAGCTTTGTTTTCCAAGCAACTTGAAGCTCACCAGAATCAAGTGAAAAAAGGCCTTTTCTGACTAGTTGCTTTCTATAATGCATTTTGGAGAATCTGTTTATTCCCAAGTCACATGGCAGAAGGAAACTGGTACAGTTGGGTGGGGAAAATTCTGTACGCACATTCTTTAAATTCAGATTAACATGAGTGCATTGGTCTATGAATAAAATAGCTTTTGTAATCTCATTTTTATATTCAATTTTCTTACAAAATCTTCGAAAAGATTTAGAGTCATCCAAGCATTGTGGTTGGCATTGAAATCTGTCGATAAACTCTTAACGTTTTTGAAGCATCGTGGCTTCTTGGATTTACCAATCACAAAGGGTGTTAACTTCTCAGTTCCGCCTGCATTCGGAAATAACAAAACTGTTAATCGCACTTTTGATAGCTACCGACTGTGACACGTTTCTGCTTTCACGGCGTATGTTCTATCAGGGAAGAGATTAAAAAACAATCCAGTCTCATCTGCGTTAAAGATGTCTTTTTTGAGTAATTACACACAAGAGAAGGCAAAGTTTTTTCCATTCATTCCTCAACGACCGCAGTATTTACTCCATCTGCCTCACCACAAATAAACTTGTAAGATAAATTATACCTCTTCTTGAATCGGTCGATCCAACCGTTGGATGCCATGAAATTCTGCATTTTAAGTCGAGAAGAAATTTCAAGAGACTTTCTTACAAAATTGAGCCATTGATCGGAATCTTAGCTGAACGGGCTTGTTTAAACCAGTCGTACAAAATCTTTCAGAGTTTCACAAAAATGGAGGTTTTCAATGTTTTTCTTTTCTTTGACAAATTTCCCAAGTTTTCAGATTTCAATTCCACAGAGACCTCTTGTTTTAGGATGGTTTGTAACGTGGAACAAACGACACCGAACTTTTGCGAGATCCACTTTAGTTCCTTTGGAAATTTTGGATTTTTCGATAATTTCTGCCTTTTCGGCTACAAAGAAACATTTTCTTTTAGACATCCTACTTTTGACAAATAATAGTTCATCGTTACTTTCTCACGGGAGTATTAACGTGGAGGGGAAGAACTGTTTTTGAAAACAAACAACCAGTTGACCAAGTGGAAATCATTTTTGTTCTTTTGAAAATTTTTCCATGAATGAAAAAAGAAAAAAATTCCTGAGGTAGTTGGCCTAAAATGACGTACCAAGCGGGAAACATTAAAAGTAAATAACGTAGAATCGAGGTACTTTTAACATTATCGGAATAGGAATTTTCTGGGACTGACGAAAAATAACGTAGGAAGCGGGATAACGTACGAAACGGGTTACGTAAAATCGGGGTTCCACTGTATAATTAAATTACTATATAAATTTACATTTAATCAGTGTTTTTTTTAAATAATTTGTTTTTTAATGTTATAATGAATAATTTTTAATTAAACAAAGATAAACTGTAAATATACAGTAATTTTTGTGCGTGTTGCAGGGTTTTTTCCTCTAAAATTTATTTTAAACAATCAAAATTTACTTTTTACACATAAAGATTTTGAATTTTACATCCTAATTGGCATCTGTAAAAATTATCATTGGCCTTTAAATTTCTGAACGGGTCGCGTTGTACCCGACCCGAAACCAAAATTTTTGCTTAAAGTCAACCTGAAATCCAACGAAAATTTTGTCAAACCCAAGACCGTTTCACTTCAATGTGAACCCAGCCTGTAAACAAATTATTTAAACCTGAACAAGAAAAAAAAAAAATCATATTTATGATTATTCAAAAATAGTCTACAATTATATCTCTTGTCAATTTGGTCTTTTTTTTATATGAAAATGAACACATGTACAGGGCTGCCACTAGTGATTATTTTTATATTCTATTCGCACCATTATTTTAAAAATAACAATTTTGTAGTATATTTCTCTTGCACATGTTGCCAAAGTGTATGTGAAAATATTTCATTTTGAGAAAGTGATGCAAGATAGAATAAAAAATATAGTCGCCAGTGGCAGCCTGGCATATACACTCATTAATATTCAACTATTTAGTTTTATTCAGTTAAAAAATATTCAGGATTTTCTTTTGAAAAATCTGGTGAACACGAACCTGACCCGAAAGCTTCAAAACCTAACATTTACAGACAACCCGACCTACAAAACAAAAAGGCATCAGCCGACTCAACCTGATCCTCTGCTTGGGTCAGGTTCAGGTTAAATCATTTTACCCGATCCAATGCAGGATTATATTGATAATTTCACATTTAAATTTCTGCAACCACGAAGCAGTTATTTATAACTATTGTGTAACTTAAAAAATAATTTTTACATTTTAACAGAATAAAGTTTAGAAATGTTTTCTCTTATTTTTTCTGGGATTTTTCTCCTGAAATGTGTTAAAAATTAGGGTGCATGTGTTACTTGAGAGTGTGGCAGACACGGAAAAACACAGTAATGTTGATTTAAATGTTAAACCTTTAAAATAAAATAATACTTTAATTACTACACATCTATTAAGAATAATTTTTTTTATGGAATAAGAGCTTTATTTTAAACATGAGTAATATTAAATTTTTTATAAGTGATGTACCAGTGTATTAGCAGCAGTAATAACTGTATGATATGAAGTAAAAAAGAAAAAAATGTAGCAGTGACAACTTTACTGCATGACTGAAAATCTCATCTCAAACTTCAATTTCTCTTTCTTTATTTTCAAAATCATCAAAACTTTATAAATTTTCATAGTATGAGAAATGTTAGTATCTAGATCAGTGGTTCACAACGGGGGGCAATCTGACTTTTCAGGGGGGCAATTTGACTTTTCAAGGGGACAATTCGGAATTTCTGTGAACTCATACCTTCTGAATTTTTTTCTAATAGTAATGTTGTAGACTGAAAATAAAAGTTACACATTCAAATTAAAAAAAAAATAAGTTTTTTATTCAATTTTTAAAAAGTATCCATTCAAAAGTTTCAAATACAATTCTACCATAATAATTATAGAGAAAACTTTTAAAGATATTTAGATACTTTTTTATATTTAAAAATTCTTTATAATTTTTCTGATTTATAAGTATTTTAGAATTTTAAACAACTTTTTCGATTATTTATTGAATGAGTCGCGATGCAATATGTCACATGAAAATCAATTTTACACATGAAATTATTCAAGTGTATATTTAACAATTACTTGACGACCTTCCTTTACAGAATCTTTTATCATGTTTTATTCTGATTAGAAATTGTTGCGTAATTTAATCGCAGAAATTTTGCGATTAAGTAAGGCAAAAATGTTTTATTCAAAATTATTGATTTTTCTAAACAAGGATTCTCTGCACTCTATACATACGTGGCGACCGTGTGCCAGTAAACTACGAGGAGTATCAGATGATTATAAAAAATATTTGATTCATCCATTACCTTCGGCACGTTTCAGGATCAATGTTAAATGCTTTTGACTCTATCAGGAGTAAATCCTTTTAAAATTTTATAAGAATTATATGTTAGGGGGACGGCATCATCATTTTAGAGATGTTTTGGTGGGGCGCGGCTAAAAAAAGTTTGGGAACCACTGATCTAGATGTTTTCAATTATCTAATACATAAAATAAACACTCGCAATAATTTTAATAAAATGTATTTTCTTTTTCTTTTTTCAAAATGTAGTTGTTTTATTGCAGCGCAAATTTTGTTTTCTGTCTACACAGTACTATTCACGTTAGTAAAAAATATAGTATATGACTCCAGTTTACTGACATCTACTACTGTCACACTTATCATATAGGTGCCCCACCTGTGAAATAAGGCACAAGCCAACCACTGGTCATCACCAACTCACTGGCAGACAAACATCTTTTATTAATGTAGATAAATGTATTACATCTTTAGTAGTAATCTATTGTTCCCCAATAAAAGCCTTTTCCCTAACAGTTATGACCTATAAAATTGGTTTAAATCTCTAACTTTGACAGTATTTTCTAAAACATCCTTATTCTTTATAGAAAATTTTATTTGATTTCTTTGTATGTGAATGAGAATAGCTGTAGTTTTTTTTTTTTTGTACATTTAAGAATAAAAATGGCTTTATGAATGCATCAGACAATGGTTAAATACGGTCGCCAAATATTTTTGTCTGACGGCCAAGTTATTTAATCTAATGGGGTTTTTGTTGTGTTTTTTTTTTTTTTTTTTTTTTTTTTTACAAAAATGGACCTAAGCTTTCTTCAAATGAGCACAAGTGCCACCCCCCCCCCCCTTTCCCAATATTAAAAAATAAACTTTGAAACTATATTCACACAAAATATAGTTTTAACTTTTGTTTTTAATTTGTCAAAAATAAGTTCATCAAATGTAAATTTTAAAATAATCAAATCAGAATTATGAGACTTCGACAGAAAAATAGGTCAAGACTGGTTTTCCTGCTTCACTATTTTGTCCATGCGCTCCTCAGCAGATATGGATTTTGTAGCATTCAATTATTCGGGACAATTGAAGCATTCAGCCATCAGCATTTTCCGAACATGCCGGTTTATTCACTCTTTACAGTATTTTTGTTTTTTTTTTGAAAGATATATGATTTTCATAAGTTTCATTAGAAAACTTAGTTTATATTATCTTTGTGAACTATGTAACTAATAATTCTAAACAATGCCTGTTATTATTTTTCCTCAATTAATTCATAAAAACTTTTGTGCTTTTTGAAAATTAATGACAAGGAAGGAGGAGGTGGTAAATATTTTTTACTGGCTGCTAGAATTTTTTTTCTGGCTACCAGATTTTATCAAATTTGTAAAGCCCTGTCAATTGAATAAAAGAAAAGAAAAAATATATATATGCTGAATTTATTCTGCTTAATATACTGAATATTTGTTACATCCTTAATTTATTGTTTTCATTTTCTACATGTTTTAACACTTTTAAAACATTTTTATATCTATCATCTATGTATTTTATAGGAGTTTTTGTTCCAAAGACAATTCTGTTACTTCAGGAGGATCTGGTGTAAAAGATGATTCATCTACAGAAAGACAGGATGAGGTAATAATTATTTTCTATATTTGTTGATCTTCGGGAAGTCAGTTTGCCAAAATCTGACTGAAACACTTCTAATGTACACATAAATTAGCCACTCTAATTTCACAATTGATTGAAAAAATGTGTGTTATTTTTCAAGATCGCAGTTATTTTCTGTAGAAATCATCTATTTGATTAAAAATAAATAAATAAATCGGAAATCTGCCGTCTGGCGGAAAAGTGGCACCCTTGGAAACAAAATAGTGCAAAGAAATCGGATGTACTACTACATGAAAAATAAAAATTGCCACTTTGGCGATCAGATACATAGCATAAAGTCGTCAATTTTTTTTAGATTTAGTCGCCCTGTGGCAGGTGGCGAGAAGGAATTTTAAACTTTAGAGCAAAAATTTTTGCCAATTTGTTTCTTAACATGCTTTCCAGACTCATGCCAGATTGTTGTTTTCTGAAGTGTTGTTATCTCGAAATTGTGGGAAACCCCATATTTTATTATGGTGATGCATCAGGAAATGGCCAGATAAAGTGTTTTGCTTCAGGGAGAGTGCTGTTGTTCCCTTTGAACACGCTGTTTAGAGTTAAATCCAATAATAACTAATTTTACGTAACATAAGAAACACAAATAATAATAATAATTTTGAATACTTCCTTGTTGTGTCAAAGAATGTAAGGTCTAATTTGACTACCTATCACAGGCATGAAAGAGTTCTTCCTAAAGGAGGAATTCCACCTTTTTTAAAGCAGTTTTGGGCATTTTCTGGATTGATGTAAAAATGCAAAGAAAATATTGGAAGCATATAAGGAGGTGGGGGGGGGGGGAATTTAATAATCAGACATTTTGCTTACTCAAATCCTTGGAGTTTGTTTATGAATTGCTGTGTAAAAGAGCCATAAATCAAAAGTGAGCTTATATTATAAGTATCTGGAAGTCCGTGTAAATGATGTTGTTTAAAGTGTCTTTCCTTTAACGGAAGTTTCCATAAGGTTCTCTTTGGAATAGAATATTTTGTTTTATTTATACAATACTTTTGAGTCATTTCAGTAATGCATTTTTGGAGATGTATTTCTGGAGCAAAGATTGATTTGACACATATTTATTTAGTATGGAGAATTTTTTCTTTTGAAAGAAGGGGAAAAATCTTATATAGCCAAACCATCCAGAATCATATTTGTTTTGAAAAATTAATCACTGTACATAAGTTGATCAGATATATATATATTTATAAATTTGGCGAACTGTCTTCAGTTTTATTTTTTGATTCAATGATCCTGTACATTTATTCATTTATTGTTAGTTTAAATTTGTTTTTAATACATTCTAATTTACAGAAAGAAAATATATGTACAGTTATATTTTATTTCATTGTATAAACAACTGTTAAAATGTGTATAAATTATAAGAGTTGGCACCATTGTATAGATGGAAAAAATTTTCCACTATTTCCCACTTTCATGCCTGCGTATCAGTTCTCGCTTCCCAAAGAAAAAAAAAAAAAAAAAAAGTGGTCGCCATGTACATTAGAAATAAAACTCCTAAAAGAAAAATTCAATCCATATCATAAAAACACAAATGTATGCTTCAGTAATGTTGACGTCATAACAATGTTGTTAAAATGTATTAGTTATAGCAATAGACATAAAATTTCTGCAATTTTTTTTCCTTAAAAAAATTATATGCAAAGTAATTAAATATTTTCTTAGAATTGTGTTAAATATCTATAAAAATGTGTGCATAATTAGAAGCAGCATATATAATTTTGAGCAAGGGCAAGTAAAACAGCAAAGCCTAGGGGCCCAGGAGATAGTTAATCTGTCACTGATCATAGAATTAAATTTTCCTGAGAGAGAGGCTTATCAGAATATTTTGTAGAGAAAGGAACTGAAAATTTAACACACCTATAATAACAAACCATGTGGAACACTAATGATCTTAAAGAAACATTTTTAAAAAATGGATTTTTATTTAAAAAAAAAAAAACAAAAAAAAACGTAGTAACAGAATTATTTGCAGGGGTTGATCCAGGAAAAATTTGAGGTCTATTTAGGGACCATTCACAAAAATCTATTTAATAAAACAGGCCTCTTCACAAAATTTCTTTTAATAAAACAGGCCCCCTCATAAAATAGGACCCTTCACAAAATTCCATTACATAAAAACATACTCTTCATTAATTATTTTGATTTTGTTAGAATTTAAAATGTGTAATTTGCAAACAAAACAAATTCACCAGAAAGAAAAGCTTTTCAGAAGGAGTTAAAGAAATTATTATTATTAAATGTTTGGTTTGAATTTGAGTAGCTAGATTTCATCTTTCGTTACAAAATATAATAAATTTAACAAAAATATGAACTAACATTCATTAAGATACAACTAAATGTAAATATATTGCTTGAAGGTGCGTAAAAACATACATAAAAAACATTTAAAAACACATTAAAGTCCTTTTAAAAATTCCAAAACATTTTCAACCGAAACCCGGTCATCATCAATGGAAAAACTAATTCTGTTGAGTTGAGTTGTTACCTCTTCAACTCAACAGAATTAGTTTTTCCACTGATGATGACCAGGTTTTGGTTGAAAACGTTTTGGAATTTTTTAAAAGGACTTTAATGTGCTTTTAAATGTTTTTTATGTATGTTTTTACGCACCTTCAAGCAATATATTTACATTTAGTTGTATCTTAATGAATGTTAGTTATTAAACAAGGTGAATTTGCACTGAAATTTTAACTTTTATTCAAAAATATGAAATTTCACAATTTTTTTTTTTTTTTTTTCTCAAAATGGGCCCCAAGGGAAAAAACCTGCATCAACCTCTAATTCGAAAGCACACCATGAAAAATCATCAAAGGCTGCAATGGTGCCTGCAGGTGCTGCGTTGGACAGCCCTTGATTAAGATATTAGTAACTGAATCCTTGAGCAATGTTTCTGTAATATAAAACAAATTGATAATTCTATATGTGAAATAATAAAAGTTAATACATAATTTATTATTGTTTAAATCCTTTTCTTTTCATTCTAGGAAACCAAAAGAACAACTTCAAAGAAAAAAGCATCCCCTCGGTAATGAATTTTTTTCTCATTGTTATTAATAGTTGTTATTTTGTTTGTTTGTACTAAATTGTAGTTTATTTTATGCTTTTGTATTTGCTGCATGTTATTGGTGAACATTGGAGCTCTTTATTATCAACACATACTTTTTGTTTCGGGTAAAAAATATTTAGCAGTTGTGCTTAGAAAAACATCAAATGTATAATGAAAATAATAATACAGTAGACTTCCTCAAATCCACATAGCTTGAGACTAGTCGCAGCTTTGAGGGAATCTACTGTACATAGATATATGAATGAATATGTACTTACATACCATTAGATATAAATTTGTACATGAATACATATACATTAGGAATGCACCAAATACTAAATATTCAGTCAGACTATTTCTAAAATAATTTGTGTCAAAATAAGCATTCGCCAAATATTTCATCAGAATTGAATTTGACTGTCACTTTTCAATTTTTTTTGCATTTGTCGACATGGCGAATATTTAGATTGTTCCTACTTATGCTTGGATTATGTATTAATAATAGTAGAAGATATTTATAATGAATACCTTGAGACAAGTGGTTGTGTGTATTATAGAATTTTGCATTATACAGATCACATTTCACACATCAATAAACTTATCTTGTAAACATGGCCAAATATGTCTGAAACATATCAAAATACAGTAGAAGATTTTTATATTCCATTCCTTGGAGCCAGAAGTTGTACAGTTTGTATAATATAGGGTAGTCCAAACAGTAACTAAACACTTAACCACATTAAAAAAAAAAAAAAAAAAAAAAAAAAAGATTGATAAGATTTTAATAAACAGTGCATTTTGGTGTCTGACAGTGCAAATACATGTGTTGGTATACAAGTGATTAAAACATAATAAAAAGAAGTTTATATTTCATTTGCTTGGGATACCTTAATAAAAAGCTATACAAAAATCAAGTAAATGAATGCAAAATTTTCCCGTGAATGAACAGGCATCAATTTAAAAACACTTAAGTTTCATACTATGTTATTTATTTTACAATAGGTACAAATAACTTATAACACGTAGTTTCCCACTGAGTTTTTAAAACCCAGCATGATAATTAACTAGTGAGGAGTTTTTAAAACCTTATTCTATTAAAATATTTGGTACTTATGTATATTATCCGTGCCAGGAGACTGATCGCCAAAAATGGTTGCCAAGTACCATACCAATCTTGTTTATCGTTGCCAATCATGTTTTCAAACGCAGTAATTTAACATAATCAAATAACATTGTTAAAAATGGTAATTAATATAAAATAAATAAAATGTAATCTATGTTTATTAAATTTATAACATTATTAAAAATAGTAAATAACATTATTTTAATAAAATTAATAAATGGTAAATAGCATAGTAAATAAGAAAGAATAATATTATAGATTATTCCCAGGCATGTACCATGTAGCAAGAAAAAAATATATAAGGGTTACTATAATTAATAATATTCTCTCCATGCCTGGCGCAGTTGGCTTAAAACTAGCACGGATAATACGTAAGTACCAAATATTTACTAATCGTTCATTCACTGGGGGCTGTTCATCAAATCATATACTCATTTACAAAATTTAATATTATAATAGCAATTTTTTCATTAATAAACTCTGAATTAAGGAGATAAAGATGAAATAACGTGTGAAACTTTAGAGGTTAGTAATATTTCTACAATGTGGATTGCTGGCACTTCTTAACTGCAAAATTCATTGTTTACATCCTAGAAGTTGTGCATTATAATAGAGAATTGCATTATAAAGATCTTCTACTGTACTTGCAAAAATTGACATCCCTGTGTGTACTTTGTTACCAGAAAATGTGGGTTGGGATAAACAATAATTATCCTGAAATAAATTTTTTGCATGAAAGATTTTTTTTAAAGATCTATGCATTCATTAATTTTCCCATCTTTTTATTGTTTTTTAAAGTTTTGATAAAATTGTTTTCTGTTTGTTAGCATAAATAAATCAGTGGAATCAAATGATGAAAGAAGAAAGCTTATTTTTATAATTATGTCTCTTTATTATAGGTTTAAACCTGCTCCATTAACTGAAGAAAAGAAAGAAGCTGCAAAACAAAAGTTGAAGTCTCTACTTTCTAATATTACAGTATGAATTACTATTATTATTTTGTTATGTTTAAACACATTAATTATGTGAAAAAATTTTATGTGTTTTTTGTAACATTAATTTCAAGATTATTGTTTTCTATTTTCTTAAATTTTCCATTTAGGTAAATGTTCAGTTGGGTATTTTGTAATGTGTCAAATTTGACTCATGTAAATCATTAGTTCATAACTTAACTTGCATTTGTCAGACATTTGTTAGATTATTTAAATATATTTTATTTTTATTTTTTTTTCTTTTAGTATTTTTTTTTTTGTCCATAAATTACTCACTCAATAAAGAGTTGTTATAAAAAACATGGAATAAGTAAAGTAATAGTTATAACCCGGACTTAACAAATGTGGTTGCAAAATTGCCACTGACGACAGAGTTTTTTTTCTGGCCTCCTCAGATATCTGGAGGCACGGCAGTGCCTCCGCCAAGTCGAGAGAGGACAGCCGTAAGCATACTTTTCTGGAAGCAACTCAGGGCACTTTTGACCCCCCCATATCTCCGCGCTGGAGTATCCCAAAAATTTTAAACTTCAATTATAGAGAGTATTTGGCCCACAGGACCAAAATTTAAAATTACAACTTTCTGTCTTTTCTAGTTCAGGCGATATATGAACTCAAATATTCGATTTTTTGTCACTTCTTACTCACTCGTTCACGCGTCATCAAAAAGATTGGGTAGATCCCGTAGCCCTAGAAACTTGACATTTGGAAAAAAGGTAGTGTTTAGGATACAAAGAAAGGAAAAATTATAAAATCCAGAAAATTCGAAAAAAAAACATTCGAAAATTCAACAAATTCCATCAAAATTGAAAATTGAAAATAATACGATCTTGTAGTCTTGGAAACTTAAGATTTGGTGTGAAGGTAGTGTTTAACATCCAGAAAAAGAAAACATCAAAACACAAAAAAAAAACGAAAGCAAAATTGAAAAAATCGAAGAAATTGAAAAAACCCGAAAATTTGAAGACAATCCGATTTTGTTGCGCTAGAAAATTCAAATTAGGAATAAAGGTAGTATTTAGGATACAGAAAAAGGAAAATTACAAAAAATCCAGAAAATTCGAAAAATAAATAAAAAAATTCGAAAAAAATTGAAAAAATGAAAATAATTTGATACGATAACGCTCGTATTTATAAATTAATTTGGATGAAACTAATTGTGTGTATTAAGCTCACCAATGCCTCGACCGAGTTCGTTGGCCAGCTTGGTCCGCCATCTTGTAACAAGATGGCGGCCACGGAAAATTTTAAAACTAAAATAAATATACAAAAAAGTTAAAAAATCAAGTTTATTTTTTAATTAGGTGTTAGGACTTGATACAAGGATTCCAGAGCATTTTTTGTTTTACCTCTATCTTAAAAATTGGCTGAGATAGAGCAGTTTGAAATTCTAGGGTGGCTGACATTTTGAAACAAAACAGCACATTACAAAAAACCAACGATAAATTTATGGTCAATAATGGTCAAGCAGGTGCAATCCCGAATGAATACTCCGTGTTATTATAACTGTAACTTTGACTTCGAAATTTTGATACGTTG
This sequence comes from Maratus michaelseni, assembly GCA_963931845.1. Taxonomy (NCBI): domain Eukaryota; kingdom Metazoa; phylum Arthropoda; class Arachnida; order Araneae; family Salticidae; genus Maratus; species Maratus michaelseni. The sequence continues at coordinate 200,978,353 of OZ007600.1, forward strand.
CATTTTCTATTTGTTGATATTTTTGAACTATGATTTACGCTAAGTGAAATGTTGTTGTTGAAGAGGGATTTTCCATATAAATCCGAAACGTCCAATTTTAATATGTTTTTAATGTTTTATGAAAGTGTATTGTAATGTCTGTAATTTTAATGATTTTAATATAAATTTATAAGTTTTAGTGAACGCGATTTCTCGCAAATTATTTTCTTTCATTGTTGTAATCATTTTCCCAATCATACGCATAAAACTATATATTCATATCCATTAGCGCCAAATTCTCGCCAAACTTGGCGACAATTGGCGAAATCTCGCCAAATTTGGCGACAAAAATAAGTCTTCATAAATGAAGCCAACTTGGCTATAGCTCAATAATTTGGCGAATTTCTTATTCAAATTCAGTGTAAACGAATCTTTTGTAAACGGTTTCTTTGCATTTTAACTTGCTGTTTTCGAGTAACATTAGCTAAAATTTTAAAACGAAGATATAGGAAAGCTACCTTTTCCTGCCGGTACAGGCCGGAGGACTTTTTTATGAGTTGTCGGATGCAATCTATGTTTTGCATTAAATAAAGTTTGTAAAACATTGAAAAACAAATCCCACAGGATGGGGATAGTTTGTTTTAGATCTGGAGGCACGGCAGTGCCTCCGCCAAGTCGAGAGAGGACAGCCGTATTTCTGGAAGCAACTCAGGGCACTTTTGACCCCCTCATTTCTCCGCGCTGGAGTATCCCAAAAATTTGAAACTTCGTTTTTCTAGAGTATTTGGCACACAGGACAAAAATTTAAAATTAAAACTTTCTATCTTTTCTAGTTCAGACAATATATGAACTCAAACATTCGATTTTTTGTCACTCACTCACTCACTCGTTCACGCGTCATCAAAAAGATTAGGTAGATCCCGTAGCCCTAGAAACTTGACATTTGGAAAAAAGGTAGTGTCTAGGATACAAAGAAAGGAAAAATTATAAAATCTGGAAAATTCGAAAAAAAAAACATTCGAAAATTCAACAAATTCCATCAAAATTGAAAATTGATGAAAATAATACGATGTTGTAGTCTTAGGAACTTAAGATTCGGTGTGAAGGTAGTGTTTATCATCCAGAAAAAGAAAACATCAAAAACACCAAAAAAATCGAAAGCAAAATTGAAAAAATCGAAAATCGAAAAATTTCAAATAATCCGATTTTGTTGCGCTAGAAACTTGGAATTCGGAATAAAGGTAGTATTTAGGATGCAAAATAAGGAAAAATTAAAAATTCCGGAAAATTCGAAAAAAAAAATTCAAAAATTCGAAAAATTCGAAAAAAATTGAAAAAATTAAAATAATTTGATCTTTTAGCCTTAGAAACTTAAAATTTGCAGTAAAGATAGTGTTTAGGATTCAGAATAAGTTAAAATAAAAAAACAAATAAAATTCGAAAATAAAACAAAAAATTCGAAAAAATCGAAAAATAAGGAAAATTTGAAAATAATTCGATTTCATAGCGCTAGAAACTTGAAATTTGGAATAAAGGTAATATTTAAGATACTAAATAAGGAAAAATTAAAAAATATGGATAATTCAAAAATACCCATAAATTAGTGCAGACGATATATGAACTCAAAGTTTCGATTTTTTGTCATTCACACACTCACTCACTCTCGCTTCATCAAAAAGATTGGGTATATCCCACAGCCACAGAAACTGAAAATTTGGAATAAAGCTAGAATTTCGGATACAAAGAAAGGAAAAAATATAATATCCGGAAAATTAAAAAAAAAAAAACCGAAAATTAAAAAAAATCAAACAAAATTGAAATTTGAAAATAACACGATCTTGTAGTCTTAAAAACTTAAAATTTGGTGTGAAGGTAGTGTTTAGAATTCAGAAAAAGAAAACATCAAAAACACACAAAAAAAAATTGAAAATAAAATCGAAAAATCGAAAAATTTCAAATAATCCAATTTTGTTGCGCTAGAAACTTGGAATTCGGAATAAAGGCAGTATTTAGGATGCAAAATAAGGAAAAATTAAAAAATCCAGAAAACTCGAAAAAAAATCAAAAATTCGAAAAAATTTGAAAAAAATTTAAATAATTTGATCTTTTGGCCTTAGAAACTTAAAATTCGCGGTAAAGATAGTGTTTGGGATTCAGAATAAGTTAAAATAAAAACGCAATAAAATTCGAAAATAAAATAAAAAAAATCGAAAAAGATCGAAAATTTTAAAATAATTCGATTTTGTAGGTCTAGAAATTTAAAATTTGTAATAAAGGATACAAAATAAGAAAGAATTATAAAATCCAGAAAATTATAAAAAAAAAAATGCGAAAAAATCAAAAATTGAAAATATTTTTATCTTGTAGTCTTAGAAACTTAAAACTTGGTGTAAAGGTAGTATTTACTATTCAATAAAAGGAACAATTAAAAAATTCGAAAATAAAATCGAAAAATCGAAATATGTTTAAGAAATCGAAAATTCGAAAACAATTTGATTTTGTACTGCTAGAAACATTAGTTATAAGATAATTGTCCTATTAGCTAGTACAACGCCCCTAATTGTTTTATGTTATTTCCCCCGGATTATGGTTTTCTTTTCTTTCGTTTACGAATTTCGTTATAGAAAAGTTCCGCTATAGACTGGCTACGATATAGGCGATTTCTTTATAGACAGGTTTGTTTTCTTTCACATGTTGTACTCTATTTACTTCACATATGAAATATGGATTGTTAAATGATGTTAGCCCCACAAAAATTTTCACAGCTCCCCCTACCCTCCCGACATTACTGGCTGGTTATGGCTTGATAGTCCTTTCTAAATAAAATCATGGTGACTCTAAGATTCACTTGATTTATCTCTAAATTGAACCTAAATGATCCTAAGAAGACGGATCAAATAATTACTATATTAGCATGACAATCAGGTAACTTAGAATTAAAATCGAAAAATCAATAAATTCATAAAAAGTTGAAAAGTTGAAAATAATTCGATTTTGTAGTCCTAGAAGATTGACATTTGGCAGAAAGGCAGGGTTTTGTGGACAAAGTAAGGAAAAATTAAAAAATCCGTAAATAATAAAAAAAAGTCTTAAAAAAAAAAACGAAAAAAACCCATCGAAAAAAGGAAAATAGTTTGATTTATTGGAAATTTCCGGAAATTTTAATTTTGGCTTTCTTTTTATACTAAAAAGTTCTTTTATGTTAAATATCAAGTATCTAGGGCTGCGAGTTATATCTCAGATGCATAGCGCCTATCCTGGAAGCAATTGAGAGTACTTTTGACACTCCCCCTCCCATAATTTAGTGCTTGCCTAGGAACCTGAAATCTCTTTTTATCTACAGTACTTTGCAAACGAAACTAAAGCTTCAATTTTTTGATACCTGTAAATAATAGGGACAGAGTGTGGGCTTAGCGAAAATCAGTGGATGATCTCCAAAAAGAACCCAAAATCAAGAAAAGGAGGGTTACTTACAAAAAGAAGTGAAATCTCATCAAGAAGTCACCTGTAAAAAATGCAGCCAAGTCTCGTAACTCATTTACCGTAAAAAGTACTGAGATCGTATAAAGCCAAGTTTAACTATCTTATTAACTCTGAAATTTTCATTCACAAAATCACTCCTAGTCTCTACATCTTTAGTTAATTATTATTTTGTGACTTGGCAATTACGCAGCACAGGGAAGTTATTACACCTTACTATGTTATGGGATGGGATGGGATAATTTAACTAAAGCAAATTATATACGCACAGGGAAGTTATTACACCGTAATATGTTATAGTATTATTTGATTAAGACTAACTATATACATCACATTCTCGTGCTAAGTAATTGCCAAGTCACAAAATAATAATTAACTAAAGATGTAGAGACTAGGAGTGATTTTGTGAATGAAAATTTCAGAGTTAATAAGATAGTTAAACTTGGCTTTATACGATCTCAGTACTTTTTACGGTAAATGAGTTACGAGACTTGGCTGCATTTTTTACAGGTGACTTTTTGATGAGATAGATTTTGTAGCACCCAACTACTAGGCATTTGAAGCATTCGGCAATCACCATTTCCTGAAAATGCCAGTTAATTCATCCTTTACAGTATTTCTTCTTCTTCTTTTTTATTTATTTATTTATTTTTTTTTTCAATTATTTTACGAGGTTCACAGTATAATAGTTGCATAATCAGAGAGTCCCTAGAAATTTTTAAAAGAGGTGATAATACATGTAATGATGTAATGTCTTATCAGATCCCTCGTATTTGGTATAATGTACTTGGTGTCACTGGGGTTTTTGGTTTTTACTGACCCCTCCCCCCCCCCCCAGCTTTTAGTGGTATCATCCCAACTTCCTTCACTGCCTCCATTTCATAGTTGGTTGGTTTCGACCTGTGCACTCCTTCGGAGCTGCATTTCTCGACTGCTTGTTATCATCTGAGGAAGGCTAATGTTTAGCCGAAAGCTCGTGTATTTTGACATCTAATAGTTTTAATGTTTTAAAACTGTGCATTTTAAGCATTTGTTAATAATTTTGCATATCTGTTTAGTGTTTCATAAAATGTTAACTAAATGTATAAGTATGTAGGTTGGTATACCTTAACTATTCATTGAATGCAATTAAAAATATCAATATAAATTTCAAAGTTTTTCTTGAACCAGCCTTTTAATTAAATACATGACAAAAAATTTGGCAAACGCTTATAGAGTTAAAGAATTAAGCTTGTAAACAACTTTTTAAAGCTTTTAACACAGCAAAATTTCTTTAGAAACATTACAAATTATTTCACCTTAAATTTTAATAATTTCTCACGCATTTTTTTTTCTTTTTTTTTTTTTTAAAGAGATCATATGATTTAAACAAGAATCAACTGATTTAAATCAGCAATTCTAATCATTTGATTAAAATTGTTAGCATCCTACATGCTAGTTGGAGTACTTTAGTCAGTGCTTTGGCACAACAGATTGTTTTTTGCGACAATCCTTTGTCATTCACATTCACTTTAAATGGCATTGTTGCTAGCATTGTTCATTTTTTACTTGCTGTAGATGATCCTATATTAAAATTTTTGATGTGGTTTTGTATAAAAAAATTATATTACAGAATAATAATTTTTAACCGTCTCACTGATACGCCCGTGTTAATATGTTCACTAAGCTCCAGGTTTCACTGCAATACAAGCATTATATAAATTAACATAATTCTGCGGATATAATGCAGTTTTAATACATTGAGTAATGATTGATACTCTCAAGGATTACATTCATATATGTAATTACGTTTTTTGGTATAATCCCCCTATTTTAGCATTTAAAATAAAATACAGAGAAAACATTACAATTTTGCTGTTTTTCTGGACAGTTAGAGGGTTAAAATGTTAAGTTTTATTATATAATTTAAGATCAATACAAATTTCATTTCATAGTGGCTGTCCAATTTTAATGAAAATTAGAGCATAGAATTGAAAAACAAAAAAACCCAAGGAGACAAAGTATCATTTTTAAATATCTAGTTAAATTTTATATGTGATCACCATCGAAACAAGATTTCCAACAGGGAAATAATGATAAAAATCTAGAACACCTGCTTATGCATGGATAAGTCTTTAAAATAAATATTATACTGAATTATATTTGCAAATTTTGCTTCTTTTGCATATTCTCATTTTTTCATCCATTTTTAGTGGGGGTTTTTTGTATGTACCATAGCCCAAACTTTGTGTCTTTTTAGCCTACTATAGCTTGTGCAAGGATGCAATTGTACATGTTTTATGGAATCTATAGTAATTTGGTCTTGATAATTCTACTTTAGACTCCACAATCTTTTCAATCTTGGATAATTTATCATAATACGTATGAGCTCCATCTTTCAGTCCCCCCCCCCTCCCTCATTTGTGTATGTTGAATTATATGGCTGTCTATTATGGTTATATGTACACATACATACATACATTTGTTTATATCCCAAGAGGAAATAACTCCTCTATCTACTTTATTCACTGAAACTTTAAAATATTTAGCTATGAATCCTCAAATGCCTGCTCTCGCTACTATGGTACCTTCTTTATCTGCAATTAAAGCAGTGGAACACGTACAAAACCATGGGATGCCTGCACTTGTTCCATTTCAAGAGTTGAGTCCAGATGAGCATTGGTTGATGACAAATAGAAATTTATATCATCAGAAGTGGTTGCTTTGCATGCGTATTTCCTTAGTATCCTGCATACTGACTCTTTGGAAAGCATTATTAAAGAATACAAATTATGTTTCAGATCCATTACAAGCCTACATCATTCCATGCACTGATGCTCATCAGAATGAATATATAGCCCCATGTGACAGACGTCGAGCTTTTATCTCAGGATTTACTGTTACAATTGGAACTGCTGTGATAGCAGAAAACCATGCTAGTCTTTGGAATGAAAGGAGGTACTTTCAGCAAGCTGATAAACAATTAGATAATAATTGGACGTTATTAAAAGAAGGTTTGCCAGGAACTCCAACAATACATGAATGGCTTTCAAGAGTATTGCCAGTTGGTACTAAAGTTGGTATAGATCCTTTACTAATTAATATCTTATGAAGAATGGATTGATCTGTCTTCCAAATTAGAGATGTCAGGACATTCCTTATTGGCTGTTTCGCAGAATTTAGTAGATCTGATATGGGATGATAGGCCTGAACTTCCATCCAATATTATTGAACCTATGTCATTAGTTTATACCGGAAAATTGTGGCAAAAAAGTCATACATGTACGGCTTGTGATAAAGCAAAAAGGTGCAACTGCATTAATAGTAACTGCTCTTGATGAAGTTGCTTGGCTCTTCAATCTGAGAGGAAGTGACTTGTATTATAATCCAGTGTTCTTAGCTTTTAGTGTAGTAACGTTAGAAACTGTTTACCTTTTTGTTGATGAATTAAAAATAACAGCCCAAGTTATACAGCATTTTCAGGAAGATTGTTTTGATAAAATTAGAGTGGAAATTCGACCATATCGTCCAGGGAGGAAACCTGATTGTCTGTGATTATGGACATTAGAACTCTTTTGCATTGTTGTTGATTTTGAACTGTTCCCTGTGCAAGAACTTTTTAATATTTGCTCTTAGCTCTCTTTAAGAAGGAAGAGGGTGTTATAATCCAATTTGTTTACATTGTAACTCACTAGATGGTGCCACAGGTGCATGTAAATGTTTCCCGGTCATGATCGGCGATCGGATCCCAGTCTCATGCTAGCTGCGATGTATGTAGGTTGGATCTTGCATCCACTAATAAACCTAGTTAACCTTTATGCATCCAGTGTAATTCTTAACGTAACTAACTACTAGTAATTTAAGAAATGTTTCATATTTGCAAATTTTGCTTCTTTTGCTTATTCTCATTTTTTCATCCATTTTTAGTGTTTTTTTTTTTTTTTATGTACCATAGCCCAAACTTTGTATCTTTTTAACTTACTATAGCTTGTGCAAGGATGCAATTGTACATGTTTTGTGGAATCTATAGTAATTTGGTCTTGATAATTCTACTTTAGACACCACAGTCTTTTCAATCTTGGATAATTTATCATATCAGGTATGAGTTCCATCTTTCAGCCCCCCCCTCCCTCATTTGTGTATGTTGAATTATATGGCTGTCTATTATGGTTATATGTACACATACATACATACATTTGTTTATAGTTGGCTAATAATAGAAAAAAATAATAAACCTGTTAGCCTTTATTTTTATTTTATTTTTTTTGTTAGATAACATCTGAAAAAACAACTAAATCTTCATTAAATCTTGCAAGACCTCTTAAGCGTATAAGCAAGAAGGAGCGGCTTACACAGTTGGAAGCAGAAAAAATGTAAGTTATCTTGTACCTTTCAAGTAGCTTTGTATTTAGAAATGTCATAAAAGTAATAAATATATATAGATGCGTATGAGTATATATATCCAATTGTTTTTTCCCCTTCCTTTATATTTGTACCTTCTATATATAGCCTTTATTTATTCAGTGGCACCAACTTATATGGGTTACCCTATAATTTGTTGTTTTAGTCAGATTTAAACTTAATGCGAGTTAGCATTATCATCTTTATATATATATATATATATATATATATATATCCCCCTTCAATAAATAAATAAATTAAAAAAAAAAAAAACTGGCTGTGTCATTTTATGTAGACAGTTTTTAAGCTCACCTAACCCCTTTGCAATGAGTGTTCTTTACAGAAGTTTTATCCTTTAATCATCAATTTTTAAAAATAGTAATTTTTTTTTAATTGAATGGCAGAAATACTTTGATTAAATAAGACAAAATTTTCAATTAAAATTTACTGGTAAGAATAATCAAGGATTCTTGAGCACTTTATACATACATGTGACGCCCATCACAAAGAATCATTTTTGTAGTGACACCTTTAGTCTAAAGTAATAATAATAAAAAAATAGATAGTAAAGGCGTTGTTACGTGTGTGACTCAGGAAAATCACACACGTAACAACGACTTTACTATTTTTTTTAAATTTTTTTTTATTACTTTAGACTAAAGGTGTCAAATAGCAATAAAAAAAGTAAAACGTTATCTAAATAATTTCACTTTCAAATTTGTCTCGATTTGCAAGAAACACTCTCTAAAAGTCACACATGTAACGGTGGAATCACCCTTATATAAACATAAAATCATCAAAATATCACTTTTAATCCCTTCATAAGCTTTTATTCAATGTTTTTTTTTTATTTTATATATATATATATATATATATATATATATATATATATATATATATATATATATAACACTTACTAATAGCATTTTGTTTATTTTAATAATTTTATTATATCTCCTTCAGTTTTGTATCATAATTTTATTCATTAAGCTTTGTGATTATATGTAACTTATGTGTTTACTTATTGTACACATTTTTTCTTTTCTAGTACACCAGAAAAGGAGATAAATATGGCTGTTAAAGCTGTGGCCAGCACTTTTAAAGAAGATTCAGAAAAAATTGAATCAGAACTGAAGGAAAAGTTAACTACATTAAATTTGGCTCAAAAAGATTCAGTAGCAGAAGAAGTTGAAGCAACTCAAGATATTTCCCCGTTTGTCTTTTTTTATTTTATTTTTGTAATGATTATATTTGTCTTGCATTTTTCTTAATTATGACAATACTTATGAAACAAATGTTTTTAAGAGCAAGGTTTTTTTCGATAGAGTTGTATAATATAGATGCACACGGAAAATTTTCTGCACAATTCAGAACTTTGCAAAAGAAGAAAAAAAAATGTTTTTCTTTTCTTTTTTTAAAAAAAATATACCAAAAAAAAAAAAAAAAAAATTCCCCAATTTTATGTGCAATTTATTTACAGTTTGCGCACAAAAAGCATTCAAAGTTTAAAGATGCAAAATTTTGTTGTGACATTACAGACGCTCATGAAAATATTAAGGATTGGGCTGTTTCTAAATGCATTGACAAAATATTTGATAAGACTTCAGCTCTTGCTATCATAAATTTTTAGCTTTAATATTTTTTTAACAAAATAATTATTCTTTAATATTAGTTAATTTTAAATTTAAATGGTAATTGTTTTAAACTACTGTTTTTAATTCATATCATCAAAATAATATAGCACGTAATTTTTATTAAACATTAAATTAATTTGTAGAAAGTTTTTGACCCAATATTTATGTGCACAAAAGTTTTTGTTTTATACAAGTCTGCTTTTCAGTAGAGGCAAGCAAAATGGCAATGGTTTCTTTGCATATTCTGAAAACAAAATTAAATTTTAAATGCCTATAAAATTAACATAATAAAATGCATATTGCTATTTTAACGATTTTTTTAGCTCTTTTTTCCAGTGGTAATAAATTGGGAGAAAAAAACCTCAAGAACAAAAATGATATGATATTTGTTATATTTTTAAAATATTTTCTTTATAATAATAATAATGAATTCTTAATTTATATTAAAAATTAATTTACACACTGGCAGAAAAAGTTAAATTAATACAGGATGGCTACAGATTCTGGAAATCGGGGAAAAGTCAGGGAGGTGTATCAATCTGGAAAAGTAAGGGAATTTCGTAAAAGAACTTAAAAATCAGGGAAATTTGTCTATATGCGAAAATATTTGTGTTTTTGCATAAGACTGATTCGTCGACAACCAGGTGACATTTAAGCCCATAATCATATAGATATCAATAAAGAAAAGTAAAAATTTTATGTATGTTTTAAAATATGCACATGATATGAGTTTTTATTATTTAACACAAATTAAGATGATCAGATGGCCTCATTTTCTGTGGATAGTGCTTATATTGAAGGCAATTTACACATTTTTGAAAATTTTATGCTAAAGCTGACCATGTGGCCAGCTTAATCCAATTAGCTATCCCGTCAAATATAGATATGTCTTAGAATTGATCTTGAATATTCTTCAGCAAATGAGGAAATTTTCTGTTTGCCATAATTCATTGGCAACTATATGAAGTTGTTGGACTAAATTTTTTGAGTTCGTATTTGTGAAACTGTGAACCAGTACTTTACAAATATTGTGCAATTTTTATGTTTTTGTCTTGTTTTTTCTCCCAAATGAGGTATTAGCAAGCTGGATAAGTGTGTTATACGAGGTAGTGGCATACATTAAAAAATATCATATGTGTATTGTTAATAATGGAAATAAGGGAATTTTTTTTTTTTCAATTTCTGTTGTCATCCTGTAATAACTAAAAATCATTCCTCAGAATTTTGGCAAATTCTATTCCCCCCCCCCCCCCACTCCCTCCCTCATACTTTGTATGTAGAAGCCTATCCTGGAAAGAAGTTAAAACCCATTTGCAAAAAAATATTATCTTAAAAGTCTTTAATTAAAATAAATTGATCAAAAACTGCAATTTTGCTTTTTTTTTCTTTACAAAATTTACTTTATAAAAGGTTGTACTTTTCTGCAATCCATTTTATATTACATTTCCTATAATTTTATTTAAATTTATTTTTGGAAGAAGAAGTATATTCTGCATTTTGTGAAGACTAATTTAATAAAGATGTTTTGCAAGTTTCATGTTGTTAGCAACAAAATCATTGTAGTTATATGGATTTTTATACTTGTTCGTCTAATGTTTAGAATCATCTTGTATTCCTTTAATAAATTTATTTAGGGGGAAAAAATGAGGTTTAGATTAGTTTTCTTGCTTGTTTACTTTTTAAAATGTAATATGCATAACTACAGTGGACCACAAACAATCTATCTTAAATAAGCAGCCCTGCCAATTCTTGTGATTTTATTCTATTAATATGATAATTGTGGATTTGTAAAACAGTATGAATGAACTTCTAAAAAAGCAGGATTCATTTTTGATAACAGAGTAACAATGGAAAAAAAAACAATTTTAATCTTCGTTAGGAAATTATTTCATGTATTATTCCTTTTTTTAAGAAATGAAAAATTAAGGTTTTTTAGAAGCTGATGATATTTGAAAGACAAAAGTTTTAAACTTCAATTTGTTTTCTTGTCAAAACTGATTAATTCATTTAAACTTTTGACAAATGTGATAAGTAAGTTAATCTTAAAATTCATTAAGGGTTCCCATAAAAATTGATTTATTTTTCTGGGGAAAATATTAATATAATAGTAGATATATTTTGAATCTGCTAAAATAATACTTGTTAAATTTTCAGGTGTTTATTGTATTTTCAAGTAAAATTTTACTAATAATGAAAAAAAGAAAGAAAGAAAAAATCAGCCATATAGCTTGTTTAAGTAAAAAATATATTTCCCATTATTTTGACCAGTATTTGAGTGATTTTGATACATGTGTTGGTTGTCCTAATAATGAGTACATAAATTAAGTGATTTTTATTTAATTATATATTTAAAGGATCTACTCGTAAGAAATATTTTCTATGAAGGAATATTATGTATAATTAAAATAAAGAAATCTTAATGAAATGTACACTACACTTATTTCCTTTTTGGAATATAATTTTTTACTTTGAAAGGCTGTCAGATCTTTTATTAATTTGACAAAAGTTGTTTTCTGTGCATTTGTTTCATGTATTGTATATATTTATTTGCTGTTCTTAATTTTATTACTCTTTATACATTCTGAAACTTCTGAGTGGATGTTAATTTTTTCCTTTTTGTTCAAGAAGTTTTGATTGATACATGCTAAAATTTTATAAAGCACTAAAAGTGTTCAATATACTTTAAGTCAGCCATGCTCAACCTGCGACCCGCCGACCTTTCATGTGTAACTGCAGACACACAATTGCTTAACACATACTTATTCACACATGTGCACTTATTCACATTTTCATGTGCAACTCTAAGCACACAATTACCTAACACATACTTATTCACTTTGTGTTATTCACTGGATATTCACATAAAAGATATTTAAGATACAATTCAAAACACATAAGGCGAAATGCAAATTTTCACCTTACTTTATTTATAAAAATCAATATGAGATTCAATAAATCTCAATATTACTTAACAGGTGGCATTTAAAAACACAAATAGATGTTAAAAGATGTTTAAAATCCCTCCAAGCACTTTCTGCTGGAAACCATGACCATCCTCAGAGAGCGAAAATCTTTTCTCAGAAAGGATTTTCAACCATCCAAAAGAAGACTTTTTTTAAACTTTAATATATTCTAACTCTGCAGAATCATTTAATTAATTATGGTGTAGGACTATTTTTTAAAGTTAAAGAAAATATTATAGATAATTAATGTATGATCATAAACATAACATTTCATTTCTGTTGAATACTTTATATTTATTTTCAATAATTCAATAAACATATCGTAAATTATAAAAATATGAAATTAGTTATAATTAATTATCAATAAGCATGATGGATAATTTTTTATTTTCAGTTACATAAATTCGTTTGATATATATATATATATATATATATATATATATAAGTATGAATGAACCAATCACAAAATGTTATCTTCTACCCTTGTCAATGACATTGATTTGTAAGAAATGATCTGCAGGTCGCATGAGAAGAGAGACAGGGTTTCAGGGGCCGGGTTTAAAAAGAGTACGGGACTGAAAAAAATCTTGCTCTCCAGTATTTTTACTGACTATTAGGAGATCCACTCCACAGGAGTTCTACACCGACTTGAGATTTCTCTCAATAGTCCTGATGACCAGCAGTTTCACAGAGTATTATAATACTCTGTGAGCAGTTTGCTTTGCAGGTGGAGGGAAGGGGGTCATCAGCAGAAAAGGTCGTGATGACTCCACATTCCAATATCCCGAGGGTACAGTGCTTATTGACAGGTGCATAGAAAATGTAATCATTTTTAACTTGAGAGTCGGTGAGACCAACATTATTCATTCCACTGATTGCTCAAAAATAAACAAATTTCACAGACATTGCAGTTGGGAGGCATTTTTTAATGTTTTAGTACCAACTCGAGAGCATGTGACAGTTGATCAAAGGAGGGAAAATTGTGTCATAAGATATTAGTGTGGAAAAAAAACAGGTGTCATAAGACATTGCTATCAGGAGGAAAAAATCGCTGTACCTGCCGCTTTGGCTTAAGAGCTGCACTTAGAATATTTTATACTTTTAAACTTGTATGTGCCACAGCTCATACGCCTGAAAATATGGTACCTACTGGATATTTTCTTATTTCAGACAAAAAAGGGGAAAAAAAACTTCACACAGCTAGTTTTTACGGATAATGGAGGTTTCACTGTATAATTTATTTATAATTGTTTTTTTCCTCTTTTTATTATGTTCAAACTTATTAATTTATACCCTTAACAAATAAATAAATGAAAACTTTTTAAAATGTGCTATTCCTGGATTTTGTCTCTGTTTGAACTTTTATTCATAGTTTATCTTTCCCGTACAGTATCGATAATAAAGTGAGTGAAAATCTGATGTCTTCAGTGGAAGAAGTTGCCTCTGCAATCAGTGAAAATCCTATACCACCTAGATCAGAGCTGGCTAAAAGATTGATAAGAATATCTTTAGATCAAAAATCAACTGGTAAAAAGAAATCTATGAGGTAAGAGATATTTCTTTATATAGATTTCTCAGCTACAAGAAAAGCGACACAACTCAAAAAGGTTATGTTTCACAGGAAAGGCTTTACTGTAACATAAAATTATACCCTTAGCTTTTCATGTAGCTATAACAGCATAAAACCCTTCAGAATCAAAACATAGAAGAGATAGGGAGGATTGGGTAAATTTATCCCCCCTACACTCACAATTTACTGCTCTTCTGTTGTGGTAAATGGACATACAGTGTAATTTAGCAGTTTTCTAGATAACTACTCTTATGACACTTTTCCTGTAGCAAGATTTACCTAATTCAGACCTATTAATGCAATAATATGCAAAATGATAATGATTTTATGTCTTTTTTTTTTTTTTTTTTTTTTTTTTTTTTGCGGGTGAGTAGTATATTAGCATTTGAGTTTTTTTTTTTTTTTTACTTAAGGGGGGGGGAAAATGTTTTTGCTCAACAACGTGAAATTTTAACACATTTTCTGACTCATTTCTAAACATAAAAGCATGAATCTTCATTGCATGATTATTAAAGTGATTTATAATCAAGCAGTTTTTTTAATTTTTTTATGTATATCTGCTAAGACACACACACACACACCGCACATATGGGGAAGAGTAGGGTAAAACTGGGTTGGTGGGTGAAACCGCGTACCCTGTTTTCTTGCTGATGGGTGGATCTTGTGGACAGAACCTCTCTTAACTACATCCTTTAGTGTCCTCTAGCAGTGTGCCATCAACTTTTGAAGATGAGTTGATCTCTGTTTCCATGCAGTGCCATTGCCACCTAGAGTAGAAAGCCTTCTGACTGATTTGTGACGTCAGCAGTAAGTGGCGAACATTTCGTATATCACATTGATTAAGTAACAGAAAACATATTAATCACAATTTTTTATAATTGCTGTACTTTATTATTATTGAAATCCAGAAAAATAATACCAATATCAGGAATTTCTTTTTAAAAAATATATTTTTATGTTGCATAGGATGTTTTATGGATTATTATAGGATTTTATGTTGCATAAGACAAAATTAAACCTGGATAACTTCCTAGCAAGTCAGAAAAACGTATAATTTACTTACAATCTAATCTTGTTAACATAAAATCTGACCACCTTTTGTTAATCTTTAAAATAATCGTACCATCTTATTTGTTGGGACTACATTATTAATTTGTCTAAGCGAAATTTCACATTAAGCGATTTAATGCTGTTGACTGTATATAGATTGCAAAGCTGAAACTCAAGCAATAGTCACTAATTTTAATAAAGTTAGATACTAAAAAAAAGAAGTTTTCAGATTATCATCTGAAAACTTCTTTTTTAATATGTATTTAGTATGTAGCAACTATTTTTTGTTTACAAATTAAATAATAATCATTCGGAAGAATTATTTTTTTAATCATGAAATTAGGTGTGATTTTCATAAAAGAGTGCATTAAAAAAAACTATTTTCACTTTTATGCTTATTTAGAACCTGCGAGAAACTCTGTGTTATTGTATATAGGAATAACATCCCATTAATAAAGAAAGATGTATTTAACATTTCTTAGTAAAGTTTATATTGTAGATATAATTTCATAGTTTTCATTATTACAAGTTGATTAAAATGTGTCTTCTTTAATTTTATTAACTGTAAGGAATTATTTTATTATTTTGTTCTGTATAATATAACCTCAAACTTACAAAAAGTGTGCCTTATGACAGATTTTTTCCCCCTTATTTCTTATAGGTCAGTAATTGAAGGAATGGTTATTAAGAAAGAACACAGAGAAACAAAAGTTTCAGAAAAACTAAAACAGACAGAGAGACGTATACCAAGAGAAAGGTGAGTCTATAATAAAATAGGAATACTTTTTTATAACATAACAGTTTAATAATGTGTAAGTGTGTTTAATTTTCAAATTGTTTTAAACAGACATCCCTTCTAATTTTCCATTTATCTTTATTAAGCTGCTGTTATTTTGTTCTCTAAATATAATCTATTCTGAGATGTTATTATTATTCCCTTCTTTATTACAATACCTGTTTTTTCAAATTATGATTCATTTTAACTTTACTTAAAATTAATTTGATTTTAATTAAATTTTGATTATATCTAAAGAAAACAGTTCAGAAAGTTTGACTTATTTTCAGGCTTCTATTTGTTTTAAATCTATTATCGTGTGACTCAACAATAATTATTTGTTTCTTAAATAATGTAAACTAATATCTGGCGTAAAATAAAAATGCTGTTTTCTTTCCTGTTGGTATATCTTTAATTAAAAACTAAGCAAAAATTAATAGCATGTGTTTTTCTCTATTCTAAAAAAAATAGCTAATGCTGCTGTTGCAAATGAATTTATTGTGACCTTTTCGCTTTCTCGGATTGTATTGCAAAAAATATTATATATATAAAATCATGATAACTGGTAGAGATTTTTCAAATCTAAATAATCTACTTTGACACATGTTTTAATTCATTTTTGTTTGGAAACGTCTGAAATTGGCAAGTGTTCTTATTCAGAAACTTTGTAATCGGAAATCCTTCTCCCTTTTTTGCTAAAGGCAAAACATCTTTCAGAAAATTTTGTCGAAGTCAACTCATTCCATCATTTATACTAGTCCATTTCATGAATCTACATATCACGTATTGCTATTCCTAAAAGCAAAAATCATACGCAAAACACCATTGGTTCATGGGTGAAGACGTCAAAGTTTATGAGTGACTGCCATGAACAGTGACAAACAGTGATTCGGCAATCATAGCACTAGAGTGTGGACAAATCACGTGTTTACTGTAAGCGAGCATGAATTGGCACTTCGATGTAGTTTACTGCAAACTTGGGGATGGTAAAACACAAGGTATGTCATGTAAATAAAACTGAATTATGATATATTTTAACTTTAAACTTTAATAAACATACATGACATAACAAAACGAGAACATTAGGGAGCATGAAAGCAAAGAAACTGACCTTGGTACACTTATTGACACCGTCATAAATTTCATCATCAAGGGGTGGGTGAAAACACATTCCAACCAAAGATTTTTGGTAGAGAGGCTTACATACGTAATTTTTTTCAAACAGTGAAAATTGGGTAGGGGACTTACATATGGGTGGAGAGTTATTTTCAGAATTTTATGGTATATTCAGGGAGCATTCTGCATCTTCAACAGCAGTTATTCTAGAAAATAATGATACAAAAGGAATTCTTTTGTCCAAGTGCACCTTAAGATTATTGTGGTTGCCTTCATTCTTACTAATAATAGAAAACTTCTAAATGTGGCACACAATTTTTGTGTCACAGCTTTTTGTACATTTTTAAAGTTTGTCTACAAATAGGTCACTCAGCACAGTAGCTCTGGTTTAAGTAAAATTTTACCAGTCATACCCAGATTTTCACACTTTATTGGGCAAGTGTCATTTGCAAAGCCTACTCTGAATTAAGCAGAATACTTTTCAGAGTTATATTTTTGAATAATAATTTTTTTATACATTCCACTTTTTTTTTTTTTAAATGAATATCTACACTAGGACTTCCCTCAAAGGGATTAGTCTGAGTGATACTGCTGAGAACATAAAGTTAACAATTACGATATAAAGAAGATATCAACAAGAATCTAAGTGAATATACAGCATATGATAGACAAGAGATAGATAAAGATACAACATATGAAAAATAGCAAATTAAATGATATAATTACAAAATATCATATATAAATTCATATACTGTTATGTTTTCATATGCATTTTTTTATAACATTTGGCAAATAATCTCATTTTTTTAGGCGGGAATTGCTCAAAACTTAAAAAAAAAAAAAAAAAAAAAACCGCCGGATCTTTTAAAACGATATTTTTAAAGTCACATAATCAGATTTGCAGCCAATAGCGTATTTTAGCAAGCGTAGTTTAACGCAAATTTAATTTAATTTTTGCAACATTTTCTTTGTGACAAATATCTAAATAAAATATTAAAAAATAAAATATTAAATATTGAAATATTAAATCAAATATTTAATATTTGAATTAAAAAAATTTCCTTTGTTTATTTGTATAACTATTTATAGAAACTCGTATACTTCAAACCACATTGATAACATGCTTTGCTACAAACGTGTCTACCAGTCTAACTACTCGTATGTCTTAGCTGTGTCTCTCTCCGAACTCATCTGTCTACTGTCTCTCTACTCTTCTGTATACCCGTCTCAGTATCCGTCTGTCTTTCTACCCGACTCTAATCGTGTCTCTACCTGTCTCGCTTCCCGTTACACTACTCGTCTATCAACACGTCTGTCTGTCTATATACCCCTCTCTCTACTCGTCTGTCAAGTCGTCTCTGTACTCGTCTCTCTATCCACCACGCTACCCGTCTCCTTACCCATCTCACTACCCCTCTGTCAACCCTTTTTTGCACCTGCCTCGCTACCCGTCTGTCTATTCGTTTCGCTACCCGTTACTTATCTCTGTCGCTATCCGTCTCTCTACCTGTCTGTCTACCCGTTTGTTTACACGTCTATCTATCTCTCGCCCACTCTTCCCAATATTTAAACAATTTAGTAAACGGAAGCCGTTTATCTGTTATTAAATGCAAACAGGAGTAATTTATCTAAAGAGTGTTATCAGATGCAATTTTTTTAAATACATACATAAACCAGCATAATAATTCACCAGTTTTATTTTCATAGTAGTTTATGTCATTTGACAGTAAATCTCAACTTCTTCAACCCGAACTGCGTCAAGCTTTTTAAAAAAGCCCCAAGGTCCCTATAACTGGGAAGGGGAATTGTCCTCAGGGCTATTAGATACATGTTATTAAGTTAAGTGAAAGTTTCGTAATCGGGTTCGCAGCCAATTTCTTATGTCAGAAAGGGTGGCTTCACGCCATTTTAAATTCATTTCTGTAACTTTCTTTTTCTTTTTTTGGTGGGTGGTTGGGGGGGGGGGGGGAGGGTTCCAAATATATACACTTAAATTCAAACTTTTGCCCCCATGTTAATATTAGTGTTGTTTGTATTATCAATTAATACTTTGTTGATCGAGCTTCATTCGAAACAAATGTAAAAGACTTCTACAGCTTTTTTTTTTTCTAGGAGAAAGTTCCGTAATCGGGCCCTAAGCTAATCGGGGAATTTAATATCATTATTGTTTCTAACTCTTATAGAGTTAAAACATTATTGTTGCTAGCATTACTCTTGTTTGTGACCAACCTCTTCTGTGTATCTGAATAGGGAAAAGTTCCGTATCATGTACTGGTTGGTGCCAGAGGCAGTTGTAGAATCTTACAAATTTTTCTAGAGAGCGGAAAAACATGTTTTTTAAAATATTTACAAATATACGTTTATTAAACCATGTTTTTGAGCCATTTTAAAAAATTAAGTACGGTGCTAAAATAAAATTTTATTGCCATTTTCGATATTTTAATAAGAAATGAAAATACATAACAAACAAATTTAACAAAACTAAGCCATTTTTGGGTACTTCTCTATTATCCCGTCGACCACTTTTCATAACAAAAAACTATCGCCAAACTAAGATTAAACGCCAAAAATACAGTCCCATTTACTTGATGGCCAGAAGCATTATACGTATTTGTTATGCCATCAAGTGGTTTTTAATTCGACATTTGCGTGTATTTTTCATTATGTTTTACTGATTTATTAGTTATTTCATTCATTAAAGTAACAATTGTGTCCTTAAATTCTTATATTTTATTTATTTTGATATTTCAATGGCAACGTTCTCCCGTTTATTTAGCGTTACAGTTTGGCGATAGTTTTTTGTTATGAAAAGTGGTCGACTGGATAATAGAGAAGTACCCATTTTTTTGTGATAAATAATTGTTATTGCCAGGGGGGCAAATTGTAAACAATTAATAAGCGAACTAAAAAAATTACCGGAAAAAACTTGTGGGAATCTCAAGAAAGAAATATCTGATATAAATAGCATTTAAAATCTTAAAATGGAGAAGTGGTCCGTATAAAAATGCAAAACATTATACACCTGATATAAGAATTTTTTAATTTTTTTATATTTCCGAAAGCACAGATAAAAGGGTAAAAATCCCGGCACAGATGCCATATACTCACCACGTTGGCGCGATTTTTCCCCCGCCCCTTTGGCGAAAACTGTTTGTTGTGTTTGTTTACTTTTATTTTTTATTTTAATTCTATAGATTATTTTTATATGTATATCAATATTAATTTAGGCACAGATGTCATATACGCACCAGATTGGCGCGATTTTTCCCCCGCCAATTTGGCGAAAACTTTGTTTTTGAATATTAGTTACAAATACCATACAATAATAGCATGTAATTTTTTATTTCAATATAAAAATAAAATAATGTAATAAATGAAATAGCTCCTATTATTCAAAAATGGGAAATAAAAATAAATAAATGATAGTTTGATATAAATAAATATTGATATATATAATAAAAACAATTTATAGAATTAAAATAAAAAATAAAAGTTTATAAACAACAATTGAAACAAAATAACCGGGTTACTATGTGAGGCATAAAATTGCCATTTTGTTGCAATCGCGCCAATGTGGTGCGTATATGACATCCGCGCCTTTATTTATATCAAACTATTATTTATTTATTTTTATTTCCTTTTTTAAAATAATAGAAGCTGTTTCATTTATTACGTTATTTTATTTTTATATTGAAATAAAAAATCACGTGTACTATTTGTCACACTATTTGTAACTAATATTCAAAAACAAAGTTTTCCCCAAGCTGGTGGAGGGAAAAATCGCGCCAACGTGGTGCGTATATGACATCTGTGCCTTGTTTCATTTCACATAGAGGTACTGCTCTATTATCCCGTCGACCGCTTTTCATAACAAAAAACTATCGCCAAACTGTTAGATTAAACGCCAAAAATGCAGTCCCATTTACTTGATATCAGAAGCATTATACGTGTTTGTTACGTCATCAAGTGGTTTTTAACGCGACATTTGCGTGTATTTTTCATTATGTTTTACTGATTTATTAGTTATTTCATTCATTAAAATAACAATTGTGTCCTTAAATTCTTATATTTTATTTATTTATGTATTTTGATATTTCAATGACAACGTTCTCCCGTTTATTTGGTGATAGTTTTTTGTTATGAAAAGTGGTCGACGGGATAATAGAGAAGTACCCACATATGTATTGGTACTTTTATGTTAACTTGGCGCAGTTGATAAATCGCCAAATATTTTTCTCATAACATCTTCATATTGCATTCATTTCATTTAAATATAAATCTTTCACTGATTTCATTTGAAATACATACATTTAAAAAACACGTCTTTCACTCATTTAATTTAAAATACACGCCTTTCACTAATTCCATTTAAAATACAAAAAAGGAAAAGAAAATAAGAAATAATGCCACAAATCGAAACCTTTTATTTAAACATCAAAGAATTGTTCCTAACATACACACGCGAAATAAAAAAGCTGCTAATGGTGTGATTTACGCCAAATCTCTAATACTAATACTACTCTTACTAATCTCTAATACTTTTCAAACAGAAAAAATTCAAGATTAACTTTCCATTTTTATTAAATTGAAATATATTTTATTGTGCTGAATATTAGTGCTGGCATATTTTTTTGCTCCATGTATTCCATGAACTTTTCAATTCCGATTGTCTACGAAAATCTCCCGCCGGTGAAAATGATGTACGCACAAAATTTAGTGACGTATGTACTTTAATTGTGCTTTTTTATCTATTTTTTTAATATAATTTTCAAACGGTTTGACATTTATTCTTGGTAATAAATAGACGTCGTTGTCACCTTTATAGGTACCTGCTGTAAAAATTTGAACGAAATCCGTTAAATATTTTTTGAGTTATGCTTGACGAAAGGTTTTAATATCCATCGTAGCTATATATGGGGCAAAGTAATACTGCGCTGTGTATGAGTCTTCGTTTCACTCAGACAATGATTGTTATTTGTAAAAAGAATTCTAATTGATATGATATTGATCAGTTATAGGTATTTTTTAATGTCTTAATTTTTATTTAAATATATTATTTGTCTGTATATTTTGTAGACCTCCTGCTGCTAAAAAAATAGAACATGTTAACTTGTTTGGAGCTGCTCCATTGGATATATTCGATCCAAACGCTGAGACAAAACCTGGTGAGCATGATATGAATCAGTAATTTTTATTTAGTAACTATTTCTATAGAAATTAAGAGAGTGTTATTGTAATTCCTTCTATTATAAAAATAATGGGGCTTTAAGCAAATTAATTAAAATAAGTTTTACTGTAACTTTTTTTTATATATATTAATGCATTTTTAAGAGATTTAAATTTGAAATTCTCAAGATTACTCATAATTTTATATACTTTATATATATACTAGCTGACCCGCCCAACGTTGCCCAGGCCCGTGATAATAAAGTTAAACAAACCAAAAGTTTGTATGATTTTATATCTTTAACTCGATAAGGATGCATAATTTTCTAATAAAAAAAATTGAAGATTTTTAATAATTTTATCCAGCTTCTAATAGCGCCGTTCCAAATTTTTATTTACTTGTTTTGTATCTCTCTTTATTCAAGAGATAACGGACATCTTGTTTGCTAAGCTTGCTCATAGAAAAAAAAAATAATAATAAAAAGTTAAATTTTTTTTCGGCAGTCAAATTAATGCAAAATAATAAATATTTTCAGTTATAAGAATCGGATAATCTTAATTTTTACAAACTTGTAATGGGGAAACAGAGAGAATTCGAAAAGTGTTAATTTTAAAATTGTAGCTTAATTAGAATAGTTAATTTGAGTCACCTAAAAAATCTCTTAGTACCTCTTTCTTTGCGGTTTCATTATCGAGACACCTGCGGCGGCTCAAATTTTTATCAAAAAACGTGTTGATCATTGCAAGATTAAATTGCTCGAAAAATTAAACATTTCTAATTAATATTTCTGAAAGTTGTGGATGGAATTTTTTGAAATTTGACTTTTTGAATTTGCGATTGTTTGTGTATATAGATCTGCAAATTTCCGTGTCGAAAGACCTAATAGTTTCTGTTATTTCAACATGTGTCGAAAAGGCGTAGTTAAAAGTCATTGTGGTAGCCCAACTTTTTTCCAGTAAACCTACAATCTTTCTTCCCTCTCCCAACACACAACTCATTTTGCGGTTTCACATTTCTTTTGCACCATTTTCAGAAAAATATGGCATTTTAGAAGCGATGGTTAGTGAGAAACTAATTAATATCTTGGGTAATTATCAAAATATTAAAATTCTGAGACTCATGTGCGCATGGCCAGACCTTGGACTATCCACACCTAAATTTTTAGACTTAAGCTAGCCATCGCAGACATACACACACACACAGAGCAAAACTTTATTTTATTAATATAGACTAGCTGACCCATGTGACATTGATCAGAAGCAAGATAATAACCTTAAATATATTTAAAATCAGTGTTGCATTCAGACATTTTCTTTGAGGGGATTTCTGCAGCTCCAGGGTGGATGCTGTGTAGTTCCAAGGGTGAAATTGCATTTAACTTTGGAGTTATTAAATTTTGATATTTTTAACACGCATCTTTCAAAATTCATTTATTGAAAAACAATTATCGACCCTCCCATGCAAATAAGAACAAAAAACATACTGCAAGTCTCTTAAAACCTGAAATGATATCTCTGAAGAGGCGCTGAGGGAAAAAAAAAACTCTCGGCAATTACAATCTAATCTGCAAAAAAGAATGAAAAAATTTGAAATTGCCCTATAGAAGATAATTATTCATATAATTTCTCACAAAGCAAATAATATTACTATTTGAAAAATTTGTTAAAATATATTCATTAAAGTTAAAATTGTGAATGAACAATTTGTTAGAATAGAATAAATAGATGTTTGACAGAGAATGAGGCATTGTGTATTTTTTAGTAAATAACTAAATTGCAACCCTGTGAGATTTAGTTTCCATACATCTGACTTGTTATTTCATTTTTGTTAGTTATTTTAGATTCGTGTTGTATACTAGACAGTTCATTTAAAAAGTTTTCACACTCTTTTATTTCACTTAATTTGGTTCACGTATGTAAATATGGAATTTTGTAATCATATTTTCACTCGCTCCTTGATAGGCTAGAATTATAAGAATTATGTACGCTAGTGTGTTTCCAATGACTATACAGCATTTTACTATTTTTAGAACTTAATTTTATAAAAATTTTCGATTAGCTGATCTCAAGTGATTAATTACCAAATATTCTTTATAGTTACAATAACAATGGAGTTAATTATACACACCAAACCACACTCATTAAACTATACCAAACTGGCTGTGAAACTGCAAAAGTGAAATATTTTATGTTCTGAAAAGTAGAAAATAAATTATTAATAAAAAATAAAGATTATTATTTTTTTAAATATTTTTTTTCAATTAATAGTTTAATATTAATTAAATTATAATTATATATTGAGAAAACAATTCTGAATAGCTAGTTTAAATAATGCCTATTTTTCTTTCCTATTGCCATATCTTATAAAAGAAACAGACCAAAAATCATATGTTTTTTTTTTCATAAATTCACTAGTGTGTACTTTCTATGAAGCATATATCAAAGTGGTAACATTCCCATAATCAGGGCCTACACCAAATTAACATGTTGTTATAGAAATGTTTTGGAACAACATAAATTGTAGTCATGAAATTAGGCGTGATTCGTAAGGTAAACATTGAGTGCTTATAAAAGAGTGTTTTTTTAACTTTATTTTACTTATGTTTTTATTGCCTTGTATTTTACTACAGTTTTTCCCCTGCTCATTAATACCAATTATTTTGTTTTTAGACTCTACAAATACATTTTGGCAAAAACTTCAAGAAAGGGAAGTCAGACTTCTTACTCAATTTGCTCCTGCTAATGCTTTTGAGGAAATGATAATGTGGACTGAACAAGGGAAACATTGGAAGTTTCCTATCAATAATGAAGCTGGTAAAGTTTTTAGTTTTTGTGTTTTCCTGAATGTTTACACACTAGCAATTGTTGGAGAATATTTCGTTATGTTATTATTTTAGCTTTTATATATATATATTATGCATTTTATTAATAATTTTGAAGCATTTTTTAATATGCTTATCTCCAGTAGCAGAATTTTCTGTGTTGATTTGCAATAAATCATAATTTATCTACAATCGAACAATGCTGGACCAAGCATAAGAAGTGATAGTAACCCATAAAATAAGCAAAATTTACAATCTACAAAGAAAATATATTTAAAATATATGATAATTCTATAAATCTAGAGACTTAAAGTATATTTTAGCAGTTTCTTTAGGTCCAGCATTTCTTTTTCAGTTGTTAAATTTAATCTGCAAGGTCTAAAGTAATATGCAGCGCCCACATTGTTTCTGCTACTGATTGCTTATCTATAACAGTGTTGTTAAACAAACAAGTTCAGCAGTGTAATCCCAAGTTTAAAAAAGGGCAGGGTACTGCTAGTAGAAAAACGGCACTTTTTTAGATTCTTAAGGGCTATTTTAGATTTGTAAGGGCACATTTTAGACTCTGAAGGTATTTTATATGAGCCTTTTTAATTTTTAAAGGCACTTTTAATATTTTTAAATTTAGTCCACTCTTTTCAACAGTTTTTAGTATGCAAGCAATTTTTTTAGTACAAAAGGCAATAAGGGTTTTTTTTTTTTTTTAACTGAAGAGCAAAAAGGGTGCTTTTTGGGGGGAGGATATGAATGGTAGATAGATATGAGTGGTATAGATATGAGAGTATTTAGATATGAGTGGCTAGAAGGGTGCTATTTCTAAAACCAAAGGGCACCGCCCTCTTCAAACTGATTGGGGAAAACTCTGAGATCAGATGAAACAATATGCTTCAGCTGATTAAATGCATTTCATTGTTGGTTACTAAAGTGAAATTTGGTGCTTTTTCTAAGTAAATCTGTTAAGGGTTTAGCTGTTAAGGAGTAATCTTGGATGAATTTTTGGAAATATGAAGTCAAAGCAAACTAAATATTGTATATCTTCTTACTTTTTTGTTCTGGGACATTTAAAACAGCTTTAATTTATTATCTGGCATTTCATTTTTCATAATTTTTTGCATAGTAATATCATTTCCAGAAATTGTTAAAATACTTTGCTGTGTTACATCAGTACCTAAAGTTAAAAGAGAAGGAATAGTCTGGTACTACATAAACATTAGTTTTATAACTAGAATTATCAATCATAATGTCTGTAGAGAACAACCCAGTGGTTTGATTGTAGTATATTTCCTAATTCAGTTAATGTGATGGTTGAATGTCAAGGTTTGAAACTACAGGGAGTTTACAATAAACACTCTCTTTTAAAAGTGTCTTTACACAGCCAATATCAATTTAAAAAATGACATCTGAAGAAGAAATCATGACAGGTTTAGTTATAGTATCATTATTAGATAGTACAGACATGACCGAATTTCAAACAAATAAAACAATGAAGATCTTTGTCTTTATTTATATATTTTCTACTCTTGTGTCTGATATGACTATTTAAAACAGTGGAGGTCATTGTACGACTGGGCTTCTCTTTGACTGACATATTAAGTTTAACTTTTTGGGACTTCGTGTTCTCATAATCAATTCAAATTTTGTTATAAATTTTGAGTTTTTTTTTAAACTTTGAAATATTTTCACATCCATATAAAATCGATTTTTAAAAGATAGAATCAGTTGTACCATTAATAATGTATTGCATAAGGTCACTGTTACTGTGTGCACATAACTGTTTCATTATAAGAAAATATTCATCTTAAAATTAATTTTCTTGTAATTTTCACTTACTTAACATATCAACATATCATGTAACTCAGAGAGTTGAGATAATGAATTGAATTCTGATAAGAGAAGTTGTTTAACCCTTTGCACTCCCTTGTAGAGTGTGACTTGACATTTGAGTTTTTATTGCAGTTACTAGGACTGTAAAGGATTAAGTTTATCCCACGAATTAATATGAATTCAGTTTGTACCAACAATAGATCTCTTACTCTTATGGATCTTTTAGCAAATACAAATTTATGCAAATGAGACAAATTAAACATACTATTGACACCATCAAAATTAGTAACTTCATTTATCAACATTCTGAAAAGAACTGCCCTCAAAAGGAGGAGGTGTTATATTTTCAATATCAGTAAAATTAATAATAGATGGCAGAAACTTGGAACTGGTAGTTGTGCTTATGGTGATCAGGGCAAGATAATTCTGTGCTTTTATTTGAAGTACTTGGAAGTGATGTGTTCTTTTTCCTGTGTTCTTTGAAAGTAATTCAGTTTCTGAAGAATGTTGGTTTGAAATAAAGTTAAATCAGAAAAATAAGTAATTAGTCGAGTAGCAAGATCATCTAGAGATCCTTCATTACTAATTACTAATATAGTAAATTACACAGTGTTATTAAATCGTTTAAAGAAAATGCAGTTTATGTTTGTTCAGTTTAACTTTTAAATTCAGTGCTATTAGTTTGAAAACAACACCGGAAAAGTCATGTATCCCATTTCTATTTGTTTGGTTGCATACTGTATCAAATAACAATTTATATAATAATTTGATTTTGAAAGTTCGTTCATTTTTTAATGAAAATTACAGTTTTGTAATGTTATCTAGTTTAATGAAAAAAAAAATGATTGTAAAACTCACTGCATTGAAAAATATACAACTTGTTTAAAGACATGGCAATATACGCATATGATAGAAAAAACATTTGAAGACACCACTTCTATATAAGAGAGTTCAGGAAATATTTATAAACAGACACTTTCATTTAAATTAGGACAAGCACAGGATAGAAAAGAAAACATAGAAATGGGTAAAAAGCATTTCTGTATGTTGTTAAGATGAACATTAATAAAACTAAGTTTGTTGTACATCATATAATTCAATTCTCATTGCACAATATATGTTTTAGTCATTTAAAAAAGTTTAGAACCAGAATCACATCAACAGCAAACTCTCCTCTGAAGTTCTTTCCCACCTTAATATCGACAGAAGATTTCGTCTCATGTGATATGTCAGTGTGACTCTTGCAGCATCCATTTGTTCGGATTCAAATGCAACATTAATACTCACAAATATACTTACCTATAACAGTGTTCTCGAATTGGGGTATGTGAAGGAGCTCTAGGGAGGTGCACGACAAGTCTATCCTGCTTTTGAAACTTAAACAAATTAGATATTGAAGATGACCTTTACGACTGTACCTCAGCAAATTAACCTCAAATGTTAAAAAAATATGCTAGTATAAGGAAACACACCTATCATAGTTACCATAAAAAATTTGCTACCAAAATGGTTAGAAAGTTTTGAGAATAAATTGCCATGTGGTTATTCTGTCATCTTTTTAACATTTTAATTATTAAAAACATCTATGTATATTTTCCTGTATTTGTTGCTAAATTCTGTTTTCTTTTTTGTATATTTTAAGCCTTTACAAGTTTTACTCTATTTTTGAATGCTTCTTGTTTTTATCACTGGTGAATCTACCTAACTGATGTATTTCTTAAAAATATGACTTTTTATATCTTGATATAAATAAGACTGAGATTTTTTATATTAAGATTTATGACTTGCATGATTTTTTTTTTTTTTTTTTTTTTTTTTGTAATGTTTGAAAAATGTACTTGAAAAATATTTTGTTCCTTAATTTTTTTTAATCTGTAATTTTTTAGCATTTTAAAGAAATACATGATTTTATTCATATAAAATAAAGTTTTTGTTATGGCCACAACATACCAGTTACTTTTATACTTATTTAGTTGATATTATTTTCAGAATTTGTAGAAGAAGAAAATGTTGGATTTCATGAACATGTATTCTTGGAAAGGCATCTTAAAGGATTTCCAACAAAGGGTCCTATCCGCCACTTCATGGAACTGGTATGCGTTGGATTGTCCAAAAACCCTTACCTTACTGTAGAACGAAAGCTTGAAAATATTGAGTGGTTTAGAGATTATTTTAAGGAAAAAGAAGAGCTGCTCCGTGAGTGTGGTGCTCTGGATTAATCAATGTATATTATAAATTGGAAATGTATAGATTTTTATTAGGTTTGATAATAAATTGTTTTAAAAAACACAAAAGTGGTAGATTCTGCTTACTGATTTCTGTTTACTGTATTTCTAAATGCAGGAATTCACTATTTTGCACTTTCTACCAAGTGTAAATCAAAGTAGTGAATTTTCCATAATTGGAACAACATGAATTGCAGTCATGAAATTAGGTGCAATTTTTAAGGTAAACATTGAATGCTTATAAAAAACTGTTGTTGTTTTTAAAACTAGTTTTACTTTTATACTTATTGGAACAACAATCAAGGAGGAGAAGCGATGCAATTATCACAAAAACTGAATGCAACACAACAATTATTAAGAGCACATAACAATGGGTTAAAAATTTCTGACAAATTCTTTCAATGATACTTTGCTTTGTGTTAATACTTATGATTAATTTACATAACATGCTAAAATGAATGCAGGATTAAAGATAATTTTCTCTCGAACAGTTTTACTCCCCACTTCCCCACCATTAAGAGTCCTCTCCCCTCACACAAAAACACACGTTCGCTAATGCCAATCCTATGGAGCATTATTTTTCTAATATCTCATTTGCATTTCAATACTTTTAAACGATTTTTTCTTTTGCATTGGATAGCAGAGATCAATCTCTCTTTCTGCTGTTGATTACTTTTTCGATTTTCTTTGTGGATTTTTTTTTTTAATGAAGATACTTTTACTTTCAAAACTGATTTCGAAAGTAAAAGTATCTTCGTAAAAGAAATCTGCAAAGAAAATTGATAAAGTAATCAACGGCGGATATAGAGATTGATCTCAGCTATCTAATGTAAAAAGAAAAAGTTTAAAAATATTGAAATGCAAACGAGATATTAGAAAATAACTGCCCCATAAGATTAATACTAGCAAGTGGGTAAGGAGAGAGGACCCTTAAGTAGTTCTGGAATTAATCAAAGTGTCTATCCTTTTATCATTGAAAATTTTACTTATAATGTATTTCCTTTCTGATACTTTTCAAATGTTGTTGGAAGGATTGTTTAATTTAAAAAGTATTGTAATTTTTACCCCATTCCATAGATATAGCTGTTAACTACTGATTTTTTTTTGCAGAAAATTCTTAAATTCTTAATTATATAAAGTACTTCTTCTATGTGGTACTTCTTTGATTTTATTTATTGAATAAAAATTTCTTTTTCAAAATATGTGTATTTGACTTGGGAAAAATTTTGTTGGCAGCTATGCATGGATTTTTTTAGCCAAAATTTGTTTGTAAATTAGAGCTGCAATGTTAAAAATAGTTATATTTGTCAGGTAACTTTGTATAAACATGACATTATGAATTAAGAAAATTGTTCTTTTTCTTGAATCCTATAAAAATTTTAAAAATGAGATTTTTTTGTACAGTAAAGCTTGTGAAAATGGAGTCTGTCTATAATAGAATCCTGTCTTAAAAAAAAAAAAAAAAAAAAGTTTCAGGAAAAAGAATGCAATACAACTGGAGTACAAAAACTGGAATCATTGAGATTTTGGCTGAGGCCTAAATGAGTTGCATACATGAAATACATTCTAAAATTTAAGCTACTTATATTCTTAGATCTAATTAAGAAAATCGTAAAATTTAATTCAATATTGCCATTAAATTTAGTTGTGTTAGAAAAGTTTGTTAGTTTTCTAATATTTGAAGTATACATATTTTTAAAATTTTTACTATGGTAGACATGTATTGCTGGCAACTTTTATGCTTTCTCCCTAACCACTAGAATTTAATAATTTAACTTATTTAATCGCCAAAATCTGCAAATAAATAAGGCAAATATGTCTTAAATTTTGATTGTGACAGAAAAGCATAAAAGTTGGCGGCTATGGAAATGAACTTTACTCTTTACAGTGAAAAATAAACAGTTAAAGCTTTTAATCGGAATGTGTTTTTTTAAATGACTTCAGACAGTTTTTAAATTACTCAATGTAATTTATATTTTTAAATGTATGTTCACAACAAATCTTCAGATTTTGATTTTTTTTTTCCCTGAAAATGTCTTATTGTGGTTCTGTGTAAATTTTATCAGGATCCTTAACTGGAATATATGTTTGTTTGAATATTCCCCTGGTCACTTATTTTTGTAAATGTAAGCCATTTGCCATTAAGATATGATATATGCCTAATCCAATTTTTGTAGGACCTCTTTTTAATTAATTTTTATTTAGCACAAATTTTCGTTTTAAACAAATCATTCTGTTTATACAACAGTTGTTTTATTAACTTGTGTTAAAAAAGGTTAAATCAAAATCATGTAAAAACAGAACTGGGTATATAATTAAGTTAGAATGCTGCATTTTTCTTGTATGTACAATTTTCACTAGGACATATAACAAACTTTAATATTAAAGGGCTCTGCCACCTGCTTGTTAATGCTTGCGAACCCCTGGAAACATGCTTTAAGCACCACTGTAAAATCCAAATAAACAGTGAACATCACAGAAAACTATATTATATTAGTTTCTGCTACTCAAAGAATTTCCTTGTACAATGAATTATTAATTTTCACTTTTTCTGATTCACTTATCAAATATGTATACTGAAAAAAAAATACTCGTGTATCCCTGAGAAATAAGTATATCCACAAAGTCAGGAGGGGAGAGCACAATTAGATAATTAATATACTTTATTATTAAACATATAAAGAATTAAGTTTGTGTGTTGATGAGAAATTCGGAATAACAATTCTACAAAAGAATAGTTAAACATGCATTTCAGGTGATTTTAGAAATTCAACCACTAAGTGGGTTAAATGGGGGGTCGAAAATTTTCGGTGATTTCACATTTTCACCATATCTCATCAGCAGTTTTAGGTAAGATCGTGAAATTCAAGATAACAAATCTACTAAAAAAATGATTAAACACGTATTTCAATGATTTTAGAAATTCAACCACTAATGGGGTTAAATGGGGGGAGGGTCTAAGTTTTAGGTCATTTTGCCTTTTCGCTATATTTCAACAACAGTTTTAGTTAAAAGCGTGAAATTCAGGATAACAAATGTACTAAAAGTTAGTTAAACACATATTTCAGCGATTTTAAAAATTCAACCACTAAGGGAGTTAAATAGCGGGTTGAAAGTTTTTAGTTATTTCGCATGTTCGCCATATCTGAGCAGCAGTTTTAGGTAGGAATTGTGAAATTCAGGATAACAAATCTACTAAAAAAATAAGTAAACACATATTTCAGCGATTTTAGAAATTCATCCATTAAGAGGGTTACATGGGGGTTGAAAGTTTTAGGTCATTTTGCCTGTTACTCATATCCCAGCAGAATTTTTAGTTAGGAGTTCGGAATTCGGGATAACAAATCTACAAAAAATATAGATAAACATGTATTTCAGCAATTTTAGAAATTCAGCAACTAAGGGGGATTAAATAGGAGGTCAAATATTTTAGGTCATTTTGCCATATCTCAGTAGAAATTATAGGTAGAATCATGAAACTCAGGATAACAAATATATTACAAAAATAGTTAAACACATATTTCAGCAATTTTAGAAATTCAGACACTATGGGGTGTTAAATGAGAGTCGAATATTTTATGCCATTTTGCCATATCTCAGTAGAAAGTATAGTTAGGAGCATAAAATTTAGGATAACAAATCTACTAAAGAATAGTTAAACATGCATTTCAGGAGATTTTAGAAATTCAACTACAAAGGAGGTTATAAATGAAGGGTAAAAAATTTGTGGGTGATTTCACCTTTTCACCCTATTTTATCAGCAATTTTAGAAAAAAGCATGAAATTCAGGATAACAAATCTCTCTAAATAAATAGTTAAACATGTATTTAGAAATTCAGCTACTAAGGGGGGTTAAATGGGGGTCAAATTTTTTATGTTATTTTGCCATATCTCAGTAATAGGTAGGAGTGTGAAATTTCAGATAACAAATGTACTAAAAAATAGTTAAATATGTATTTCAGAAATATTAGATAATCCATCAAGGTGGTCACACTGTGTGTCGAAAGTTTTAGGTAATTGTGCCATATCTCAGCAGCAGATTTAAGAAAGAATGTGAATCTCCACTTTACAAATCTAGAAATAAAAGTAGTTAATCATGTATTTCAGCGATTTTAGAGCTAGCGAGTTTGTGGGCAACATCGGCTCTGAACTCGATTGCAGAAGATTAGACGAAAAAAAGAACTATTGCTGTTTTTTTATTATATATTTTATGTGACATTTTTTCCAAGGAACATATTTTTTTAATTTTCCATTTTATATATTTTTTTTTTTTTTCGATTTTCGTCTTTTAGCTATCGGATTTAAAATTGTAAACAAAATATTACACTTCCACTTTTTTTCAAAATGCATTTTTTGAAAGTAAAAAATTACAATTTAAATACTGATTGCCATATTTATGGGCTAGGGTATGCACAAGGATGCCTTATGGTGATTACTGTATAGTCAGATTACAAGCGTGCAACCGAATGGGTCCTGTTAAAATTATTTCATTTTAATGATTTATGCACACAAAATAACCAAACCATGTTATAGTCATTGCTGCATTAGCGATGTAATGGCTGAGAAATACACAGGGCCCCGTTATTTTGATCACTTTATTAATAATTTATGGGCGTGACAATACCCATTTACAGTGATCGCCATTTATCTTAGGCAATCCACTTTTATTTATTTCATCTGAAAGCTCTCCGCTCATCTTAGATAAATACGCACCAGTAGTATTTTGTCAGAGGGATTATGGAAAAAAATATTATTAATGTCACGAAATATTTATTTACCTGCTTATATATATATAGGGTGTATCGAAAAAATCCAAATTTCTTAGATCTTTTAGTGGTAGTGCGGAAAAGTTGTGAACTCCCTTTATTAAAAAGTGTGCGAAATCTTAAAACTGTGGGTTGATATCTTCTGTCACCTCAGTGGGCCAAAAGTTCCAAAAATTGGACTAAAAATGATTAAAATACAAAAATTAATAAATAATCACAGATTTCGCTCATTGGTTTTGGGTAGTGCTTATAAATTATCATTTTGTAACAACAACAACCATAGAAAATTCTAGAATTATAGGTTAATATCTTCTGTCGCGTCATCGGCATCGAATTTTGGAAATTTCGACGCATTTTGGTATTTTTCTACATAACTGTTTACTGCTTGCACAATACACAATCGAGACTGACTGGGTTTGGGGCTCTGCCAAAATAGTGGAATACCTCTATTTTCATGCCGAGAAACAAATAGGAGCAGCCAGTAAATCACGTGACCACTCTTTTTCGTCTGGCTAAGTGCAGTAAGCCTGCACATAAATGTGAGTGATAAAATGTTTACGTCAAAAACCTGTTCAAAAAACATTTTATATGATACCTCTTTCAATGCTCTGTGTTTTGTATATGCATAGAAAAAGGGATATTGACATCATAAATAATAAATACTAGGGGGCTCAGCTTCCTTTACTCGCTAACGCTCACCAATCCCTTTGAATTGCAAAGCAATTCACATTAAGACCACTACGCAGTCCCAGTTCACTTCGCTTGTTCACCCCTTTTTGTTTTTTGCAGCAATTCTAGCCAGAATAAGTACTACTATAAATCATTTTAACATATGGAATTGACAATTTTTTTAATGTAAAAAAAGTAATTGAAAACACAATTAAAAATGCATTCATTTAATTGGTGCTACCAATGGGCATAAATCATTTAAATACTATGAAAAAAGGATCTTGGACCTATTATATTGTACAGCTCTGCTTAAATTCATTTTAAAAAAGTCCTTCCGGCCTGTACCGGGAGGAAAAGGTACCTTCCTATATCTTCATTTTAAAATTTTAGCTAATGTTACATGAAAACAGCAAGTTAAAATGCAAAGAAACATTTGCAAAAGATTCCTTAATACTGAATTTGAATAAGAAATTCGCCAAATTATTGAGCAATAGCCAAGTTGGCTTCATTTATGAAGACTTATTTTGGTCGCCAATTTTGGCGAGAATTTGGCGCTAACGATATGAATATATAGTTTTATGCGTATGATTGGGAAAATGATTACAACAATGAAAGAAAATAATTTTAAAAACACAAATTGCACAAATTGTGCTTATTAGTTGCTAAAATCAGTGTAAAAATTGCTTTAAACTCATAAAAGAGCTAAAATCCTACATGTTTCGGCTTTAAACTTAAAGCCATCATCGGGGAAGAGGAACAACACAAACGACTACTGATCATTTAATTTTCGACACAAGAAAATTGAAATCAACAGTATGGAAAAATTTTAAATAAAATAAGTGCTCTCTCTGTTGCCAAAGAGCAAAAAACAAAACAATGAATTAACAAGGGGTTAAAAATGTATCCCATAAACTAGGTATGTTGAAAGAAAAGTTATCATTACAAATACAATCTTTTCTAATTTTAATTTCCAATGATTCCCTAATGGCGGCTTTAAATGGGTTATTGAACCTATGGATAATTCTTGCTTTATCGAAATTAATTACAGTATCATTATTTTTAGCGTAAAACCGGGAGAGTGCAGTGGATAACTTTCCAAATTTTATGTCGTTTTTATGCTCTTTTAACCTTTCCAAAAACTTTCTTTTAGTCATACCAATGTAAAAAATTATACTATTATTATTTAAGCTAATGGGGATTTCATAAACACCTGCGAATTGATCAGGGGGGATAGGATCTAATTTACATGAAACTAAGTCAACCAATTTTCTGGGAGGGACAGCAATAAGATGGATATTGTATTTACGGAGGGTCCTTTTAATCCTTTCAAATATAATAGGTATATATTGGAATTTACGATAGTTTGGTTTATTATTGCTAGGGACAGGATGCTGAATTAAATGGCCATTGAATTTTTCTATAATTTTCGGTACGTGATGATCAGGGAAACCATGGTCAATGGCGATATCTCTGATAAAATTAAGTTCATCTTGGATGAATTCACTTGAACAAACCAGAAAAGCACGCTTGATGAATGAATTGAAGGCAGCAATCTTATAAGGGAAAGTTGTAGAGGCATTAAATGGGATTATTGTGTTACTTCTCATCGGTTTACGATAGACTTTACGTTTTAGGTTGTTGTCATCTTTAATTAATTGAATATCCAGGAACGGTAGTGATGAATTTTCTTCTATTTCCAGCGTAAACTTAATATTTTCATCTATTTCGTTTATTTTTGAGAGGAAAGATAGGAGTTCTTGCTTTCCATGATTCCATGTGATAAAGATATCGTCCACGTATCTTAGCCAAACTTCTGGTGTTAAATTCAAACTTTTAAAAATAAATTCCTCCATCGGTCTAAGTTTAAATTCAGCCAACAGACCGGAAATAGGAGATCCCATAGGTGCTCCTTTATTTTGTCTGTAAAATTTCTTATTAAACATGAAAACGTTGTTATTAATGATGAGGTTAAGTCCTGACTTTAGAGATGTTTTTACGCTATCACTTAAATTATTTTGTTTATCAATTTCCAAATTAATATATTGTACAACTTCATTTGTATCAATAGATGGGTAAAGAGACACAATATCTAAACTAGCTAGAATAGTTCCTTTAGAAATCTGAATATTTTCTATTTTATGGATAAAATCTTCTGTTGACTGTACAGTTTTGCTTGAACTTGGTAAAATTAATTTTAGGAATATAACAAAAGCTTTTTCAATAAAATATGTTGGACCAGAACACCTAGAAACAGAAACAATAGGTCTCATAGGGAGATTTGGTTTATGGTCTTTGAGTCTACCAATCAAACGAGGGGTAACTCCTGTATTGTTAATTTTAATAAGTTTTTTCATGTATTCTGGCCAGGCAAAGGATCAGTAGTCGTTTGTGTTGTTCCTCTTCCCCGATGATGGCTTTAAGTTTAAAGCCGAAACATGTAGGATTTTAGCTCTTTTATGAGTTTAAAGCAATTTTTACACTGATTTTAGCAACTAATAAGCACAATTTGTGCAATTTGTGTTTTTAAAATACTAGTTAACAGTGTAGTGTCCAAATGGATTCAATTGAGAAAATAATTTGCGAGTAATCGCGTTAAAGTGCTGTTTTGTTTCAAAATGTCAGCCACCCTAGAATTTCAAACTGCTCTATCTCAGCCATTTTTTAAGATAGAGGTAAACCAAAAAGTGCTCTGGATTCCTCCTATCAATGCCTAACACTAAATTAAAAAATAAATTTGAAATTTTAACTTTTTTGTATATTTATTTTAGTTTTAAATTTTTAGGTGGCCGCCATCTTGAAACAAAATGGCGGACCAAGCTGGTCAACGAACTCGGTCGAGACATTGGTGAGATTAATACACACAATTAGTTTAATCAAAATTGATTTATAAATGTGAGCGTTATCGTATGACATAGGTCAGATATATATATATGGAGATATATAAATCAACATTTGAACGGAGGGTGGTTTTGGGGTCTGGGGGTCATGATCGGTGAAAATATATCGAAATTTTCCGGAACTGCTTTCCTCCGAACGGCTGCAATAGGTAGCTTTATACTTTTTTGTATTGAAAGCTACCTAAAACACTATGTGATAGGAAGATAGTTTACATATATCATCAATCATTGTTTAAATTTTGTTCGACATTTTACTTTTCTAATTGATTGTGGATTTTTGCAAAAACAATTATTTTTTACTTCATCAAGACAGCAACAGATGGTAGCAGGTGCAATCTCGACAGTTGATATTTTTATTCTCTCTTATTTTCTTGTGAGTGAAATTCGTAAATAAATTTTAAATAAGAGTTGAGAATTCATTTGAAATTAACGATATTACTCATAATTAAAATGAGGAATCATCCCAAATGCTTTGGATTACATACATGTTATTTTATTTTGAATACTTGCCAGTTTGAATTTCACTGCTCTCACACTGACCGCCATATTGGAGGCAGAGCTGATCTTATCCAATCTAGTCTATTCATTAATCTGAGTTCTGGAAACTACGGTTGTTGCCATACGATAAGCTAGAAATTCAGCCTTATTTCCACACCACGTAAGAGAAATAAATATATAGATTATATGTTGTCAACATCCCTTTTAGGTAGCTTTCAATACAAAAAAGTATAAAGCTACCTATTGCAGCCGTTCGGAGGAAAGCAGTTCCGGAAAATTTCGATATATTTTCACCGACCATGACCCCCAGACCCCAAAACCACCCTCCGTTCAAATGTTGATTTATATATATAGATATATCCATATATATATATATATATATATATGACCTATGTCATACGATAACGCTCGTATTTATAAATCAATTTTGATGAAACTAATTGTGTGTATTAAGCTAACCAGTGTCTCGACCGAGTTCGTTGCCCAGCTTGGTCCGCCATTTTGTTTCAAAATGGCGGCCATTTAAAACTAAAATAAATATACAAAAAAATTAAAAATTCAAATTTATTTTTTAATTACGTTTTAGGCCTTGATACAAGGATTCCAGAGCATTTTTTGGTTTACCTCTATCTTAAAAAATGGCTGAGATAGAGCAGTTTGAAATTCTAGGGTGGCTGACATTTTGAAACAAAACAGCACATTAACGCGATTACTCGCAAATTATTTTCTTTCATTGTTGTAATAATTTTCCCAATCATACGCATAAAACTATATATTCATATCCGTTAGCGTCAAAATTGGCGACATTGGCGCCAAAATTGGAGACATTGGCGCCAAAATTGGCGAAATATCACCAAATTTGGTGACCAAAATAAGTCTTCATAAATGAAACCAATTTGGCTATTGCTCAATAATTTGGCGAATTTCTTATTCAAATTCAGTATTAACGAAACTTTTGTAAACGTTTCTTTGCATTTTAACTTGCTGTTTTCGTGTAACATTAGCTAAAATTTTAAAACGAAGATATAGGAAAGCTACCTTTTCCTTCCGGTACAGGCTGGAAGGACTTTTTCTATTCATTTACAAAATGCACAACAATGAATGAGGTATCATCTGAAAGGTTTATGAACCGGCTTCTGACATAGTACACTCACATTTTGTTAAAACATATTTTTTGATCAAAAATTGGAGTTAATTAAAAGTTAAACCAGCATTGTTTTCATAAATGAATTGAAAGGTTTTTTTCAAATCAGTGTTGCCACAAAAATAAAATACCGCATTACATCATGCTGAGTAATGATTATAAAAAAAAATAAATAGTACAACAAAGATAAAGTGTGATGTCTGCGCATGAGTTTATTTTATATTTATGACTAAAAAGGAAAATTGAAATGTTTAGAAGAAAAATACACCATTAATCGATTCCATTAGTCGTATTTCACGTGTAGGATAAAATATATGCTTTGTTATATTAAACTCTATTTTATATGTATTTCTTTTTTTTTCAAGTTTTCCCCGAAGCGAATGGCATTATCCTCTAATCGAATTAAATATGACTTTATTTTTTTTCCCGCATGCATGCCTTTTGCTATCTTCAATCCATTTTGTAGTGTAACTTTGATGGACTAAATAAGATGCTATTCTGGCTTGACTAATGTTGTTTGCAGATATTTTAATCCTGAATTTTTCTTTAGAAGTTTAAATCTGCATCTAAAAAAAAATATTAGATATTGCTAAAAAATATTAGACTGCAGTGTGAAATCCTTGCATGGGTCCGCTGGTATATATGATTTTTCTTGTGACCTCGTACAAAGAATGAAAATATCAGCATTTCTCCAGTGTCCTGGGAGACATTATTATTTTAATATTTTTATAAAAAGCAGGATTTCAGATTATAACTGAACTGAAAATCAGAAAAAAGTGTATTTCTGAAGGAATGAAAATTAAAACTGAAGTTAATTCTTTTTTTCTGTTTTAGAACTATTTTAAAATTATGTTTAGGGTACAATATTTAAAAAGTCCTTCCGGCCTGTACCGGGAGGAAAAGGTAGCTTTCCTATATCTTCGTTTTAAAATTTTAGCTAATGTTACACGAAAACAGCAAGTTAGAATGCAAAGAAACGTTTACAAAAGATTCGTTAATACTGAATTTGAATAAGAAATTCGCCAAATTATTGAGCAATAGCCAAATTGGCTTCATTTATGAAGACTTATTTTAGTCGCCATATTTGAAATCTCGCCAATTTTGTCGCCAGTGTCACCAATGTCGCCAATTTTGTCGCTAACGGATATGAATATATAGTTTTATGCGTATAATTGGGAAAATTATTACAACAATGAAAGAAAATAATTTGCGAGTAATCGCGTTAATGTGCTGTTTTGTTTCAAAATGTCAGCCACCCTAGAATTTCAAACTTTTTTATCTCAGCCATTTTTTAAGATAGAGATAAACGAAAAAATGCTCTGGAATCCTTGTATCAAGGCCTAATACGTAATTAAAAAATAAATTTCAATTTTTAACTTTTTTGTATATTTATTTTAGTTTTAAATTTTTAAATGGCCGCCATCTTGAAACAAAATGGTGGACCAAGCTGGCCAACGAACTCGGTCGAGACATTGGTTAGATTAATACACACAATTAGTTTCATCAAAATTGATTTATAAATACGAGCGTTATCGTATGACATAGGTCAGATATATATATATATATATATATATATATATATATATATATATATATATGGATATATCTATATATATAAATCAACATTTGACCGGAGGGTGGTTTTAGGGTCTGGGGGTCATGATCGGTGAAAATATATCGAAATTTTCCGGAACTGCTTTCCTCCGAACGGCTACAATACGTAGCTTTATACATTTTTGTATTGAAAGCTACCTAAAAGTAAAAACGGAACCATTATAAGATCATTCCTGTGTCTGTCTGTCTGTCAGAGCCCTTTACTCATAAACTATGGGATGTGGAAAGTTCAAACATGGGAAAGTTATAAAGCCTTTTTGCCCACATATTTTCAGATTATTAGTCATTCACAAGTATGTTTAAGAAAAATTTAGGGGGCTAATTAAGTTACTTGAAAAAAAAAAAAAAGTCTTATTTTTGTGTATCGTGTAGGGTATTGTGTGAAAGACCTCGTAATATCAAACTCAAAAATATATTTGTTTTAATTTTAAAAATTATATTTGATATCATTGAAAATGCACCGCAAAAATATGTTGTCCCCCCCCCCCCCTTCCATTTCTGAATGTACTGAAACCAAAATTATAAAAAAGTTAGGGGTTGTAGGAGTTTATTTAAACCTTGCAAGAAAACTATAACGATTTTCCTAGGTAACATAGTTTTGAGAAAAACACATTTTGCTGTTACACACAAGATTTACTTTTCGGGCAGTCAGCGGGGGGAGTTGATGGGCACTCGTGGTATCTATCGACGTAGAATCATCCACAAATATTTGATAATGTTTTTCGAAAAATATTGTTGTTAATTAGTAGAGATATTAATTAAGTTGCTTGAAAGAAAAAAAAAAAACTTTTTCTATATATTGTGTAGGGTATCATTCAAAAGATCTCGTAACATTGAACTCAAAAATATATTTCTTTTAATTACTTTCTTCTATCTATAATAGAAGAAGGTATTGTAATCGAAATTTTTTTCGACTTCCGGTTTTCGACGGATTTACACGTTTTAGGGGTCAGAGATTCCGAAAAACACGTTTTTACAAAATGTCTGTCTGTCCGTCTGTCCGTCTTCATTGTATCATCAAAAAGTGTATGAAGTTATGCTTCAAATTGAACCTAATTTTTTTTCTATGTTTTTGGCTATGGCAAGCAGGTTCTATCAGAATTTGAGGATATTTCGACGAAAGGGGGCGCTGTGATCGATATTTTTATTCCATTTTCATTATTGTACCATCTAAAAGTGTATGAAGTTATGCTTCAAATTGAACAACATTTTTTTTCTATGTTTTTGGCTATGGCAAGCAGATTCTATCAGAATTTGGAGATATTTCGACGAAAGGGGGCGCTGTGATCGATATTTTTGTTCCATTTTCACTATTGTACCATCTAAAAGTGTATGAAGTTATGCTTCAAATTGAATCTAATTTTTTTTCTATGTTTTTGGCTATGACAAGCAGATTCTATCAGAATTTGGGGATATTTCGACGAAAGGGGGCGCTGTGATCGATATTTTTGTTTCATTTTCACTATTGTACCATCTAAAACTGTATGAATTTATTCTTCAAATTGAACCTAATATTTTTTCTAAGTTTTTGGCTATGGCAAGCAGGTTCTATTAGAATTTGGGGATATTTCGACGAAAGGGGCGCTGTGATCGATATTTTTGTTCCATTTTCACTATTGTATCATCAAAATGTGTCTGAAGTTATGCAGATAATTGAACCATTTTTTTTTCTGTCTTTTTGACCATAGCCTGCAGGTCCAGGTTGAATTCGGGGATATTTCGACGAAAGGGGGCGCTGCCATCGCGATTTTTGTTCGATTTTCACTATTGTATCATCAAAAAGTGTATGATGTTATGCAGATAATTAAACCAAAATTTTTTAATATGCTTTTGGCTGTAGCCAGCAGGTCCTACTAG
Source organism: Maratus michaelseni (assembly GCA_963931845.1). Taxonomy (NCBI): domain Eukaryota; kingdom Metazoa; phylum Arthropoda; class Arachnida; order Araneae; family Salticidae; genus Maratus; species Maratus michaelseni. Next base: position 201,020,782 of record OZ007600.1, read on the forward strand.
AATGTGGGGATATTCCGCCGGAAGGGGGCGATGTGATAGCTATTTAAAGATTTCAAATTCAAAAAGATGTATAAAAAAATTAGAAATCCTAAAAGTTTTTTCCGTTAAATGTTTGGCCTTGATCCGGAGAATCCGAAGCAGTTTTTGTTTTGTCTCTATATTAAAAAATGGCGGAGATATAGCGGTTTGAAATTTTAGGGTGGTTGACATTTTCAAATAAGACAGCAGAATTCATCCATAAACGGGTTTAATTTATGAGTTTTAGTTAACAGGGTTTCAGCAAATTTTCTTTCATTGTTGTAACCATTGTTCCTATTTTTAAATGCTTAACACTATATATTTATATTCGCCAACGTCAAATTCTCGCCAAGCTTGGCGACAATTGACGAAATATCGCCAAATTTGGCGACAAAAATATGTTGCCACAAATGAAGCCAACTTGGCTGTAGAAGACTAATTTGGCGATATTCTCATTCTAATTCAATGTTGACGAGAACTGGGAATGAATCTTCTTTAATTGGGTTCCACGCATTTTAGCTTCGTGTTTTCCAGTAAAATTAGCTAAAATCGTAAAACCAAGGCATAGGGAGGCTATCTGTTCCGGTCGGTACAGGCCAAAAGAACTTTTCGTAGTTTAGTATACATATCAGTTGATTGCATCCCGGTAACCCGATGATTCCCAAGCAGCTGACGTACAACAGAATGACAAAAAATATTGATTTTATTGGCGATGTGAGGACGAAATTAGAAGTATTTACATGATTGAGATAGAAGAAAGTTTTGGGATTGGCACATCCGACTAGTTTTTGGTATATTTTCAGAGATATCATCGAAAGTATACTGGAAAAATATGCCCCCCCCCCTTATTTCCGAATCTACTGAAACTAAAATTATTAAAAAATTAGGTGTAGTAGGAATTTATTAAGTCCTTAAGTAAGTCACAAAAGATAATTAAATAATAACTTACAATGATATTCACTTCAAAACCATTTTTATTTCTCAACATATTCTCCACGAATGTTTATGCAGTTATATCACTGTTTTATCAGTGCCCCAACACCAGCTGTATAACACTCTTTGGGTTGCTGTCTCAGCCACATTAGGACTTCAAGTTGAACCTTTTCATCATCTGTGAACATCATCTTGCTTCCAAGATGTTTTTTTAGTGGACTAAACAGATGAAAATCGCTTGGGGCTAAGTCGAAGCTGTATGGTGGATGTTGAAGAAGTTGCAAGATGATGGTCACAGATGATGAAAAGGTTCAACGTTCAAAGGTTCAAAAGTCCTAATGTGGCTGAGAATTAATTTATGAGTTTCAGTGAGTGTGATTTCTCGCAAATTATCTTTCATTGTTGTAATCATTTTCCCAAACATACGCATAAAATTATATTCATATCCGTTAGCGTCAAATTATTGCCAAGCCTGGCGACACTTGACGAAATATCGCCAAATTTCGCGACCAAAAATAAGTCTCCATAAATTTAACCAACTTGGATATAGCGGACTAATTTGGCGAATTTCTTATTCAAAGTCAGTATTAACGAATCTTCTGTAATCGGGTTCTATGCATTTTAGCTTGCTGTTTTTGCATAACAATACCTAAAATCTTAAATATAGGAAAGCTACCTTTACCTCCCGGTACAGGCCTGATGGATTTTTTTTTTACTTTCTTCTATATTTACAATAAGAAAGTACTGGATTCATGAAAATTTTCGACTTCCGGTTTTCGACGGATTTATACGTTTTAGAAGGTCCTGAACACGATTTGACCATTTTTAGAAAATATCTATCTGTGAGTCTATATGTGACATAAATTTTGTGAGCGCTTTATCTCAAGAACTAATGCACGAAATTTAATAAAACTTTATATTCAGTTAGTACCTGATATAAATTGGTGCTGATTAGTTTTGGGTGAAAATCGCCCGACAGGTGGCGCTACTATGCTGCTTTTTTTGTGATTTCCGCAGTAGCTCTATCTCAAGAACTAATGCAAGAATTTTCATCAAACTTCAGGTTCAGTTAGACCTTAACATAAATAGATGCTGATTACGTTTTGGTATAGATATCCCAACAGGTGGCGCTGCTATACCACTTTTTTCTCTATTTTTACGAAAACTATATCTCAAGAACGAATGCACAGAATTTCATCAAACTTCAGATTCTGTTAGACCTTGACATAAATAGATGCTGATTATGTTTTGGTGTAGATATCCCAACAGGTGGCGCTGCTATACCACTTTTTTCTCAATTTTTACGATAACTATATCTCAAGAACTAATGCACGGATTTCAGATTCAGTTAGACGTTGACATAAGTTGTGTTGATTATATTTTGGTCTAAATCTCCCAACAGGTGGCGCTGCTGTGCTGCATTTTGCAGGATTTACACGATTTTAGCAATAGTCATATCTCAAGAACTAAAGCACGGAATTTAATAAAACGTTAGGTTTAGTTAGACCTTGATATAAATTAGTGCTGATTCTATTTAGTGTATGCGAAATCTGTGTGAGTTAGAAGAAAGTTTTGGGATTGGCACATCCGACTAGTTTTATATCGGCCTGGTCCAACCCGTTAAAAAAAATTGCCTTTATTCTGCCCGTTTGAAAGTTTCCCTTCATTTTGCCGGCCCGGGACCGTGCAGTGCAGACCTCTGTAAGAAGCGGGCCATCGTGTTAAATTCCACCGTGTTATCCTTTTCGGTAGAATCCTGATTCAGCTAAAATCTCCTGCTGTGACCCCTACTAACCAACGGTAGATAATCAATGTGACAAGGTTGACAAGTAGGGTGAACGCTAAACATTGATCCCAAAAACTGATCTCCAAAATTACGCCATTTTTGAGCTGTTTATATATAAAAAAAAAAGATTCTCCCTCAAAAACGATTTAGTGACCGTTAATTACATTTAACGATGTCCGATTGACATTTCTAAAACCATTAACTGATAAAAGAGAAACAGTTTCTTATCAGTTATTTATGGCTCCCAATCTGTTATTATTTCCGGAAATTGTACTTTTTCAGCAAAAAAGCGTTACGTTCCTTTTAAAAAATAAGATACTTTAGCAAAACATAGGTGAAATTTTCCCACAAAATTTCATATGTATGTGTGGATGATTGCGTGTATATTAAAATTTTCTCGCTTTTTCTGGTTCCCAAAGCTCGCACCTTGTAAAATTAGGAATTTTTTTTATTTATTTATTGTTATATTACTATTTATTTGAACTCACAGTATTCTGTAAAATATTCGAAAAGTCGAGTGGAACCACTCCGGATTTTTTTAAGTAACTGTATTGAAGTATTGATTGTATTATGCATCTCTCAAAATTTCGCTTAGAAATTTATAATAGGTGTATAAGCTAACATTTTGGAGACAAACACAATTTTTTTTTTTTTGCATGTTATACTTCTTAAAACTTTAATTGACCCGTTTATATCGCACTTATTTAATTGTACCGGGCAGACGCGATATAACGAGGAGTCACTGTATTATTTAATCCGTGTCTTTAATTTCGAGTATTGAATATTTTGGCAAAATCTGAAAGTAACGAAGTAGTGACTACTTTTGAAAAGTAAGTTTGTAGTCGCTACTTTTTAAATAAAGTAGTTGTAGTTGCAGTTAGCTACATTTCCGATAAAGTAGTTTTCATGACTTCAATTCATGATTTTTCCAAAAAAAAGAAATCCTTTACAATACGTTACTTTGCCATGAGCACCGAACCCGATTATAGAAAACTCACAGCTTTTTTAAGCATGGCAGAAAGTGCGATCTAGTGAATTTATTTTTAAAAAATTATAATTTTTTTCTTTTTCTTTTTTTAAGATATAGCAGCAGGAATAGAGAAAAAAAGTTATTTAAACTACCTTCAAGTTCAAGCAAGTACAAGAAAAAAAAAAAAAAGGAAAGAAAAGAAAAGAAAAGAAAAAGAAAGAAAGAAAAACTTAATCTGGAAATTGTTCTAAACAAACAATTTTTAAAGGGGAAAAAAACGATTGCAAAGGGCATTTCTTACATTCATTTCAGTTAATCTCTGTCTATTATCCGTCCGTTCTCTAATATTCGTAAATATACTTTATTTGTATTTTCGTGTAATTGGTATATGATATTGAGGTCTAATATGGGACATTCTCAATTGAAAATGCAGCTTGTAGCATTTACAGATCGTAAACAGGGAAACGCAAACAAATTCCGTAACATTATGGAATGTTTGCAGTATAACTTAATGATATTACACTACTTCAAACATAATAAATTTGATTTGCGTACTACAACATGCTTAAAGAACATGGTCTGTATAAGATTTATCGGTCATTTAAAAGGATATAAAATAATTCGATTACAGTACTATCCAAGAGCGGTGATTGCTGCAAATAGGTTTTCAGCTGTGTGATGCTTTTTTAAGCTTAACTAAATTATAGTATATTACGTAGTTTAAAAAAAAAAAAAAATCTGCAGCTTACAGCATATAGGCTGTACAAAAAAAATGTAGATATTGCCGTTTGTGGACGTGCGTTGCTTAAATGGTATTTTGAACTGTGTTATTTACTTTTCTGATAAACTGTATTAGATTATTCTAAGAAATGTTTGTAAAATCTAAATAAACTCATATATATATTATGCTTGCTCTAAATAAATTGGACATATTACTATCTATGGATGGTGATTGTCGGAAGTACGTTTTTAGCTATGCTATACGTCTTATAGCTGAAATAAATTTTAGCATATTGTCTCGTATATATAAATATTTATAGATCATACACAGGGCTACAGAAAACAATACGAATGTATTACGGTCGATGGACGGAAATTTCTGAAATTTAATTTTAAACAGTGTTATGCATTTTCTCGGAATTAAATTCTAGCATTGTGGTCCTGTATAAAAATATAAGGGTTGCACAAATAAATTTGAATACAAAACCGCATATGGGTGGTAAAACTTAAAATTGCTTTTTCAACTCTATTATGAGTTTTCTTCTTTCATCGTATCAAAAGATGAAATTGCGTTTAAATATTCTGGAAGTTTTGGAAATAGTTTCATCTGTGCGTGAAGCATGAATTTTTTTTCTTGTTCTTCAGTTACAACATTTTGCAGTTGTCTGATCTTAATGTTCATTCTTTTACGAAATATATTTATTCATATATACAATAGATTTATTGTTTATTAATAACTGTTTCTGTGAAAAGGAATTTTTTTTTTTTTTTTTAATATTTTAGTTAAAAGCAGAAATAGCATGAAGATTTTCATTGTATTCTGCCTTTTAGGTAGATTTCGTAAGAAATACTACCTATTACATTCTCCTCTAAGTTGGAATTTTTGAAAAAATTTTGCAGATCTACGCCAATCATGACTGCCAGAACCCCCCCCCCCCCCCCCAGTTCAAAACTTTATCTATCTATGTCACCTTTTTATGGACACGATAACGTCAATAATTCTGCACAAATCTCTTCCAAACGGATATACATAAAATTAAGGGACATAAAATCACGGTCAAGTTTTGTCGGCTCCGCCTGCAAAAAAGTTAGGTTTCGAAGTGGGCGGTTCCAACTACCGCATCATGGCAAAAAGGTAATTTCTTCCGCAATTCCCAACAAACAGGCGCCCCACGGTCTGCGTCTTCGAAATCTACCTGTGTCTGCAGGCCGAGCCGTCATGGATTTTTTTTAAGTATAAGTGTTTGTTTTTAAGAGCTATTTCTATAAACGGCATATACTGTATATAGCCATTTTAAAAGCATCAGAATTTACATATTATTTATTATTTTTCTCCTCTCAGAGTATTTAGAATTTTTCTGTAAACATGTTTTCGCTATAATCACAAATGGTTAACAGGTGCATATGGCATTTCTGAAACCATTTAACTGATCAAAGAAGGAGCTTTTTTTTGTCATTAATTATACTTAATGCTCGCGAACTGATAAAAATCGTTGAAATGTCCTCTGTACAGTATAAAGCATGCCATCCAGTTAGTTATCCCTCAAGTGAAGTACGTGTTTCTAGTTCAAGAATGGCCGAAATTAGTTATATTAAAAGTGAGCATGGAGCTTTGCTTCTAAATTACGAAAATTACCTATTCCGATTTAATAGGAAGTATCAAAATACAGAATACTGGAGATGTGTGACAGACAAATGCAGAACGAGAGTTAATATAGAAAACAACAATATTAAAAGTAAAATCAAATGTCAAATCATTCCAGAAAATCTATATAAAAAGTTTTCTTTTGAAATTTTCGATTTAATCGGAAAATAACACAATTTCTAATTTACAGCATTGACAGAAAAATGAGATATTGCAGACACTAAGAATTCAAGAAAAATGTTTTGAATAGCTGTGGGAAAATAAATCATATTAATGAAACTGCATTGAATATTTATTTATTATTGTAAATTAAAAGATTCTTGATAAAGATAGTCAAGAATTCATTGAGTAGAGCAGTTTATTTTTTTTTTAACATAAGACATAGCGCTTACTAATGATGCTTAAATTATAAATAATTTAAATTTTCTACAGAACGAACTGCAATTATTTACTTTAAATTAATTTCAGATGAAGTTTTATTATTTATATAGAATCCGATAATATTAGAGAAATCGAGACAAATGTACCTGAAACATGACAATTTTTTCTTCATTCTTTCATCAAGATACTACAAATTGTATAAAAATTTGTATTTAATATTTCAAAAGTATTAATAATATTTTTATTGGGCCTTTAAAGGGGGGGACAACCTTGAAAATGTGTAACATTAAAATAAACAAATTAAAATCAGTGTTTGATTTATATTTTTTTGTATTCATAAATTATCTGGATTCATCTTAACCGGTATGAGTAGGATTTAAATATGATCCAATTATCAACTAAATGTTACTAATTTTATATAGTTATAAAATATCAACAAAGAGTAAAGTGTTCCTTATGGATTATTTTTCCCTCAACCCCTTCCATATTTCTCAAATATGTTAACTTTTTATTATTATTATTTTTTTTAATAAATGGGTATCTATATGAAACACAGCAATATTAAGGGCAAATATCAAGAAATGTTGTTCAATTTACGGAAAACTTATCTATAATTCTAAGTAATAATTGATATAAATGAAAATGCATACATATATATGTGTACTTTTAGGAGAATGGTTTTTATTAAGGCTGTTCTCAAATCCAAACGAGATTCTTTCGGAAGCATTTTTAAATTTATTTTTATTCGCAAACATATCAAATTGGCAAGTGCTCTTATTAAAAAACTATGTAATCGAACTGTATTTTTTTCATTTTTCGATAAAAGAAGAAGATTTTTCAGAAAATGCTGTCAAAGTTGTCATTTTGAACCGAATATCGGCACGTGACAGCGCAGGAATGAAAAATAAATCTACCGTCCTAAGACAATAATAGCTTATAACTCAAGATGTAATTCATTTATCGTAAAATTAAAAAACTGTTTGATTACAAACCTTATTAATAATCATACTTGCAAATATCATTATGCAAGTATGTAAAATAAGACATTAGGTATGTCAGAAGTTTCTCCTTGTTGAGCGGGGAAAATATTTTCTTGAGAACCGCCTTATAATAATAATTAATTTTAAATTATTTAGAAATTTTATGGAAAATTTGTAAAAAAATAATTTATTATTATTACTATAATTTTTTTGCTATTATGTTTTTGGAAACCAAATTAAGCTGTTTTATGAAAAATTAACTTATCTTGTTGATAAAACTCATAATATTGTGTTTCAAGAACCAATAGGTAATGTTTAATAATGTAAAGTTTTAAAAAGAAATATAATCCATATAGTTTTTAACATTTTCCAACATAGCTTAAAAGTATTTGTGCCTCCTCTTTGTCCCTCCGTCTTTTTGACAGTTTGTCCCCGCTCTAACTTTCGTAAATATACTTGAATTTCCACGATTTAGATATACGTTATCGAGGCTATATATTCCCTATTGATATTCAAAATGAAGTAGATAGTTATAGCTCGTTTACAGGGATAGGCAAAAGTTTTCGTTTACATTATGGTCAGTGGGGAAAAGATCATTTGCAGTACATTTTAGTGATCTTATGAAACAGCAAATATGATGGAATTGGTATGTGTCCCTGAGGTGGGCTACAGTGTACTTTCTATAGAGTATGAAGTAAGTAGCATATATGTAGTTCGTTTATAAAACTATGAACACTAATTGCTGGAAGTGCGTTTTCAGTTGTAGTACGTGTTTTTAAATGTAACTAAATTTTAACGCATTACGTGATAAATATAGGAATTCTATAGATCATATACAGAGCTTTACGAAAGAAATCATAAGCATTTCACTTTATGGGCAGAGCCCGATTAAGATTGTCCATTGCCCAAGGCCTAGCAGATTTTCAGGGTCCCCCTCTAACCAAAATAGTAGCTAGAAATGTTTTTTTGGAATGTATATTCTGCAATTTTTCTGCATTTTATGAAAATGGCCATGAAACTCGGGTTAATATAAATTTTCTTTTGCTGCTTGATACTATAATACTTTAAATATTTCTTTAAAAAAGTTCCCCATAAAAATATTTGTCAACAGCATTTCTATTTAAACTGTTTGTAGAGAACAGAAAAGTACAGGCAAGGCATTTGTATCTATTTAGACGTATATCTGTTTCTGAGATATCGAAAATTGAAATAAAATTTCTTCTAGGAGAATTTTTTCCTAAATAATTTTACTCATTTTGGAGCATCCGTCTCCAATGGGCCCAAGGCCGTGGTCTACTTGGCCTGTGCGGTAATAAGGACCTGTTTATGGGAGTGAATTCCTAAAGCGTGTTTTTAACTGTGTTAGGCATTTCCAGCTAAAATATATTTTATTATTCTAAGAGATTTTTGTAGAATAGAAATAAATTCATATGGCTGCGTAAAAGAAATTTAGATATATTGCCACCTATGGATGGTAAGTGCATTTTTAGTTTTGAGTTTTCAAGCTGAATTTAATGTTAGTATACTACGTGATGTGTATAAAGCGTATGAAATATAGAGTCTATCAGCGCCCCCCCCCCCCCCCCCCACACACACAAAAAAAAATAATAATAAAAAATCATATTAACATCTATGGAAGGGTTTCCTGAAAATGCACTTTTAACCGGTTTGCACGTTGTTTAGCTCAACCAAATTTTGCTGCATTATTCATATACATTGTTGCTCTAAAGGATACTGATACATGAATGTAGTGTCATCATGTAGTATAAGTAGCATTTCCCTAGAAAAAACTTTTTTAGTTGTTTTAAACTTTTTCCAGCTCATTGAAATTTTAGTTTCATTATGTAGTATGTTTAAAGCTCTATAGATTATATACTGGGTTGCACAAAATGATTCTCATACATTATCTGCTATGGGTAACAATTCTTAAAAATGGATTTTTAACTGCGTTCTGTGTTTTAAATTGTTTATTTAGATGTATCATTGCATTGTATGAAAGAAGGAAATTTCTTAACAGTATTCAAATAATGTTGGAAAATGTTTCATAATCTATAACCGATGTACGAGTTTTCGTTCCAGTTTTTCTTCCCTTGAAATGGTGTAAAGAGGTACAGTTCAAATTTTTCGAAATTAAAGGACAATATAAATTTTTAAATTCTTAAGCTAAAATTATACTGTGTATCCTAAAATGAATAACAGCAAAATTTCTCAGACATTTCCAATCAGCACACTAGCTAGAGTTTTTTATTTTTTACAAACTTCCATCATTTGTTGCCATCCTGACTGAATGGCTTGAATGAAGGTTTTGAACATATTTATCTCAACCACTTCCCCACCATTTTAAAAATTCCTCGAAAGCCTAGGACTTTGACAAATTTTTATTTAAGGAGAGGGCTATAATTTTTTACAAAAATGTCTCGAGACTCCCCCCCCCCCTCCCCCAAGTTTTAAAGCCCAGTTATGATATGCTAATACCGTTTTTTCTTTTTTATATAAATAAAAATTTCCTTTCACAAAATAGCATGAAAGTCGATTTTCGATCGATTATAACTCAAGATGGAATAAATTTATTGGTAACAGAAAATAGCTATTTGATTCCAAATCACTTGCATTAGTTATGTCCGCAAATTTCATGCTTTTACTTATAAAAACGAAAACAGTGAACAAATCAGAAAATTTAGCTTTGTTAAGAGGGAAAAATATTTGTAATAAATAAAACGTTATTTTATTTTATGTAATTGACTATATTTATGTTAAAAATTCTTAACTGCATTTTACTTCAAAAACAAAACAAACCAGTTTCAGCCTTTTTTTTATTCTTTATATAAATAGTTAGAGAAATTCGAAGTCCTTTTTACAGGAAAAAAAAAAAAAAAAAAAAAAGGAGAAAATATCTATTTAATAGCTGTTCATTTCCTGTTTGCATTCACTAATCGGTTATGATTACGGGGGGTCGGTTTCAATGATCACCGGTTTCAAGTAGAAAAGATTCTAAGCATCAAAATGGCGGTTTGGTTTTTTAAAACTAAAATAAATAGAAGGAAATTAGTTCCTTAGGGATATATTAAGTACTTGATTGATAATGATGGAGAGATTTAGACCACGGGAGATTTTAGCTCAATCTGGGTAGAATCATCCTTTTCCATCTCTTAACACTCTTCTCGCGATTGTTCATTTTGGAGTGTTCGCATTACAGTATCTTAGGTATCACTCATAATTCTTATCATTGTAAACTTAGATATCAGCTGTACGGAACGTTGAACTTCGATAATCCGCGGCTTCGAGTTTTTTCTTTCACGCACAGTATAAATTATTCATTTAATTGCACTCGCGTATTAAGATTGCACGTCCAAAATTTATTTATTCGTTCTCCGAATGTTTCAGAATGAAGAAGTCATTTTCGCTTAGTTTAAAAAGCATCGTGCTTCTTGTTGTGTTTTTTGCATTGTTGAGTCTCGGATTTTGTGAGGAAAAAATAATTATTACCAAATACGGTCCGGTGAGAGGACTATTAATGCGTGTTGGTGTACAAGAAGTATATTCTTTCAGAAATATTCCATATGCTAAACCACCTGTAGGAAATTTGCGGTTTGAGGTAAGTTCATCTTATTTTATAACTAGCTGACCCACCCGGCGTTGTCCGGGCCCGTGATAATAACCTTAAATAAACTTCAGATTTTTTATGATTTTATATCTTTGACCCGGTTTTGTATGAATTTGTATTTTTAAATGAAAAATTCGCGAAAAAAAATATTTATATTTAGAGGTAACAGCGCTGGTAAGAAACCATTTTCTTGTTTTTTCTCGTAGGGTCATTTCATTTTTTTTTTAATCTTGTTGTCCGACCAAAAAAAAAAAAAAAATTATAATTTAACAAATTACAATAACCAGTTCCGAAAGCTTAAAAAATAAATAAATACCGTTCTTTCGTGTTATAGCGGCCCCCACAGTTATGATTATGCCAAAGTTGCAGTTATGATTTCGCCAAGATCATCGCAAAGCTCATATATGCATCCTATATACTCATATATGTATTCCAAACACTCCTATATGTGTCATATACGTCATTACACACATATTATTTACGTCTTATATGTCGTATATACATCATATACACATGTCATATTTATACATCATATATGACTATATGAAATGTTATATCTATATATATCATATATTATTATAATGTCATACATGCTTTATAATTTGGTGATAAATCTTGGTTGCTTGGCGATTCATCCTTGGGGGCCGCTATGACATGAAAGTACCAAATTTACAATATATTAATGAAAACAGAAGCAAAAATATTTCATCATTGGAGGCCGTTATAACAAAAAAGTACCAAAATTCTACTTTATTTTTCATATCTGATAATTTGCATCTATCCTTTTTGTAACTTTAACATTTTTATAACGATTTTATGCATTATTGCCTATTCAAAGATAAATTCTTCTAAAGTTACAGAATTTTGTTAAAAACGCTTAAAAAATTCTTCTAAAGTTACAGAATTTCGTTAAACACGGTCAAAAGAGTAAAGTGTGTACATCATTTGGTCTATTCTCGACCGAAAGCAACAACCATTTTCCCAACGATTAAAAAAAAAGCATTTGATTCTTTTCCTATACGCGCATCTCTCGAAGCTGGTAGACGGGAGGTGCTGGGTTCGATCCCAATCGCGCCCGTCGGCCTAATCGCTCGGAGTTTTCGTGGTTTTCTTTCGAGCCGTGGATTTTCTCCATGCGTAAATACGGATTAGGTTCCCTTAGAAAGACCCCCACGAAGGGCACTCCCCCTGGGCCTATATCCCTAGTGTCGATAATTGGCCGTCAATAATCAACCCAACTCAACCCAACCCTATACGCGCATCTGCACGGATCGGATTTTTCCAGCCCCGGGCCCGTGCAAAAATCAGTGAAAACAAGCCCGGCCCAACGCAACTCAGTTTCTACAAAAAATTCCGATTTTTTCTTACCATACAATTAAGATTATTTTAATGAATACTTGCATACATATTTATAGTGAATTTTTACAGTATATTTTATATTACTATATGTCCGCAAGCCATAGAATACAGAATAGCAACATTAATGATTGCTTAGACTCTTAGACTATTACATTCAAATAAAGACATTAAAAAAAATAAATGTAGTTTAGAATTTAAAAAAAAAAAAAAAAAAAAAAAAAAAAGATGGTTAAAAACTTAACTTTTGTTGCTGTATAGTTAAAAAAAAAAAAAAAAAAAAAAAAAAAAAGGTAGATTTTTGAAGCTGTTTTTCTATAATTTATTAAAGTATATTTCCAAAGATTCAGTTAACAGAAGTTCATTATCTTTACTGCTATTTTTACAAAACAAATTGTATGCTCGACACGTTCTGGGAACAATTAATTCCAGTCCCGAGTATGTAGAATAAAATGTAAGCCTGATCTCTCATCCTGTCCGAATCTGCTTTAAAAAAAATAATCCCAGGACCAGACACGATGTAACTGCCCGATGCCTATTTCCACGCTGGACATGTTATATTTCTGTATTGATGTTGCCCGTTTAATTTTTATTATTGGCCCGCCCCGGTCCAGGGCCGTGCGAAGAGGGAGCCTTCGCCCAGGGCACGAAAATTGAGGGGGCGCCAAATTTATACTACCAACCACAGTTTTATTTATTTATTTATTCAGTTTTTGGTCGTCGATCATTTCCGGGGAATTTCAGTTTCTCTCTTCGTCATTCTTTTATTTTCTGTCGCAAAACATCATGATTTCTCTAGGAAATAAGGGCAATTGTCTTATGTTATTTAGTTGTTTGGAATTTCTGAATTAAAATTAAATCTTCTAAATTTCCAAAATAAACGCGAAATATTTATTCAATAGAATTTATTTCTGTTTCTGCAGTTTGTCAATTTCTTTGACACCTGTTACAAAGAGAAGTGAATAAGGGGGGGAGGGGGGGGCGCCAAATTGAAACTTTGCCCCGGGCGCTGTTTTCTCTTCGCACGGTCCTGCCCCGTCCCGTTAAATAATTGTCTTTATTCTCCCTACCCGGCTCGTTTGCAAATTTGCATTAATTTTGCCGCTATAGTATAGACATAGTGTAGTATATATCCAGGTATAGTATAGCAGACCTATAGTATCGACTAGTATCCAGGGTTACCAGATATTTCGAATTTTGCGGGATGGCTTTTCTTTTTAGACTAAAATTAAATGTCCCGTACAGAAGAGTTAATTTAACCTTTTTCTTTTCTTTCTTTATTATTATTATTTTTCTTTTTTCAAATATAGTGAAGTCGAGCGAACTTATATTTAGCAATTTTTCTTTCTAAATAGAATTTTTTTTTTTTTTTTTTTTTTTTTTTGAGAAGCTTGAATATGCGGATATTTTGTTATTTCATGCAAATAGATGATATTACACATTAAATAGAGGAGGATACCTGTAATGAATTCAAAGCGGTCCGACAGAGCATTATCAATAATGTATTCAACTTAAATTTTAAAATTTGTTAAAAGCGATACTTTTATATTAGCTACATGCCAGGAATTAATTGTCCAAGAAATCACCAAAGATCGCTTCTTACAGCATCTTTGTTCATTCTGATAATTTCAGGGGTTTAAGCGCGTAGTTCGATTACATGTCTGTTAAATTTGTGTTTTTATTATTTATTTATTTATTAATGAAGTTTTAATATCGTTGTAGAATATTTCCCAGAAACAAATGCTGAACTATATATAGTGTTAAAAGTGCAAAGAGGTTAATCTTTCGTAATCCGGCTTGACTCGATGGAGATAGATTAAGAAAAAAAAATAGCTTGAAAATTACTTTAAAAACCCTAAAAAATCAATAAATTGAGATAAAGTTTTCAAACAAATGTAATTTGAAAGAACATTTTTTTTCTTATACGACTGTGTAAAAATTGAGATTGTGCAATATTTATTATTAAAAAAAAATGTAGTAAAAGAAAAAAATATTAGTCAGTTGTTTTCACCGTCAATATGACGTCAGCGTTACGGAAATGTTTTTGCTTTATAACATAGATATTAGACTAAACCACTACCCCAACATTCATGCGGAAGGAAGGCATTAGCGGGCGCCCATGCTAACACTGCAATGACCTAAAGCGAAGCAAACATTCTTTTCGTGGAAACAGATCCTCCTGGAATCGAACCCACAACCTCCGGATTCACTATAACCTTGTAAATATATTTTCAAATTTTATATAATTTATAAATTGACGTAGTGACGTGACTATAGTAGAAAAAAAAAATACACAGGACAGCGCCAACGGTACAAAGTGAGAATTCTAACCGACAGATGACCAATGTCAAAGACACAGCCACTGTGTTATAGAATACTAGCGAAGTAAAACCGCTCGGCTAAGCCTGTGCAGATAAAAGTTTTCTAAAAATATTATTTCAATATTTTATTCACATGTGCTGCCATCTATTTTATATTGTCTTTATTAATTTCAGATATAGGTTTATGCAAAATTTGTATTATTTATATTAAAATCAATATAAAATATGTAGATACTTGCATAAGGAATAGATAAATTTACACTGAAACAAACTAAGTTTCAGATCTTAAAAATTATTCATAATGGAGATAAAAAATTAATGAATCAGATCTGTTGAAAGATATTGAGAAATTTACATACTAATATACTATTTTATCACATTTTTTTTCCTCCTTTTAAAATCTCATGATGTTTTTGAAAAAAATATATAAGTATCCTCACAAATATATACTGAAAGTATTAATTTTCTTTTTCAAAAATAGAGTTTTTTTTCATAGTTTATCTTAAAAATTTAACATTATCCAAATGTCGAAATTTAGGAACATTTTCTTCTTCAAACTTTTGTTTCTGTATGGTGCTGCCATCTAAGAGATATTTTATAAACAAAACTCATATGTATATATTTTTTAAATTTTAAACATCCCACGGCGTTTATCGATTTTACCATTATTAGGTAAGTTTCTACCATTAGGTAATACTAGAATAAACACTTTTGACACGGACGTTAGAGCACGGACAGACGGCAGACAGACAGACACACAAACCGAATTCATAAATACAAGTTATGTGTTATAAGAAAAGTATTAAAATAGTAAAGTATTATTATAGGAAAAAATTGAATATATTTTTGAAGCAAATTTTCATATGTTATTTACAAAATTAAATATATTTTTGAAGCTATTTTTGAAACTATTTTTGAAGCAAATGCAATTAAGTTTGGTAAAGTGGTCTGTTTCTTTCTTTTTTTTTTCTTTTCTTTTCTTTCTTTTTTTTTTTTTTTTTTTTGTAAAATTTTGTGTGGCAGTAGAGTTAATTTTCTCTGGTAAAGTAGGCTATTTGCATACGGCGACAAATTTACCCAGTTACAGCGTAATCACATTTATAGCAAATATGCATGAATTTCAACTGAAAATGTTTCATTTTTCTATATTAGCAATGTATGACTTTTTAGCCTTTTTTTGATAAATACTACTGAAAGAAATTTCGGTACTCTTCGGTTAGCCGGGCGCCAGTGATATATATATATGTATATATACGCACACACACACATATACACATATCTACGTATACATATAGATACATACATATATATATACATATATGTATACATATATATTCATGTATATGTATATACATATGTATTTATATATGTATATATATCACTGGCGCCCGGCTAACCGAAAAGTACCGAAAAGTACCGAAATTTCTTATTCAATTTGATATTAAATATAGTATCTTCCATCAGCCTTTATGGGATTTCAACTAGGTTAATAATATAATAATTATAGTTATTAAAATTTTAAATGCACTATAAAAATAAATAAGAATCGAAAATGTCAAACATTCTTCGTTAGACTAAAGCACGTATTATTACTGGAAAAGCAGAAGCAGGGCTGACTGACTAGAATGGTGGAAAAAAAGTCTTGCTTTCGCTCATGAGGCGGTAGCACATGCCTCGTGACTAATAACGAAAATTTGACACTTTGGAAACGTGTCATTTCTATTTCTCATCTATATAGTTAATATGTTTGTTTTACTTATTGTGTTTTATAGCAATATTTTTATCTTTATTTATTTATTTATTTTTATTTAATAATAATAAAGAAGAAAAAAAACATTTGATGATGACGATGTCATGCTTCCAAAGAGGTGAGTGAACGGTTTACACACGCGAGCTGCAATTGGGTGAGAAATGTAATGTAGCTGTGACTCCCTCCCCCCCCCCCTCTCCCCCTGGAAATTTTTATAATATCACAAATTAAGTATAGTGTATTTTTCTGAAAATATATTGCACATTATAACGTTTAAAATATGTTTGTGAGTGACAATCCTACCTTCTAAATGCTTCGGAAGAACTTTGCTAGAGAAATTGCCTGTGACTGTTTTTAAAAACCAGTATTTTACAGTTACTGCTCAAATATACTATTCACACCACAATTTATCCTTAATCTCTTTTGCTTTACTTTTTTATTCCAAATTTATTTTAATCCCATTGTTTAATTTTTCTTCTTTTTTAAATTGTTCTTTCTTATGTAGTTCAGAGCCTGCGCTAGTCACGCGAAGAAGCGCTCAAGCTAATGTTAAGTCTATGGGAAGGTTCTTGCGCGATTTCTCGCTCGCATTTTAATATTTTTAAATGATGTTTTTTTACATAGGATAGCTGAGGCCGATCTCTAACGTTGTTAGTTTTTACTTTTTTGATTTTGGTTACCGTTTTTTTATAAGCGGATATTTTCAATTTTGGAACCGGTTGGAACCGGTTCTGAAAATGAAAGTTCCCTTAAATAAAAAAAAACTGGAACCAAAATCGAAAAAGTAAAAACTAACAATGTTAGAGATCAACCTTAGCTATCCTATGCAAATAACATCATTTAAAAATATTAAAATGCGAGCGAGAAATCGCGCAAGAACCTTCCCATAGACTTAACATTAGCTTGAGCGTTTCTTCGCGTGACGAGTGTAGACTCTTAATACTACATTTAACTTTTCCCAACGGCTCAATATTTACAAGACACTTTACTCACAAATAGACTGGGCGTAAAGCTGATCGCAACTCGGAAGCCCCTTAACCGACATCAACTGTTCGGCAACTAGGTAGTTAATTTATATATACCTCCAGTCCAGTTATTTAAAACATGCGGATGAATGATTGCTAAAACAGTCGTTCTCCGCAGTATTAACAATAAGAGCTGACGAATCTTCAGCCTTCAGCAGCGTTGCCAGATTGGCGATTTTGTACTCATTTTGGGGAATTCTTAAACTCCATGGGGCATTTTGGGGGGCAAGTTATTAGGGGGAAACGTTTGGGGAATGTCAACATTTTTGGGGGAAAATTTGGGGATTTGTTACATTATTTCATGTTTTCAGGATAAAATTTACTTTTAGTCACCTGGCAACACTGGATTTGTATTCGTCGATTACACGTGTTTTGAGTCCTAATACAGTATGTATTTAATTGTAATATCTATTTATCTTTTCTTAATTCGTATTATTTTCTTGAAAAAAGTAATTGATCACAATAAAAATAGCATTCGGAAGCTTTTTATAAAATTATTTGATTGTTTGTTTTTGTAAATGGGGAATTTTTTTTAATTTTTTTAAGACTCGATTTGGGGAAAAATGTTAAGCTTAAATTAGTTAAATAATTTTATAGAGGTAAATTTAAAATTTACATTTTTGAGTAAAAACTAATACCGGGATTTTTTCGTGAAATACCACTGATTTGGGGAAATTGACTTTCAAGTATCTGGCAACACTGCCCTTCAGCCGAAAGCGGAAAGATTTAAACGCGAGTTATAAATGTCAATGAAATTCATCTATTATATAAAGCGAATATTTGTCTTTTGAATTACGTGATGCTCGAAAAATGGGAGATTTGGCAGTTATTTATATGAAGTGGCATACACCTCTTCGAAATTCCAAAGAGTCTGCCACCGCTATTTAAGACAATAAATATCCTGTTGAATATTAAAATTACAGAATTCGTAATCTCCTCAATTATTCACAGAATTTGTAACGTTTTCTGAGATTAAAAATTGAAGTAAATATGAACACACTTTCATATACAAGGTAATCGGAAACTATCTGGCAAAATGTGCAAAAAGTGTGGTAGAGAGGAACAAAATAAGCCTTTATATATATATATATATATATATATATATATATATATGTAGCATTTTGACGAAGTTGAGATATTACGATGAATAATATTCGATGAAAAAATGGCAGTCCTTCAACGATATAGCAAGTTGCAGTCGATATTAGCGAGTATGGCGAAGTAGAAGGCAATGAAATGAGTCCACCAAAGTTTTCCAATAAATCCAGCCAATCTCCAGACAAATAATTTTATTAGAAGACGAACAACACAGAAACAATTCCCAAAGGTCTAAAACTTATAGCCCTCGGGCTAACGTTGCTTCACTTCATTGAATTAAGATGTTACTTTGCCAGTTGAATATTCTACGGACATAAAAACACAAGACACATATTTGTTTAGACTTCCAAAAACGTCAAAAATCTAGTGCTCCGACCGGTGCGGGCGAGTTTTGTTCTCTCCGCGGAGATATACAGAAATTACGTCACGAGCGCACAACCCAATGAGGGAGAAGCTAACTCCAGCCCAGCAAATGAGGTGCGAAGGAGGAGCTAAGACGATAAAGAATTCCGAACCTGTCGCGGATTAATTTTGGAGTGAAACTACCTCAGCGCGTGAAAGAATCAGAGCAATAATAATAATAATAATAAAAAGAAAATGGCTTTTAAAAAACATTCGAAATGAGAACGCGTCTCAGAATTTTATAGATTGGGGAACTGATAAAAGCTACGAATGAACTTAAATTTTAGATTAAGATTTGGAATAAAATAATTATTAATATACGGATCTTTACTTTTAAAGGACTTTAAATAGGAATAGATATTATTAAGAATTAAGGAAATGCTGATGATGTCAGAAGTTAGATTAATTTTAAAAGATTAATGCGAATAAAATGGAAGGATACGAAGGAAATAAATTTTTTATATAACACACACACACACACATATATATATATATATATATATATATATAGAATGTGTGTTCGGAAATGACGCGTAAAAACGCCATCCATTGACGCTTATACGCTGTCTTTCATCACACTTTAAAAAATTGCCAGTTATTTTCCGATCACCCTGTATATTAGATATTAAAGTTAATTATTAAAACGCATAGTAAAAGTTTAAAATTTTTCGTTTAAAAGAATTCTCACGGGAGTCGCAGACATATGACAAACACTATAGAAATGTTGTAATGGTAAATAAAAAGATAGAAAATGTCAATAAATTTTATTCCTACATAAAGTCAAAACCATTTATCAAACCTTTAAAACTCTATTTCTATCTACTATTACTTCAGTTTTTTTTTTCTCCTCTGCGTTGTACATCTTTCTGAAAAACATGAAATGGTAATTTTAATGTTGTTTTTAGGGTTTCGCTCATCTCACGAAACCCTATTACTCCCGCTCCGTTGTTTGTCTGTCACAGAGCTATTCTCAGAAACTATGTAACTTACAGAGTTGAAACTTTGTGCATATAGCTGAATACCAGCTATAAAGAGCTCAAAATATCAAAATTTGAAAAATTCGTATTATTTTAATAAATAGAGATAAAAAACCAAAATTCTAACAGCCTTTTCTTATTAAATTTCAACATTTTTCGTTATAGCAGATGCCAAAGATTTAAAATCCACAGTGAAATTCTTTCTACAATAATTAATTTTCTATCAGACGATTTCCACGTGAAAATGAAAATGAAATAAAAAGTTTCACCCATTGAAAAAAAGATTAATATGAAATAAAAATTATTGACGTCATAGTGGTAAATAAAGCGGAAATTTTCAAAGATTTCTCAATAATACAAGGAGTATGAGTATGTGTAGGTACACAAAGCAGATTAATATCACGTCATTAGAGAATTAAAAAGAAAATCTGACGCCCTATTGGAAGTTTAACGAATTTTTCAGATGTTTGAGAATATTACAAAGCGAGTATCAATATGAGTAATAGAGAATAGTAAATATAGGAGTTTGAGAAACATATTGAATCATGATAAAAATCCGATTATGGAAATATTCGCATATTTTAACATTTTGAAGGTGTACAACATGTTTAATTTTGAAATTATTTTTTATATCGCATTTAGTTCGCGTGACAGATATTATTATGACAGAATATAATAGCCGGCTTCACCCGCTATCGGGCTGGTTTGGATACTCGAAAAAACAAAAAAATAGACCTGTAAATTTTTACTTTAAAAACAAAACAAAAAACATGAGTTTTTTTTTTTTTTTTTTTTTTTTTTTTTTGTTAAATGAAATTTATTTGTATTTATTATAAAGTGTTTTGAAAGGAATATTAAACGAAACCCTTTGAGCGATCTTCGATCACACTTATCCACTTGTTTAAGAAAATCCTCTGTACAGCAAAAATGTATTCAAATATACATATAATTTCTTTTCCAACTGATAAAATATTAAAACAATATTTTAAAGCGGTATTCAAAAAAAATATTTTTCCACGCTCAACAACTCAAAATTTTGAGACACATTTACAGACTCATTTTTAAAAATAAAAACATGAAACTTGGCGGCGTGATTTATGAAGAGATTTATAAGGGCCCCATAATGACCCATGACCAAAATGACCCACTAATTGAATTTTCTCGAGCATGTGACCTAGCCCAACAGTCTTCTCGTGCCCGAAAACCATTGGATGCAAAATTTAGTGTAAATTGAGCCGCTTTTTAGATCTTGACCCACAATGACCCAGAAATGACCCACTAATCGAATTTTCTCGGACATGTGACCTAGCCCAATGAATTTATCGTGCTCGAAACTCGTAGGACACAAAATTTAATCAAAATCGTTGGAGCCGTTTTTTAGATAAAATTAATTTGACCCGCGTTAATCCAAAAATGACCCACTAATCGAAAGTTCTCGAACATGTGACCCAGCCCAATAGTCTTCTCGTGCTCGAAAACCATTGGATGCAAAATTTAGTGTAAATTGAGCCGCTTTTTAGATCTTGACCCACAATGACCCAGAAATGACCTACTAATCGAATTTTCTCGAACATGTGACCTAGCCCAATGATTTTCGCGTGCCCGAAACTCGTAGGATACAAAATTTAATCAAAATCGTTAGAGCCGTTTTTTAGATAAAATTAATTTGACCCGCTTTGACCCAAAAATGACCCATTAATCGAAAGTTCTCGAACATGTGACCCAGCCCAATAGTCTTCTCGTGCCCGAAAATAGTCGCATACAAAATTTCGTCAAAATCGTTTGAACCGTTTTTTAGATACAATTAGCTAGACCATGACCCAAAATGACCCACTAATCGAATTTTCTCGAACATGTGACCTAGCCCAACAGTCTTCTCGTGCCCGAAAACCATTGGATGCAAAATTTAGTGTAAATTGAGCCGCTTTTTAGATCTTGACCCACAATGACCCAGAAATGACCCACTAATCGATATTTCTCGGACATGTGACCTAGCCCAATGAATTTATCGTGCCCGAAACTCGTAGGATACAAAATTTAATCAAAATCGTTAGAGCCGTTTTTTAGATAAAATTAATTTGACCCGCGTTGATCCAAAAATGACCCATTAATCGAAAGTTTTCGAACATGTGACCCAGCCCAATAGTCTTCTCGTGCCCGAAAATAGTCGCATACAAAATTTCGTCAAAATCGTTTGAACCGTTTTTTAGATACAATTAGCTAGACCATGACCCAAAATGACCCACTAATCGAATTTTCTCGAACACGTGACCTAGCCCAATGGTTTTCTGGTGCCCCAAAACGGTAGGACACAAAATTTCATCACAATCGTTAGAGCCGTTTTTAAGATAAATTTTGCATATATATATATATAACCACACACAAGATTTGCTCGTATTAGAATATATGATGATATTCGTAAAAATGGAGTAACTCGAACCACAATTTTGTTAAATTTTGTTTTGATAATGGCTCAGATTGAGCTGAAACATATGTCAACAGTCTTATAAAATCTATCTTACTTTTTATAATATTTTTGTTGTACATCTTTCAGCAATTAAAAAGAAGTATATAATTACAAGGTATTATTATTTGTCATATTAAAGCAAAATCCTTCTTCTAAAATTTATGTAATAATTGCACACATCTTCTAACATACTTTTAAATTTTCTGAAAAAATGCCTTGGACGATGAAATTTTCAGTAATTCATAATTTGGGAGAAAAAGAAAAAAGATTAAAGTTTACCCCTGCAGTTTTCTATAAAAAGGAAATTTTATTAAGCAATATATATTTTTTAAATATACTGTACCTTTTGCAATGTCTGACAAATAAAGGTAATCAGAAAATGTTATTTAAAATAGCAAGACAAAAAAATATTTATCCTCACATTTATTTTCGAAATATTTGTATGTATCACACCAGAAAATATGCTCTCTAAAACATTAATGAAATAATTTTAATTTGCAAAATCGTCGCAGATGTCCAATGTCGTATATAGACTAATTCCAGCCTACACTAGTCATGGGAAGAAACGCTCAGGCTAATGTTAAGTCTGTGGGAAGGTCCTTGCTCGATTTCTCGCTCGCATTTTAATTTTTTTTTTTTTTTTTTTTTTTTTTTTTTTTTTTTGCATAGGATAGCTGAGGTCAATCTCAAAAGTTGTTAGTTTTTACTTCCTCGATTTTTGTTGCAGTTTCTTTATAAGCGGGCATTTTCAATTTTGGAACCGAAATTTCAATCTGAAAGTGAAAGTACCGTTATATAAAATAACTGGAACCAAAATCGAAAAAGTAAAAACGTTGGAGATTGATCTCAGCTATCCCATGCGAAAAAAGCATTTAAAAATATTAAAATGCGAGCGAGAAATCGCGCTAGAACCTTCCCACAGACTTAACATTAGCTTAAGCGTGTTTTCGCATGACAAATGTAGGCTCTTAAGAGCCTACGCTAGTCACGGGAAGAAACGCTCAGGCTAATGTTAAGTCTATGGGAAGGTTCTTGTGCGATTTCTCGCTCGCATTTTAATATTTTTTTAAATGCTTTTTTTTTTTTTTTTTTTTTTTTGCATAGCATAGCTGAGGTCGATCTCTAACGTTGTTAGTTTTAACTTTTTTGATTTTGGTTACAGTTTTTTTTAATAAGAGGACATTTTCAATTTTGGAACTGGTTGGAACCGGTTCTGAAAATGAAAGAACTCTTACATAAAAAAAACTGGAACCAAAATCGAAAAAGTAAAAACTAACAACGTTAGAGATCGACCCCAGCTATCCTATGCAAAAAACATCATTTAAAAATATTAAAATGAGAGCGAGAAATCGCGCAAGGACCTTCCCACAGACTTAACATCAGCTTGAGCGTGTTTTAACATGACAAATGTAGGCTCTTAATGTAGTGTAAGTCACATATCCGCAAAAGTTTATTATTCTTGGTCACTGGTATTTTCTTTTATTCTTCACTGCCTTTAATTGTAGAAATATCGGATTGAATAAGACAGATTTTCCTATACTGGTAGTTAAACACCGCAGACATTTACATCTCTGTGACTGACACTACATCCACGCATGAAATTAGCCATTTAATGCTTTTCCGAAGAACATTATAATTCTGTATTCATATTCTTTGGTTCATCCACGGAGGACGAACTTTACTTGAAGGAATTGGCTCATATGGAATGACTATACATTGAACTTGAACTTGTGATAGGTTCAATGATTTTGTGAAAGTGCCTATTTTATTAAAAGGAATTTTGTAAAGGGGTTGTTTTGTTATAAAAAATTTTGTGAAGGTGCCCATTTTATCAAATTGATTTTTGTTTAGGGTCCTATTTTATTAAAGTGATTTTTGTGAAGGGGCCTCTTTTGTTAAATAGATTTTTGTGAAGGAGCCCTAAATAGACCCCAAATTTTGCCTGGATCGATCCTTGCATTACAGGAATAGCAGAAAGTGTTCATTTTACTACTTTTGCCATGTAATGAATTGTGCATAAAAAGTATTGCTCATTGCTCTGTATTGATTTTTAAAGCTTCTAGTTATGAATCTCTAGAGTGTATTCAAAGTTTTGTATGTAGTTATTAGTCCTACGATATAATTATTCTGGATGCATACAAAAACATTGTAAAATCAGTTATAGGTATCCTATTACATGTTTTTAATGTTTAATTGCTTGTTTGTATAAGGTTTTCCATATTTTCAGTAAAAAATTACATAGATTAATTTTAACTTGGAATTAAAAATCAGTTAATCCTTATATATTATTTCTCCTGTCAACATCCCTTTTACTCAGAAAATATGAAACGCAGAACAACGAATGAGATACCATATGAAAGGTTTTAGAACAGGCTTCTGACATAGCCCACTTAACAAATCGTTAAAACATGTTCTTGATTAAAATTTGCTGAAATTGAAAAATTAAATCGGCATTGTTTTCATGAAAGAAATGAAAGGTTTTCCTGAAATTATTGTTGCCAAAAAAATAAAATACCACATTATAGGATGCTCATAGCAATTATTATAAAAAACACCGCACGGGTTTATTTTATACTTATGATTAAAAAGCGAAATTGAAATTGAAATGTTTAGATTGATATTTCTAAGTCCCATGGTTTTCCCGAAGCGGATGACGTCATCCTCTAATGCAGTCAAAATACGATTGTTAATTTTTTTTTCTCGCGCGTGCCTTTAGCAATCTTGGATCAGTTTTTAGTCTAACTTTGATGGAATAAATTAGATGATATTCTGGCTTGACTAACAACTAAATGTTGTTTGCAGATATTTTTATCCTTGCTTTTTCTTTAGAAGTTTAAACCTGCATCTAATAAATATTACATATTGATAAAAAATTATACTTCTCTATTATCCCGTCGACCACTTTTCATAACAAAAAACTATCGCCAAATAAACGGGAGAACGTTGCCATTGGAATATCAAAAAATAAATAAAATATAAGAATTTAAGGACACAATTGTTATTTTAATTAATAAAATAATTACTAAATCAGTAAAACATAATGAAAAATACACGCAAATGTCGAATGTAATACCACTAGATGACGTAACAAACACGCATAATGATTCTGACATCAAGTAAATGGGACTGCATTTTTGGCGTTTAATCTTACAGTTTGTCGGTAGTTTTTAGTTATGAAAAGCGGTCGACAGGTTAATAGAGAAGTACCTAAAAATATTAGATTTCAGTGCGAAATCTTCGCACGGGCCCTCTGGTATATAAATAATCAGCTTAAAAAATTAGTTCAAACATCTGATCCTCAATTTAAGTATAATATTTAAATAAATTTAAAACCCATTTTCAAAATTAAAATACTTCTTTTATAAGAGAAAAAATTAGAAAAAAATTTTTTGTTCTTGTGTTTGTTGATATTTAAATTTTATCACAATTTTGTCGTTGCATGCATAAATAATTTAAAATATTTTATTAAGAAATGTAGAATAACAGTTTTTATGTTAAGTGAAGTATTTTAATTTTTAATTCTTGCTTGTACGTTTAATAGGTTGGCTAACCTATTGAAAATATTATTCAATATCAATCAAAATATTGGATTTGTTTGATATTTTTGAAAATAGCTTGGTATTTACGTACTTTTTTACAATGGCTGTATTGCTTCATCAGTGAAAAACTTTTCTAATTTTGGCCAAACAAGCCCAAACTGCACAATTGACTAGAGACTGAAAAAGCCAATAAACTTTTATTTGTGTTTAAATATTGAGAAAAATAATAAGAATAATTTGTGTTTTTAAAATCTTGTTAATTTTTTTTATATATATATATTTAAAATTTAATTCTGTGTTTTATGATTTAAGAAGGAGTACAAAAATCAAAATACTTTTTTAATATTTATGCCTTGTGTTTTTCTTATTAATTGCTAAAATGGGTTTAAAATGTTTTGTTATGAACAAATATGACACTGTAGTTTTACATTAAACAAGTAATATAAAAGAAATTTTTTTAAAGTCAATTCCTACTTAGGTCATCAAAGAAAAAATTTATTTTAGTTACTTTTTATTAAATAATTACAATTAATATAAATATGTATATACATATGTCAGAATCACAATATTAAGTGGCAAAATAGAAATGAAATTTAATTAATGAATTATTATTTGAAAAAACTGTATTAACATAAAGTGTCATCCACTACAAGTTTAAAAAAATGTATTTGAACTTGAGTGGATGAATAAAAAGTATTTTATTAACGATTGAAAATTTGAAAATATAAAACTAAAATTAATTAATTTAATTACAAACATAAGTTGGAAATTGTACATCAAATGTGACAAATGAGGTGCATTCGTACTATAGCTAGTTATATAAATATTCAGATCTTGATGATTTTTAATTCCGTGAAATGAATTATATCATTTGCAGATTAATTTCTGTAGTAAAATAAGTATCTCGATCGCTTGACGATTAAACCTTGGAAGCTCGTATAACAAGAAAGCACCGATTTTTTTATAAATATAAAACTAAAATTAATTTAATTACTGAATTAATATTTGAAAAAACTGTATTAACATGAAGTGTCATCCACTACAAGTTTAAGAAAATGTATTTGAACTTGAGTGAATGAATAATAAAAAGAAAAGTGTCCAATTAAACTGATGGCATTGAGCTCACAGGCTATTCACACTAATTGTATATTATACTCTTATTTCAAAGTATAATGCCCCTTGAAAAATAAAGAGATCGACAATAAATTAAGGGGGGGGGATTAGCCCCCTATTTCCCCCCTTTATACTTAACCATTGAACCCCCAAAACTAATCAGGGAAGCTCCTTATCACTATAAACATGTAACCAAAATTTGAAGCAAAACGGATATTTCTATCAAGAGTTATCGCGTTACGTACATACATACGTACATACAGAAACGGCGGGCACATTAGCTCCCAGGCTTTGTTAGCCTGTGAGCTAAAAAGTATTTTATTAACGATTGAAAATTGGAACAAGATATATAAATATATAGAGTGTGTGGACTAATAGTAGGAATTGAATAAAACATATCAGGTATTTGCAAATTCCGAGTGCATTACTTATTGTAAAAATGAATAAAAATGAAAACTGCTAAAAGCATTTTAGCTATTGTATGATAGTTTTTCAAATTAATAATAGGGGAGAGGGGGTGGGGGCACATGAGAATAATTTTTCCATTTTTTCCATTTTACAATTTACATACAACTTCTAATCCAAACTTCTCTTTTCTGTTTCTTCTTTCTGCTATCTGAATCTAATAATAAAATTGCTAAACACAACTTTTTTTTATTCTTCAACGATAAAAATTTGCTGTTTACCATATTGTCGATACAAAGATTGGAACAAAAGAAAGCAAAAACAATTTGAAGAAAACAAAACGTGTTTTGCAGCAAGTCCGATAGTACGGAGCGATTTATTTACGCCAACAAAAGAGTGATAAATAGTAACAACTGGTACTCGTAGTAACCGGTTTTTCCTCCAACTTTATCAACGACAATTGCAACCCTTCTTTCACTTTGAGCGCGAAAAAGTTGGGGTTAAATTTGGCTGAAAAATTGGTTGCTCGAAAATTTGGCGAATCTGATAGCGGCTTTAGTGTCACAGTAAATTTTTACTAAATATCACTTATAGGACCGGGGGACTGTATAAAAATTTTAATTTCGTAATTTATAAATAAATGTTTTTCTTGACTCAAATCGCTTTAAAAATAATTATTTACTTTATTTAAACCATTTTTGTAATTGGAAGTATGCATCTAGGACCAACGGTTGCGAAAATAAAGGTCGGTCAGGTTATACGTGGACACCATGTATATTATATGTAAAATGCTACACACACATGCATCATTCTATTGAAATAGTTAAAACGAATCGTTTTGATTAACCTGCTTTGTAACATACTGTAATCTTAAAATACTGACTCGATTTAACACAAACATAATAGCTTAAAAATGTAAGTTGGTTGATTACAGACCGGGCTGCTTTTTCAGAAAATGTATCTGGCAACAGTTAAAAAAGAGACTTATCGGGAACTCTGAGTTCGAGGCTGGCTATTGTGTTTATGTTGTGAGCTGGTAATTGTGCTGTACATATCGCGCGCTTGAGATAGTTTATATATAATAAAGTAGTTTAAATATCTTCCGAATTTTCACTTATAATACATGGTGGCAGCGTTTATTAAAAAACAATGTATCAAATTCCTGCGCCTGAACAATTTTCCTTTCGCCCGGATGATTGGCAAAAATGGATAGATCGATTCGAACGTTTTCGATCGGCATCGGGGTTGAAAACGAAACCAAAGGAAGAACAGGTAAACTCTTTAGTTTATTTAATGGGTTCTCAAGCTGAAGAAATCTTGTCATCTTTTAACTTAAGTGCAGACGATATAAAAGATTTTGATGTTGTAAAGAACAAATTTGAAACTCATTTTATTCCTACACGTAATGTTATATACGAAAGATATAAATTCTATACGAGAACACAAGATGAAGGTGAATCGGTAGAACAGTTTATCACATCGTTATACACATTAGTGCAAACTTGTGAATTTCCTACCTCTTTTCAGGAAGAAATGATTAGAGATAGAATTGTTTGCGGTATTCGCGATAAGAAGGTGTCTGAAAATCTACAACTAGATATGAAACTTACACTTGAAAAAGCAATTACAACAGCTCGTCAGGCTGAAACAATAAAAAATCAACAACAAGTTTTGAGTAATGATTCTACATCATATAAGGTAGCTAACAGAGTAGCGATACCACAGAATAAGAAAAACAGACAATATAAAAATGTCGAATCTTATAATTCGGATAAGAAAAAAGAAGTATGTTTTTGGTGTGGAAAACAAAACAAACATACGAAATTAGAATGCCCTGCGCGTAAAGCAATTTGTAACAGATGTAAAAAAGTCGGTCATTATGCTAAAGTTTGTAAATCAAAACTGCATGTTAACGAAGTTGAAAAAACAAAATCTACGAACTCTTCTGATTTTTTGGATTTCGTAATGAATACTTCGGATAAAAATAATCCAATAAAAATATCAGATAACCGTTGGAACGCTAAAGTTTTGATTGAAAAGACTCCTTTAGAATTTAAGATCGACACAGGGGCAGATGTAACGGTCATTCCTAAGAACATTTATGATTCGAAATTGGAACATATAAAGTTAAAGGGATCAAATAAAGTTATTTGCGGTCCAGATGGGAAAAATCTGAAGATAGCTGGGATAATTCACGTTAAATTAAAGAACAAAAGTTTTAGTTATGAAGATGACGTGTATGTAATAAATAATTTACAACATCCGTTGTTAAGTTGTACAGCTAGTGAGAATTTGAATCTCATCCAAAGAATCTTTGAATTGAAATCAAAACTGGATCCTGTGGCAAAATTTCCTAAATTATTTAAAGGAATTGGTAAGGTCGAAAGGCCGTATCAAATAAAATTAAAAGATGATGCTAAGCCTTATGCAATTTCTGTTCCACGGAGAGTTCCATTAGCTTTAAGGGGAAAATTAAAAAAATTATTAGATGAAATGACAAAAAATAAAATTATTGAACCAGTAGACGAAGCCACAGAATGGTGTGCGCCTATGGTTATTGTTCCAAAAAAATCAGGTGATATAAGAATTTGTGTTGATTTATCAGTTCTGAATGAGAACATTGAAAGAGAATATTTCCCCATGGCATCAGTTGACTATACTTTAAATCAATTTAGTAATGCTAAGGTGTTTAGTATTATTGATGCAAATGCAGGCTTTTGGCAAATAAGTTTAGATCCAGCTTCAGCAAAGTTAACTACCTTTATTACACCTTTTGGAAGGTTTAAGTTTAAACATTTACCGTTTGGAATTAAAACGGCACCTGAAGTGTTCCAGAAAAGAATTCGTGAAACTATTCAAGAAGGTCCTGGTATAGGGTCTTATGGATGAATTTGTAATTTTTGGTTCGACTGAGGAAGAGCATAATCAACGACTATACGAAGTTCTTTCAAAACTTCAAGCTGCTGGGTGGACTTTAAATGCTGAAAAATGCCAGTTTGGAAAAGAATCCATACATTTTCTTGGACATATAATTTCTGAAAATGGAATAAAACCTGATACAGAAAAAACAAAGGCTATTTCTATGATTCCAACACCTAGGAATGTGACTGAATTAAAAAGATTTTTAGGAATGGCTGGATTTTTAAATAAATTTGTTCCCAATTTCGCTAATGTTGCGAAGCCTCTTTACGAATTATTAAAGAATAATGTAGAATGGATTTGGGAAAAATCTCAAATGATGGCATTTGAAGATATTAAACAGAAACTTTGTCATACTCCTGAATTAGCATTATATGATCCAAAGAAAGAAACCTTTATATCAGCAGATGCATCATCGTACGGCATCGGTTCAGTTTTATGTCAGAAGGATAATGGTAATCTACGTCCAGTTTTCTATGCATCCCGGACATTATCCGATACAGAGAAGAGGTACGCACAGATAGAAAAAGAAGCATTGGCTATCGTGTGGGCATGTGAAAGGTTTCATGATTTCATTGTCGTACTAGAAGTTCACATCGAAACAGATCATAAACCTCTGGTGCCTATTTTGATGTCTAAACCATTAGATAATTTAACTCCTAGACTACAGCGTATGAAACTACGAATGATGAGATATTCTTATAGCATCAAATATACTCCAGGAAAGAATCTAGTCATTGCAGATACGTTGTCACGAAGTCCTTTACCAGAAAAAGGAAAAGAAGAATTAAGTGAAGAAATCACTGCTTATGTGCAAATGGTTATGGAAAATTTTCCTTCATCAGATGCTAGATTGGCGGAAATATGGTCTTTGCAAAAAGAAGATCCGATTTGCAATCTATTAATTAAATTTTCTGAAGGAGGTTGGCCAGACAAAAATGAAGTACCAGATGAATGTCTAAAATACTGGGAACATCGACATTCAATTTCTGTACAGAATGATTTGCTGATGAAAGACTCTAGAATTATTATACCTTTGAAACTACGAGAAGAAATATTAAATAGAATACATGATGGTCATCTTGGAATAACAAAGTGCAGAGCCAGAGCTCGTGAGTCTGTTTGGTGGCCAGGGTTATCATCAGAAATTGAGAACTTAGTCTCAAAATGTCACAGGTGTATTCAACAACAAAAATATTTTAAAGAGCCTTTACTTCCATCAGAATTCCCAAATAGACCTTGGCAAACAGTCGGAGCGGATCTCCTCAAAGTTAGTGGTAACTGGTATCTTATAATGGCAGATTACTATTCTCGATATATTGAGGTGGCAAAGTTAGAGAATCTGAGTTCAGATGCAGTCATTAATCACATGAAGTCCATTTTTGCACGCCATGGTATTCCAGAAGTAGTTAGGAGTGATAACGGCACTCAATTTTCTCAACGAATAATAGATTCCAAATATAGAAAATTTGCTAAACTTTATAAATTCTCCATCAGGACATCCAGTCCAAAACATGCACAAAGTAATGGTTTTATAGAATCGATGGTGAAGAATTTTAAGTTGCATTACCTGAAATCTGAAACAGATGATCCGTATCTGATGTTACTTGCGTTAAGATCAACTGCACTTGAAAATGGCTTTAGTCCAGCAGAACTACTGATGGGAAGACGCTTAAGAACGCCCATTCCGGCAGTGAACGACAAGTTAAAGCCTAAAGTTTTAGATGAGAAATCTATATATAAAAAAGAACAGGAAAGGATCAAGAAACAAAAATTTTATTTCGATCGGCATCATCGGGCTAGACCTCTACCACAACTAGACGTTGGTCAGCAGGTATGGGTATCCGACATGCGAACATACGGAAAGGTTAAAAGTGCTCATGAAGCCCCAAGATCATACATGGTGGAGACACCCAGAGGTATTCTGAGGAGGAATCGTGTATATCTGCATCCTTCTACGGTTCCGAAATCCTTCAGATGGGAAGATAATGATGCTCCAGTGAAAGAGAACTGTGTTCCTGATGCTGTATACATGAAAGACGGCTCCCAAGATGCAGTGCCTATGAGTGATCCTGTTACTATCACCCACTCTCCTAATGCTGTAGTTCCAAAGACCAAGCAGGCCAGTCCATTTAAGACTCGTAGTGGCAGAACTGTTCGTGCTCCTTCAAGACTTATTGAAGAAGACTTTTAAAGGGGAGATGTGATGTAATGTATCTGGCAACAGTTAAAAAAGAGACTTATCGGGAACTCTGAGTTCGAGGCTGGCTATTGTGTTTATGTTGTGAGCTGGTAATTGTGCTGTACATATCGCGCGCTTGAGATAGTTTATATATAATAAAGTAGTTTAAATATCTTCCTAATTTTCACTTATAATACACTTTCAGTACTAGCTTGGCGAATTGGCGAAAAAGAGAAAGCTCAACCAGCTCTATCGCCAATCGTTGTCCATGTTTCTTGTTTCGATCTAAACTTAAATGTGAAATGGCAGAGGACGAAAGAACTCCTTTGTGTTTGTGTAAAAAAAAATGTTACTAACTAAACTGGGAGGGGGGGGGGGACTTTTTTATGCTTGAATTATATGTATCATTGAATTAAAAGCGTTTAACATTTCTTTATACTATTTCCCTAAATTAACATTTCCTCATACTAGCTTCTCCGCTTGATTGTAACATTTTGAGAAAACACAAAACACTCTCTTTGACTTTCACAGCAGCAAAAGAATGATGAACAGTATTCTTCCTTTCGGTTCGAGGTTATGAAAAACCAGCTGTTCGGGAAAATATTGAAAAATCGCTGCAATTGAAAGCATTATGCTGTTGACGAATTCGCTTATTTTTTATTTTGTTACTGAAACAATAGACATGTACGCAGTAGATCTGAATAATATAAGGAATATTCATTGACTTTCGATTAATTTTGCTTTAATTATCGAATTTACTAGCAATATAACGTTAAAACAAATTAGGTTATAGCCAATGTCTATAAATAATTAGTGAAATTTCAAGTGTTTAAATTGAGATTTGTTTATAAAATATGTAAATTAAACTTTTTTTACGTAAATATGCTTTTATTTCATGATTTTAATGTTAATTTTTAGTATTCACAAAATATTTCATTTAAATTTTACAAATCATGCTTTTATCAAATTTTTCATCAATCGATAATTAAATAATCAAAGAATATGCTTTTGTTTTCATTAATTTGCTTTTTGAGCTCATAAGTGTGACAATAAAATAACATGACTAAGAGAAATAGCGAAAATATCCTTCGTGAATACAAAACGATCATGCCGCCATTTTGCCTACTGTGACATCACTGTTTGCTATAAGTATGACATCACAAACAAGAAAGGTCACATATTCGGTAGATAGCGTTGGATTCAGCACCACGCCAATCGTTGTACTCGCGCCAAGGGGCTGAAAACGTGAGACTTTCTTAAAAAGTGGCCGGGCTTCTAAACGTTGGAAATTTTCAGAATCTATGCAACAGAACGCCACTCATTGAGGTCAAACATAATATTTTTATAATGAATATACGCATATAACAAAAGGAAATTTTTGTATCCATTCATTAACTCTGAAAAACCTTAAGGTCGGTTCCAAATAGATAGCCTGTGAGAGGCTATTCCGTGAATGACCTTAAAATTTTCTATTCACGTGAATCAATTCACATGGCTTATACAATTTTCTGCTCAAAAGAAGGAAAAAATACACAGAAATTTAAAGGATTGGGTGGTGTAATCCATACCCCATTCCCTTTAAAACCAATATTGAAAAGTAGATCCATGGGGGATAGCGTAATTGATTTCATGACTAAACTAAACTGACAGAAATTTCATAGAAAAGCAGGTATTTCACAAAAAATCTCATTAACATCTCGGACTCTTCATAAAAGACGTCTCTTTCCTTTTCTAGCTGACAAAATATTTCTAAAATATATGCTTAATTTATGATTTTATGTGTTAAAGTCGTAGCAAAGCTGACGAGCTGTGATTAAGAGTTTAACGTTTCAAATAAAATTAAGTATCTATTTTAGATATATTTTGGCAACTAAAATAAGAAAAAGTCATCCTTTAAAAGAAATTCACAGAAAAAAAAAAGAAATATTTTGTCGAGAGAAATTCTTTAAGAAGAGTACACAGAAAAATGAAGTTTAAAATATTAATTTACCGATGAGACATTTTAAATATTATCTTATGTCGAATCCAAGCCGCGGAAAGTTTGAAAAAAAAAATGGAAATTTTAATAATTTCACTGAAAAAATGGAAAGTTTCTAAGTCCTTATGTTCACACGCCTGGGAATGGTTTTTTCCCGCGAGCGAGTCCCTTAGACGCGGCGTCTGGCTCACTCAAAAAGAAGTTGACGTGGAGAATTTGGTACGGTTATAGCATATTTTCATAAAATAAGAAACATTGGTCATTTTTTACAGTGTATGGTACCCATAAATCCCTTGGGGAGTGTGGAGGTTAGTGTGGCTTTTAAATTTTCTTTATTTTAACATTTTATCTATTGTTACTTTGTTAATCTATGAAGTTGCCCTTTTTAATCCTGTGGGTGCGCCAATCACCCTTTCCAGTGTCACCAACTACCCATTCTCTCTCCCCCTACGCCAGCCACACCCATAGGGTCTTTGCCAAGTTTTCTACAACAGCAATAGACGCTTTCAGTGTGACGTCAGTCATGACGTTTTGCTTGGATACTGACCCCAAACAAACGGTTGCTATGTGTCATTTCTTATTAAATATAAATCGTAGAAAATATTACCACTGCATATAATGTATTAAAACGCTTTGCCGTGAGATATAATCATAAGATTTAGGTATAATATACAAACATAATAGGGCAGTTGCAATTGACGTCACCTTGGAGGTAAACAGTACAAATAGGCAGTTCTGATTGGTGGAATTACCCTTACCTCCAAGTGAATACAATGGTTGATCAGCTGATTGCAACTGCCCTATAGAAAATACAACATAGCAACTATTTGTTTGGAGTCAGTTTCCAAGCAAAACGTCATCATTGACGTCACGACTGAAAGCGTCTATAGTATTGCAGGCAGTTCAGAGGGGTCCATTTATCTCATCAGCCCCAGCACGCTTCAGAGCTGTTCATAGCATTGTTCTCCTTCTAGTATAATCCAACTTCTTTTATTCGAACCCACGACCATAATACTAACAACCAGGGCTTAATTTGCACCGGAGCCCTCCGGAGCACTTCTTTGTTTTTAGTAAATATTTAAATAATATTGGCCAGAATTCACAGGAGCTCATAAACACTGCGCTCCGGAGCCCAGAGCAATAACGCTTCCCAAAAACGAATCCTAATTTACCCTTTCTTTTCCCTCTTATCTCCAATCTTTTGCCTGCCTTTGTATCAAAATACTTATAAGTGGCGTAATGTGTCGCTCACGTAAGAGATGGAGATGAAACAGGTTCGATTTTTATATCAGTCTTCGGGTTTGGGCAGGCTCGAGCTCCATCTGTCTTAAAATCAAAATTTTATTAATTTCCATTTCAAATCATTTTAATGCTATTTTGATCAGAATAAAGAGTCAACAGAAAGAGTATTTTTCTATTCTGCATAGCTGCGAACTATTCATTTTTTGTGTTGACACTATTTGCGAATCATAATCCTGAGCTTAATCGCAGAATTCTGCGATTAATTAACATTAAGATTAGGCAAAGGTTTCTATTTGGAAGTAATAATAACTAAAAAGTGGAAAAGTTGATAGCTAAGTATATGCAGACAGATGTATTTAAAATTTTTATTTTGCTAAATAAAAAAAAAAAAAAACAATGCTTTAAATTTTGAAAATAATGTGTGAAATGTAAATATGCAGATTGGAGTGACGGCAGGAGGAAGAGGGGGGGGGGGGGGGGGGGGGGGTTATGATACGGGTGTGTTAGTACTGTAGAATATTAGGACTCCGGTATTTTTTTTTCGTAGAAATTAAGCCCTGCAGCAACAATATTTTAAAGAAATAATTTGGGTTACGTTTAAAATATTCTACAAAGCCTTTAAAAATATCAATTTTGTTTAATAATTTTAATTGGCGAAATCCTTTAAAAAAATATTTAATAACTACACAAATCTTCTAACATACTTTTAAAATTTCTGAAAAAATGCTTTGGAAGATGAAATTTTCAGAAATTCATAATTTGAGACCTATAAGATTAAAGTTCCCTCCTGCAGTTTGTGTTCTAATTTTTCTATAAAAAGGAAATTTAGCTAAGCTTTGGCATTCGCCTGCGGTCAGCCATCTTGCTTTTTGAATCAAAACATTTTAACTTTTATTATTAAATATAAATAAATTAGTCTACACAATTAAATAACGTGTTTATAATAAGTAAATATGGATGAAAATTATTTTGTAAATGAGAAACTAAACAAATATGTTTTGCTTTAAAAAAAATGGCGGACCGTAGGCCAATGCCAAAGCTTTACCGGAAATTTTTTTAAAGAATATCTTCTGTTTTAATATGCCGTGCCCTTTGCAGTGGCTAACAGCTAAATGTAATCCGAAAGTGTTATTAAAAATAACAAAACAAAAAACCATACTTGTTTAAGAAATATTTGTATAACTGACACCGGAAAATAAGCTCTATAAAATATTTATGAAATAATTTGCAAAACTCGCCTATTATGTATTTTTTTAATAATTAAACCTTTAAGTAAACCATCTGCTACTGTAGATGGGAATAATCTGTCATAAATAAGATTTACCACGAGCAAGGACAACGCCCATATATACACTGTAAAAAAAAAAAAAAAAAGGGTCGATCTACTAAAAAAAGTTTAGTTTTTCTAAGAGATTTTTTGGAAATTACAAAAAATATTTTAGTATATTTGTATTCCACAGATTTTTTTAGTAACCGGTACTAAAAAATCGGAATCATTGCTAGCTGTTTTCTAGTAATTCTTACAGACTATCTTGTAACTGAGTAAGAGTACAAAAAAATTTTTAGTCTTTTTGTACCGATTTTTAGTACCGGTTACTAAAAAAATCTGTGGAATACAAATATACTAAACAATTTTTAGTAACCTGAGAATTTTTTTTTATAGTGTAGGGGCGTTGGCAAGGAAGACCGAGCTAAAGAATATTAACTCCGTATAGATGATCAGCTCCCGTAGGCGTAATGTAAACGGGTCGAATCAATTCGGTGCCTCTGTTTGTAATGTGCGACAGACAACTTTACAATGGAGTAATGCAAACCAACCGGCAATTTTTACTTTTATTTTCTCTCCGGCATTTTGCTTTTCGTCAGTTTTTATTCTGTTATTCTAAATTACAGACATAATTACTTCATTTAAGTAGAAACTCTTTCAAAACATCAGATAATATTTACAATTTAAATATCAATGCTTAAATCGCTAAAATAATACTAAAAAAAACCACAGTTTTTTTTTAAAATCAGTAAATAATATGTATCACAAAACAATGTTAATGTGTGAAAGCTTATTGTTTTTTCGAAATGAGGGAAATTATATTTTGTTTTTTAAAACAAGGCTTTTGTAAATCTACATTTGATTATTAATAGATATTCTGAATATACTAATTTCACACATATTTAAAAGGAAATGCAACAAAAAATAATTTATATAAGTGATGTTTTGAAATGATCTCTGACATTATTAAAACTTTTCTACGACTTTTTAAAAAGATATATTTGTAAAATTCCACTATTATTAAATGTTTAGTCTTTTGTGTCAATTGCAATAATATTTAGTATTCTTTTTTTAAATGTCATATTCTTAAGTTGTATTAAACTGATTACTTACAACTCAATTGAAAAAATAATTACAACGCTGCGAATTTTTTCTTTCTTTTTTATTGCAAGTGGAAATATAATCTTTCAGAGTGTTAATATTTTTAGAAGATCCATTTCAAACATTTTAGCAATACTTTTTTCGGTATGTATAAGAATGATTTATGAAAAGTAAAGTATATTTCCCTTTTGTATTTCTGAAATTAATAACTTCACCTTTGTTGTTAATCTCATCATTCCATTTTTGAACCTTACTTTTAATTTTGTTTCTCTAATTTTAATTAAATGACAAATGTAGGTTTTTTTTTTTTTTTTTTTTAATCAGCCAATAATATGTAACACAACACAATATTAATGTGTGAAAGCTTATTGTTTTATCGAAATGAGGGGAATTATACTTTGTCCTGTATGTATAAGAATGATTTATGAAAAGTAAATCATATTTCCCTTTTGTATTTCTGAAATGAATAACTTCACCTTTGTTATTAATCTCATCATTCCATTTTTGCACCATACCTTTAAATTTGTTTCTCTAATTTTAATTAAATGACAAATGTAGGTTTTTTTTTAAATCAGCCAATAATATGTATCACAAAACAATATTAATGTGTAAAAGCTTATTGTTTTATCGAAATGAGGGGAATTATACTTTGTTCTGTATGTATAAGAATGATTTATGAAAAATAAATCATATTTCCCTTTTGTATTTCTGAAATGAATAATTTCACCTTTGTTATTAATCTCATCATTCCATTTTTGCACCATACCTTTAAATTTGTTTCTCTAATTTTAATTAAATGACAAATGTAGGTTTTTTTTTTTTAAATCAGCCAATAATATGTATCACAAAACAATATTAATGTGTAAAAGCTTATTGTTTTATCGAAATGAGGGGAATTATACTTTGTTCTGTATGTATAAGAATGATTTATGAAAAGTAAATCATATTTCCCTTTTGTATTTCTGAAATGAATAATTTCACCTTTGTTATTAATCTCATCATTCCATTTTTGCACCATACCTTTAAATTTGTTTCTCTAATTTTAATTAAATGACAAATGTAGGTTTTTTTTTTTTTTAAATCAGCCAATAATATGTATCACAAAACAATATTAATGTGTAAAAGCTTATTGTTTTATCGAAATGAGGGGAATTATACTTTGTTCTGTATGTATAAGAATGATTTATGAAAAGTAAATCATATTTCCCTTTTGTATTTCTGAAATGAATAATTTCACCTTTGTTATTAATCTCATCATTCTATTTTTGCCCCATACCTTTAAATTTGTTTCTCTAATTTTAATTAAATGACAAATGTAGGTTTTTTTTTTTTTAAATCAGCCAATAATATGTATCACAAAACAATATTAATGTGTGAAAGCTTATTGTTTTATCGAAATGAGGGGAATTATACTTTGTTCTGTATGTATAAGAATGATTTATGAAAAGTAAATCATATTTCCCGTTTGTATTTCTGAAATGAATAACTTCACCTTTGTTATTAATCTCATCATTCCATTTTTGCACCATACCTTTAAATTTGTTTCTCTAATTTTAATTAAATGACAAATGTAGGTTTTGTTTTTTTTAAATCAGCCAATAATATGTATCACAAAACAATATTAATGTGTGAAAGCTCATTGTTTTATCGAAATGAGGGGAATTATACTTTGTTCTGAATATATAAGAATGATTTATGAAAAGTAAATCATATTTCCCTTTTGTATTTCTGAAATGAATAACTTCACCTTTGTTGTTAATCTCATCATTCCATTTTTGCACCTTACTTTTAAATTTGTTTCTCTAATTTTAATTAAATGACAAATGTAGGTTTTATTTTTTTTTTTTTTTTTATTTATTTTTTTTTTTTTTTTAAATCAGCGAATAATATGTATCACAACACAATATTAATGTGTGAAAGCTTATTGTTTTATCGAAATGAGGGGAATTATACTTTGTCCTGTATG
This sequence comes from Maratus michaelseni, assembly GCA_963931845.1. Taxonomy (NCBI): domain Eukaryota; kingdom Metazoa; phylum Arthropoda; class Arachnida; order Araneae; family Salticidae; genus Maratus; species Maratus michaelseni. Next base: position 201,060,927 of record OZ007600.1, read on the forward strand.
TATAAGAATGATTTATGAAAAGTAAATCATATTTCCCTTTTGTATTTCTGAAATGAATAACTTCACCTTTGTTATTAATCTCATCATTCCATTTTTGCACCATACCTTTAAATTTGTTTCTCTAATTTTAATTAAATGACAAATGTAGGTTTTTTTTTTAAAATCAGCCAATAATATGTATCACAAAACAATATTAATGTGTAAAAGCTTATTGTTTTAGCGAAATGAGGGGAATTATACTTTGTTCTGTATGTATAAGAATGATTTATGAAAAGTAAATCATATTTCCCTTTTGTATTTCTGAAATGAATAATTTCACCTTTGTTATTAATCTCATCATTCCATTTTTGCACCATACCTTTAAATTTGTTTCTCTAATTTTAATTAAATGACAAATGTAGGTTTTTTTTTTTTAAATCAGCCAATAATATGTATCACAACACAATATTAATGTGTGAAAGCTTATTGTTTTATCGAAATGAGGGAAATTATACTTTGTCCTGTATGTATAAGAATGATTTATGAAAGTAAATCATATTTCAATTTTGTATTTCTGAAATGAATAACTTCACCTTTGTTATTAATCTCATCATTCCGTTTTTGCACCATACCTTTAAATTTGTTTCTCTAATTTTAATTAAATGACAAATGTAGGTTTTTTTTTTTTTTAAAACAGCCAATAATATGTATCACAAAACAATATTAATGTGTGAAAGCTTATTGTTTTATCGAAATGAGGGGAATTATACTTTGTTCTGTATGTATAAGAATGATTTATGAAAAGTAAATCATATTTCCCTTTTGTATTTCTGAAATGAATAACTTCACCTTTGTTATTAATCTCATCATTCCATTTTTGCACCATACCTTTAAATTTGTTTCTCTAATTTTAATTAAATGACAAATGTAGTTTTTTTTTTTTTTAAATCAGCCAATAATATGTATCACAAAACAATATTAATGTGTGAAAGCTCATTGTTTTATCGAAATGAGGGGAATTATACTTTGTTCTGAATATATAAGAATGATTTATGAAAAGTAAATCATATTTCCCTTTTGTATTTCTGAAATGAATAACTTCACCTTTGTTATTAATCTCATCATTCCATTTTTGCACCATACCTTTAAATTTGTTTCTCTAATTTTAATTAAATGACAAATGCAGGTTTTTTTTTTTTAAATCAGCCAATAATATGTATCACAAAACAATATTAATGTGTGAAAGCTTATTGTTTTATCAAAATGAGGGTAATTATACTTTGTCCTGTATGTATAAGAATGATTTATGAAAAGTAAAGTATATTTCCCTTTTGTATTTCTGAAATTAATAACTTCACCTTTGTTGTTAATCTCATCATTCCATTTTTGCACCTTTCTTTTAAATTTGTTTCTCTAATTTTAATTAAATGACAAATGTAGGTTTTTTTTTTTTTTTTTTTTTTTTTTAACAGCCAATAATATGTATCACAAAACAATATTAATGTGTGAAAGCTTATTGTTTTATCGAAATGAGGGGAATTATACTTTGTTCTGTATGTATAAGAATGATTTATGAAAAGTAAATCATATTTCCCTTTTGTATTTCTGAAATGAATAACTTCACCTTTGTTATTAATCTCATCATTCCATTTTTGCACCATACCTTTAAATTTGTTTCTCTAATTTTAATTAAATGACAAATGTAGGATTTTTTTTTTAAATCAGCCAATAATATGTATCACAAAACAATATTAATGTGTGAAAGCTTATTGTTTTATCAAAATGAGGGGAATTATACTTTGTTTTTTAAAACAAGGTTTTTGTAATCCTACATTTGATTATTGGTAGATATTCTGAACATACTAATTTCACATATACTTAAAAGGAAATACAACAAAAAATATTTGTATATATACACACACACACACACACACTTTATTTACACTGAAAAAATAATTACACCACTGCGAATTTTTTCTTCTTTTTTTATTGCATGTGGAAATATAAACTTTTACAATGTTTATATTTTTAGAAGATCCATTTCAAATATTTTAACAATATTTTTTCCTGTATGTATAAGAATAATTTATGAAAGGTAAAGCATATTTCACTTTTGTATTTCTGAAATGAATAACCACTTTTGTTACTAATCCCATCATTCCATTTTTGCACCATACCTTTAAATTTGTTTTTCTAATTTTAATTAAATGTAATTCAAAGATGACTCTGTAAAAGATAGAAAAATAATTTTTCACTTGTTTACTTTTCTCCCACCCTTCCGTGATTTTTTTTAAAAACCAGAATTTAAACTTTAAAGATTAAAAAAGAATTTAGCATTTGTTTTAAATAAAAAAAATTAAGCAAAGAATATTCTTGTGATCAAACCAGTTAAATTTTACCACCGTCCTTAGTTTCTTTTCCTCGCCTAATTTTAATTAAACATAATTCAAAGATGACTGTAAAACATTTAAAATAACTGTAGCACTTATTCAAAATATACGGAAAGCGCGGGAAACAGCGAAATATTTTGTTTGCTTGGAACGAAAGGGGAGAGGAATGAATGGGACAGAATGACACATGCGCTTTGTTGGTGGCTCTCAGCCTGCAATAAAGTGGGTTTTTTCACTTGCAAAACGAGGCACCGTATTTTTACCCAAAGGCTGAAGTCGGACTTCTTTGTATTCATATTCTGTGACCTAGCTATGTTCGGTCCAAATTAGCTTTGAGTTCAACGTTCAACTCGATATATTTTTCTTTCTGTATTATTACTATAATGCCTTTTATTTTATAAAATTAGCTTGACCCATAATTTCCCATAATCAACATTACCTACTAATAAAATTTTCTAAAACATGTGACCAAGCCCAATTGTCTTCTCGTGCCCGAAAACCGTAGGATATAAAATTTGATCAAAATAGTCTGAGCCGTTTTATAGATAAAATTAGTTTGACCCACACTGACCCCAAAATGACCCTCTAATCGGATTTTCTCGAGTATGTGACCTAGCCCAATGATTTTCTCGTGCCCTAAGACCGTAGGATACAAAACTTAGTTTAAATCATCTGTGCCGTTTTTAAGATAAATTTAGTTTGATCCATAATGACCCATGACCAAAATAACTCACTAATCGAATTTTCTCGAACATGTGACCTAGCCCAACAGTCTTCTCGTGCCCGAAAATCATAGGGTGCAAAATGTAGTTTAAATAGTCTGAGCCGTTTTTTAGATAAAATTAGCTTGACTCACAGTGACCCAAAAATGACGAACTAATCGAATTACTCGGACATGTGACCTAGCTCAATGATTTTCTCGTGCCCGAAACTCGTAGGATGCAAAATTTAATCAAAATCGTTCGATCCGTTTTTTAGATAAAATTAAATTGACCCGCGTTGACCCAAAAATGACACACTAATCGAAATTTCTCGAACATGTGACCCAGCCCAATAGTCTTCTCGTGCGCGAAAATGGTAGGATACAGAACTTAGTGAAAATTGTTTGAACCGTTTTGTAGATGCAATTAGCTTGACCCTGACACATGGTGACCTAAAATGACCCACTGATAGAATTTTCTTGAACATGTGATCTAGCCCAATGGTTTTCTGGTGCCCCAAAACAGTAGGGTACAAATATTTCGTCAAAATCATTAGTGCCGTTTTTAAAATAAAATTTGCATATGTATAACCACACACACACACACACACAAGATTTGCTCGTACTATTAGAATATATGATATGATAACAACTACACGTGTACGTGTTAAGTAACTTTTTCATTCGTCTTTTGCAAGAAATTTCAATTTAAACAAGTAGGAAATTGTGCGTTAAACGTGACAAATGCGCATTCGTACTATAACTAGTTTTACAATTGTACAAAAATCATCGTTATTATTTCAGTGAAATGAATTATATCGTCTGTTATGAGCGGAATGAGCATGCGTTTTCTCTTATTACATATGCCACGTTTACAGATACGATTTTTTTTTCCAACGCCAAACAGCGCTGCAAAATTCACCATAGAGATCTTGCTTTGCGAATGATTACCTCCATGGTTTAATATTTTTATAACTCACGGTGAACGAATCTCTTGTGTTTATTTACTTTAATGGATTGAACTATTGGCTGTCAACCTAGTTTCAACTGAAGTTATCTCAGAATCTATACATATTTGACTGTAACTCATCTGTCAAACAAACAATTTTCTTCTTACAATCTTTCTAAAAATGTAACTTTTATGCAATTTTATTCTAAACAATATTTTTGAATAAAAATGGCCTCTTGGCATATGAAAAAAGAAATGGTCAGCTCGTATTTGTTTTCCTCCTGAGACTTGCGTTTTTATTATATAGATTAGTGAAGATAGGGGATGAATGGGACATTGTCACAAAAATATTTATTTTAAATATTTTATTTAAGTTATTACTAATATTATATATCGCATTTCATACATTAGGTGTTTGTCTACATCTTATGCATAATATTTATTCAAGATTATTATTATACAGAAGAAATATATTATGAAATTAAAAAAATTTTCCTCTCTGTCCCAATCATCCCCACAGCAGGGATGGATGGGACACAAATATTTTCCTCTCTGTATTCGATGATACCAAATTAAAATTTATAATTATAAACTTATATGTAATTATATTTGTAATATATGATCTTATATGGCTCTCAGTGTTAGATAATCTAAGAAGTGAAAACACAGTTAATTATGCATTAAAAAAAACTATAATTTATATTATATATTTTAACTGAAATTTTAATGAATTAAAAAGTTAAAGTTGCACGGATGTGCAAATATTCAGTAACACAATAAATGTGGTCTGTCTAAAACTATTATAATGAGTTTTTAATTTGCGTTAAAATCATTTTGATTGGTAGCTATAAACGCAAAACTCAATCTTTAAATCGTAGAAATTTTTTATTTCAGTTGTAAAATTACAATAAATTGTTACACTTAGAAGATTATTGGGTTCTATTGTCTTTTCAATTAACTCGCAGTCAGTCTCACTTCTGAATGAAAGTATTAATTCTTGAGAAACTGTTCAAGGTGACGAGAGTTTCGGTAATCACAGATTTCTTACTCGGCTAGTGATTTGAAATGAGTTCAACCTAATGAGTGGTGACAGGGTGTTACTCTAATTGCTAGCTCTCAGACGGTGAGTTACAACTTCCACAAAATAGAGACGTGATGTCTCTGATCTTTTCTTCCTTTTGCTGGTGTTCAGCAATTTCACCTCCGGACGTGGTGTCCGGCCGATAAAAACCTATTTCTTTCCCGGGAGATGATTCTCCACTCTGCAGGTCTCAAAATCCGACCTCCTTCGTTCATCCCCGACTTCTAACCCCTCGCCCCAAAAAACTCTTTTTCGCTGCTCGCCGAAGGGAAAAGGGGGGGGGGGGGTTTGGGTGTTCTCAAAGCCCCATAACTCCGTTCCTCTTCTCTCAATGGGAAACAAGCATTTTCACTTGGCGCCTCGTTGCCACTTTATGTCTTGTCCTAAAACAGGGGAAGACCTCGTTTCTTTGTTTCTCGAGAAAAATCATATCTATCACCTTTCCGCCGTACCAAATTCTCCCCGTCAACTTCTTTTTGAGTGAGCCAGACGCCGCGTCTAAGGGACTCGCTCGCGGGAAAAAAACCTTTCCCAGGCGTGTGAACATAAGGACTTAGAAAGTTTCATTCGATACATCCACATAATTGAATGAAATTTTTACAGCACTCCCTCACACAGATGGGATTTTGCACATGGTTGAAAAATCTTAATTGCGATCCAGCCTGACTCTTACTTCATTCAAATCAGAGGTCTTAACCCTGGTCGCACATTTATACAAAAATATATTTTCTAAAACAAATTCAGATTTAAAACTAAATTATACTCAAATTACAATGATAAGAATTTTAAAATATATATACACTTCTTTCTCCTTAACTTCCTTAGTCAATTCTACTTAAACAATCAACATGAGGTATTTGTTTCCCTGGTTTATATTTGATTGAATAATGATAGCTTCGCATAATCAAATTCCAACGTAACAACTGGGGATTATACATATCATTAATTTTCAGCCAACTTAAAGGATCGTGGTCAGCCAAATGATGCCTTAATTTCTTTAAAATACAAATTATCGCGGCACATTCCTTTTCGCTCGTAGCAAAATTTAACTCAGGTAAGGTAAATTTTCTGCTCGAAAATTTTACCTGGTGCCCTTCACTATTTACTTTCCCTTTTCGGACGGGCCTCGAGTGATTTATGCAACAGAAGGGGTCCCATCCCGCAGTCTCTATCAAAAACAACGGAGAATAAGAATCGAACGCGCCTTCAACTACTTCGCCTAAATCTGACCCTCCTTTTATCCCGCCTCTAAGAATTTCGGTTTGCCTCGGCGAAGTCCTATAGAAGAGAATTTTCAGTAGTATCTCGCTTGCTAACTCTATATCATGGGCGATTAAATCCAACCCGTGATCGGTCACTAACTCTTCCGAATATTCGTTTCCTTTCCATTTTTCAAATACTATTCTGAGAGCTGTTACTAAATATTTATTTCTGCTTTCAAAAAAGGGTACGGTTCTCTCCGTGTCCGTGTACCAACGCGTCATAATACTCGCAACATATCCACTGGACAAAAGAATTTCTTTCCCTCTAACATTTCCCTTTCTTAAACCTAAGCTGGGGTCGCTAGATTCAATATACGCTTCACTCCCGTCCATGGCATTCGGCCAAAAATGCTTCTTATACATTTCGTCTATAGACCTATTCAAGCCTAAGTATCCACCTGAATTGTCCTGACCCAACGATAAAATCCCCCTCCTCGAACTTAACGGAACAACAAATTTATCTCTTCCTAAACCAACATTATCCGTTATTGTTTTGGCTACTGACTCTTTTTCCATGTCAAAATGAGAAGCCTTATTCGCAACTCTTTCGCTAATAGGGTCCACCGTTATTTCCGCCTTTTCCGCTGTTTGCAAGTCTAGCTTATTAATCTGAGCTAAATTCACCCCTGAATTTTCCTGGTCAATTTGGGATAGAAAAATTCCTTCATTCCCACCCTCTGATTTCTCTCTCCTGTCTTCCCTAAGTTGGTGTAGTAAAAATAGTTTATTTACTGTGGGACCTTTTAACGTGCAGTTAATGGCCACTCTAAGTTTATGTATATTTAAGTAGGGGTAATCTTTCAATATAAAAATATATATATTTCCTGTCTTTATATAGTAAACAGTTGAAAATCATATAAATAGGTAAAGTCTTCTTACCTTCTGTTTTCGGGATTCAGGAATTGTGTATCCAATTTTATCGTGTCATTTATTTATGACTCTGGTTCCGTGTTTTCACATTTCACGTTCTCTCTTCCACTTATCACTACTTGACCGTGAAGGAAGAAAATTATTATTAAAAGAAAATTGAGTATTATGAAATTGAATGGATTCATTGGTTTAGAAGGTTAAGAATATTTAATAGTATATTTTACATTTTTTTACATGTTTAAAGATATAAAAGTTTTATACGCTTTAGGAGCGATTAAAAGTTACGTCTTTCAGTCCGGAAAAATCATGTTACACTGACGTTGAAACAGTCTATAAAGAACATAGTTGCTATGGCTGCATGAGGCCCATTTTTGGGGTATTCACAGTTTTAAGTGTTTACAGAAGTTCTCGCACATGGCTTTGACGTCACGAGCAATCTGGTTTCTCAAGTGCAGAAAGTTTCGGTTTGATTATAGCTTCCTGAGTGATAAACTGGGATTACGTGTTTCGGAGAAAGAGGGTTTTCAATACACCCCCCTTAATCCCAGGTTGAAGGAAGTTCTTGCAGTTTCAGTCTTTCAAGGTTTCTCAGATGTTCAGGTTTGGGAGTGGGCTTGGTCAACAGATCTGCGATCATGGATTTGCTAGGACAGTACTTCAGTGCGATTATCTTTGCTTCTGTTAGGTGTTTGATGACGTGGTACTTCACCTCGATGTGTTTTGTCCTGTTGGAAAGTTTCTCGGATTCCGTCATCTTTATCGCTGAGAGATTGTCCTCGTATAGTGTAATTGGACAATTTTGCGGTAAATCTAGATCGTCTAGAAGTTTTATGAGCCAAACGATTTCATTGGCTGCGCTTGCTGCTGCTACGTATTCCGCTTCGGCGGATGATTGAGCGATGAAAGACTGTCGTTTGGATATCCAGTAGATTGGATTCTTGCCTATCATAAAAACATTTCCTGTAGTAGATTTTCGCGTTTCGGGATCTTGTGCCCAATTTGCATCTGAATATGCTTCTAAGATTGGTGCATGTTCGGTGTTTATAATTAAGTTTAAGTTCTTGGTGGTATTTAGGTATCTCATTATACGCTTCAAAGCTTTCCAGTCTATTTCGGTTGGTTTTTCATTTTTCCTGCTTAGAATGTTTACAGCCGTTAGTATATCAGGTCTAGTTACTGTCGCTAAGTATAATAATGCACCTATTCCTTGTCTGTACTTGTGATTATTTGGAAGTAGGTTTTCGTTATTGTTTATTTTTAGATAACCTGTGTCCATGGGTGTGCTGTATGGTTTACTTTCTTCAAGATTAAATTTATTTATTATTTCACTAATTTTCGTTGTTTGGTTTAGAGCGTAGCCGTTGTCTAATTTCTTTATGCTTATTCCTAGGTAATTCGTTACTTCTCCTAGGTCACTGAGTTTGAATTTAAGTTTAAGTTTCTCTACAAATTTTTCAATGTTTTCTTTGTTTCCTGCTACGAGCAGATCGTCCACGTATACAATTATGTAGACTGTGTCTTCCTTGTTTTTCTCTTTGCGCGTAAATAAACAAGTGTCTGTAGTGCTTTGCACAAATTTCATTTCCTTTAATGTTTCACTGATTTTCGTGTTCCAGGCTCTCGCGGCCTGTTTAAGTCCGTAAATAGCCTTCGTTAATTTGCATACTTTATTTATTTGGTCTGGTTTCTCATGACCTTCGGGTTGTGTCATGTATATGTCTTCGTCTAGCTCTCCGTGTAGAAAAGCTGTTTTGATGTCTAGGTGGTGCACGTTAAATCCGTGGTACGCAGCTGCTGCTAGAAATGTGCGGATTGTTGTGTGAGACACCACTGGGGCAAAAGTCTCGTCATAATTTTCACCATATTTTTGAAGAAAGCCTTTTGCAACTAGGCGGGCCTTGTATCTCTTCACGTTTCCCATATCGTCATATTTGACTTTAAAAGTCCATTTACTTCCTATGATTTTCTTTCCCTGTGGAGGTTCGACTAGTTCCCAGGTTTTATTCACCTTTAACGAATTTATTTCCTCTTGCGCGGCGTTTATCCAATTTTGTCTTTCAATGGGATTTTTAGTGTTTATCATTTCTAACCAGTCTTTGGGTTCGTTAATTATGTTTGTTTTCACTGTATATGCGAAGCGATCGGGTGGTACTCCCCGATTTGTCCTCTCTGATCTTCGCGGTTCACTTGTGGATTGTTTGGGCGCGGGTGGTTTGCATTCTTCAGGTGTAAAGTCTATCAATATTTCCTTTGATTTATTTTCAACTAATTGTTCATTTTCTAAGGGTTTTGATTTTTCCTCTTCCGGGTTGCTATTGTTTTGAGTGTAAGGACATTTATTTTCAAGGAATTTGACGGATCTTGAAAGTATGACTCTTCCGTCGTTTGTGTATATTCTGAATCCTTTACTTCTGTTATCGTAACCGACAAATTTTCCCTGTTGTGCGGTTTCGTCTAATTTTCCGCGTTTTGATTTATTTATGTGTGCATAGGCTAAGCATCCGAATACTTTTAAGTAATGGATATTGGGCTTCCTATTTGTCCACATTTCGTATGGGGTTTTATAGTTTGATCTTGTCGGTAAGCGGTTTTGAATATGGTTGGCAGTGCATATTGCTTCTCCCCATAGTTTTTGCGGTAATTGCGCCTCTATTAACATGCAGCGGGTCATTTCTAGTAAATATCTATTCTTTCTCTCCGCAATTCCATTCTGGCTGGGTGATTGTGGTACTGTGAGTTGGTGCTCTATGCCTTTTTCGCTTAGGTATTCTTCCATTTCGGTACTAGTGTATTCACCACCGTTGTCTGATCTTATACTGTTTGGGTATCTCCCGAATTTATTGTGTACTAGAGATATGTAGTCTTTGAATTTATCGAATACTTCGCTTTTTCTGGACATTAAATAGATTACACAAAATCTTGTTTTGTCGTCGATGAAAGTTACGAAGTATGTTTTCCCACCGATTGTAGGGGTCTGCAACGGACCACAGACGTCGCTGTGTATCAACTCGATTTTTCGTGTGGCTCTGTATGACGCGTGTTTGGGGTACGGTGCTTCTGTTGTTTTCGCTCTTATGCATACCTCACATTTGTTTTCGTGTCTGCAGTTATTTATCGTTATTCCTGTAACTAGTTGATTTGTTTGCATTTCTTTAATTGTTTGATAACTACGGTGTCCCATTCTGCGGTGCCATAATTCCACACAATTGGGATTTTGACAGCTGTATGTCATGTTTACATAATTTTGTTCTCTAGTATCGTTAGTTAAATTTATTTCATATAGATTATTTTTCAACTTTCCTTCTAATATTGTTTTACCGTCATTTATTATGCTGCACTTTTCTTTTTCAAAGGTTACTTCACAACCGTTTTGGGTCGCCTTGCTTACGGAAAGTAGGTTTGTTTCTATTTTAGGTATGTATAGGACGTTTTTGAGTGTAATTTCTTGTCTTTTGTTTTCCGTTTGAATTTTTATTTCTCCGGAACCATATGATGTTAATTTGTTACCGTTTGCGACTGTTATTTCTGTTTCGGCGTCTTCGTTGAAGTTTGAAAGTAATGTTTTGTCGTTGGTAATATGATTTGAGCTGCCGCTATCTATTATCCATGTACTTGTTTGAGCTTTGTCCGCTAAAAATGCTACGTTATTTATTTTATCATTCTTTGTTTCGTGTTCCTCATTTTTAGGATTCGGGTTTGTCTTTTCGAAGCATAGTGATGATGAGTATTGCTTTTGTTTGTAATGTCTGTTTGGTTGCGGATGGTGGTTAGATGTTTGTTGAGTGTAGCTGTTTTGGTTCTGTCGTTTTACGAACCAGCATTGGGCAGTATTGTGATTTCTCATTTTGCAATGTGTGCAGTATCTATTCTCTCTTTTGTTGTTATTTACGTATGCAGAATTCTTTAGTATTTTATACGCTTTTGATGTATTTTGCGGAATATCTGTGTTTTCTGCTCTTCTCATGTATTCGTCGATTAACTTCGTTCTTAGGAAATTAGGTGTCAGATCGGTCTCGGGGCGCGATTCAAGTGCGGTGATCAAGACGTCATAAGACCTTGGTAAAGAGCATAGCATTATAGCTGAAATATGTGAATCGCTTATGCGTTCACCAATCGCGGCTAATTTATCTATAAGCTCTAGTATATTTGTTATGTGCGTTTGCATATTTCCGTTCTCACTTAATTTGGTGTTGTATAATTTCCTAAGGAGAAAGAGCTTGCTTGATAGGGATTCGCGTTCGTGGATTTCTTTCAGTTTGTCCCATGTTTGGCGAGCAGTTTCGAGATTCTTTATGTGTATTATTTAAGCGTCTTCGATGCTCAAATTTATCAGAGCACGCGCTTTCTTATCTTTTTTGTTCCAAGCGGAAAATGCCGCATCCGTGCTAGCTGGAGCTTGCTCCGTTATAGTTTCGATTAAATCATCTTTCGTTAATATCATCTCGATCTTGAATCGCCAGTTAGCGTAGTTTGTGGCGTTTAATTTGTCTATCATTTGAGTATCTCTAAATGACGCCATCATTAAGTTTTCTTTTCTTCTTTTACTTTTTCTTTTTATATTTTTATACCCTACTTTTTGTTTTTATTTTATTTTATATATAGCGCAGATTCAGACATTTAGTCTCGAATTCTTTTTCAGGCTCGAAATCTTTTTATTGTAGTAAAAATAGTTTATTTACTGTGGGACCTTTTAACGTGCAGTTAATGGCCACTCTAAGTTTATGTATATTTAAGTAGGGGTAATCTTTCAATATAAAAATATATATATTTCCTGTCTTTATATAGTAAACAGTTGAAAATCATATAAATAGGTAAAGTCTTCTTACCTTCTGTTTTCGGGATTCAGGAATTGTGTATCCAATTTTATCGTGTCATTTATTTATGACTCTGGTTCCGTGTTTTCACATTTCACGTTCTCTCTTCCACTTATCACTACTTGACCGTGAAGGAAGAAAATTATTATTAAAAGAAAATTGAGTATTATGAAATTGAATGGATTCATTGGTTTAGAAGGTTAAGAATATTTAATAGTATATTTTACATTTTTTTACATGTTTAAAGATATAAAAGTTTTATACGCTTTAGGAGCGATTAAAAGTTACGTCTTTCAGTCCGGAAAAATCATGTTACACTGACGTTGAAACAGTCTATAAAGAACATAGTTGCTATGGCTGCATGAGGCCCATTTTTGGGGTATTCACAGTTTTAAGTGTTTACAGAAGTTCTCGCACATGGCTTTGACGTCACGAGCAATCTGGTTTCTCAAGTGCAGAAAGTTTCGGTTTGATTATAGCTTCCTGAGTGATAAGCTGGGATTACGTGTTTCGGAGAAAGAGGGTTTTCAATACACCCCCCTTAATCCCAGGTTGAAGGAAGTTCTTGCAGTTTCAGTCTTTCAAGGTTTCTCAGATGTTCAGGTTTGGGAGTGGGCTTGGTCAACAGATCTGCGATCATGGATTTGCTAGGACAGTACTTCAGTGCGATTATCTTTGCTTCTGTTAGGTGTTTGATGACGTGGTACTTCACCTCGATGTGTTTTGTCCTGTTGGAAAGTTTCTCGGATTCCGTCATCTTTATCGCTGAGAGATTGTCCTCGTATAGTGTAATTGGACAATTTTGCGGTAAATCTAGATCGTCTAGAAGTTTTATGAGCCAAACGATTTCATTGGCTGCGCTTGCTGCTGCTACGTATTCCGCTTCGGCGGATGATTGAGCGATGAAAGACTGTCGTTTGGATATCCAGTAGATTGGATTCTTGCCTATCATAAAAACATTTCCTGTAGTAGATTTTCGCGTTTCGGGATCTTGTGCCCAATTTGCATCTGAATATGCTTCTAAGATTGGTGCATGTTCGGTGTTTATAATTAAGTTTAAGTTCTTGGTGGTATTTAGGTATCTCATTATACGCTTCAAAGCTTTCCAGTCTATTTCGGTTGGTTTTTCATTTTTCCTGCTTAGAATGTTTACAGCCGTTAGTATATCAGGTCTAGTTACTGTCGCTAAGTATAATAATGCACCTATTCCTTGTCTGTACTTGTGATTATTTGGAAGTAGGTTTTCGTTATTGTTTATTTTTAGATAACCTGTGTCCATGGGTGTGCTGTATGGTTTACTTTCTTCAAGATTAAATTTATTTATTATTTCACTAATTTTCGTTGTTTGGTTTAGAGCGTAGCCGTTGTCTAATTTCTTTATGCTTATTCCTAGGTAATTCGTTACTTCTCCTAGGTCACTGAGTTTGAATTTAAGTTTAAGTTTCTCTACAAATTTTTCAATGTTTTCTTTGTTTCCTGCTACGAGCAGATCGTCCACGTATACAATTATGTAGACTGTGTCTTCCTTGTTTTTCTCTTTGCGCGTAAATAAACAAGTGTCTGTAGTGCTTTGCACAAATTTCATTTCCTTTAATGTTTCACTGATTTTCGTGTTCCAGGCTCTCGCGGCCTGTTTAAGTCCGTAAATAGCCTTCGTTAATTTGCATACTTTATTTATTTGGTCTGGTTTCTCATGACCTTCGGGTTGTGTCATGTATATGTCTTCGTCTAGCTCTCCGTGTAGAAAAGCTGTTTTGATGTCTAGGTGGTGCACGTTAAATCCGTGGTACGCAGCTGCTGCTAGAAATGTGCGGATTGTTGTGTGAGACACCACTGGGGCAAAAGTCTCGTCATAATTTTCACCATATTTTTGAAGAAAGCCTTTTGCAACTAGGCGGGCCTTGTATCTCTTCACGTTTCCCATATCGTCATATTTGACTTTAAAAGTCCATTTACTTCCTATGATTTTCTTTCCCTGTGGAGGTTCGACTAGTTCCCAGGTTTTATTCACCTTTAACGAATTTATTTCCTCTTGCGCGGCGTTTATCCAATTTTGTCTTTCAATGGGATTTTTAGTGTTTATCATTTCTAACCAGTCTTTGGGTTCGTTAATTATGTTTGTTTTCACTGTATATGCGAAGCGATCGGGTGGTACTCCCCGATTTGTCCTCTCTGATCTTCGCGGTTCACTTGTGGATTGTTTGGGCGCGGGTGGTTTGCATTCTTCAGGTGTAAAGTCTATCAATATTTCCTTTGATTTATTTTCAACTAATTGTTCATTTTCTAAGGGTTTTGATTTTTCCTCTTCCGGGTTGCTATTGTTTTGAGTGTAAGGACATTTATTTTCAAGGAATTTGACGGATCTTGAAAGTATGACTCTTCCGTCGTTTGTGTATATTCTGAATCCTTTACTTCTGTTATCGTAACCGACAAATTTTCCCTGTTGTGCGGTTTCGTCTAATTTTCCGCGTTTTGATTTATTTATGTGTGCATAGGCTAAGCATCCGAATACTTTTAAGTAATGGATATTGGGCTTCCTATTTGTCCACATTTCGTATGGGGTTTTATAGTTTGATCTTGTCGGTAAGCGGTTTTGAATATGGTTGGCAGTGCATATTGCTTCTCCCCATAGTTTTTGCGGTAATTGCGCCTCTATTAACATGCAGCGGGTCATTTCTAGTAAATATCTATTCTTTCTCTCCGCAATTCCATTCTGGCTGGGTGATTGTGGTACTGTGAGTTGGTGCTCTATGCCTTTTTCGCTTAGGTATTCTTCCATTTCGGTACTAGTGTATTCACCACCGTTGTCTGATCTTATACTGTTTGGGTATCTCCCGAATTTATTGTGTACTAGAGATATGTAGTCTTTGAATTTATCGAATACTTCGCTTTTTCTGGACATTAAATAGATTACACAAAATCTTGTTTTGTCGTCGATGAAAGTTACGAAGTATGTTTTTCCACCGATTGTAGGGGTCTGCAACGGACCACAGACGTCGCTGTGTATCAACTCGATTTTTCGTGTGGCTCTGTATGACGCGTGTTTGGGGTACGGTGCTTCTGTTGTTTTCGCTCTTATGCATACCTCACATTTGTTTTCGTGTCTGCAGTTATTTATCGTTATTCCTGTAACTAGTTGATTTGTTTGCATTTCTTTAATTGTTTGATAACTACGGTGTCCCATTCTGCGGTGCCATAATTCCACACAATTGGGATTTTGACAGCTGTATGTCATGTTTACATAATTTTGTTCTCTAGTATCGTTAGTTAAATTTATTTCATATAGATTATTTTTCAACTTTCCTTCTAATATTGTTTTACCGTCATT
This sequence comes from Maratus michaelseni, assembly GCA_963931845.1. Taxonomy (NCBI): domain Eukaryota; kingdom Metazoa; phylum Arthropoda; class Arachnida; order Araneae; family Salticidae; genus Maratus; species Maratus michaelseni. The sequence goes on from OZ007600.1 coordinate 201,076,300, forward strand.
TATTATGCTGCACTTTTCTTTTTCAAAGGTTACTTCACAACCGTTTTGGGTCGCCTTGCTTACGGAAAGTAGGTTTGTTTCTATTTTAGGTATGTATAGGACGTTTTTGAGTGTAATTTCTTGTCTTTTGTTTTCCGTTTGAATTTTTATTTCTCCGGAACCATATGATGTTAATTTGTTACCGTTTGCGACTGTTATTTCTGTTTCGGCGTCTTCGTTGAAGTTTGAAAGTAATGTTTTGTCGTTGGTAATATGATTTGAGCTGCCGCTATCTATTATCCATGTACTTGTTTGAGCTTTGTCCGCTAAAAATGCTACGTTATTTATTTTATCATTCTTTGTTTCGTGTTCCTCATTTTTAGGATTCGGGTTTGTCTTTTCGAAGCATAGTGATGATGAGTATTGCTTTTGTTTGTAATGTCTGTTTGGTTGCGGATGGTGGTTAGATGTTTGTTGAGTGTAGCTGTTTTGGTTCTGTCGTTTTACGAACCAGCATTGGGCAGTATTGTGATTTCTCATTTTGCAATGTGTGCAGTATCTATTCTCTCTTTTGTTGTTATTTACGTATGCAGAATTCTTTAGTATTTTATACGTTTTTGATGTATTTTGCGGAATATCTGTGTTTTCTGCTCTTCTCATGTATTCGTCGATTAACTTCGTTCTTAGGAAATTAGGTGTCAGATCGGTCTCGGGGCGCGATTCAAGTGCGGTGATCAAGACGTCATAAGACCTTGGTAAAGAGCATAGCATTATAGCTGAAATATGTGAATCGCTTATGCGTTCACCAATCGCGGCTAATTTATCTATAAGCTCTAGTATATTTGTTATGTGCGTTTGCATATTTCCGTTCTCACTTAATTTGGTGTTGTATAATTTCCTAAGGAGAAAGAGCTTGCTTGATAGGGATTCGCGTTCGTGGATTTCTTTCAGTTTGTCCCATGTTTGGCGAGCAGTTTCGAGATTCTTTATGTGTATTATTTAAGCGTCTTCGATGCTCAAATTTATCAGAGCACGCGCTTTCTTATCTTTTTTGTTCCAAGCGGAAAATGCCGCATCCGTGCTAGCTGGAGCTTGCTCCGTTATAGTTTCGATTAAATCATCTTTCGTTAATATCATCTCGATCTTGAATCGCCAGTTAGCGTAGTTTGTGGCGTTTAATTTGTCTATCATTTGAGTATCTCTAAATGACGCCATCATTAAGTTTTCTTTTCTTCTTTTACTTTTTCTTTTTATATTTTTATACCCTACTTTTTGTTTTTATTTTATTTTATATATAGCGCAGATTCAGACATTTAGTCTCGAATTCTTTTTCAGGCTCGAAATCTTTTTATTGTAGTAAAAATAGTTTATTTACTGTGGGACCTTTTAACGTGCAGTTAATGGCCACTCTAAGTTTATGTATATTTAAGTAGGGGTAATCTTTCAATATAAAAATATATATATTTCCTGTCTTTATATAGTAAACAGTTGAAAATCATATAAATAGGTAAAGTCTTCTTACCTTCTGTTTTCGGGATTCAGGAATTGTGTATCCAATTTTATCGTGTCATTTATTTATGACTCTGGTTCCGTGTTTTCACATTTCACGTTCTCTCTTCCACTTATCACTACTTGACCGTGAAGGAAGAAAATTATTATTAAAAGAAAATTGAGTATTATGAAATTGAATGGATTCATTGGTTTAGAAGGTTAAGAATATTTAATAGTATATTTTACATTTTTTTACATGTTTGAAGATATAAAAGTTTTATACGCTTTAGGAGCGATTAAAAGTTACGTCTTTCAGTCCGGAAAAATCATGTTACACTGACGTTGAAACAGTCTATAAAGAACATAGTTGCTATGGCTGCATGAGGCCCATTTTTGGGGTATTCACAGTTTTAAGTGTTTACAGAAGTTCTCGCACATGGCTTTGACGTCACGAGCAATCTGGTTTCTCAAGTGCAGAAAGTTTCGGTTTGATTATAGCTTCCTGAGTGATAAGCTGGGATTACGTGTTTCGGAGAAAGAGGGTTTTCAATAGTTGGGGCCCTAAATCTCTTTCCGCGTCCCCCTCCGCTCGCTTGTCAAAAGATCTTTAGAAATACTCCTCTCTCTCTCGTTAGCGGCATACCTTTAGTTTCGGTTTTCAGACGCGCGCTTTGTCTTGTGAGCATTGCTCTAAAAGAATGGGGTTTAGATTTCTGTTTCTGAATTAATTCATGAGTTTTATTCCCTAACAAGTAATAATTCATATCTATATCTTTATCGACAACTGCTGCCTTCGTCCGCATTCTCTCACCGGAATTTAATATTACTTCAACTTCCGCAATAGGTAATCGGTGACACCTATTATCCATTATTTGTTTAACCCAAATATTTTCTCCTGTATATTGTTCCGCTGTTACATCGTGCGCACTACAGATATCCACATTTGATCCTGTGTCACGTAATATGGTCATTTCTTTCCCATTAATCAACCCTTGACTTAAATAAGGTTTGAAAGACTCTTCTAAATTGTCTAAGCCCGCTACATGATGAACTGACTCTGTTTTTTCTAACTGTTCTAATTCGGGACATAAATACCTGTAGTGACCTTGCTTCTTGCAAAAAAAACAGGTAACCTCTCTTCTTTTATCGAATGCTTCATTTCTATTTTTAACAACATCTTTATCCCTCCATTTCGAATTAATTTCTGCCGCCCTACCATCAGGTTTCGGTTTTCCTGGCACTTTATTTCGCTCAAACGATTTCTCATTATTTTCGAATTTTGGAAACTTTGGCGGTCTTAAATTTTTTCTAGCTGAGTCATAAGCGTCTAACTTCTTAGTCAACTCAAAAGGAGTGTTTATCGAACTCCACGAATCGATAAAATGATGTTTAATTTCAGGATTCACTTTACGTTTCAATTGATCTGTAATAATTAGGTCTCTGAGCTGATCATAAGTCGTTATTTCTAGCCCGCTTACCCATTGGTCAAAATAATTAGAAATATCGAAAACAAAATCTCGCCAATTTTTATTTTCAGGTTTTTTCGACATAACAAATTTAAGTTTGAAATCCTCTGCCGATAACTGATATCTTTCTAGCAATATCCTTTTCACATATTTGAAATCGTCCGTTTGCTCTGCGTTTTCTTTCAAAATTAATTCGCTTAATTCCGCAGGGAGTAGTCCCAATAATTGTGTCACCCAATGATTTTTGCTTATCTGGGCCTTCTGCATCTGCCTTTCAAATAAATTGAGATAAATAGAAATTTCGGATTTTTCCGGGTTGAATTTTGGAAGAATTGATTTCAATGCAATTTTTGATTCGCCCTCGTTTTGACTCGAAGTTAAACTAGCTTCATCTAATCCTCTTTCTACCTTTAATTTAGCCAATTCATGTTCGCGTTCTAAAGCTTTTGATTTCTCATCTCTTTCAAATGCTCTCAATTTTTCTCGTTCCGCTTTTTCCTCAGATTCATTTTGCAATCTCTCTTTTTCTATGATCGCGAACTGTCCCAGTGCTAGCGATTCTTCGTAACCTGGAGATTCAGTCAGTTTATGAATGATTTGGAACACTTTATCCGATTCGTCAATCGTTGCGCCAAATTCAATTGCTAATTCTTTCAAGTCGCACTTTTTTTTCCCTGACCACACAGACATATTCACTGATAGATTACTCGACAATTATTATACAAAATAATTCTTAACCTAAACTCTAACGTTTTAAAAACTTTCCCATATAGCAATTTTAATCAATATATCATTTCACAATAGCATTACAATAAATACAATATCAATAATAGCATAAAAAACCTTTATCATTATTCAACCAAATGCAAATGTATTTTCTCATATACATTCCCAGAACTATTTCAATTTAAACACTCTAAATTAAAAATAAATTCTCAATAAATTATACCTGAAAGTAATCTTTTTTTTTTCCGTTAACTTAATTAACAAGGCTGCTCCACTTAATACACTGCCAAAATCCCTTTTGCATTTAGTAATATTAATTCACCCAGAATTTCAATTACTCCAAAACGAATTATTTGTAAAATTCTACAGAATTATACCTCTACACTTAATTTGCCTAATAATTAATGTTAATTATTTTTTTCATTTTGAGAAACTGAAGAAAATTATGTTTCATAGCCTCAATCCAAATTTACTAAACAAAATTACTACTAATTTTACATAACAATATAATATACTACCGACCAAGATTTAAAAAACCAAAAAGACCCCTGAAATGAACAAAATAAAATTCTAACCTGGAATCTCCTGAGTTCAGATCACCTCCGTTGGTTACTTTCACACTCCTCCGTAGGGTCTGAGATCCGGCACTCTGTTTCTGTTTCACTTCTATAAGCTCTCAGGGTTCTAAAAACTCCGGCACACTGTTCTGGGGCTTTCCGGTAATTCTCTCGTTGATGCACTCTCGCTTTTCATCCAGCCTGGTTGCGGCTAATCACTCTCGTTGCACTTGCTTCTTATCTAGCCTGGTTGCGGCTAATTTCACTCTCGTTGCACTTGCTTCTAATTCAGTCTGGTTACAGCCCGTTAATCCTTAGACAAAATCTATACCGCTGCCACCACTATAATGAGTTTTTAATTTGCGTTAAAATCATTTTGATTGGTAGCTATAAACGCAAAACTCAATCCTTAAATCATAGAAAATTTTTATTTCAGTTGTAAAATTACAATAAATTGTTACACTTAGAAGATTATTGGATTCTATTGTCTTTTCAATTAACTCGCAGTCAGTCTCACTTCTGAATGAAAGTGTTAGTTCTTAAGAAACTGTTCAAGGTGACGAGAGTTTCGGTAATCACAGATTTCTTACTCGGCTAGTGATTTGAAATGAGTTCAACCTAATGAGTGGTGACAGGGTGTTACTCTAGTTGCTAGCTCTCAGACGGTGAGTTACAACTTCCAACAAATAGAGACGTGATGTCTCTGATCTTTTCTTCTTTTTGCTGGTGTTCAGCAATTTCACCTCCGGACGTGGTGTCCAGCCGATAAAAACCTATTTCTTTCCCGGGAGATGATTCTCCACTCTGCAGCTCTCAAAATCCGACCTCCTTCGTTCATCCCCGACTTCCAACCCCTCGCCCCAAAAAACTCTTTTTCGCTGCTCGCCGAAGGGAAAAGGGGGTTGGGGGGTTTGGGCGTTCTCAAAGCCCCATAACTCCGTTCCTCTTCTCTCATTGGGAAACAAGCATTTTCACTTGGCGCCTCGTTGAAACTTTATGTCTTGTCCTAAAACAGGGGAAGACCTCGTTTCTTTGTTTCTCGAGAAAAATCATATCTATCACCTTTCCGCCGTACTAAATTCTCCACGTCAACTTCTTTTTGAGTGAGCCAGACGCCGCGTCTGAGGGACTCGCTCGCGGGAAAAAACCTTTCCCAGGCGTGTGAGCATAAGGACTTGGAAAGTTTCATTCGATACATCCACATAATTGAATGAAATCTTTACACTATCTAAATGTGGTCTGTCAGTCGCATAAGCTGGTATAAAATTAGTTTCAGTGAATGCATGGCAGTTTTCCTAAAACCGCTGGTTATGTTTATGTTACTAGCACAAAAAGTTAACAAAAATGCCTCTTTGGCAACAGCTGAGAGGTTATAAATTGTAATATGCCCAATCATCTTGAACTGATTTCAGCTTTGCCTTTAAAGGCCCATAAACAGAAACATCCAATGGCTGAAGATGACGGTGGTTACAATGAGGAATAAATGTTAAAAGAATAATTAACATAAATTATTAATTTAACAACTTATATAATATTATTTAGTTAATAAAAAAAAATTCAGTATTCTCTAGGGATGAATGAAGCAGTCCCATTTATCCCCATTTGAAATGTCCCAATCATCCCCATGATGCATATATATTCAACTGTCAGCCATCTTGTCTCAGAAATTATTTTGTCACAATGGTTAATACTCATTCATTTTAATTACCAATATTGAACCTTGAAATAAATAATTATAACATATCTTCATTGTGTATAATGCATAAAATATGTAAACAACTTCAAAGATAAAAAAAATACTTTTAAGCAAAGTTTTCAGGAAATGCAACTTTGAAGGAAATTGAAAACAGCCATGTGGTCTTGCTTTTGGTTCTGAAGCACTATGATAGTGTCATCTATGAGGATAGGAATCAACTAAAAAAATGTTTATTGTCTGAAATACTGAGAATGTCCCACCCATCCCTTGTCCCATTCATCCCCCAGTTCCCCTACATATGATAAGATTTTATAGAATAAAGAAAATTTTTATTAATATCTTTTTAAGTTTTGATTCGTTTTTCATAAAAATTCAAACGACTCGACAAAATTCTGCAACGATTATACATACTAAATTTCAAACCGTTCGGTTGGGTAGTTTTTGCGCTTTTATATGCGGACGGACGGACAGACCAGACGACGAGTATAGGTGCTACGTATTTATATATTTACGAACGCACCTGAAAAGCCGACTTTCTGTGGTACTGGCAATATATATGTTTGCTTAAACTGCATGAGCTTTCTCAAAGGAAAATTTTAGCATATTTCGATTTTTTTGGGAAACGATATTTTGAAGTCTATGTACAGTCATATTTTCCTGACTTTTAGTCTTAACACATCGCACGATGGTTTACATATGTAAATTAATCACACGAGGAAAATATGTTTACATTTTTCGGAAGCGTGTTTCATAAGAATGAATGTTAAAATAAAAATAAAATGATTTAAATAAATGAAATGATTTAAATGTGTGTATCGTAAAATTTAGTCATATCGAAACTATGCTAGAATATTTGAAATAAAGGAAGAAAATCAGATTGATTGTACATTGTTGCCTTCACAAACAAAATTTAAGCGCATTTCGATCTTTTTGGAAAAATAATTTGTAACATTGCAAGCCTAAATACAGTCACAGTATTTCTTAGCATGTCGCACAATATTTTGCATGTAATTACACAAGGAAAATATCAGTTCCTTTAAATTTTTCGGAAGCGTGTCTTTGGTGATAAACAGTAATAACGAATGAATATTAAAATAAAAAATGCAATGATTTAAATGTGTGTATCGTAAGCACTTTAAAATGTAGTCGTCTTCAAAATATGTTATTAAATTAAAAATAAACAACACTGAAAATGAAAATCAATATAAAAATAACTTTAGAAATTTCATATATAATTATATATATTATATATAAAATGTATGTAACATGTTACACACACATGCATACATTGTATTGAAATAGTTAAAATGAATAAGTTTGTTTAATTTGCTTTGTAACATACTAAGGAATGAGATTTCTCTGCTTTTTTGTATACCAGCGCATTTCAGTCTGTTTATGCCCAGCGCCATATTGATGAAGTCACGACTTCAGCGGCGTATAGCGTCAAGAAGATGTAGTGTATCGTATGGCAACCAGTTATCCAAAAGAGCTAAAAAAAGTTGAATCTGATGCATGTCGAACGATACTGACTGATAAATGTCGATCGCAGCGACATCTGGTAGATCAAACGTAAACATTGTATTATTGAATCACGAAGGAAGATATATAGTATAGATTGCAATGGAAAATTATTTTACTTATTTGGATGGTTTGTTCTTGATATAATCTTGCCTGGGCTGTTTTTTTTTCTTTTCTTAAAAAAAAAAAAAAAAAAACTTAATATCAGCTAATTTAGTTTAGTTACAGAAAGAAGAAGCATATAGCTGATAATAATTATAATGGAAAAACCACAGCCCTGACAAGATTATATCAAGAAAAAAGAAATATCAAAATAAATGTTATTGAAAGTAAAATAATTTTCCCCTGCAATCTATACTATCAATCCATTATAAGAGAAACCACGATAAGAGAGATTGTAACATGTAAAAATACAATATGTAACGATGCAACATCATTTAATATAAAAAATTGTGGTTCGAGTTACTCCATGATTACAAATATGGAAATAAACAACCAAGTAAAAATTAAAAACAACGTGTGTAAATTTTTTAAAAAGTACATGAAAAATTAAATGATTAAGTTTCAAATAACTTCATAGACCGTGCATTTATAAATATTTTTGTTTGTTTTGATAAAGGCTCAGATTGAGCTGAACCATATGTCAATAGTCTAATGAAACTTATTTTACTGTTTATAATATTTTTACTTTACACCTTTTAGCTATTAAAAAGAAATATATTGTATGATTGCAGTGAGAAAAGGTTTCGCCGTATGAAAAGCTAGCAAATGTCACTGAGAACGACATGCATCTCCAACATATATAGGATTGAAATTTTAGCAATATTTAAAGCATCGCTGGAATAGCCAGGTTGTGAAATTAGCGTTTTTAAACTAAACCTTATATTCCAAATTGAGAACAAACTTTTAATAAACTCACACCAGTAATACTTAAAAATAAAAATTTATTTATAATTTACTCGATTTTTTCTCTGCACTTCTTGGAAAAATTTTGATTTTTAAATCACTTACCTGGAAGCATGCGGATTAAATGCGGCCGTATGATTTCAGGTATGGAAAAATTAAAATATTGTACTCACTAACTGTAAAACTATCGTTATACATGCACTGCACAAAGCCATACACGGATACACTTGTATATCCATCTTTGGGCATGCATGACGTAGCCCGTCGACTCCTCTGGCCCATCAAGCCTTTATCATGATTTTACCTGTTTATATTACATATCTGAATCAAGACCTCCTTATCATAGTATCAGACCTCTCAATCAGCAAGTTGCCTTTGACCGCTATACTTGTCCTGCTACTAGCGCCATCAATCGTCAGTAATAGTATTTACGACACGAAATTTTTTCACAGCTCCATTTGTTCTATGCATTTGCTTATGAACTAGTAGTTTTCCTACCACTAAAATTTTATAGTAAATTTTATCTTATTAAATTGACAAGATCGTGTGATTACATGACGAAAAAAAAATTCTATTAAATTTTAGTGGTAAGAAAAAAGCGTAAGAGTTGTCAACTATGCGGTAGCAGACCAGCTAGATTTTTCTATAGATTTTTCTATTATATTTTTGTATACCAGTTTTTTAGTAGAGACAATTTTGTTTTGTTTGATCGGAGAATTCTGGGATTTAAAAGAACAACATTTTCTCTAAAAATATACTGGTGTTCAAAAATCCCGAAACATGGCAACTGTGCGGTAGTATCCACCAGGCGGCGATACCTTCCGGAGAAAGTCAATTAATAAGTTGGCAATTACCGCGGACATTTTCTCCCATAGACTTTCTCCGGATTGTTAAGTCTGATCTATGATAAGGGAGTCTTGATCTGAACACGAATATAGAAAATGCACTTTGCACGACCACACTTGCATTGACCATGAAGACGGTAAAAGGTATCAATCGTATATCAGACTATATATTTGTACTATGATCAAACTGATATAAGTATACAGTGGATACTAGTAGCGAATATTACCCATAGTAGAGACTAATATATATGTGTGTATAAAGTATAAATGTATGGACTCAATGGCAACTAAATTTTAATTTCAGCTCCACAAAATACTGAATGCAAAGATAATCAACTGGAATCCAAGGTAGCGCGGATCTTGAACACGAAAATTTAAAGATTTTAAAAATCTTTATCGTTTTTCTTATAAATCTTTCTTATGTGTGTTATGTTGAATCTATTATTTTAATTTACACCAGGTTAATAAGTATTATTCAGTATTTATTAAATTACTAAGAAAAATGTCTAAAAATTACAGAAAGTATGCCGTTAATTAAAGACAGTTAAACTTTTATCAAAAAGAAAAAAAAATAATAGCCTTTAATAAACAGCTTTTAAATAAATAGCTTTTAAAGCGACACGAGTTCTCGTACCGTACAAGAAAAAAAGAAAACTCACGAAAGTATTTTTGAAAATGAAGAATTTGGATTTGAGATCCTTTATTTTTGTTTTAGATCAGTAAACATATTATTGTTAATTTAAACTGTGCGGTCTTTCTGCCTTTTATTTCATTTTTACTGGTATATAATAACGCTCATATACGTTTTGGAATTTATAAAGAAATTTATGAATATATATGATTAATTGAAGGTAAAAATAGCAGATTAGAAATAAAAAGCTATTTATAATGTTGCATTCAAAGGAAAAATGAAATTACCTGTTTGGTTTATAAAATTTCTGTTAGAGTTAACAAAGGATGTTAAATTGAAAGGCATTACGGTGCAAATAATAAAGAAAACTCTCAAATAGATCGCCAAACTTCAGAAAGATAAATTGTCAGAATAGGCATTGATACTTCATAAAAAACAAATTCCAAGCCAATTGAAGATCATAAAGCTGCTTTATTACATTTAATCACATGAAAGTGTAAGTCCTTCTCTGTCATGCATTCACGATTTTTAGGTAGATTTCGTAAGAAATACTACCTATTACATTCTCCCTTAAGTTGTAATTTCTCAAAATTTTTTGCAGATCTACGCCGAACATGACTCCCAGAAACCCAAAACCACCCCCAGTTCAAAACTTTATCTATCTATATCACTTTTTTATGGACACGATAACTTCAATAATTCTGCACAAATCTCTTTCAAACTGATACATAAAATCAAGGGGCATAAAATCTCAGTCAAGTTCGTGAATGGGCATAATCGAACCAAGAAGGGGCCTTTTTGTGAAAATAGAAAAACCCCATAACTTCTTAGTTATGATACGTATCGAATCCGTTTAAAATTATTATTACTTCTAGGAAAAGGGCCGAAAATTTATGTATGGCGGATTTCTTATATAATTAAAAATGGCCTCAAGGGGAGGGGGGGGAGGGGTTTAAGAAGAAAAAGAATCATAACTTCGTCCATTCACAAGATGTCAAATCCGCTTAGATTTATTATAAATTCTCTTAATATTATCTACAACCTTCATGCTGTCAAGTTTTTTATAGAACCAACCCTTATAGCAAAGCAAAATTAAAATACAAAAAATCCCTCTCGGCTCCGCCTCCAGAAACGCAGAGGTGATCCTTTGCAATTCCCAACAAACAGGTGCCCCACGGTTTGCGTCTTCGAAATCTGCCTGTGCCTGTAGGCCGAGCAATAAGGTTTTTTTTTTAAATTCAAACAATGGAAATGATATCCAGTATAATTAATGGCATTTGAAAATAGTATAAGTTTAAGTACTATTGATAGAAAGATGGATGATATATGGTTGTGAATATGGGAATGAACCGAGACTTATAACCTCAAAGTTTTATCTCTATTACATTGTAATTCATCAAGTACATATACACGGAACACTCCATGGTACTCCGTATACTTTATGCATTACAGCCGACTGGTTTTATTCCAAATGTGATCTTAACCTAAAAACGATTCAGGAGCTTCTGGAAATTATTGCTGTGTTCTATATAATCACAGTAACTGATATTTTTTACACATTACACACGTTTTGAGTGAATACAGTTTTTAATAAAAAAATTTAGTTTACCTTGCAAATAATGCAGCTTTTGCCATGACTTGTGCTACAGTGCCTAGAAGTAGACTACTAGTAGTATTAGTAGACTATTAGTAGACTACTAGTTATAGTTACTTCTAGGCACTACAGCTACGGTTCAAGAATTGTAGAGTCGATCGCAGAAACCAAGAGCGCTGCAATCGCCTCGGCACGTGCAACTGCGCGCGCATCCCCCATCACAGCACCAGGGAGATATAAATAGATACGTATTCTAATACCATGCACAGCACTTTTCATTTTTAAAAAAATGTAAATCCTTGAGTTTTCCTCGCGCTGATTTGTGCTGCACGTGGTGAAATTTCGGTAAGACTGTTTTCATAGAATGCTCATTAATTTTGTTTTGTGAAATCTATTTTAATCTTAATTAAGTTCATTATTTTTGTATATATATTATTTCATACATGTTTAATCTCTTTATAAAATTCAATTTACTTAGGTATTTTCGTTGTAGAAAAGACAGTTGGTTAAAATTAGAAATATATGTTTCTGCAGCTTTCATTAATATTTTTATTATTTAAGCTATGAAATGTGGCATATTTTTATATTTTTAGTTCTTTTTAATTAGTGCGAATTCTTTAAATATATTTTTATTCTAATAATTACAGAATGACATTTGGTTATTATTTGTTTACATTCATCATTCGAGTTTCCGCAATTTTAAAATACTCATTTTATAGTTCATATACTTAGAAAATCGTAGAAAATTTCGATTGTTTAATAATAATAATTTGTTTTATATAATATTTGAAATTCAACTTATTCAAAGTTGTTAATTCATTTATTTTTCAAATTATTTAAGCCAATATTTTTTTTACGTATCCTAATATTTTTATGCTGTATATTTTTTCATTTAATAATACTATAAAACAGCAAATAATTTTGTATGTGCACTATTTAATTTATTAAATTTTTGTTGTGCAAGTTGCTTGAATTTTAAAGTATTATTATTATTATTATTTAACTTTTTCAATACATTTTATTTGTATGAAATTTAAAATAAATTAATTTTGATTAAATAAATCTATTTAAATATTTGACATTTCAAATGTGCATAATAATATATATGAGAGACTTTGAAAATGTATATTTATATTTTAAAAAGAAATATTTAGAAAGAAAATTAAAAGAAAAATGTAAAGTTATTAGATTTAAATAAAAATGAAATTATGGAGCATCAAGTTAGATGTAATGTAAGATGCAAATGATTCTCAAAACTATTGTCCTTCTGTATAAGTGAAAGTATATTTAAAGAATTTAATAAAAACTAAAACTAAGAAAATATGTAACATGCAGATCATATAAAAATATTTTTTAATAATGCTATAGAAATGTATTTTTTATTTTGTCCAGGAATTATATAAACTCTAAATTTTGTTTATATATTTCTTAAAAAGAGATTAATATTTACGAAATAATATTATCGAGAAATATTTAACTTGCTTCAGATTTTCATGTGTTTAATAAAACTTAAACAAATGACCATATTTTAGCACACTTGCCAGCAATTTAAGAGACATAAAAAAAAAAAAGGCAGAACCAAAACCTGAGTGTTAAGACTCCCTCCCCGGCCACTTTAGTTCTGATCGCAACCACTGCAACTATAGTGGCGCTACTTTGCACCGCCTCCTAACACGGGAGTGGCTTTTCTTTATGTACGCACTTTGGAGTTCAGTGAGAGGTCAATCCATGAACATAGAACTGAAGATCTATGTTTTTAGATCTATGTTCATGGGTCAATCCCTGAAAGTTTTCGGTTTAAGCCGAAAATCAATATTTTCATACTATACGATGTTGCCCATTAGAGAGCAACATTCCCTTGAATATAAATGCTTAAGTGATATGATAATTAAGTTTCGTAAAGAAAATTTAAATAAAAATTTACTTTACAATATTTTTGACATAAAAGTTAAATTTAAGTCGTATATTACTTTTTAAGTCTTTTTAAATTATCGATGTCCAAGGAATCTGTATGTTAACATTTCTTCTATATTATTTGGAAAGGTACGCCCCGCTCTCGTTGCTTTACGGCAGCAAGCACGGGCAGACGCTAGCTGCGCTGCCTATAAATAATAAAGGGAAGACGCTCGCGTGTTAGAAGATACCGCAAAGTAACTGAGTTGCTGTGGTCGTGCTGATAACAAATAATTGAACACATTTTCACTAAACAAACTCATAGAGAGAGGAAATATTTTAGAAGAGATTCATTTCTGAAACAGTGGGAATACATATATTTTTAAATATAGAATTTAATGTGATCGACAATTTGTTTTAATCGAATGTTTATTATACAGGGTTAATATTAACAACACATATTTTCTTACAAATTCATTCGTATTCTTCACGCCATTACAAATTCTAATCAGGGAACAACGCCTTAGTGTAATAATGAAAAAAGTCTAAGTAAACAGTAATCGAAAGATGTTTTTTGACATTATGAAACATGTTTTTTGACACATAAATCATTTGCCCTCGTCTCCCAGTTATTCAAATATAAAGTCTTAAATTTTGCTAATTTATCTATTTACTTTAGGGAAAAAGGCGTGGTTTTGATTCAGAAATTTTAATAATCAGATTAACATGAAATACAAAATATATTTGGATATAAAAAAAAAATAATCCCGAAAAAAATAAATTGTCTATTGACAAATATGGCACTGAATGAATAATAATAATAAAAAAAAAACATGATTGAAGCGTAGAAAATCGTGGCAGCAAGAACATTTCATGAACTTAAATCTAGTACAATGATAACGATGATCAACCTCCTGCGAAAAACAAAACTGCAAGTGCGTTTCAAATGGAAGTGCCCGAGTTTGCACTATTCCAGACTTATACCGAGCATAGCTAATCATGTCGGAGAATTCGGCGTACTAAAGTGGAAATGGACATGTGACTGGAGTTTGATGGTGTTGCTACGTTGAAAACGTGACTCCTCCTCCTTCCATCCTATCAACTCCTCTTTCCATCCGATTAAATCAATAAATTATCAAATTTTAAGACTTTATATCTTGATCACGAATACGTTTCATTATGCTCTTTCGATTGCAGCTTATTTAAATTTTTTCATTACTACACTAATGGCGTGATTTCCTGGTAAGAAGTAAACAGAAAATAAATGAGATAAAACACGAAAATAAGTAACATAGTCTTATTAGTTTTCATTAAAAACTTAATTGCTATAAAACCTTATAAGTACTGCAAGCAGATGAGGCTTTTGTTTTACAGAGATACATAAAACACACATTTTATTAAAAATATGAAATATTTAGAAAAAATAAGAATTCGGATTTTTTTAAAGTAAATATTTAGGAGATTTTTTTTTCTTTAAAAATTACATTTCTAAAAAACCTGGTAATTAATCCAAGTGTATGTTGTTTTAGTTTTATAAAACTTACATAAAACACACATGTTATTACACACAACTATTATTTGGATAAATAAATTTTCCAGATTATTTTTTTAAATAAGAAAATCAAAAGATTAAAAAAAAAAGTAAACTAGTCATTGGGGGCCACCATAATATTTATCCATCATGGATATGCATAATATAAAATATGAAAATAAAACATGTGTAATCTATTTATAAAATGCAATGCAATTCGAATAAAATCGTAGCTTCAAGACGTCATAAACTTTAAATGCTCTAAGAGAAACATCCTTATAACTCTAAAAATAATAATCATATTACCTAACAGTTTACTGCGTCGGATTAAGCGTCTCTTTTCCTTTTAAATATATCTTTGAATTGAAATTTGAATGAAATACAAGGTAATGAAAAATCGAAGAGTGTTGGAAATAGGATTACAAATATCTCGGCAACTAATTATCCTGCAGACTTCATTCTTTATGCATTCTTTATGTTTTTTTAATGTATTTCATATTCACTCCTTAAAAAAAATATGAAAAAAAATTTATATACCTTTTATCAGAACAAATATTTCGAGAGTCCGAAAATATAGTTTTGGATAATTGAGGTTACTGAAATTCAATAAGCTTCTTCCCATTCTTACATACTAAGTATATGTCAAATTTCATGTCTCTATCTCAATTTGTTTGGGAGATAGTGTTTACAGACAAACACAGGCAGACGGACGGCAATTTTTTTCTCTCGAAAAATATGTTTTTCCGAATCTCCAGTATGTGAAACGTGTAAATCCGTCAAAAATATTCTTTCAATTTTTAAAACGATTACAAGACTTACCCTATACTACGTATGATGATATATTGTATGATTGGATTGATGGGAAAATGTTACAGCCGGCGAAGGGCTAGCAGATGCCGCTGCGAACGACATGCATTATCCAACATTTATCAGATTGAAATTTTAGCAATACTTAAAGCATCGCTGGAATAGCCGGTTACCAAACTAGAGCTTTTAAACTAGACACTATCCTATAAATTAAAGGCAAACTTTTAATAAACTTACACCACTAATATTTAAACATAAAATTTGTATTATAATCCGGTTTAGATGACGAAGTACGGTCATTCATGATTCTCATTCATCATCAGACGGCCTTGAGCCTTCGTTGCGTGCAGATCTCTCTCGTCTCGCTGATAAACGGGATGTTTCTTCTATGCGGCTGGTAGCAGCTGCGCGCGCCGTTTGCTGATTGTTTTACAGTGCCGATTGTTTTCCGGAGCAGCGCTCGGAGGAAGTAAAAAGCGAGTTCTTTTAAGAATAGCTTCGTTCTTTCATTGATGATGGCGTTTGATTTTAACGAAAATTGCAATCGATTACTGAGTGGTAGCTCATATATTGACTTTACTAAAGCATGGAATGACTTTCCGGCAATAATTGCTGACAAACAACGCAAGATTGTTATTGACTTTTTGACATACACCGATGCTTATCTGAAAAGTATTCAAGCTTCTGATGATTTCAGCACCAATCAAGAAAAGCAGCACCATGTGAGTAGCATTCTAAACTCTATTTCTTTTCTTTTTTGTGAGCCGTTTGACCCCGCTAAACTTATGAAACTTAAATTCTTTCAACTTTATGTTATTAATGATAGCCAGTTAGACTTAACTAACATAATGTTTGAGTTAAATCCTAATATAGTTACTATGGTGAGCCCTGATGATGGCTTTGTTACAACTAACAGCCGTAAAAGGAAAACCCAAGAAATTTTTACCAAAATTCCTATCAAAAACAAATACCAAGTCCTCAGTGAGGACAATCCTGATATCATTTCGATGGACCATGACACCTCTCCGGATGGCGCCCAACCCGGTAGCTCAAACGAACAAACCGTAACTCCAAACTCAGAATCTAACCAAAATTCAAATAAGAACAGAATACACCCATTCTTTATTGAAATAAAGGGTCACTGGAATAAATTAGCTTCCGAAATTAACAAAGTAAACGAAATTAAGCCACTGATCAAATTAGACGGTGAGCTATTAAAGGTACATTGTAAAAATGACAATGACTTCCGCAATACACAAAATTATCTTGACACTAATGCCATAGCATACACCACACTTAGTCCTTCCGAAAAACGCCCAAGGAAAGTCTGTATTAGAGGCATCCCTCCCTACACAGACCCCAATATTATTATTGAGGCCCTAAAAGAATACAACTTCACTGCAAATCGAGCTGCTATGCTCAAAAACAGAAAGACTGGAAACCCAATGCCAATTTACCTAGTAAACATTCTCCCCAGAGAAAACTTCGACGAAATTTACAAAATTTCAGAAATTTGTAACTTAAGTGTTACTGTGGAGCGCTTTAAAGGCTCAAATATCGTTAAACAATGCCATAGATGCCAGGGTTTTGGACACGCGTCTGAGATCTGCAATTTCCCCCCTAAATGTTGTAAATGTGCAGGCTCTCATCTCACCCCTGACTGCCCCCAAACTGGCAAAATCCAACCTAAATGTGCAAACTGCTCTGGTCCGCACCCAGCTACTTATAGGGGCTGCCCTAAAACACCTCAAATTCATAAAAAAAACCAACCCACTAAGCCCAACCGTAAGGTACCCAATCCTAAAAATGACGTCCAAATTTTGACTGATATTCTTGCTAATTATAACTACACGAAAAAGACTAACAACACTCCCACCATAAATGACACCACTCCTGACTCTACTGCCAACAAGGCCATCAACCCGGTCCAAACAACACAAGACTCAAACACCAAACCTTCAGATTCCCAAAATCTGTCCCAGACCCCACATCCCACCACTTCTAACAATAACCCAAACACTCAATATACCTCTGAAATATCAGAAATCTTTAATACATTCCAAGAAATGAAAGAAATCTTGAAGTTTAACAAATTTATACAATGCTTTAAAAACATCTCCAAAAAGACTAAAAATTGCACAAACCCACTAGAAAAAATGTTCATAATTATGAATGAATTCGACAGCCTTGCTTCGGAATTTAATACACCCAACCATGAATAAAACAACTAACTTCTCCTCTTTAATTATCCTCACCTGGAATTGTAATTCCATCTGTAATAAATTTAATGAACTCAAAATTTTTATTTTAGATCACCCTCATATAGACATCATCTTTATTCAGGAAACCCGTAATCCTAATTTCAAAATTAACATCCCAGGCTACAGATTACATTACACTCCACGCGCAGCCGACCCTAGATGGGGCGGTACGGCCATCTATATTAAAAATCATTTACCGCACTATATCACTCATAATTACACACTCCCTAACATTGACTTCACTAGCATTGTCCTACAACTCCCACATATCAATATTCATTTAGCTTCCGTCTATATTCACCCGACTGGTAATTTTCCGGTTCAGGAACTCTCTACCCTATTCTCACATCACACTCACTGCTTCTTCGCTGGGGACTTTAACGCCAGAAGCAGGCGGTGGAACTGCCATGACAACTCCCACAGAGGTACATCTCTTCACAATCTCATTCAAAATCTTAACCTTAGTCTACATGCACCTACCACTCCAACACACATCAGTACAGCTCCAAGAGCCCGCAACTCTATTATTGACCTTGCTATTACTAAAAACCTTCCTTACCCAATTACCACTACAGTTATTAACGACTTAAGCTCAGACCACCTTCCTGTCTCTTTCAAAATTGACCTTATTAACCCTCTCTCCCCACCTCCTTCTGTGGCCATTGACTGGAATAAATATACTGACTTTCTCAATAACAATACCTTAAACTTTCCTGATATTAACAACACTGCCGACATTGACACTGCTGTCAATAATTTTAACTCTCATATTACAAATGCACTTAATCACTCCACCATTAAATACTTTAAAAATAACAATACATTTACCCCTCCAGCTTACATTTACAACCTCTGCAAACAACGCAACCGCCTTCGACGACTCTTTCAAAATACCAGAGATCCATCTTTAAAGCCACTCATTAATAGATTTAACAATAACATTAAGAACTGCATCTTCAAAGAAAAACAGAAAAATTGGTCTAACTTTATCAAAAACATTAATAGTGAAGATAATTCACTTTGGATAATAAAACGCAAAATAAACAACAACTACACCCCCATACCCCCCCTCACAGTCAACAATAACACTGCTTACACCGACGAGGAAAAAGCTAATTTCCTCGCCAAATCATACTCTGATCAATTCTCACCGAATCCCACTCTTGCTAACCACAATCACAATACACATGTCAGCGACACTGTCTACAGGTTTCTTGCTCAGCCCCCTGTTGAACCCCCCACAGTCATACAGCCTATTTTTATTCACAACATCATTTCTAAACTTAAAAAACGCAAAGCACCTGGGTACGACAAAATTTCTAATACTGCACTTAAAAACTTACCCCCTAACTACATAAATTACATTACTAAACTCACTAATTCTATCTTCTTATTTAACTATTTTCCGAAGCCTTGGAAAATTTCAATCATATCTCCTATTCCTAAACCTGGCACTAACCTCACTGATCCTGTTAATTACAGACCTATCTCTCTCCTTCCATCTCTCAGCAAAGTCATCGAACGCGTCATTTGGTCGCATCTCCATCACCACATCCAACTCAACAACACTCTCATGCCTGAGCAATTTGGCTTTCGCCCAAAGCACTCCACTACACACCAGCTACTTCGAGTTGTCGAATTTCTCAGCGATAAGCTCAACTCGAAGATCCCTGCTGCTGCCATTTTTCTCGATGTCGCTAAGGCATTCGACAAAGTCTGGCATTTGGGCCTCATCTACAAATTAATTATTCATAATTTCCCTGCCAGACTCATACACCTTATCTTCTCATACCTTAGTGATCGCATTTTTTGCGTCCGCATTAACAACATTCTTTCTGCAATTTTCCACATTTTATCAGGTATCCTTCAAGGGAGCGTTATCGGCCCACTTCTCTTCAACATATACTTTAATGACATTCCCAGAACACCTTTCACTCATCTTGCTCTCTATGCGGACGACACAACCATTTATGCCTACGCTCACCACCCGTACACACTGTACAGGTACCTACAGACTCACATCGACGCCTTTTTACACTGGTGCGACCTTTGGCGCGTCAAAATTAACGAAAATAAGACTGCTGCAGTTTACTTCTCTTGCAAATTCACCTATCCTAACAGAATCACTATCAATAACACCACCATCCCATGGTCTAATGAAGCTAAGTACCTAGGTGTAACTCTTGACCGCAGACTAACTTTCAGTAAACACATCCTAAACATCAGGGGCAGAGTCGCTGGCGCTTCTGCTGCACTCAAACCTCTCTTCACCAGTAATACTCTGTCCATTTACAATAAACTTCTCCTATACAACTCATGCATTCTGCCTATCATCACCTATGCATGTCCGGTCTGGGCCTTCATCTGTAAATCATCTATTAAAAAACTCAGTGGACTACACAATAGACATCTACGTACCGTTAGGGGCGCCTCACGCTACCTGCGTAACAGCACTGTTCGCCGTGACCTCAAAACAACCACTCTCATAGCCCGTATAAACCAACTTTCCAATAAATTCTATGACAAACTTTACGATCTCCCCAATGAAATCATCGCTGAGCTGCCGGACTACGACGCATCCGAGCCACAGCATCGCAAGAGACCTAAGTACTCATGTTTGACTGACGGTGATCATTAGTGCTCACCTCTCTCTGATTCTTTTTCACTTAAAAAAAAAAAAAAAAAAAAAAAATTATCTTGTATAGCCTTATTCTCATATTTAAACTCATTCCTAGCTATACCAAAAAAAAAAAAAAAAAAAAAAAAAAAAATTATACTGTATGGCCACTGTAAAGTGTCTTTTTTTTCTTTTAAAAGGATTGATTTGCCGCGGGCATTTATGTGCTGTTTGTCTTTTGTTTTCTCGAACATGTCCTGAACCCCATCTTTATTTTATCTTTTTTATCAGTAGTACATTACTACAGTTATACCTTTTAAATTCTTATCTTTGACTCTCTCTTCTTATATCAATTTTTTTCTTCTAATTGCACTTTTGCAAGCTTATCCATTCCCAACGGCTCACATTTAAAAGGCATGCTACTCTCCATCGACCGGGCGTAAAGTTGATGCAACTAGGAAGCCCCTGAACCGGTCCCAACTGTTCCGGACTGTTCCGAAGTACGGTTTTTCAGTAGTTAATTTTAACTACAGCTATACCATTTTACTTTTTTCCATTTATTAGACTCTATAGCTTTACTTTTTTATTCCCATTGTTTAATTTTTCTTCTATTTTTAATTGTTCTTTCTTGTGTAGTTAATACTACATTTAACTTTTCCCAATGGCTCAATATTTACAAGACAGGTTACTCACATATAGACTGGGCGTAAAGTTGATCGCAACTCGGAAGCCCCTTAACCGACATCAACTGTTCGAAGTACGGTATCTTCAACAAGAAAAGGACTACAACGACACCCACAAGGCTCAGGTAACAGACCTCTGTCTGTTTGCTATATCTATTTTGGGGGAGCCATCTAGATTAGATTTAATTGATTTAGCCTGTAGAACTGGTTATATTAGATTTCTGGGGAATAACCAATGGGAAAAACTCCAAGTTCTAAAGAATTTTAACTCACATTCTAATACACCCCGTGTAGGAAAAAGAAAAAATTCTGAATCTGAAAATCCAATTCCCCTCAAAAATAAATTCGGAAATCTAAATTCCGAAGCTAATCTTGATAACTATGATCTTATGGATCAAGAATCTACTCAAGATGGTGCTGCAAGCACCGATGTTGAATGTTCAAAAAACGACAAGCACCCCTTCTTTATTGAATTCAAAGATATGGATTGGAGCAAAGTCGCCCAAGAGATAAAAGCCCTTGATTCTGATAATCCCCCTCAAGTCAGCCTCTCCGGGAAACTTCTAAAAGTTCTACCCAAATCTGTGAGCCAATTTACAGAAATCCAAAGATACCTAACTGACAAACATATGAATTTCAACACCCTTAATTCAAAAGAACTCCGACCAAAAAAAAATCTGTATTAGGGGAATCCCCCCCAACACTGACCCCCAACTTATTATCGAAGACCTTGGTAACCATGGATTTAAGGCCACACGAGCCGCCATGCTCAAGAGTCGCAAAACCGGCAGAGGTATGCCAATTTACATGGTCAACGTCCTCC
Organism: Maratus michaelseni; assembly: GCA_963931845.1. Lineage (NCBI taxonomy): Eukaryota > Metazoa > Arthropoda > Arachnida > Araneae > Salticidae > Maratus > Maratus michaelseni. The sequence goes on from OZ007600.1 coordinate 201,098,324, forward strand.
CTTGCACTGACTTTGAGAAAATTTATAAAATTGAGGAACTTTGTGATATAAGTGTTCGTATTGAATACTTCAGAAACAACAATAACCCAAAACGATGTTACCACTGCCAACGGTTCGGACACGCCTCCGAGACGTGCAGCCTAACACCAAAATGTCTTAAATGCTCAGAAGAGCACCTCATTGATAACTGCCCCAAGACAGGTAAAATAATTCCAAAATGTTCCAATTGTAACGGTGTCCATCCGGCCTCATACAGAGGTTGCCCAAAAAATCCAAACAACATTAAGAAAAAAAATACCCCAACACTCAACACCAAAACAAAACCGCAAAACCAAACACCAAATCTAATTGCTGACATCGCAGACATTTTCAAACCCTACAATTACACCATTCATGATAAACCAAACGATATTAACAACAGTGAGACCACTACTGACGTTAATAACGATATCCAGGAAGCCCCAGTTGAGGGCATTTCCAGTTACACCAAACAAAATAAAACACCACCTGTTATACAAAATAATTATACAAACACATTCAAAGATATGTTTGACACCTTCAAAGACATGAAGGAACTTCTCCAAATTACCAAACTCCTAAAACATTTAAAAAACATCGCCATCAAATCAAAAAATTGCAACAACCCATTCGACAAAATGTATATCATAATAGAAGAATTAGACGCCTTTTCTATGCAGCTCAACATTCCCAATTATGAATAATTACAATAATAAAAATTTCTCTTCTCTTCTTATTTTCTCCTGGAATTGCCAATCATTGCAACCCAGGATTAATGAACTCCGCTCCTTTATTTCCATTAATCCACAAATCGATATACTCTTAATCCAAGAAACACTTAACCCTTCCTGCAGTATCACCATCCCAGGTTACAAACTCCATCATACACCACGTGCCAACTCTCACTGGGGCGGCACAGCCATCTACATCAAACATTATATCCCACATCACACAACTCAAAATATTCCACTCCCAGGCATTGACTACACCAGTATTATCGTCAACTTGCCCCATGCCAAAATCAACTTCACATCTTTTTACGCACGACACGGGTGACGATACCCCATAAACGACCTGACACACATCATTACACAACACCAACACGCATTTATCGCTGGTGACTTCATTGCACATAGCAGGCAGTGGAACTGTCATTCCACCACTACCAGAGGTAGATCTCTTCACAACTTGGTTAGCCATTTCAATCTCAGTCTCCACGCACCTACTACACCAACACACATTCCTGTTGCTCGCAACCAGCACCCCTCTATTATTGACTTCGCCATCACCAAAAATCTTACCTTCCCTATCACCACTTCTGTTATTAATGACCTAAGATCTGACCACCTTCCTGTCTTCTTCAAAATTGATCTTATCAACACTATCTCTCCTCCTCCTTCAGTAGCAATTGACTGGAATAAATTCCAAAATTACCTCAACAACACCAACCTTACCTACCCCACAATCAACAACACTACTGACATTGACAACGCAGTTAATAAACTCAACAACATCATTTACAAAGCTCAAAAAGATGCCACTTACACCAAATTCAAAAATAATAACTCTTACATCTTACCCACTTACATACATAATATCTGTAAACAACGCAACACACTCCGTCGACTCTACCAAAATACCAGAGATCCCACCCTTAAACAGCTGTCAACAGGCTCAACAATAAAATTAAAACTCTTATTCAAAAAGATAAGCAAAAAAACTGGTCTAAATTTCTCGAAAGTCTTACTTGCGAGGATAACTCTCTTTGGCAAATCAAAAAGAAACTCAACAATAATTACACCCCTATCCCTCCCCTTACTGTCAATAGTCACACTGCGTATACTGACGAGGACAAGGCAGAATGCCTTGCTGGCTCATATGAAAAGCAATTCTCTCCGAATCCCTTCCTCGCAAATCAAGCACACTTTAACAATGTCAATGATACTGTTAATGACTTCCTCTCAACCCCTCCTACGCCCCTCCCCGAAATTCAACCCATCATGATCAACAATATCATTCAAAAACTTAATAATAAAAAATCTCCTGGGTACGATAAAATTTCCAACTATACTCTTAAACAACTTCCTATCAACTGTATTCTCTACATTACGAAGCTCACTAATTCTATCCTCAAACACTGTTATTTTCCTAAACCCTGAAAACCTCTATCATTTCTCCTATTCCTAAACCATCCTGCAATCTTAATGATCCAACTAATTTCCGTCCCATCAGTCTTCTCTCCTTTCTAAGTAAAGTCATCGAACGCGTCATTAGATCACAGCTCAATGACTACCTTCACAACAACAACATTCTTATGCCCGAACAATTCGGCTTCAGAGCCAAGCACTCCACCCAACACCAACTTCTTCGATTTGTGGAATTCTTAACTGAAAACTTCAATGAGAAGAAGCCTACTGCTGCCATATTTCTTGATGTCGCCAAGGCCTTTGACAAAGCCTGGTACGCGGGCCTCATTTACAAATTAATTCAGCTTAAGTTCCCGTCTGGACTTATCCATTTAATACACTCTTACCTTGGTGATCGTAACTTCTACGTCCGCGTAAACAACTCACTTTCTCTACTACACATAATACTCTGTGGTATTATTCAGGGTTCAGTCATTGGCCCTATTTTATTCAATTGGCCTATTTTAATCAATTGGCCCTATTTTATTTCATTTTACTTTAATGACATTCCACGCACACTCTTCACATCACTCGCACTCTAAGCGGACGACACTGTTCTCTATGGCACAGCACATCACCCATACAATCTTTACAAAAATCTACAACATCACCTCAACATCTTCATGGATTGGTGTGATCAATGGCGCATTTAAATAAACGAATCTAAAACTACTGCTGTTTATTTCTCTAGAACATTTTCCACTCCTAATAGATTAACCCTCAATAATACTACCATTCCCTGGTCGGACGATGCCAAGTACCTGGGGGTTACCATTGACAAACGCATTACCTTTAAAAAGCATATTCTTAATATCCGCGGTAAAGTCGCCGGGATTTCCAAAACCCTCGCCCCCCTTCTTCGCAACCACTCACTCTCCATACACAACAAACTCTTAATTTATAATGCTTGCATTCTCTCTGTTATCACATATGCATGTCCAATCTGGGGCTTCACTTGCAAAACCAGTATGAACAGCCTCTCTAGTACCCATTACAAACAGCTCCGTTACATCAGGAACGGGTCTAGATACCTCAAAAACTCCACAATCCTCAAGGATCTGAAAACGACTTCACTCAAACATCGCATTAAACACCTTGCGAAAAAATTCTACAATGACATTAATCACATCCCAAATGAACTCATCTATGAGCTACCTGACTACGATGCTTGCAGTCCATCCAACCGGAAAAAACTAAGGTACTCCACTATTCTTGACGAATAGTCCTTTCGAGCTATAATTCTTATTTTCTCTTTAATTAAAAAAAATATTATTATATGTTTGTTTTATTAAATAAAATAAAATTGACTTTTCTCTTAAACCTCTCCTAACATCTTTACTTTACCTCGTCTGGCATTATTTTTGTTTTTTTGAACTATGAACTATTTTTACTTTTATACTTTAACTTGTAAATTTTCATTATTTTATTGATATACTTAACACTATCCTATTTTTATGTAGTCAACTAGACTACGGCTAGATATTTCTTATGGCTCTCTCAGGATTTGATATACACCTACTCAAAGCCAGGGTGTGCAGTTGCTTCACAACTTGGAAGCCCATTGAACCTATCACAAGTTCAAGTTCAAGTTCTCTATACCTTGTAGTTAAATAGACTACGGCTAGACATTTCATATGGCTCTCTCAGGATTTGATATACACCTACTCAAAGCCAGGGTGTGCAGTTGCTTCGCAACTTGGAAGCCCATAGAACATATCACAAGTTCAAGTTCTCTATACTTCTTGGAAAAATTTTGATTTTTAAATCACCTACCTGGAAATACGCGGCCGTATGATTTCGGGTATGGAGAAATTAAAAAATTATACTTCTACTTTTCTATCGAACAGGTCAAACGAACTAGCGTCTACACCACGCCCCATCTCAACGGCTCTTATCACAAATGCGCCCGAAAAATTCCCTAGCACAGCGCTCAGTCTCACATGATGTCATTATTGTTTACTTTTATCTTAAGAACGGAATGTTGCATATTCTTTCTTCATGATTTTTACAAATAAAAGATTACAAAACGGCTTACAAGTATCATACCTGTATACGTTAAATGAGCTTGATTTAAATTGGTTAATATCATCATTTATTTATTTAAAATCTTTGAATAAAACAAATTTATTTTTTCTTTTGGATTTATTTATACTGTCGTCGGGATTTTTTATTTTAAACTATATTAAAACTTAATGAAATCATAATAAAATAAAATTTATGAAAGTAAATACTAGACTATATTAGAAAAAAAAAAAAGCATCTTCCTTTTAAGTATTGATTTAAAATCTTTGAATAAAATAAGTTTATTTTTTCTTTTGGATTTATTTGTACTGTCGTCAGGATTCTTTATTTAAACTCGGGATTTTTTATTTTAAACTTTCGACCACGTGTACGCAAAATATCGAATTGGGGCCCGACTGAACAAGCTACCGTATTTTCCTTTCAAATAGGGAAATTTTTCGGAGTATAGAGAATTTCTCAGGAGCATTTGTGATAAAAGCCGTTCTGATGGTGCTCGGCGTAGACGCTTGTATCAAACGAACATGTCAAACACGTGGCCCGCAGGCCACGTTTTTCCCGCCGACGCCTACAACTGCTAATCTGTGGCCCGCCAAGCCCTCAGCATTTTACCTGTTTCGATTTAGATGTTTGAACACAAATACACAAAATGCACTTTGCATTACCATGAAGACGGTAAAAGGTATCAATCGTATATCAGATTGATATAAGCATATAGTGGGAACGAGACTAATATACAGGGTGTTTAAAAAAATGACCGGTATATTTGAAAAATCAATAAAAACTAAACGGGCAGCGATAGAAATACACCGTTTGTTGCAATATGCTTGGGACAACAGTAAATTTTAAGGCAGACAAACTTTCGAAATTAGTTACAATTTTCAACAACAGATGGCGCTGCAGTCTGGAAAAATCTAAACCACGATATTTTCCACATATCCACCATGCGCAGCAATAATATGGCGTAGTCTCTGAACGAAATTACCAGAAACCTTTGTAAACCTGTGACTTCTTTCTGTGGGGACACTTGAAAGACCAGGTGTACCGCCACAATCCAGAAACAATTGAACAACTCAAGCAGTACATCTCTTTTGCATGTGAAGCTATCCCGGCTGACATATTTACGAAGGTTTCTGGTAATTTCGTTTAGAGACTACGCCATATTATTGCTGCGCATGGTGGATATGTGGAAAATATCGTGGTTTAGATTTTTCCATACTGCAGCGCCATCTGTTGTTGAAAATTGTAACTAATTTCGAAAGTTTGTCTGCCTGAAAATTTACTGTTGTCCCAAGCATATTGCAATAAACGGTGTATTTCTATCGCTGCCCGTATAGTTTTTATTGATTTTTCAAATATACCGGTCATTTTTTAAACACCCTGTATATGTGTATAAAATATAAATGTATAGGCTCAATAGCAACTAAATTTTAATTTCAGCTCCACAAGATATAGAATGCAAAGATAATCAACTGGAATCCAAGGTAGCGCGGATCTTGAGTATGAAAATTTAAAGATTTTTTAAATCTTTATCGTTTTTCTTATAAATCGTTATGTGTTTTATGTTGAATCTAATATTTTAATTTACCATTTTGTTTTTGAATTTACATCATGTTAATAAGTAATATTCAGTATTTATTAAATTACTAAGAAAAGTGTCGAACAATTACAGGAACTATGCCGTTGATTAAGGACAGTTAAACTTTTATCAAAAGGAACATTAAAAAAAAAAAAAATTAATAGCCTTTAATAAATAGCTTTTAAAGCAACACCAGTTCTCGTTTCCGTGCAAGAAAAAAAGAAAACTCAGGAAAGTATTTTTGAAAATGAAGCATTTGGATTTGAACTCCTTTATTTTTGTTTTAGGTCAGTAAACATATTATTGTTTATTTAAACTGTGCGGTCTTTCTGCCTTTTATTTCATTTTTACTGGTATATAATAGTACCTACTCATATACATTTTGGAATTTATAAAAAAATTGATGAATAAATATGATTAATTGAAGATAAACATAGCAGATTGGAAAGAAAGAGCGATTTACAGCAATGTTGCATTCACAGGAAAAGTGAAATTATCTGTTTGGTTTATAAAAATTCTGTTAGCGTTAACAAAGGATGTTAAATTGAAAGGCATTACGGTGCAAATAATAAAGGAAACTCTCAAATAGATCGCCAAACTTCGGAAAGATAAATTATCAGAATAGGTATTGATACTTTTTAAACAATAAATCCCAAGCAAATTGCAGATCATAAAGCTGCCTTATTACATTCAATCACAAGCAAGTCTAAGTCATTTTCTGATATGTATTCACGATTTTAGGTAGATTTCGTAAGAAATACTATCTATTACATTCTACCGTAAGTTGGAATTTCTGAACATTTTTTTCAGATCTACGCCGATCATGACTCCCAGAACACAAAACACTGTTGAATACAGACACTTTTCTCCGGGAGGGATTTCTGTAGCTCCGGGGGGGGGGACATAATAGAGTTCCGGAGGGGGGAAATTCCACTTTTTGCACATTGAAAGCATAAAATCTCAAATCTTCCGGGAGGACATTTCCATGCTCCGGGGGTAATGCCCTTCCGGGCCACCCCCTGAATTCAACCCTGGCCCAAAACCACCTCCAGTTCAAAACTTTCTCTCTCTCTATATATATCTGTAACACTTTTTTATGGGCACAATGACTTCAATAATTCTGCACAAATCTCTTCCAAACTTATACATAAAATCTAGGGGCATAAAATCTCGGTCAAGTTCGTTAATTGGCAAAATTGAACCAAGAGGGGGGAAAATGGGGGCGCGGTTTGTGAAAGCAGAAAAATACACCATAACTTCTTAATTATGATACGTATCGAATCCGTTTAAAGTTATTATTACTTCTAGGACGGCCGAAAATTTATGTATGGCAGATTTTTATATCATTAAAAATGTCTCAAGGGGGGGGGAGGGAGAATAGGGATTTAAGAAGGAAAAAAATCATAACTTCGTCCATTCACCAGATATCTAATCCATTTAAATTTATTATATATCCTCTTAATATTATCTACAACTTTTATATTGACAAGTTTTTTATAGGACCAACCGTCATACAAAAAAAAAAAAAAAAAAAAAAAATCCTTGTCAGTTCCCCCTCCAGACACAGATAGATTTCGAAGTGGGCGGTCCCAACTGCCACAAAATGGCAAAAAAGGTGTTTTCTTCTTCAATTCGGATTTTTTTAAATTGAAACAATGGGAATGATATCCAGGGTAATTAATGGAATTTAAAAATACTATAAGTTTAAGTACTATTGTTAGAAAGATAGATGCTATATGGTTGTGAATATGGGGAATGAACCGAGACATATAATCTCAAAGTTTTATCTCTATTACATTGTAATTCATAATGGTATTTATTACATGTACTTTATGCATTACAGCCAACTGGTTTTATTCCAAATGTCATCTGAACTAAAAAACAATTCAGGAGCTTCTGGAAATTATTGCTGTGTTCTGAATAATTAAACGTAACTGATATTTTTTACACATTACACACGTTTTGACGGAATACAGTTTTTAATTATAAAATTTAGTTTACATCGAAATAATGCAGCTTCTGCCATGACTTGTGCTACAAAGAGAGCAGCTTCCAAATTTAAAGGAAAATGCAAAGAATTGTGTCAAACATTTATAGTTTCTTTTCTTTATCTGTTCATCAGAAAAGATTGTAATGTTGAAAATTGTTGTGAAAATTTTTAAATGTCATGTACACAGGCTGTTCGCACATTTTTTAGCCAAATTTGATAAATGATTTTAAACAATGGAATTATTTTAGAGGAAAAAATTCTGGCAACAACTTATTATGTGTAATTTATATTATCGTCTGATACTTCAGATGATATCGTCTGATGATATCGTCTGATGATATCGTATGATTATCGTCTGATACAAGATTGCGCATGCAAAAAAGCTGTGAATGGGAAGATGCGGTTTTTTTTTCGAACAGAAGTATGCTAATTCGACAGTCTAAAATGATTACAAAGCGCATAATATTAAAACTTTTTAGTGCGAAATAAACATAACTATTGATTGGAAAGTGCTATCCCAAAAATCAGTACGTATACATAGTAAAAAGATACCAGATGGAAAAAAAAACAGGGAAAAAAAGAGCCAATTTCAAGGCTGAAAACGAAGTTTCATGTAAAGATTTATGACTGTCGCAAATTTATCTTACAATGGGAAAATAAAAATAAGAATATTGGACAAAAATGTTACAATCAATTCATTATATTATTAAGAGAATGTGTTACATCCGATATTTACAGAAAAAATGCTATTTTCTTTATTTCAACGACTTTTAAAGTGTGAAACTGCATCAAAGCAAAGCTACCGCCCATACTTCAAAAACTACCGCTGTATTCGTTGAAAACATTAAAAACTCACACAGGTATTGCATTTATACCTGTCAGCATATTCCTAAGAAGTCACCTGACGTTTCTCTTATGGTTTATTGTGCATTTGGTCTGCTGAAAAGAGCTCTTTCAAAGCGCAAAACCACCACGATTGATCGAATATGGAAAGTTTTTAAAGAGGCATGGGAAGCAATAACCCTGTAAATTTTACAAAAAACCTTCTACCATCGAAAGCATTACGCAGAATTAGAATCAAGAAACAAGATTATCTATTATATAGTTATAATTATAGATTACTTCAGAAAACAATATTCATATTTTAAACGTTATAAAAACAACGCCGAAATCGTCTAAAAAATGTGTGAACACTCTCTGTATGTGCTTAAGAATGTAACTAAAATTGTCAACTACAATCGTAATCACGCGATTAATCAACGTCAATCTAATAAATATGTTTAAGATATGGGTAGTGACAAATCTACTTTATTACATAGAAATTCAATGACTTTATTCTCATAAAGTCTAAGATGTTAACTTCGAATTTTATTACCCGAAATTTCCAGAAATTATGAAGGAGTTTAGATCACGAATGAGTAAGGTACTTGGTGTTTTCAGTTGATATTAGAAATCACCTTAGTGAACTTAAAATTTAACACAAATTTCATAACGTTATTTACTTTTTGTCATTTATTTTTTAATATTAACATAGTGCTTTCGCGAAACAATTCTTAAAAAGAATGTTTTTCCTCTTTAGTTATTGCCGGGCTCGGGCATTATTATAAAATTCAACGGAATTGAAATTTTCAGAAAATTCTAATTTCGTTTAAAAAAAAACATTTTAAGGAAGATTTCATGAAAGGTGAAAAATTAATTTCTTGTATTCTATCATATCGTGAAATGTTGATGAAATTGTTGTTTAAAATTTATCGAAATTCAGAGTGATTCGACATTGGAACAAAAATAGACGAATGTGGGTTTTCCAAATTCGGTAATTATTGATCAGACGACCAATTTCCCAAAATATCTTGTTCATTAAGCATAACTTTCTACGACAAATTTGCTATTTTCAACTTTATAAGATAATAAATGTGCGGAAAGATCAAGTTTAACAGACCAGCATTAACGATTCTAAAAATTTCAATAAATTCAACCAAAATTTATAGGTTTGGTTCATGAACAATGAATGTAAACAAGTTTTTTTCTTTTTTTGAAAAATACCGTAAAATAAACTCTAATAATTAAAACTTTTGACTTTTCATGAATTTTTCTTTAACATGGTTGCATTTTCTTTATAGGAAATTCATTCTGTTCGGTGGTAATAATACATATCTGCATTATTTTGCATGTGGCCCTATGTATGACCTTAAAACCCCTTCGCGACGAGCGTCTTTAACAGAATTTTTAATCTTTTACCAACGGTTTCTCAAAACAGAAATTTTCGCCTAATTGAATCGCAGAAATGTTGTCAATAAATAATTCAAAGCTTATTATAAAAAGCAACTGGTAGGAATAATCGACGATTCTGAGAATCTTATGCGTCACGTATACTTGTCGTTCGTTCTCGAGAGGTTACTTTGGCCCTTCTATTTGAGTAATATTCTCATTTTATACGATGTTGCTCCATAGACGGGCGACATTCGCTTGATTCAGCTATTCGCCGATGTCGCAAATTTCGTTTCTTAAAGGAAAATGTAAATAATATTTTATTTTACAATATTTCTGATATGAAAGTTAAATTTAAGTCGTATATTATTATTAAGTCTTTTTAAATTATTGATGTCTAAGGAATCTATATGTTAACATTTCCTCTGTATGAGGGGTTCTCAAACTTTTAGAACGTCAGACCACTAAATCGAAGTCCATACTTCTGGGTACCACCAGGTAACAAACGTAAAGCTAATATAGAAAAACCTGTAAAAAGGAAACTGTCTAAAACGAAATATATCTCCGGCCTTAGCAGGTTTATTTGTATTTAAAAATGAATGATTACATTACCAAATTGGTACTTAGACTGACTACTTTATTTACATTCGAGTAAAAAGTAGTACCAGCATTAATTTTTAATGATACATACAATATCAAAATACAGTGTTTTGGTATAGGAAAAAAACTATAATACTGAATGACATATTAACGCACACTGATTCATATACTACTATAGTAGGCTGATTGCACTAATTTGCTTCCATGGCTAATGAAAAGGGTGGGCTTGTTTAATCAAGCACAGTTTCCTCATGTCTGGCTCAATAGTATTAGTTAGTTTTAGTCATGTCGGATTCGATATTTAGTTTATTACTGTATTTGTTTTTCATGTAAAGAACGGGGGGGGGGGCAGCACATTCATAGAGATATGACGTGCTAAACACAAGTAGACTTCGGCGATATCAGATGTTACTCTAATATTTTCGCCAACGAAAATTCTCTTACATTCATCCTTTTAAATGTGGACTTCTGTAATCCATTACAGGGAATCTGAATAAGTTCACTTCTCTCCTCTCTCGTGAGATACAGTGGCAGGGTATCTCAAATAAGAAACGAATTTCTCATCCAAAGCTTATTTAGTGGATTTAAATTAGGGTCAATACAACTGTATTAATAATCTACATGTCTTTCACATAGTAGGCAAACACTTGCAAGTTTCTTCCTACATTCATGTATATACCGGGTGTCCTAAAAAGGACTGACTGATTTTAAAAATCAATAACTTACAAACGGTGACAGATATTTAAAAAAATCTTGCAGGAGAGTAATGTACGATGTCAGGAGTTTTTTTTACTGCGATTCCCGGTTTTAGTTTGAATTATCATCAATAGATGGCGCTGCGAGCAATAGGCGCTCAATCGAGGCCAAAATTGAAATCAGGAGGTTACATGTATGGAGTGTGTCTCGTTCACCAATACAATATTTTTGAGGGCCCGATTCTGAACTGACACGGTATGATTTCAGTATTGTAGGAGTCAGAGCAACAATAGTAGTAGTATTGTTTCCACGGAAACGATTTTTTTCCAAATCGAAATGTGTAACGACAAAGTTTAAAATATCGAATTTCTTAAAACTTGTTATATTCCAAGAAGGATAATTAAAAAAAAAAAAAAAAAAAAGAGTGTATTCTTTATTAATCAAATTTATTCTTTCTAAAACTTTCCAACACATTTGAAAAGTGTTTATGCACTCGGTTTATCTGGCCGTCTCCTCGTGCTCTAACTTGTGTAAATATATTTGAATTGCCATGTAGGTATCTGAAGTGCACTACAAGATGCTTACGATCGAAGATTGTATATCTAGAACTTTTAATATTGAAGTTTACCATGGCATGCTCTGTATTAAAAATGAAGTTTGTAGCCATTATGGTTCGTTTACCCTTATACTTAAAAGAATGCCGTTTTATTATGGTCTATGGGGTAAATCATTTGCAGTGTATTTCAATGATGTTACACTATTTCAAACTTATTGAAAATAATATATAGTACTGAAGTGTACTACAAAATGCTTACTATCGAATATTCCATGTATAGAACTTTTAATTCGTTTACAAGGTCACTCAAAATAATTTCATTAAATGATGGTACATGGAAAAAAATCGTTTCCTGTTTATTTATTTTTATAATATAATTAAAAAATATTAACGATGTTACACCGTTACAAACATAATGAAATTGATTACATTTATGAAGTACACTAAAACATGCTTTCTGTAAAATATGGAGTGTAAAGCATTTATCATTCATTTACAAAGCTACGCAAAAAAATTCGGTTACATAATAGCCTACGGGGAAAAACTGTTTGAAGCGTATTTTAACTATGTTACAGCATTTCTAATATAATGAAACTGATATATATTACTGAAGTTTACTAAATGATACTTGTTGTATAATATAATGTACATAATATTTATCGTTCATTTACAGGGACACGCGAAAGATTTCGGTTGCAGTACTGTATTCGGCACACTGTCTACAGGCCCGTAGCTAGGTGGGGGCCAGGTCGGGCGAATCCCGACCTGCAAAAGATTTTGCCCGACCTAGCGTGAAACTTTACATCCCGATTAAAACAACATTAAATTTCTATTATTTTTTAAAATAAATTTTAGTCTAATCTAGTGTGAGACTGGACATTCCGATCACTTTATCAGACACTAATTCACTTTAAATTCCCAATTTTTTCCCTCTTCTTGCAAAGAGATCTAAGCAAAGAGACCCCCCCCCCTCCTTCCAATTTCGTTTTTAAAATGGAAACAAAACCAGAAAATTTTTCATATATAAACCTTCTTTTTTCTCTCTTTCTTTAACAGACAATAGACCTGTCGGGGATTGTCACGTTGGACATACCCCGCTTTGTTGAAATTACACCGTACCGCAGGATATTCCTGCCCGTACCGGCCCAGCAACAATTCTGTATTGACTGATATCCATAAAGCTTACTTTCTTTGTAGAATTGTCACCATGTGAAATTTATCTTAAGAAAGCGGGGTTGAAACCAAAGGCTTCTGAATCTGAAAATAAAGCGAAACAGCCTAAAATAATGTTTTTGAATTTGTCGTACATGACAGTTTGCTGCTTCTTTCATGGAACTGAGGTTCCAATTCCATGAAACGGATTGTTTTGTTTGCTTTCGGAAGAGGGGACTAATGTCTTTCATTCTTCTGATCTTTCGTTACATATTATTGAATGATAAAAATTTGTGAAACCTATGTCACAATAAGAAAATTATAGGAGGAGTTTTCCAGCGTAAAGAAGAAATGGAATTGCAATGAAAATATCATCTTTAACCAATAGAATATAAAATTTGTTTTAATTAAATGATATAAATTTAATTTATAAATGAGAAATTTACAGAATTATCTGCGAATTGTTTTTAATATACATGTGTCTTAAGTTAGATATATATATATATATATATATATTTCCACGGGTTTTACAAGTAGTGGTTAGTAGAGGAAATTATGACCGCGTTACACGTTTGTATGTATTTCACTTTAAATAACTTTTATGTAACATAACATAAATAACTTTTCATCTTAAAGTACAAAATCTTCAAGGAACGAAATTATATAGTCAATAATAAATCAAAGAACAAAAAGAAAAATTTAACGATATGATATTGTTAAGTTGTTAAGTATACTTAGATTTTATAAAATGTTTTATTTCGCGTAAAATATATTCTTTAAAGGAATTTATTTGCAGATATCGAAATAATATAATAAAAGTAGCTCAAAAAAGTTCATACCTTTGCTTACGGTTTGAAAATATTTATAATAATGAACAAGATAACAAATTAAATCCATCATAGGCGTCGACTACAAGGCCATAGAAATTCTCTGGAAATTTTCACAGGGCCATCGCCTCCCTCCTCCCCTCTGGAAATAAAAATTAATAGAAGGTCTGTCCCTTTATCTGTTCAATCTACTCTTCCCCTAAAATTTTTAAAATTTGGCACCTCTGAAATAAATCAATCATTATTTCACATTTAAAGAATAAAATATGCCGGGCTACTTACGATTTTACAAATCCAAATTAGTTATCTTCTGACACATTCACAAAGTCATTCACTATTCTTAAATTCAAAAATTCTTCAGGTCCTCTTATTAAAAACAAAGAAATTAAACAGTGTTTTCCATTTTTTTGTAAAAGCAAATCAGTTTTCAGAAAATTTCCGCCAAAGTTAAAGATATAAACCAATTTTCTGATAAAGTTCATAAGAGAGAAATCGATTACAACTCAAAATTTAACGTATCTATAGAAAAGTGAAAAACGTTATTCGATTCTAAATCACTTTAGTAGTTAAAACTTGTAAATTTCATGCTTTTATGTATAAAAATGACAGTGCGAATATAGCAAAAAAGTTCCGTGTTGTTCAGCCGGAAAAAATTGTATATGTATAAATTTAATTTGTAATTTGACACTGCTATATGGTATTGTGATTTCATTGTGTATGGTCAGTTTCTTATGTTTCAATGGTTAAATTTTACATTAAGTTTACACACACACACACACACACATATATATATGTAATAATAAAAAAATTTCGCCCTATTTCTTTAGTTAAATTATTCCAAATTCTTCAATTCTTTTTTCCCTCTCTTTTTAAAATATCTCTTAAATCTATTTTGTATTTTATTCCATAACTTAATCAAAATATTCTGTTATTTATCATTCTAAAAATCTTAATCTGTTAAAAGCTACACGTATTTATTAAAACCTTATTCTCTTAAATTGCAACACTGCCTCTAAACGCACCTGCCTAATTTCTTCTTTTGAGACATTTAATTTTTATTCTTTGGAACTTTTATAATACCATTTTTATTTCTATTTAATTCATTCGGCATCCCATGATTCCAAGCGGTTTTCGCGCAGAAAGGCCTTTTTACCTTTTTAATTTGCCGCTTCTGTTAAAGAGTTTTAATCATACGTCAGAGACACGTCTTCGTGGCCTCATTTTTTCATCCATTAGCGAGAAAGCTCCGCCTTCTTTATCCCCCTAGCGCCCTCCGAAGATGGATGCGAGTGGACCAGCTTGTTCGCGCGTTTTATACCTTTGGGCCAAATTTTGAAGTATTTATACGGTTACACTGGCTTCGGAGACAGAATTTACACGAATTAGTGGTTGTCATCTAATTGCCGTCACTGGGGAGTCTACACTAATGCATCGGTAGTATGTTCTTCAAGCTCTGCTAATTCTTCAAGATCTTCAAATGTGTTCAGTTTTTAATGAAGCGAAAGTTGGTGGAGTTGCTTTCATCTCTGTGATCACAATAAAGCCACTGCTCATCTATTAAGTTATTAAGTCTTCTTTTTAATGTTTTTGGGAAATTTCTTCTGGATTTCACTGCCTCTGCTCAATTTTTACGACTGCAAATACACTACGATTTCCGATGTGATATACTTCGAGATTTGTCTTCAGGGTGAGCGACTCGAAGTGATGCCCAATCGAGTAACTCTAATCACCCTTTTTCCAGGGTTTGCGTTCAGAGACGAAATCACGTGACAAGTGCTACCCCGAGTAGGCGTTCAGGAACGAAAGTCGGTGTTACACCGAGTGACACTTATTACACTCAGATTTTTCAAGGGTGATTTGATCACGTGGGGAGTTATTGGTTTGTTTACGCTTGTCTCGTATATATTATGATTGTTTATCCGTTTTCCTAATTAAGTATTGTTTCAAATCTCATGCTATTTAGCACTTTCCTGACTTGCATTCACTTTCGGGGCACCAGAATAAAATATAAATTTCATATAATCTTGCTTTTTAAAAAATAATAAGTTTTTTTTTCTTGAACAAGTTGATTAAAACTTTTTTTTTTTTTTTTTTTTTTTTGAGTTTTTAAGATGTGTACATTATTGATTATAATATCTTGATATTAAAAATAAATTATGCATTCCGTTATTTTTTTAAATAAGATTAATATTGCCAAAAATAATTGTAAAAAGTATTAAAAGTAGTTCAAGATGCTGCGAATATTTGATAAAATTTAATATTTAGCCGAATGTCAAATTTAGAATTCAGACAAGATTGAATAGTACTGTTAAAATTGTATTCACATTTACACAAAAATGTTGTGGGTTTTGGGGTTCTTTCTAAAACACAACTTACTTAAACTTAAAAAAGCACATTTATTACTCAATCTTCACTTGACAATTAAATATTTAAAAAAAAAATAAGTATACCCTGATTAGCTCCACTGAAATCTGTTGCCATGGAAAAGGGAGCAAATTATATTAAACTAAACATAATATCAAAACTTAAAAATCCGCATAGGTTAATATAACAATGATAATTTTGAACTCATTATTTTAAGACAGTATTAAGTGTAGTAAGGGGCAACAGATTTCTAAATCAAGTAGCATACTGGATTGCATAAAGAACACCCAACTCCACTCCAACCCGATCAAGCTCAAATCTCCATACACATTAAATTAACAAAAGTGTAATCATCATATAATTTGGAAAAATGCAGATAACCTGAAATTCCTCCAATATGAGGACCAAAAGGAGAAGGAGTTAAATCCGTTAATAGAATAGGGATATGATGATGTACAAAATTTTAGAACAACTATGGAGATTGCGAACAAGATCAGATCGGTTAACCAGGAATCGTATAGTGGCTATATAATAACTGAAAAACTTTTTTTTTTTTTTTTTTTTGTTAAAAAACAACCATTTTGTTGTTTGTTTTGAATAATACTTCAAAGAAAGGATAAATAAAATTTAGATTAATCAATTAAGAAATTAGACTTAATTTTATTTTAGCATCAATTATCAGTATATCCATTACTGAGATAGGAACAATAATTACATCTAATAACCTAACGTAAGCCTCAATTAATTTTCAAATAAATTAATACTATGAATTTAAAATTTAAGAAATTAAAAAAAAATATTAATTTAGTAAGATCATAGCTTTCATAATCTTACTCACAGTAATTGAGTGGTCAAGCCTCACTTATAGGATTGCTGTAGATATAAGAATACTAAATAAAGATCATATAAAAAAAACATACTATATTTGAGAATAAGAGAAAACAGTCTTTATTTGAATAATTAAAATTTATAAAAACAGTGTAATTCTCAAAAAGAAATATAACTATGGTGACAAACAATATAAGTTGATCAATGTTGATTATTAAGTATCTTTAAGTCAAATATTAAGGTTCTCAAAACTAGAATAATATCAGAATTAGAAGGATGATCAACTCTATAAAAATTAGGTATTAATTATTTTCAATAAAATAATGTGATTCTAAACTTTATCAAAACATTTCTTCCAAGCTTAATAACACAAATAAGCAACCTATTGAGTTTATGGAAATAACACACTTAAAGTATACTCTTTGGATATATATATATACATATATATAAAACATCAATAATAAAAAAAAAAAAAATGAAATCAACTCAGGAAGTTGTATTACTTACAAATATATATTAGGAATCTGATATTCATAGCAGGCACATCTTAGAGGAGTCCCAATTTGATTTGTTTAACTCATCAACATAGTCTGTCAACCCGTGGCCAATTACGTCGACAATCCGACGAAGATTCACTAATCTTTTTTTTTCTTTTGAAACACTCCAAAACGGCTCACTGTCTACAGTAATGAGTTTTTAATATGAGTATGATACTAATGGCAGGCACATCTTTGAGGATATCAATTCATGAGACAATATATATTCAGTCGAATTTTACTTCAATACCTCATCTTTAATCTTAGCAGTATATAAAAAAAAAGGATTTGCGACTTGCTTCACAAACCTATTTGTCTGTTTTGAAGATTGCTATTCTCCAACGATTTCGATAGAAAGGGTATAACCCGCCGACTGGGGTTTTAAAAACATCGCGCGTTCCTCGCAGGCGAAACCCCACTCTTCTTTCGTTGCTGCACTGACCGTATTGAAATTAACAACCCATTAGAAATATCAACAACTCCATAGTTTAGAAGTCAAGACAGTAAGTAGAGGGTCTCACTCCAAGTAATACGTTACTCGAGTATTCATTTACTAAAAATTGGTAGTCATAGCAATAAGTAATCTGCTTCATTCTAAGTACCGTCATAAAACACTGGTACTCGTACACAAGCCGTTCAAGATCCACAACCACAACACTCCGATCAAAAGCAACGAGTAACAAGTCAGTTTACGAGCCAAGTGATAATTCGTAATTTTTTTTTTTTTTTTACGAGCCAAACGACAAGTATCACGGCCAAGCAAAAAACTACTGTAAACATTCATTCTCCCGCGCTGCTTGAAAAACGGGACCGATCCACTCCGCCAGGGGTACGGGAATGGAAACAAAAGGGAAAATGGACTCTCCTTGAAGGCACCAGCCTGTCGTTCCACCCTGCCAGCCGCTTCATGGGGGAAGGCAGCCATGTTTCACCCCCATGGCGTGTGCTGAAGGGGGTCCTGTGAGCCTCTGTTGACCTGGGCGCCAGCTATCCGCCTGATAGCAGAGCCCATTGAAGCCTGTCGTAAGCTTACAAAGCCTAATTGCGTATATAGTACACTCATAAGATAACGTAATTCCTATACAGGGCGGACGGTCTTTCTTTTAACCAAAACTAGACTAGGTGACTACAACACATGATTCAAGGGTATGGGAGAAAAC
This sequence comes from Maratus michaelseni, assembly GCA_963931845.1. Classification (NCBI taxonomy): domain Eukaryota; kingdom Metazoa; phylum Arthropoda; class Arachnida; order Araneae; family Salticidae; genus Maratus; species Maratus michaelseni. The sequence goes on from OZ007600.1 coordinate 201,117,043, forward strand.
GTACACGACTGCCCAATACACTATGTGTGGTCTTTTACTGAGAAACCTCCCTCCCTGCTATTTATCTTTCGTATTTGAAAACAGGAAGCAAAGCTAGACTATAAACGTTGAATTTACTTTGCAAAAAGAAAAAGAAAGAAGAAAAAATAAAAACTGATTTTATTATTATTATTACAATTACTTTTATTTATTTAAATTTTTATTAGAAACAGAAGAAAAAAGAGTGCTTTTAAATAAATGTAGAGAAAGTGATTTAAATAATTAATGTAGATTAAAAAAAAATTGGTTGAAACCAACCGTAACAAGATTGCTCCCCCCGGCTAATTAAAAAAAAATTTTTTGAGAAAACAAATTATTTTTTTTTGAAAGGTAACTGGGTACCACATGGCATGCTGGGACCTCAACACTGAAAAAACTGACCCACAAACACAGATCATACATCGATCCGGGACGGGATCCAGAGAGTTCACCGCTGAAATACCACCCTGACAATATATTCCGGATATATACAACCAGAGCTCGCACATCCGTAGAAACCATTACCTAAAATATTACCTGAAACATGACCATAAAAGAGTACTACCAGAGGAGGGACCACAAGGCTGATTTTACCACTAAAATGACCAAGATATTCTCTGCACCTGTAAAAGAATACATGTTCCACCTGACTGTGAAACCTCATTTCCCTACTACTGTCATTCCTACGCATAACTGCATCCTACCTGAAATTTCTGGTAACAGAACTGTAAATAATACATAAATTGAATTTTGAGAAAAAAAAAATTAGCCGAAAAAGAAGAGAAGTGCCCACTGATTAATTGTCATTATACTGCTTATATACATAACTTCAATAATTGGCATCACAGTATATTACAACACTATCTATTAATGTAAATAAGTACTAGTAATATCATAGTTACAACACTGTAAATGTCAATGAAATTTGTAAAACACATATTAATTCTATTATACAAAAATACACAAGAGCAACTGGTGACACACAAAAAAAAATATATACATATACATCTGTAAGACACATATTATGGTATCACAGACCATGGTAGGGAGTTACGCACACATTTATAACATTTTTCTACAAGAAGCCATGTTGTTTTTGAGAAAAGTCCAATGATTCGGTTCACTGTGTAGATTTTACAAATGCACTTACAAGTAATGTGCATGGGAAAGAGTATCTCTGCCTCTGTGCTACTTATAGCACAAGCAGTTTCGGGCCCCTTGGGCACTACAGGGAAAACATTCCACCAAAACTTAAAAAGAAGGGTGGTGACGTATGTCACCAGGAAGGAAAACACACATTCCACAAAAATAGGAAGTAGAATAAAGAAAATAGTTAATTTTAGCACTTTTAGCCACACACAACAACATATAGGCATGTACATGAGACAGTATGTACAAGAAAAAGAAAAAGGGTCCACACTCCTTAAAGTTAAAAGTTCAAATAAACCCACAAATTGCATAGTAAATAATAAATCCATCTGATTAAAGTGCATTAATTAAAGTAAACCCACACTTAAAAGATTATATACAAAACACAGATGCATTTAAAAAAGGAAAACGCAGAACAATTTTGGCAAAAGGGTAACCAAACATACCCTCCTAAAAAAAATTTAAAGTAACAAAAATTACATTCGTTTTTTTTTTTTTTTTTTTTTTTTTTTTTTTTTTTTTTTTGCAAAAATACACCCAAAATCTACGAAAACTGGGTGTGGACGGGTATATACCACATAATCTACCATAAAACAGACAAAAACCTTAAGTATAAGCATAAAAAGGGTTAAAAATGCCTACATGAAAGTATCAAAACACAACCAAAACAAACCTTTAATACGCTAGAAAAACTAAGTTCCGTTTTAAAATGCCCAAGAAAATAATTAAATATACATACACATTAACTAAACTATAAATAAATACAAATAAACAAGGTAAAATTGATAAAAATGCCTGAATAACGAAAAAAAATAGTTAGTATTTATAACTCGGACGGTCTCTTCTATCCCGTAGCGAATAGTCGGTTCTAGAAATCGATATTGAACGACTACTTCTATTCGATTTAGCAGCTGGACGAATCGATGAACGAGACCTGCGCGAATCGCTGTGCGCAGCAGCTGAACTGCTTTCTGCCGTGGCTGAATTTTTACCTACGCGCATCTCGCTGCCTTCTGCCGTTGCTAAATTTTTATTTACGCACATCTCGTTATTCTCTGCCGCTGCAACCTCCGGAGAAATGGGAGGTGGGGGAGAGGGATTTATGATTTCAGTCGCGTCGCTGTCTGTTTCCTCCACTTCTGGCGCTACCGGAGTTTCGCTATTGTTGACGTTCACTACTGCTGGTGCGCGGTTACTATCATATGGTGCCCAGGGAATGAATCGGTTACGCTTGCATCTGCGTACAGGAGGAGAATCGCGCGGTTGGTGTGGTGAATCGATGGTCACGTTTTCAGTCGATCCCAGGCCAATTGTTTGTTTTGGTTCACTGGACCAGATGGGGAGTCTGTCTTTGAAGGAAGACCATCTGTCAACATGGACAACCTGACAATTTTTGGGATTAGCAACTAGCGCTATTTTAAAATTAACTTCATTTAGCTTCTCAATTATAGTAAAAGGACCATTATTTTGCTTGCTTAATTTTTTTGTATTACCAGGGGCGACTGTGGGTGTAAATAACCACACAAGATCTCCTATTTTAAAATTTTTATCAACAGCTGTCTTTTCACGGTATTTTTCCTGCTGCTCAGAAACTTTAATTAAATTACTATGTACTTCAGTGTATACTTTTTGAAGAGCTGGGATTAAGAGTTCACAAAAAGAGGGTGCATCATTATAATTAAAAGAAGGTGGTTGAGAAAAGAGATTATATGGTAGATTCATATTTCTGCCATACATAACTGCAGCTGGGCTAAGTTTAGTTGATGAGTGGACAGCTGAACGCATAGCTAGTAGCGCAAATTTTAGTTTAGTGTCCCAGTCAGATTGATTTTGGTTGACTATGTGACAAAGTGCATTTTTAAGAGTACGATTCTGTCTCTCCACTTGCGAGTTGCCAGCCGGGTGATAAGATGAGGTCTTAATATATTTAATACCAAACATTTTATATACGTGCTCTATCGCATCTGAAATTAGATTCTTCGCATTGTCCGTCGTAATAAAACAGGGTGCTCCGTAGCGTGAGATGAAGTCAGCTAAAGTGTCCGCAATGACATCTGAAGTGGTTGAACTAACCGCATATGCTTCTGGCCACTTAGTAAATGAATCTATATATGCGACAATATACTTATTTCCCGAAAAAGTTTGTGGTAAGGGTCCAATGAGATCCAAATGAACCTTGTTCATGGGAAACTGGGGGGTCGGCATACGTTGCAGAGGGGCGAGCTGGTTCGCTCTATAAGCTCTCTTCTGCTGGCAACTAATACATGACTCCACTAGATGCTTGACATCTGACGACATTCCTGGCCAATAGAAGTGCTCACGAATGCGATCAATGGTCTTTTGAAAGGCTTGATGACAAGCCGCTAGGGACTCATGTGTTAGTGCAAAAACTTGAGTAACCAATTCTTTTGGCACGACTAACTTTACAGGTTTATTCAAAATAGCTGACTCCCTCGTATCCTCACAAACTAAAATGTCATCTCTAAAAAAAAATTTCATGTATTTAGGAGCAATTTCTACACCTTGGTCTAGTTTTCTTGCAATCTCGCAGCATTTCTTGTCTGATTTTTGTAATTCACCAATTTTTTCAAGTAGATTGGAATGAGGCATAAAAGTAACTTCCTTTTCGACTTGTATACAAAAATTACAATTAACAGTATCATTGGAGTTATCATTGTTGACATACCTCGAAAGGAAGTCTGCGACACTGTTACACTTACCTTTAACAAACTTGATTGTAAAATTAAAGTCTGAGAGAGTGCAGATCCATTTAGCCATGCGAGATGTAGGGTCGTGAATTTTTAACATAAATGTTAGAGGTGCATGGTCTGTATAGATGAAAAAATGGGTATTAGCAATGTAACATTTAAAGTGGGCAGTAGCCCAAACTAAAGCTAGTAATTCCCTTTCAGTGGTGGAGTAGCGGGTCTCAGCATCTTTCAATTTTCTGCTGGCAAAGGCAACAGGATGGAGCATGTTATTTTCATCTAATTGTGATAACACTGCCCCTAATGCTTCGCCACTGGCATCACTATATAAGTGGAATTCTTTCTCAAAATCAGGGAGTGCAAGACATGGTTTTGAAATAAGAGCCATTTTAAGGTCTTCAAATTCTTTCTGTGCATCTTCATTCCACGAAAATTTTCCTGTCTCTTTCGTTAAGTTGATTAGATTTTTAGCTCTCTTAGTAAAATCTGGTATAAATCTCCTATAAAAGGATAGAGTTCCAATGAATGACCTAACAGCCTTTCGGGTAGTTGGAGGTTTAAAATTTTCTATTACGGCAATATTTTTATTGATAGGTGATACTTGGCCACTACAAATCTCAAAACCTAGATATTGTATTTTATTCGAAAGGAAAGTGCATTTACTGGGCTTAAGTTTAAGTTTATGCAGTCTTAACCTATCAAAGACCATGTTAAGCTTCTCAAAATGAGAATTAACATCACAGGAGGCAATTACAATGTCGTCGATATAAACAAGAATTCCAAGATTGCCTAAATCACCGAAAATAGCATTCATAAGTCTTTGGAAACTGTTACCTGAATTTGAGAGCCCAAAACAGTTACGGGTCCACTCAAAAAGTCCCTTGTGGGTGATTATTGCAGTTTTATGCCTATCCTCTGGGCGAATAACCTGTTGAAAAAAACCACTAGTTAAATCTAGCGTTGAAAAAAATTTAGCCCCGCTTAAAGCATCAACCGAGTCGGTGATGTTAGGTATTGGATAAGCATCTTTAACAAGATTTTTATTTAGTCTTCTGTAGTCAACAGCAAGTCGATAGGAACCGTCTGATTTCCGAACCAGAATAACCGGAGAAGCAAATTCAGACATGGAAGGGGAAATTATGTCCGCCTGTAACAAAGTATTAAGTTGGTCTTCCATTTCTTGACGTAATTTGTAGGGGACTCTATAAGCTTTGCCTTTAACTGGTTTATTTGAAGTTAAGTTAATTTCATGCGGGATTGTATCACAGCCGGGTAAATCTAAGACCGATGCTGCAAATACATCTTTGTTTTTGTCTAGAAAATTTTGCATTTTAAGTTTTAATGGGGGTTCTAAATGATCTAAATTAATTTCAGAGCTCCAAGTGAGATCAGCGTGATCAAAGTCACCAATTGGAGGGGCCAAATTTATATTATAGGTTAATTTATTATCAGTTACGGGTATATTTGACTGGTCTACACATTTTTGAATTTTGGCAACAAAGGTTCCTTTATTTAAATGAATACTATTGTCTGAAAAATTTGCAAATGAGATATATAGGCCATGTTCTTTAGTGCAAATGGCTCTGGAGGTAAGGAGACCTTGATTTAAATTTTTCGCCAAAGGTTCTAACATAACAATATCATTCTCCTTAATAAAATTTTCCTTATAGCTTTTAACCTGAGCTAACATTTTTGACTGCGGGGGAATTGAAATTTTGCTACATAACACAGCGAAACTTATATTTTTATTTTTATTGGTTTTATCACTACTGCTATCTTCATTGCTCTCCTCCTCGACTTCAGGTACCTTATCCTCTATACTTACCAAATCTTCACTTTCATCAATATTACAAATTTCAGTAGTCTCTTCAGCTAAATTACCCTGAGTTACCTGACTCGCTGCTGAAAGAATGTTGCCGACACTTTGAATACTTGAAAAATTTTCAGTATTATTACCCTCAGAGCTACCGCCTGATGTTGTTTGCATGCAAAAGTTCTGCGCAACACTTTTAACTTCCTTATCTGACTCAGTTTGAATGATTATCTCAACATCTTTTCCCATATTAGTCAACTGCGGGTCCTGAACTACCATATTTTCACTACTATTACTCCCATTTTCAATATTAACTGAGTCATGAACTTTCTCACATGCACAATTTCCAGGAGGGCTATTGGCATTACTACTTTTTGAATTCTCTCTTACTTTGTTGACACATTTTATATTTATAGAATTATTTTCAACACAATCATTATTTATACAATTATTATTTGAATTTACACTATATACAGAGTTAGAAATATTTACAGAATTAGTAGCAAGACAAGTATTAGACCCTGAAGTATTACTTGGGGTTTCTACGCTTTGTTTACATTGGCCTGCAGCTGGCACTTTAAGAGCGACAGCATTTGTATCACAATTTATACTTGCCCGGTACTCTTTCAGAAATGGCATTCCCAAAATCATATTAAATTCCTCTGCTAATTTACCTTCCACTACATAGAATTCAGCTTGACATTGAACATTATCAAAATCAAATTTTAAAAATACTTTCTTATTTAGGTGAACTTTCTCACCGGTGACAGTCATAATGGGGATATTGCAATTCTCCGTTTCAAAATTCTCTAAATAGTTACAATCCGTACCACTCAGGAGATTAATTGCAGAACCAGTGTCACATAATGCATTCAGGCAAACTTTATTTATGTAAATTCTTGCAGTTGGTAATGTATACGATTGGGGCTGAAACATACTATACACAGTTGGGGGGTCCAGGGGCCTGTTGGGGATCGACTTGACCACATTTGATCCGGCCACTAATAGTTTAAAGCCTCACTTTCATTGTTAGCTACTGGGGTGTTATTTACCGCCTGCTCCTCATTTCTGTTCGCAGCTGTACTCCTATTGTTTTGGTAATAACCACCTCTTCTTCCCCTATATCCGCCTCGCTGATTGTGGTTCCCTCTAGGATTTTCACCTCTGTTTCTATAATTTTGCCCACGGCTCCTGAAATTTTGACCACCTCCCCTTCTAAAATTATAGTCGACAAAATTTAGTGGACAATCTCTGGCATAGTGGCCTTGTACGGAACACTTATAGCAGGTTACGGGTCTTACCTCTTGGTTTTTTTTCTGCATATCCCTAGCCCTAAGATCAACTAAACTGTCTATCTTTGCTGCTAAAACATCAATTTGTGATTTCAGCTGGTCTATCTCCTTCTTTTGTGAGCTATCTTGCTGAAAAACTGCAGCACAGGGTAGGTTTTGGGTTAAATTTGGGTTGAGAATTTCCTCGCGGTGGTTGTAAAAAGGGTTAATGCTTCTATAAGCTTTTTCTTCCAGAAGTGCAATTTTGAGAACTTCTTCTGGGGATTGTGGATTTCTCGCAATTACCCCCTTTCGCACTTCTGGTGTAAGATTGCTCAACAGCATGGAGTGTAGTAGAGCCGTTCGGCTTTTATCGACTACTTCACCCTGGATACCTTCAATTACAAGGGCTCTTAATGACATATCATATGCCTTGTCATAAAACTCCTGAACACTCATATTGGGTGGCTGTTTAAAATTTAGAAAGTGACTGAGTGCAACATCTGGTGTGGTCTGTGAAGTATAACTCTCTTTTAAGATTTTTAATAGCTCATCAGATGTTTTTGCTTTGTGAATTTTTATTCGCCTAGAAGCAGCTCCTGAAAGTCTAGCAAGTAAAACAAACTTCTTTTCCTCCTCAGTCCAGTCGAATAATTTTGAAAAACTCTCAAATTTCTCAGAAAAATCTGAGAAGCAGACTGAGCTGGCCTCTCCATTGAATGGGGGAATATTAGACAAATTATCCACTAAAGCATTTTTTCGCTGAATAGTGGCAATTGCTTCCGAGTGCTTATCAGCCATAGTTAGAGTTAGAAAATGACAAACAAACCAAAAAAAAATGAAAAAAGGGGGGGGAACAACTTAAAAATGAGAAAAAGAGAGGGGAAAGGAAAACCTTATAAATACATAAAACTTAAGTACAGGACTATGCTTTTTGTAAATAAGAAAAGGTTATGCTCACAAGACATAATTTTGACTGGGAATTGTCGCTTACTAGCACAGAGAGAGAGCCTAGACCTCTTTTTACACTTGAACATATAAATAAAATTTTAATTGCAAAAACACCCAGTTGCTCTTTGATACATAAATACATACAAGTAAAAAAAAATCAATAACCCAGAGACCGAATTGTTACGGCTCCATTTGTTGTGGGTTTTGGGGTTCTTTCTAAAACACAACTTACTTAAACTTAAAAAAGCACATTTATTACTCAATCTTCACTTGACAATTAAATATTTTAAAAAAAAATAAGTATACCCTGATTAGCTCCACTGAAATCTGTTGCCATGGAAAAGGGAGCAAATTATATTAAACTAAACAAAATATCAAAACTTAAAAATCCGCATAGGTTAATATAACAATGATAATTTTGAACTCATTATTTTAAGACAGTATTAAGTGTAGTAAGGGGCAACAGATTTCTAAATCAAGTAGCATACTGGATTGCATAAAGAACACCCAACTCCACTCCAACCCGATCAAGCTCAAATCTCCATACACATTAAATTAACAAAAGTGTAATCATCATATAATTTGGAAAAATGCAGATAACCTGAAATTCCTCCAATATGAGGACCAAAAGGAGAAGGAGTTAAATCCGTTAATAGAATAGGGATATGATGATGTACAAAATTTTAGAACAACTATGGAGATTGCGAACAAGATCAGATCGGTTAACCAGGAATCGTATAGTGGCTATATAATAACTGAAAAACTTTTTTTTTTTTTTTTTTTGTTAAAAAACAACCATTTTGTTGTTTGTTTTGAATAATACTTCAAAGAAAGGATAAATAAAATTTAGATTAATCAATTAAGAAATTAGACTTAATTTTATTTTAGCATCAATTATCAGTATATCCATTACTGAGATAGGAACAATAATTACATCTAATAACCTAACGTAAGCCTCAATTAATTTTCAAATAAATTAATACTATGAATTTAAAATTTAAGAAATTAAAAAAAAATATTAATTTAGTAAGATCATAGCTTTCATAATCTTACTCACAGTAATTGAGTGGTCAAGCCTCACTTATAGGATTGCTGTAGATATAAGAATACTAAATAAAGATCATATAAAAAAAACATACTATATTTGAGAATAAGAGAAAACAGTCTTTATTTGAATAATTAAAATTTATAAAAACAGTGTAATTCTCAAAAAGAAATATAACTATGGTGACAAACAATATAAGTTGATCAATGTTGATTATTAAGTATCTTTAAGTCAAATATTAAGGTTCTCAAAACTAGAATAATATCAGAATTAGAAGGATGATCAACTCTATAAAAATTAGGTATTAATTATTTTCAATAAAATAATGTGATTCTAAACTTTATCAAAACATTTCTTCCAAGCTTAATAACACAAATAAGCAACCTATTGAGTTTATGGAAATAACACACTTAAAGTATACTCTTTGGATATATATATATACATATATATAAAACATCAATAATAATAAAAAAAAAAAATGAAATCAACTCAGGAAGTTGTATTACTTACAAATATATATTAGGAATCTGATATTCATAGCAGGCACATCTTAGAGGAGTCCCAATTTGATTTGTTTAACTCATCAACATAGTCTGTCAACCCGTGGCCAATTACGTCGACAATCCGACGAAGATTCACTAATCTTTTTTTTTCTTTTGAAACACTCCAAAACGGCTCACTGTCTACAGTAATGAGTTTTTAATATGAGTATGATACTAATGGCAGGCACATCTTTGAGGATATCAATTCATGAGACAATATATATTCAGTCGAATTTTACTTCAATACCTCATCTTTAATCTTAGCAGTATATAAAAAAAAAAGGATTTGCGACTTGCTTCACAAACCTATTTGTCTGTTTTGAAGATTGCTATTCTCCAACGATTTCGATAGAAAGGGTATAACCCGCCGACTGGGGTTTTAAAAACATCGCGCGTTCCTCGCAGGCGAAACCCCACTCTTCTTTCGTTGCTGCACTGACCGTATTGAAATTAACAACCCATTAGAAATATCAACAACTCCATAGTTTAGAAGTCAAGACAGTAAGTAGAGGGTCTCACTCCAAGTAATACGTTACTCGAGTATTCATTTACTAAAAATTGGTAGTCATAGCAATAAGTAATCTGCTTCATTCTAAGTACCGTCATAAAACACTGGTACTCGTACACAAGCCGTTCAAGATCCACAACCACAACACTCCGATCAAAAGCAACGAGTAACAAGTCAGTTTACGAGCCAAGTGATAATTCGTAATTTTTTTTTTTTTTTACGAGCCAAACGACAAGTATCACGGCCAAGCAAAAAACTACTGTAAACATTCATTCTCCCGCGCTGCTTGAAAAACGGGACCGATCCACTCCGCCAGGGGTACGGGAATGGAAACAAAAGGGAAAATGGACTCTCCTTGAAGGCACCAGCCTGTCGTTCCACCCTGCCAGCCGCTTCATGGGGGAAGGCAGCCATGTTTCACCCCCATGGCGTGTGCTGAAGGGGGTCCTGTGAGCCTCTGTTGACCTGGGCGCCAGCTATCCGCCTGATAGCAGAGCCCATTGAAGCCTGTCGTAAGCTTACAAAGCCTAATTGCGTATATAGTACACTCATAAGATAACGTAATTCCTATACAGGGCGGACGGTCTTTCTTTTAACCAAAACTAGACTAGGTGACTACAACACATGATTCAAGGGTATGGGAGAAAACGTACACGACTGCCCAATACACTATGTGTGGTCTTTTACTGAGAAACCTCCCTCCCTGCTATTTATCTTTCGTATTTGAAAACAGGAAGCAAAGCTAGACTATAAACGTTGAATTTACTTTGCAAAAAGAAAAAGAAAGAAGAAAAAATAAAAACTGATTTTATTATTATTATTACAATTACTTTTATTTATTTAAATTTTTATTAGAAACAGAAGAAAAAAGAGTGCTTTTAAATAAATGTAGAGAAAGTGATTTAAATAATTAATGTAGATTAAAAAAAAATTGGTTGAAACCAACCGTAACAAAAAAATATATATATTCATTTTGAAATTCATGTTTCACTAAAATTTTGATTTTTTTACTTTATTGTTTATGTTTATGCATTTGAAAAATGCATCGCTATTAGTGGTTTTCTGGGAAAATAAGCCAATTTCTCGTTTTGCCAACATCTACATAAAATAATCTTGGTAAGAAATAGTTGCTAAATAAATAAGACAAGTTTGTATAAGTACAATTTGCTTAGTTTCTAATAAAGTATACAGCAAAGTTTTTTTTTTTATGTTACTTCTAGCCATGCAATTAAGTTTTCTAAATTTTAAATACTCTCACATTATTTATTTATTTATTTAATAATGAATATATATGTATATTTTATTTGCTTTGAATTATTAGTTTTTTACCATAATCTAAAATTAGTAAGTAAATTTTCAATGAATTTAGGAATCTCCAGTTTTTAGTAACTGTAATTATTTTCCCATTGAATTCAATATAAATCATAGATTAAAAATCTTAAATTTACTAATGCACTAGTATCATGAAACATATTATTTGTATGCAAGTTCAAAGTTAATTTTTGAAATTTTACAAACCTATGTTTAAACTTTGAATTTTGTTTAAGAACATTTCACTGTATTAATCCGTCAGCACACGCGCTGGGATAAAATCTACCAAGTATAAAGCTCAGAATGATAACGAACGAGTTTCTCACATTTTAAGTAATGATTCTGAGCTGGGGTAGATTTTATCCCAGCACGTGTGCTGACGGGTTAAATACACTACACTAATTAAACCATATTGAATATAGAATCTCCTTCCCTCTAAAATATTTTTCTTGCTCCTATACTGTTTAAAATCACAAGCCTTTTTTACAACAGAGTACAAAGTTGTATTTGATAAAAAAATTTACAACCTCAACAGATCCCAGAAAGAAAATAAAGGTCTGCATTCATCACTTGTAATAATTGTTGATATATGTCTGTAAATATTTAAATAAACACTTGATTTTTTAATAATAATTGTTTCTTTGTTATCATTTAAAGTTATTGTGGAATATGTTTTTTTAATTACATTTCAAATAACAGAATTCTAACATTTTTTTTTCTGCATTGAATATCAGATAGAATAAAAATGAATTTCTCAATTTTTAACAATTTATTTTGAAGTACTGTTTGCATGTATACTCATACTCATGTAGACAAATATTTTACCCATTTAGAATAATTTTCGCACTGTGAGAAAATATCAAGGAATGACATTACTCATCGATATTTTTGGAAAGTTTCAAAATATTTCCCCTGATATTCTGCCAGAACCAGATTATTCCATAAAATATTTTCATAAATAAAAAAATTAAGGAACTGCTTATTAAATTTAATATTTTAGTCTGTACAAATGTTTTAATTAGTCATGCATATTTTCTGGTAACCTATTGACTGTTTGATATACACAAGCAATTTTTTCAATATTTATGCAATTTATTTAATTTAAGGAAGCCATTTACATATCTTTATATACAAACAGAAGTAATCTCTATATAATATATATATCTAATGTTTATGCATTTGTAAATACATATATAAAAAAGCATAAAAGTTCATCAGATTTGCTTATATAACTGATTATAACATTTGGCAATAATTCACTTTCTGAAGCCAGAATTGTGGCAAACATGTAAAAAAGAAATGTCAAAGCCAATATAACAGAAAAGTATCTTTTTGCGAATAATACCTACTTGCCAATTTATATGTGAAAGTAATTAATAAAGATATACATCATTTACATTTCTAGTATATAAAAACAACACTATTTGTCACCTTCTGGATTTTTTTTTTCTTTTTGATCATCTTCAAAGCATTTTTAATGATATTTGATATCACCAACTGAGGGTGCTTACATTACCCTTTATATATCTCTGCATAAAAAAATTGGTACTTTTATCTTAACAGTGTGCAAATCTCACCAGTAGCACTTTTTTCTCGCCAATTAGCAGCTTTTATTTTTCATGTGTATAAATGGGAAGCAATGCTTTGATGTTACATGTTTGCTTGTGGTACTTTTTTTTTTAAAATAAAGTTAGTGAAATGCATGTATTTTAAATGAAAATTATGTGTTTTAAATGAAATGAGTAAAAAGTTTATATTTTTAATTAAATGAATGCAATACGAATAATAAGTTTATATTTTAAATGAAATGAATGCAATACAAATAATGGTGATGGGAACAATATTTGACAATTTATCACCTGCACCCGGCTAACATAAAAGTACCAAAAATTTATTTCCAATGAATTGTCATTTCCTTTCTTTGCTGCATCATATGAGAGAGTCTTTTCACCTTAAAACAATGAATTAAAAAAAAGAGCGATAGAAAAAAAATGCCCATGAGGCCAAAAGGCCCATGAGGCTTATATAATATATATACAAGTTGTGTGTTGCTCAAATAATTTAATTTTACATGGTTTCACTGGCAGATAAGCTTTAAGTGTATTTTAACAGTAACTGAGCGATTAAGAACACTCTCATTAGGCATTTCAATATTGAATAAATTGCAGTTCCCACAGAAACAGTACTTTTAGCTTGTTTATTGGACCTTAATTTTTAGTTTGTAGCATTTTTAATCAATTTAAATTTTGTTTTAAACAGTAGGATATGATCATTAATTTTCTTTATATATACATATAACATATAAATGTACATGACAAAGCTGTAGTTGTAAAATTGTATTTATTTAGCTTGCATTTATTTAAATTGATTCAGTTTGGAAAAGGTTTCCTAAAACAGTAATAATCATAAAAGCATATTTCTTTTTATTATTTCATTGTGTCACCAACCAGCGATAAATTGCCAAAAGCACGAAATTTTCATAATTTTTCTGAGAATGTTATATCGAGGTTCCACAGCAATTTTTTTTATAAACATATATATCCTCATCTCCTCATCAGAAGAATGTTCTGTAATTTAAAAAAAAATTCTGAATATGCACTTATAAGAGACCTTCCTTGTAAGTACGGTGTGTGTGTGGTGGTGGGGGGGGGGGGGGGTGTAACTCTTCTCAGATCACTTAAAAATTTCATAAGATGCACAAAATAAAACCGATTCTGTTAAGATGAATACATAATGTGAAAAACTAACATAGAGAGGAAAAAAATTAGCATTCAGCTGTTTCAAGGCTTCCTAATAGGAGACCTTTCTTTTGTGAGGGAACAGTAACAGCGAAGTATATGTGTTTTGCTGCTGTTTCTCACATCTTTAATTTTGTCCTGAGGATTGAAGATTGACATCTTTTTATGAAGCCTTGAAACAGCTGGATGCTAAATTTATTTGGGTTGCATGTACATTTTATTGTGTTGGTTTTTAGATGTCACGACGCTATTAAAATATAAACATGTAAAACAATGAAATTGTTCCTTTATGGGTAATAACAAGGGAATTTCTTTTCAAACTTGATACAAAATGTTTATCACTTAGTTACTTTTCATTTTACACTGAAAACCAACTTTTTGTGGTTTTCTTTACGTTATTTTTGCATATGTCAAGTTTTCATTAATAATTTATTCTTAAAAACATTTAAATATTTTTGTACTTTTTCTGAGTAATAATAATTTAAAACTCCTCCCTGACAAAGATGCTAGCTGAACCATTTTTCATTATAAGGGAAAAAAACAAACCCACACTCACAAAAATGGGCGTATATTAATCTTACACATGTTTTTAAAAAGGTTTTATAGCTAAATAAATAGTTCATATTTGAAAAAAAAAAAAATGAATTAAAATTCTAAATATTTAATATTGCAGAAGAATGGGAGAAAACAGGATGCCATTCATGCCTGGCGTCCTTTTTTTTGGGACGCTAGGTAAACGTCATTAGTTTGATTTAAATTTAAAAAATCTGAATTTTCCAGAATACATGTTTTATATTAATAAATTTCCAAACTTATGCATAAAATATATACATGTGGAGTTTTTAATTTAAAAAATAGCTCGCCTTTTTTGCCTTGCTATTTCAATTCGTTAAAATCAGTACTATCAATTGTGGAATTATATGCAACACGTTGGCACAATTTTTTTCCCTCGCCAATTTGCCGTAAACTTCCTCTTTGAATATTAGTTACAAATAGCATGCAATAATATCACGTGATTTTTTATTTCAATATAAAAATAAAATGAAGTAATAAATTAAATATTTTAAAAAAGGAAATAAAAATAAATAAATGATAGTTTGATATAAATAAATATTGATATACATAATAAAAATAATTTATAGAATTAAAATATAAAATAACCGGGTTACCATGTATGACATAAATTGTCATTTTGTTGCAATCATGCCAACGTGGTGCGTATGAGAAATCTGTGCCTTAACACATCAAAAGACTATAAATTTCTTTAAAATATGTTGCCACCTATGTTCATTTTTGAAAAGTAGAATCTTGAGATTAATTCTAAGCAAGTTTGATGTCAATAAGTTTTGTTTTTGGAAAACATGAGTTTTATACTGAAGCGTCACAAAATTAGGACGCTAGGCATAAATGGGTTAAACCTTCTGCACATACTGTTATTAATTCAATTTGAGTAGACTGTTTCTGCAACAGAATTTCTTTGAAAGACAAAATAAATTTAAATAACATTAAATAAATAAGTATCTTACTTATAAATATCCGATTAAAAAAAAAAAAAAATGGAAAAAGGAAATTCTTCCTGCTATTCATTATTTAAATAAAAGTACAAAATTTTAGTAAATTTCAAAAAATTAAACAGATTTTAAAATATTTGTACTACAAGATAATATTGCAAGAACCATTATTATTGTGTAAATATTTATCAAGAATGCTTTTAACTGTGACATTAATAACAAAAAGAGAGATACCTTTACTAGAAATTCTATTTCTTATAAAAACACTCTTTAATTTATCAAACAACTCTATTCATTTTTTTTTTTAATTTCTCGAAGCTTGTATCAAAATTTACTTTTAACAAAGAATATAGTATTTATATTTTAAATAAAGTGTAATATGTTTAATTTATCTTAAAATAATGAAAGACTTCACATATACAACTGTACTTTGAATATATGAATATACATAACTGATATGCATATATGTAGACATAAAAATAGGAATCAAGACATTATGTCTTATATTCAAGATATTTGTTTCTCAATTAAATCTAACATGATTTACTTTAAATTAATCAATGTTATTTATTATCCTGAACCTAATATCATTCAAGATATATTAAAATTGAAATAAGCATGCATTTTTTTTTTTTTTTTTTTTTTTTTTTTTTTTTTTTGCGCTGTCAAGTATAGTATGAAGTTTCAATATTGTATTATTGTATTTATAAGAAACATGCTTATTTCTTTATTTAAATATAACATTATAGATCAATCCTTTAATATACATGATGAATAAAAGAAAATGAAACAAAAAAAATGTAAACAAAAATTATTTATTGCAGCAATATAAATACATTATACATTTACAAAGAAAAGATGTTGAGAAGTCCAGTTGAGAATTTTTTTTTAAATTTCAAATGTCATGTTATTTGAGGTCTAAGACAGCACTCCAGATGTACGTTTAATTTAAAACGAAACTATCAACAAAATTATACTGCAGGAGACGAAGTTTATCTTTATCTGAGGTATGAGAAAAATCTTCATTGTACTAGATAAAAATCACAGGTGCGATATCAACAAAGTTTTCATTTTAAAAATTCTATAATAACGCCATGCTTAAACATGTAAAATAACAATAATTAATCACAAAACTCATCAAGGAAACAACATCGATGATAATTTCATGTAACTTGCAATTTTATCCAGATGAATTTGGTAATCCACATTATTTACTTTTAAAAATAAGAGCACTATCTCCATCGTGAGAATCAGTCATAAATTTTGCCACAAAACATTAAATTTGGTGTATAAATAATACGTTATGTTTAATTCCAGAAAATCAGCGAAAAAGTCAGCCATGTTTGTTTATTGTTTTGCTGCCTTTTACCCCATCCCGTTCAGAAACGTAATAACCCTGTGTAACTCTGGTTTTGGTAGGGTGAAAAGGGCTGTAGCACCTCACGTGACAGAGTAACACTTTGTGGGTATTAGAATGCCGTCGCTGAACGCGACCTACATTTCAACGATCTCGACTGCGGCTACCTCGATATGATTATCAGGTAATTTTAGTGGTTTCGGACTGAGATGTTCCGATTGTCTGGTGGAAAGAACGTTCAAGTCGGCAGCAATAGCGATCGTCTATAATGTGCCAATTTTCGACAGGAATGTATCATATATATTGTTAATATTATATTTAATTTAACTATAGAGGGATCTATTGATTGTATATTAATTTTACTTTCAGGAATTAATATTGGATGGAGTAATATATATTCACGGATATAATTTTGTTATAAGTGTATTAAAACCAGAATTATTTTGAGTGTTTTTGAATCATTTTGTGTTTGGGTGTCATCGATGGGGTTGTGTTTTTAAAAAAGTGTGCTCTCAACTTGTCTTTCAAATCATTTCTCTCAACTCGACTTAGTCAACATGTATGATGCATTGCCATGTGGATGTGAATATTATGCAGAAGTTGTGACATTTTAAGGATTCTGTATAATTATTGTGAGTAAAATATTTTATCTACACTTTACGCGTTCATATTTCCAATTTTATTATTTCAAAACTGTTATCTCGTGGTAATTTCTTGAGGTGTTAAATACAGTTTTTGGGATAATCGATGTGAGTGAAATATATTGTATATTCTTAATTAAACTTTTATTTCCTATTTAAATATTTCCAAATTTTAATATTTCCAATTGTTGTCTGGTAATAATTCAGTGTACCTGGATCATTCTACTGATCTTAGCATTATGCCAGTAGAATTATGAAACACTGAATTATTATTTAAAACACATGTGGGTGCATCCAGGCTGATGAGTACATGTGCATGTGTTTTTTCATATCCAATTCATATTTAATTCTCATGTGGTCCAATTTTCCATTGTACAGTAGAACTCCAATTATCCGAACTCCGACTATACGAATCGCTGATTATCCGAATCGCTTTCAGAATTTCGGAAAAATTTTTAAGACGGAAACATACTGCGATTCGCAAAATAATGATTCTGTCTACGCGCGCTATTGTTCTTCCCTCCGCGAAGCTAGTGTAGGCGAACCATGAAACCTCATTACAGAAGGAAACTATTAAAGAAACTTTTGGTAGAAGGCGAAGACGAAGAAGGTGTGTTGGCTAACCACAAAAAATAAATTTGAAAGATTGCGCTTACATGGTGGCGGAAGCTTGGAGCTTGGCTAAGGCAGTCACATTAAAACGTGCGTGGAACAAGTTGAAAGGCATATCAACTGACGAAGAGAAGGAAAAGGAGAAAAAGGAAAAAGAAGATCAAGAAAAGAAAAGGGAAGAGGCAGGAGAAGATGAAGATGACGTGCCACTTGAGGAATTCAGAAACATTCTTTTGAAAAATCCTGGGTGTTCAGAAGTTAGTGCTGAAGATATAGGAGAGTGGATAGCGTGTGATTCGTCAGATTCTAGGTTACAAATTCAAAATGATGATGAACTTATTGAAAGTGTGAGAGAAGAATGTGTCGAGGAAGAAGATGACCTTAATGTCGAAGTTGAAGCAGATACTGGTCCATCAGCTAGTGAAGTATTTTCCGGCCTTGAAACTGCGTTGAAGTGGATGGAGCGTCAGCCCGGCGGATGCGCGACTTGGCTTCCCGAAAACGTATGAAAACTATCAAACAGCTTACTTTGACCGAGCTGTTCAGCAAACAATGACTTTAATTTACAGTACGGTACGTACATACTGTACTAATGTACAGCACTTGTAAGTACGCTTAACATGAAAAAGTGTTGCCTTTTCATTTAATTATTTAAAAGTTTTTTTTTTGTTTAAAAATAGTTTTTTCCCCCATTTTTAATATACATACAGTAATTAATTAAAATAGACCCCTTTTTTCGGAAAAAATCCAATTATCCGAATTTTTGATTATCCGAATGGGGTCCGGTCCCAATTTATTCGGATAATTGGAGTTCTACTGTATATGGTTCATATTTAATTTATTAATCCATTTGTATTTACTTAATTGCAACTCCAATTTATAATTTTTTTTTTCCTTTCTCTCTATTTCTTTTTTCTTTTTTCAGCATTCTTTAGGTATGAGTAAAATTTGGCCAATTACCATTGAAGCACAAGCTATGGTAATATTATGTTTGCACATGTTAATTATTAGCTATGTGGTATTCTGTATACACAATATCATTAATTATCTCTTTGGAGATTTAAGTAGAATGAATAGAACTTGATATGTTTTTTTAAATTCATAGATATTATAATTATATATATATATATATATATATATATATATATATATATATATATATATATATATATATATATATATATATATATATATATATATATATATACAGAATTACTATATATATTTTTTTTGGAACCTCATGGAGGATATCTGAAATGGTATTTAATTACGGGTGAATGTGACCTTATTGTCATAACAGTCTTAAGCATAAACAATATGTATAGCTCTTTTCAAAAAATATACGGCGATTGAAGAGATAGCGATGCTTTATAGGAAATGGACAGTGAAATAAATAAATTAAAAAATATTTTATATTTGCACAGACTCTTCGACACTAAACATTCTGCATAAATTGTGTTTATTATTTTTTTTATTGGAGCACGAACAAACAAACAAGTTGGAACTGTACGTTAAACGTGACAAATGAGGTGCGACCGTACTATAACTAGTTTTACAATGTAAAAAAATCATCTTTATTATTTCTCTGAAATGAATTATATCGTCTGTTACGAGCGAAATGAGCATGTCTCTTTTTTTTTTCTTATTAGTGATGCCACGTTTACAGATGCGAATTTTTTTCGACACCAGACAGCGCTGCAAAATTCAACATGAGATAGCTTTACGAATGATTACCTCCATGGTTTAATATTTCTATGACTCATGATGAACGAATCTCTTGTGTTTATTTACTTTAATGGATTGAGATATTCGGCTATTAACCTAACTATTTCTACTGAAGTTATCTCAGAATCTATACATATTTTAATGTAACTCATCTCTCAAACAAACAGTTTTTTTGAATGATCTTTCTAAAAATGTAACTTTTATGCAATTTTATTCGAAGAAATAATGTTGAATAAAAATGACCGCTTAACATATGAAAAACGAAGTGTTTAGCAGGTTAGCCCGTATTTGTTTTCCTCAGTCACATGACTTGCGCTTTTATTATATAGATTACGTATGATAGGATTTAATAGAATGAAGAAAACTTTTTTAATATATTTTTAAGTTGTGATTCGATTTTCACAAAATTGGAAATGACTCGACAAAATTTTTTAACTGTTCTATATATTAAATTTCAAACCATTCGGTTGGGTAGTTTTTGTTTTTTGCGGACGGACCAGACGACGATTATAGGTGCTACGCATTTATATAATTACGAACGCTCCTAAACTGGGATTATTTTGTCTGAAACTGAGACAGCACTGGGTTGTGCTAATTATATCTTGAATAATCTATGTTTAATACTTTAAACATAAATGATTCTGTGTTATTGTAGCAAGTGTTGATGCAGTGTAATTTACCATACAGTGTTAGCAATATTTACATTAATTCTGTATTAATCTTAATATTCTCTCATAAAAATCCATTTAAAAAAATTATGAAAATATATTGTTTTTATGCTATTTTTTTTCCATAATTTACGGCTTTTTCAAAACTCAACACAGAATAACAAATAACAACAGAAGCGTGAGAATTTTAAGACTTCATCTGTTTGAAAAACCAGACCGTCCGTTTATAATTTTGAATTTTCTGCCTGTTACAAGTTCCTTTTATTATTATTATTTCTTCATTTTGTTTCATTTGTAATGCTTATAGTTAGGATTGCACGAAAAATTTTTAACTTGGCTTCAAGACTGCTATTAAATCGCCTGTCACAAACAAGCGCTATCAAAGCAGCCGAATTGCTCAGCACCCGTACTTAAGTGTGCTATTCAGAGACTTTCTGACACATCACTGGACCACCTGTGGTGTGAAATTGTGTTACCCGTCTTCTGAAATATAAATAGAGAAGTACATGAACTATTTTCTGAAAGAAAGATTTTGACAATTTTACAATGGGACGATATAGGTGCAATTTGTCGCTCCTATGATTGTGCCGGCTCTTTGTGAAAGCAGAAAAAACTCATAATTTCTTAAATCGAATCCGTTTAAAGTTATTACTATTTCTAGGAAAAGGGCCGAAAATTTATGTAGGACAGATTTTTGATATAATTAAAAATGGCCCCAAGGGGGGGGGGAGGGGGCTTTAGAAGAAAAAAATTCATAACTTCGTCCATTCAGAAGATATCAAATCCGCTTAAATTTATTATAATTCCTCTTAATATTATCTAAAACTTTTATATTGACATGTTTTTTACAGGACAACTTTTGTAGCAAAAAAAAAAAAAAAAAAAAAAAAATTAAAAGCAAAGAAATCCCTGCCGGCTCCGCCTGCAAACAAGTTAGGTTTCGAAGTGGGTGTTTCCAAATACCGTATCATGGCAAAAAGGTAATTTCTTCCGCAATTCCCAACAAACAGGCGCCCCACGGTCTGCGTCTTCGAAATCTATCTGTGCCTATAGGCCGAACCGCCAGGGATTTTTTTTTTCTTGTTGTTTCCCAAAACCGTTTTAAAATTTGCAAACTGTATACCGCTAAAAATGCAATTACATCTATTTCCCTTTTGTTTGTAGGAATAAACATACCTTCAATTGAAGAGTTGACTGTTGTAAAAATTTTTTTGTCAATCATGAAGATGCAGAAGACGTGCTACCTGAGTCAAATGCCTCTGTACTTAAAGATCAATTGAAATGGCAAAACAAAAAAAGCAAGCTACAAATTTTATTCAAATACAAAGAAGCATTTAAGGACACTTATTAACTTTTGGCTGTTGTAGCTACATTTGGTTGCAGCACTGCCACTTGTGAATCTTCTTTTTCAACATTGACGGCCATTAATCGGCCTCAATGACTGTCCATGTCACATCAAAGAATGGCAGATCTAGCCTTCTTGGCCTTCGGGAGAAAACGGACGGAAAACATAAATTTAGAAGAAGTACTAAAAAAATTAAATACAAGTAGAGACAGGAGGTTGCAATTATATTAGAGGGTTTTTATACATGATTCCCATTAGTCTTCAAAATTCTTTCAAATAAATTATTTTTACAACAAATAGAGGTTGTCAAATTTGTAAAAGACTAAAACTAAAATTAAAAAATTAAAATAAAATAAAAGGCCTTATAATTAATTTGGTACTCTGTATCTTTTTTTTTTTTTCATGAAAATTAAAAAAAATATTTTTTCATTATCGGTAAAGACATCCTTGTTACTTGTTCTATTCATTTTATTCATTCTGTTTTTTTCTTTCTCATATCTTTATTGCATGATGTAAATATAACGAAACATCATTTAATAAATTGTACTTGAATGCATTTATTAATGAATGTTTATTTAAGGAAACAACTTATATATGTTATGTAAATGTAAACATTTTATTTATTTGTTTTTGATATATTTTTATTGTGTCTTGGAACAAACATTTCTGGCTTTGGAGAGATCTTACGTTTTAAATGAGAAAAAAATTACACTAAAAGTACAGTACATATTTTTCAGGGTATAAGAGACGTGAAAAAAATTAAGAAACAATCTGCCCCCCCCCCCCCCCCCCCTGGAAAAATATTTGCCCTACCTGGAAGTAAGGTCTAGCTACGGGCCTGACTGTCTATAAGCGATAATTGCTGGAAGTGCGCTTTCAGTTATGGTAAGCGATTTTAAAAACATTTTTGCATATTACGTGATGTACATAATGTTATAGATCATATACAGGGCTACACAAAAGAATTTGTAAGCGCTACCGAGTATGAGCGTGAATTGCAGAAAATAGTTTTTTATTCGAGTTATGCATTTCCGATATTTTCGAATCGTGATTAATAACATTTTTAATAACATCCACCTTAGATTCAGTCATGGCCGATTTATGTCGTCCAACGTTGTTTACCAAATCGTCGGCAACACTACCGCTGTTTGCAAATTTCTAATACAATTGTTTAATTGTATTCGGATGCGGAGCATTCCTTACGTTAAATTTATTTTTGGAAACTACTTCTAGTCGCTATTATGCTTTGATCCAAGCGGTAGTACTAAAGTATTATAAATATTCTTTCTTCCAAAGTATGAAACATTTCCAAGATTCTTTTAAACTGGATTCAACATGCATAAAAATCTACTGACAAACTTCCTTAAAAGATCTAAAATTTCTTAGAATTTAACAAAATTTATGAAATTTTTAACAACAACAAAAAGAATAAAAAAAATACTGAATCTCTTCTCCTAGTTTAAGATGCAACGCACAAAATATTCTTTAAATCAGATAATAAAATTAATCCAGGAAAATAAAGCTTCATAAATATAATATCGGCTGCTCACTAGCATATTGCTTAATAAATTCATGCCCAATTCTGAATGCTGTGGTTATATCGAAGAATTCGTTATTTCCATGGCAACAACACATTTCATCGAAAATATAACGACTGAGTTCAGAATCGGACCCTAACAAAAAAGATTGTATTGGTGAATGAGACCCACTCCATACATGTAACCTCCTGATTTCAGTTTTGGTCTCGATTGAGCGTCTATTACTCGCAGCGCCATCTGTTGGTGATAATTCAAACTAAAACTGGGAATCTCAGTAAAAAAACTCCCGACATCGTACATTACTATCCTGCAAGAATTTTTTAAATATCCATCACCGTTTGTAAGTTATTGAATTTTAAAATCAGTCAGTCCTTTTTAGGACACCCGGTACCACCTCAATACATATGTACAATGCTTTACGTCGAATCCGCACTGCATATGATCACAGTTTTTGTTTGATTTCAGATCACCATTTTAAATAAACTTACTCTGTTAAAAACCAATTTCCATGAAATAAAAAGAAACTATACACATTGTCTACAAGAGATGAAAAACATTTCTATCAATAGAATAAATTAATTTATGAATTATATTTAAAATAAAACTTTTATTACAACACCTCCTAGAAGCTCTTCTAGTACAGAGAGAACAATGGGTCATAAATTACACTTGGAATTTTATTTTGTTTTAACTCCTCCTACTCACACAAGGTTCTCCTACTTCCAAGCATACAGACTTTGCTTTCAGATAATTCAATTTATAAACCATGTATAAAACAGTTCTTCTCCTACTTAAAAATACTTCACTCACAAAATTTTAAAGATAGGTCTTTATTAGAAAATTAAATTTGTATACATATAAATCTAATAATTATGTTTCTAATTCTTGAAAACTGATTGTATCCAGATCCGAAAGTCTGATATAACAAACATTTCTCGTAACAAGAAATAGAAAAAACGCTGACAGATCCTAAATCGCATTCGAAAAATCTTTGAAAACTTCCATTTTAATAAAGACAGGTAGTTTTTGATTCCATAATAATACGTTGCATTCTGTATTTGATTATATGTACCGCTATCGGACGTACCAGAACTTCGTGTACCAGCAGCAGCACTCGTATCATACTTTGAGAACCCCTGCTCTATATTATTTGGAGAGGTACGCCCACTCTCGTTGCTTTACGGCAGCAAGCACAGGACACTAGTGGCGCTGCCAAAGCTAGATATATAATAAAGGGAAGACACTCGCATGTAAGAAGATGCCGCAAAGTAACATAGTTGCAGTGTTCGTGCTGATAACAAATAATTGAACACATTTTCACTAAATAAACTCATAGAGTGATGAAATATTTTAGAAGAGATTCATTTCTGAAACAGTGGGTATATGTTTTTTTAAATATAGAATTTAATGTTTTCAACAATTATTTTTAATCGAGTGTTTATTATACAGGGTGAATATTTACAACAAATATTTTCTTACAAAATCATTCGTATTCTTCACGCCATCACAAATTCTAACCAGGAAACCACGCCTTAGTGTAATAATGAAAAAAATCTAAGTAAGCAGCAATCGAAAGAGCATTATGAAACATGTTTTTTGACACATAAATCATTTGCCTTCGTCTCCCTGTTATTCAGATAAAAAGTCTTACATTTTGCTAATTTATCTATTTAATTTAGGGGAAAAGGCGTGGTTTTGATTCATAAATTTTAATAATCAGATTAACATGAAATACAAAACATATATAGATATAAAAATAAAATAATCCCGAAAAAAAAAAAAGCTATTGACCAATATGGCATTGGATAATTATAAAAAAAAAAAAAAAAAAAAAAAAAAAAACATGATTGAAGCGTAGAAAATCGTGGCAGCAAGAACATTTCATGAACTTAAATCTACTACAATGACATACCTGCCAACTTGTAAGGTTTAGCCTTACAATGTAAGGATTTAGGTCAAATTGTAAGGTTGTAAGGGTGATAGGTAAGATTGTAAGGTTTTTTGGTAAAACTTGAAATGATTACTCAAATAGGTTACTCATTGAGTAAAAGAATTAAACTGATGCACAGTGTTTGTTATAAAGATGAGAGTGATTAGCAATATAGTAGTACAGCCAAGTAGTAATTCACAACACATTATTCTATGCCAGGGAATTTTTAGTCATGCTTTGTATTTTAAAATTTTCTTGCAGCAAAGCTGATAATAAACAAAAATTGTAGTTTTGGGACTTTTTTGATTAGAAATTTATTAGATTTTTTTTTTAACTTATAAAATATTATATTTTAATACTTAAAAGAATGCAAGAAGATTACTATGAAAAAATGTTTGACAAAAAATTATTGGGTAAAGCCAAATCAGCCTATTTAAAGTACATTAAAAATAATTATCAGTGCTAATATTTTTTGGGTTGTGTCTTTGACTTTCTTTTTTAACTTAAACAATTACTTGTTCAATATTTTTGTATTTATCAGTAAATTTTGTATCACACCATATATTACCTTACTAGATGCCTTCATAAACACTACATATATATTTTTAAAGATGCACAATGAAGTACGTCGGGAAAATTGTAAGGTTTTCTGAATAGACGTGTTGGCAGGTATGCAATGATAACAATTATCAACCGCCTGCGAAAAACAAAACTGCAAGTGCGTTTCAAACGGACGTTCCGAGTTTGCACTAATCCAGACTTATACCAAGCATAGCGAATCATGTTGGAGAATTGCGGCGTACTAAAGTGGAAATGGACATGTGACTGGAGTTTGATGATGTTGCTACGTTGCAAACGTGACTCCTCCTCCTTCCATCCTATTAAATCAATAAATTATCAAATTTTAAGACTTTATATCTGAATCATGAACACGTTTCACTATGCTCTTTCGATTGCAGCTTATTTAAATTTTTTCATTATTATACTAATTCCTATTAAGAAGTAAACAGAAAATAAATCAGATAAAACACACGAAAATAAATAACATAATCTTATTAGTTTTCATTAAAAACTAAATTCCTATAAAACCTTATAAGTACTGTAAGCAGATGATGCTTTTGTTTTACAGAGGTACATAAACACACACATTTTATTACAAATATGAAATATTTAGAAAAATAAGAATAATCCAAGTGTATGCTGTTTTAGTTTGATAAAACTACATAAAACACACATTTTATTACACACAACTATTATTTGGATAAATAAAATTTCCAGATTATTTTTTAAATAAGAAAATCAAAAGATTAAAAAAAAAAGTTAACTAGTCGTTGGGGGCCACCATAATACTTACCCATCATGGATATGAATAACATAAAATATGAAAACAAAACATGTGTAATCTATTTATAAAATGCATTGCAATTTGAATAAAATCGTGGCTTGATGACGTCCTAAACTTTAAATGCTCTATTACTGAATTGCGTAAGAGAAATTTTCTTATAACTCTAATAATAATAATAATCATCTTTACTAACAGTTTACCGCGTTGGATTAAGCGTCTCTTTTCCAATTAAAATAGATTTTTGAATTGAAATTTGAATGAAATACAGGGTCATGAAAAATCGAAGAGTGTGGTTAATATGATTTACAAATATCTCGGCAACTAATTATCCTATAGACTTCATTCTTTATACAAAATTTTTGTTTTTTTATTGTCTTTTATATTCACTCCTTATATATATATATATATATATATATATATATATATATATATATATATCTAAAAATTTTATATACCATTTATCAGAACGATTATTTCGAGAGTCCGAAAATATAGTTCTGGATAATTGAGGTTACTGAAATTCAATAAACCTCTTCCCATTACTACATACTAAGTACATATCAAATTTCAAGTCTCTATCTCAAATTGTTCGGGAGATAGAGCGTTTACAGACACACACACTGACAGACGGACGGCAATTTTTTCCCCTAAAAATATGTTTTTCCGAATCTCCAGTATCTGAAACGTGTAAATCCATCAAAAATATTTTTTCGATTTTTAAAATTATTACAAGACTTACCCTATACTACGTATGATAGATAAGTAATAATAGTTTTTAAAAAATATATATAATTGAGTCGGAGTTGGAGCGGGTTCGACTCCCGCCAGCTCCAATGCATGCACTTTGTGGAGCTAACGATTGTAACTCCTGGTGTTTTAAATTTCCTTGTGCTATCTCGTCAAGATTTATGTAATTGTCGAAGTCATGTATGTGTTTCTGCGAATAAAATATACATGGATCATTCGAGACAACAGCCTTTGTAGCTATAGGCCTCGAAACACCTTTCTGTCAAATGTCAAAAATATAATTATTACAAAATGTGATAAGTAATGCAAAAAATTTGATTTTTGTTTTATAAAGCGACATAAACATCTCTCCCTGTAAAACTTTATTTCTAAAGATAAAATATTTTCTAGAAAAATATGAAATAATACATTAATATATTTTTTTTTCACAATTTAGTTTTAAACGAATAAATAAAATTTTGTACATGTTATTTAATGTTTAATTATTAATAAATTAAAAACTTCGAACTTTTACTTTATAGAGAAAATTAAAATACAGTTTAAATTACTTATTTATAAACGCACCCTGTTTATAAACCATTGAAATGTTTGTAATTTTTTCTTTTATTTTCTTTTTTCTTTCTTTCTTTCTGTTTTTTTAACACTTTCCAACCTAGTTGAAAAGTGTTTATGACTTCGGTTTGTCTGGCCGTCTGCCGTCTGTCCGAGCTCTAACTCCCGTAAATATGCTCGGATTGCCCTGCAATTTTTATATGTTATAATCGTTATCTATAGCATGTTCCCTATTTCAACGGAAGTGTGTATCACTTATAGTTTTTTTACAGGGACACTCAAAAGAATTCCGTTACATTGCGGTCTATGGGGAAAAATCATTTGCGGTTTATTTAAATAATGTTTCACTATTTTAAACGCATTGAAATTTATATATATCACTAAGGTGCATTAGAAGAAGCTTAATATGGAATAGGGTGTGCATAGCACTTATAGTTACTTTACAGGGACAGTCAAAAGAATTCCGTTACATTACGTCTATGGAGAAAAATCGTCTGCGGTTTATTTAAATAATGTTTCACTATTTTAAACGCATTGAAATTTATATAAGGTTCATTACAAGAGACTTACTACAGAATATTGTGTGTATAGCAGTCATCGTTCATTTACAGGGACACACAAAAGAATTCTCTACTGTATGTTAACAATAATTCCTGGAAGTGAGTTTTTAGTTACTGAACGCGATTTTAATTTTAAATCGCTTTTTGTATATTACGTGGTGTGTATAAATTCTGTAGATCCTATACAGGGAAGCACAAAAGTTCGGGAACACATTTCCGTATTATTTAATTCCAGACGGAGAATTTTAAACTGTGCTACGTGTTTCCTAACTGAACTAAAAATTAGCATCCTACGTAGTATATATACAAATCTATAGATCCTATACAGGGCTGAATAAAAGTATTCGGATTACTTAGATGTTATCTTTTAGCTTATTAAAGAGTATGATTCGTAAAATTATTTTGGAAGCGTTGGAAAGTGTTACATAATCTATGCTTGACGCATGATTTTTCGTTCTTGTTAGTCTCTTAAAATGCTCACAAGTCTACTATAAATCATGTTCAGATGTTTAAAATGTATTAAACCCATCAAAATGTCACGCAAGTTAAATATTTGTGAGTAATTTAATTTCGTAAATATTAATCTCTATTTAAGAACTTTGGAAAAAAATAAGTTTATATAACTCCTGGACAAAATCACAAAATTAATTTTTTTTTTCTCAATTTTAAAATATTTTTATAAGATCTTATATGATCTACCTATACTCTTATTTTTTTTTTGTATTTCACATTTTTTTTTTCTAATTTCACTCAACTTTCATTTTCTACGACAAAATCACTTACTTAAATTTAATCCTTAAAATAGACGAAATAAAATATATAACAAAATAATAAACTTAATTAAGTTTATAATACTTTTATTTTAATTCAGATAATTTTAAAAACACAAACCCAACATGAGGTGAAAATTGACCGCGACCAGGACTCGAACCTTGGACCTTTAGTGTAACGCGCTAATGTTCTGCCACTGAGCAACCGCTGGTTGATATCATAGACTCACAATTTCTCACATTTATACATGTTAAAAAGCCTCTTTTTCGCGAATATTTAGCAGCTTTTGATGACACAGCAACCATAAACTAACAATTATTCATCGAATATCGACCAGGGGTTGCTCAGTGGCAGAGCATCAGTAGCATCGGAGCATCGCTGAAGGTCCCAGGTTCAAGTCGTTGTCCCGGTCAATTTTTCACACATGTTGGGTTTGTGTATTTAAAGTTGTCTGAATTAAAAAAAATATTATACATAAAGTCAGGCATGTCACACATGTGGCCCGCCAAGCCTTTAGCATTTTACCTGTTTCGATTTAGATGTTTGAACACGAATACACAAAATGCACATTGCACGACCACACTTGCAATAAGCATGAAGACGGTAAAAGGTATCATCAATCATATATCAGTCTTATATAAGCATATAGGGGAGAATAGTACCTATAGTAGAGACTAATATATTTGTGTATAAAGTATAAATGTATAAGCTCAATAGTAACCAAATTTTAATTTCAGCTCTACAAGATATTGAGTGCAAAGATAATCAACTGGAATCCGGATCTTAAATATGAAAATTTAAAGATTTTTAAAAATCTTTATCGTTTTTCTTATATATCGCTGTGTGTTTTATGTTGAATCTAATATATTAATTTACCATTTTGTTTTTGAATTTACATCATGTTAATAAGTAATATTGTGTATTTATAAAAATTACATAGAAAAGTATCGAAAAATTACAGAAAATATGCCGCTAATTAAGGAGAGTTAAACTTTTATCAACAGGAAAATTTAATAAAAAAATTAATAGCCTTTAATAAATAGCTTTTAAATAAATAGCTTTTAAATAAATAGCTTTTAAAGCGACACGAGTTCTCGTTTCCGTGCAAGAAAAAAAAAAAAAAAAAAAAAAAAAAAAAAAAAAAAAAAAACACTCATGAAAGTATTTTTGAAAATGAAGAATTTGGATTTGAGCTCCTTTATTTTTGTTTTAGATCAGTAAACATATTATTGTTAATTTAAACTGTGTGACCTTTCTGCCTTTTATTTCAATTTTACTGGTATATAATAGTACTCATATACATTTTGGAATTTATAAAAAATTGGATGAATAAATATGATTAATTGAAGATAAACATAGCAGATTGGAAAGAAAGAGCGATTTACAGCAATGTTGCATTCACAGGAAAAATGAAATTATGTTTGGTTTATAAAAATACTGTTAGTGTTAACAAAGGATGTTAAATTGAAAAGGCATTACGATGCAAATAATAAAGAAAACTCTCAAATAGATGGCCAAACTTGGGAAAGATAAATTGTCAGAATAAATATTGATACTTCATAAACAACGAATTCCAAGCCAATTGAAGATCATAAGCTGCTTTATTACATTCAATCACAAGCAAGTCTAAGTCATTCTCTGACATGCATTCCCGATTTTTAGGTAGATTTCGTAAGAAATACTACCTATTACATTCTCTTCTAAGTTGGAATTTCTGAAAAATATTTTGCAGATCTACGGCGATCATGATTCCCAAAACTCAAAACCACCTCCAGTTCAAAACTGTTTCTATCTATCTATCTATATCACCTTTTTATGTACACGATAACTTCAATAATTCTACACAAATCTCTTCCAAACTATGATGCATAAAATCAAGGGGAATAAAATCTCAGTCAAGTTCGTTAATGGGCAAAATTGAACCATGAAGGGGGAAAATGGGGGCACGGTTTGTGAAAACAGAAAAAAACATATAAACTTATTACATGATACGTAACTATTATACGTAACAGGATACGTAACGATTATAACTATTATTACATGATACGTATCGAATCCGTTTAAAGTTATTATTACTTCTAGGAAAAAGGCCGAAAATTTGTGTATGACAGACTTTTGATATCATTAAAAATGTCTTAAGTGGGGGGGGGGGGAGAGAATAGGGATTTAAGAAGAAAAAAAATCATAACTTCGTCCATTCACAAGATATCTAATCCGTTTAAATTTATTATAAATCCTCTTAATATTATCTACAACTTTTATATTGACAAGTTTTCTATACAACCAACCATCACAAAAAAAAAAAAAAAAAAAATTAAAAAAATTAAAAACCAAAAAATCTTTGTCGGTTCCGCCTCCAGACACAGATGGATTTCGAAGTGTGCGGTCCCAACAAACACAACATGGCATAAAGGTGTTTTCTTCTGCAATTCCCAACAAACAGGCGCGCCACGGTCTGCGTCTTCGAAATCTACCTGTACCTGTAGGCCGAGCCGTCAAGGATTTTTTTTTTAATTGACACAATATGAATGATATCCAGGGTAATAAATGAAATTTAAAAATACTGTAAGTTTAAGTACTATTGTTAGAAAGATGAATGCTATATGGTTGTGAATATGGGGAATGAACCGAGACATATAACCTCAAAGTTTTATCTCTATTACATTGTAATTCATAATGGTATTTATTACATGTACTTTATGCATTACAGGCGACTGGTTTTATTCCAAATGTGATCTGAACTAAAAACAATTCAGGAGTTTCTGGAAATGATTGCTGTTCTTAGTGAACTTAAAATTTAACACAAATTTCATAATGTTACTTATTTTTTGTTAGTTATTTTTAATATTAACATATTGCTTTGGCGAAACAATTTTTAAAAAGAATTTTTTTTCTCTTTAGTTATTGCCGGGCTCGGGCATTATTATAAAATTCATCGGAATTGAAATTTTCAGAATATACTAATTTCGTTTAAAAAAAAAAAAAATTAAAGAAGACTCCATGAAAGGTGAAAAATTAATTTATTGTATTTTATCATCTCTTGAAATGTTGATGAAATTGTTATTTAAAATTTATCATTGAAATTAATCGAAATTCAGCGCACATTTATTTTTTACACATTACACACGTTTTGACTGAATGCAGTTTTTAATTAAAAAATTTAGTTTACATTGCAAATAATGCAGCTTCAGCCATGACTTGTGCCACAAAGAGAACAGTTTCACAATTTAAAGGAAAATGCCAAGAATTGTGTCAAACATTTCTGTTTTATTTTCTTTGTCTGTTCATCAGAAAAGATTGTGATGTTTCAAATTGTTGTGAAAATTTTTAAATGACAAATATGTGCTTAAGAATGTAAGCTAAAATTGTAATGCTAAAATTGTCAATTACAATCGCATTCACGAGATTAATCAACGTCAATCTAATAAATATATTGGAGATATGGGTAGTGATAAATCTACTTTATTATAGAAATTCAATGGCTTTAATACTCATACAGTCTAAGATGTTAACTTCGAATTTTATTACCCGAAATTATGAATGAGTTTAGATCACGAATGAGTAAGGTACTTGGTGTTTTCAGTTGATATTGCAAATCACCTTAGTGAACTTAAAATTTAACACAAATATCATAATGTTACTTATTTTTTGTTAGTTATTTTTTAGTATTAACATATTGCTTTTGCGAAACAATTTTCAAAAAGAATTTTTTCCCACTTTAGTTATTGCCGCGCTCGGGCATTATTACAAAAATCATCGGAGTTTAAATTTTCAGAATATATTAAAATAGTTTTAAAAAAAAATTAAGGAAGATTTTATGAAAGGTGAAAATTAATTTCTTGTATTTTATCATCTCTTGAAATGTTGATGAAATTGTTTTTTAAAATGTATCTTTGGAATTACTCGAAATTCAGCGTGATTCGACATTGCAATAAAAATATGTGGGTTTTCCAAATTACGATAATTATTGATCAGACGACCAATTTACCAAAATATCTTCTTCGTTAAGCAACTTTCAACTTTATAAGATAATAAATGTGCGGAAAGATCAAGTTTAACAGACCAGCATTAACGATTCTAAAAATCTCAATAAATTCAACCAAATTTATAGGTTTGGTTTATGGACAATGTGTAAAGAAGTGTTTTCTTTCTTTCTTTTTTTTTTCTTTTTTTGAAAAATAATGTAAAATAAACTTTGCATAATTAAAACTTTTGATTTTTCATAACATGGTTGCATTTTCTTTATATCGGAATTTTATTCTGTTCAGTGGTAATAATACATATCTGCATTATTTTTTATGTGGCTGGCGGCCTTATGTATGACCTTCACCTGGGGCCTCGGTTGCAAAAAGTTTAACATATGTTAGTTTTACCTTAGGAAGTCTTTTTGCTTTCACTAATTTTTCTCATGTTACGTGATGTTGCCCCATACAGGAGCAACATTCGCTTGACGAATGCATTTAAATAAAGGATAACAATGTCTCTCAAATTAAAACTTAAATAAATATTTACTTTACAATATTTCTGACATGAAAGTTAAATTTAAGTCATATATTATTTTGAAGTCTTTTTAAATTATTGATGTCTTAACATTTCTTCTATATTATTTGGACAGTTACGACTCGTTCTCGCTGCTTTACCGCGGCAAGCACAGGACGATAGCGGCTCTTCCAAAGCTGGATGTATAATAAAGCAAAGACACTCGCGTGTAAGAAGATGCTCATAGAGTGATGATATATTTTAGAAGAGATTCATTTCTGAAACAGTGGACAGTGCCGAAACTAGAGGGGGGGGGGGGGGGGGGAATGGGAAATATGCCCCGGGCGCCAGTATAGAAGGGGCGCAAAAATAGGATTTGATTCTTCTTACGGTACAAAAAAAAATAACTAAATACGAACAAAAAAGACTTGTAAGCGGACAACCTAAAATAAAAAAAGGTATTCGTTCATTTTATTCTGTTTGCTTTGAACAGGGCTGTTTTTTTTTTTCATTAAGTGAACACATAGAGGCAACAAAAAAAAATAATTGATTAACGAATTCTGCCAAGATACTTGAAAGAAAAATATACTGTCCTAATGTCCTAATTCGGTTTAAATTTGCTCAGTATATTTCGGATGTTATCGTGATGACAAGCTTTGAATGTTTTTTGCTTTTGTGTGTTCTTGTAAACGAACTATAACAGCTACATACTTGATTAACGAACTCAACGAAGACACTGGCAGATCAATTTACTGTCCCAATTAGGTTCGTAGTTGAGTATTTCAGACATTATCGAGATGACAAGATGAAATGATTCCAGCGAAATGGTTTCAATAGGTGAGATTTCTAAAGAAACCAACCCAAAAATAATAAGATTAATAAACTTTCTAGCAATTATGTCAGACTTAAAATAAAAAATAAAAGCAATGAATCGAAAACATCTGTTTCTGAATTTATTTTGGAATGGAGGGACAGGGGCGGCGGCAAAGTTCATGCTTACCCTTGGTGAAAAGAATACTAGTTTCGGCCATGACAGTGGGTATATATATTTTTAAATATAGAATTTAATGTGTTCAGCAATTTGTTTTAATGGAATGTTTATTATGCAGGGTTAATATTTGCAACAAATATTTTCTTACAATATCATTCGTATTCTTCACGCCATTACTAATTCAAAGAAGTAAACAGAAAATAAATAGGATAAAACACGAAAATAAATAACATAATCTTATTAAATTCATATTTAATACTTTGGAAATTATTCTATAGAAAATTTGTCATGCCTTGCATTCATAATAATCAAATTTTCACGGAAAATATTCCATCTTGTGCTTCGTTTGTAGCCTTGTCAACATGTTATAGTGAGAAAGTTCCATGCTGAGTATCGTTCCCAAGTGGTTCAGTTGGTAGAACGTTAATGCGCTATACTGATGACCCGGGTTCGAGTCCCAGCTTGGGTACTTTTTCGTTATGTTGGCTATACCACTATTAAGCAATTAAAATTTGATTATAATCTTATTAGTTTTCATTAAAAACTAAATTCCTATAAAACCTTATAAGTACTGTAAGCAGATGATGCTTTTGTTTTACAGAGGTACATAAACACACACATTTTATTACAAATATGAAATATTTAGAAAAATAAGAATAATCCAAGTGTATGTTGTTTTAGTTTTATAAAACTACATAAAACACTCATTTTATTACACACAACTATTATTTGGTTAAATAAAATTTCCAGATTATCTTTTAAATAAAAAAATCAAAAGATTAAAAAAAGTAAACTAGTCGTTTGGGGCCACCATAACACTTACCCATCACGGATATGCATAATATAAAATATGAAAATAAAACATGTGTAAACTATTTGTAAAATGCATTGCAATTTGAATAAAATCGTGTCTTCATGACGTTATAAACTTTAAATTCTCTATTACTGAAATGCGTAAGAGAAACATCCTTATAACTCTAAAAATAATAATCACATTAACTGACAGTTTACTGCGTCGGATTAAGCGTCTCTTTTCCAATTAAAATATATCTTTGAATTGAAATTTGAATGAAATACAAGGTAATGAAAAATCGAAGAGTGTGGAGAATATGATTACAAATATCTCGGCAACTAATTATCCTGCAGACTTCATTCTTTGTGCAAAATTTATGTTTTTTAATTGTATTTTATGTTCACTCCTTAAAAAAAAATGAAAAAAATTTATATACCTTTTATCAGAACGAATATTTCGAGAGTCCGAAAATATAGTTCTGGATAATTGAGGTTACTGAAATTCAATAAGCTTCTTCCCATTATTACATACTAAGTACATGTCAAATTTCATGTCTCTATCTCAATTTGTTTGGGAGATAGAGCGTTTACAGACACACACACACAGACAGACGGACGGCAATTTTTTTCTCTCGAAAAATATGTTTTTCCGTATCTCCAGTATCTGAAACGTGTAAATCCGTCTAAAATATTCTTTCGATTTTTAAAACGATTACAAGACTTACCCTATACTAAGTATGATGGGTAAGTAATAATTGTTTTTTCTTTAAAAATATAATTGAGGTCTCCTTGGCCGAGTGATTTAGACACCATTCTGCCAATCCCTTAAGATCGTAGGAATCAGGCCGGCGGGTTCGACTCCCGCCTGCGACAATGTATTTATTTTGTGAGTTCTGGCTTGTAACTCTCTGGTGTTTTAAATTTTTTTGTGCTGTCTCGTCAAGATTTATATAATTATTGAAGTCATGTAAGTTTTTCTGTGAATAAAATATATATGGATCATTCGAGACAACAGCCTTTGTAGCTATAGGTCTCAAAACATCATTCTGTCAAATGTCAAAAATATAATTCGTATAAAATGTGATAAGTAATGTAAAAAATTTGATTTTTGTTTTATAAAGCGACATAAAACATCTCTCCCTGTAAAACTTGATTTCTAAAAATAAAATATTTTCTAGGAAAATATAAAATAATACATTAATATTTTCTTTCACAATTTAATTTTAAATGAATAAATAAAATTTTGTACAGGCTAATTAATTTTTAATTATTAATAAATTAAAAAAGTTCGAACTTTCACTTTATACCGAAAATTAAAATACAGTTTAAATTACTTTACCCTGTTTATAAACCCTTGAAATGTTTGTGAATTTTCTTTCTTTCTTTCTTTCTTTTTCTTTTTATGTCTTTTAAAATGCTCACGTCTACTATAAATTATGTTCAGTTTTTAAGGCTTTATTTAACCCATCAAAATGTCAAGTAAATTAAATATTTGTGAATAATTTAATTTCGTAAAGATTAATCTCTGTTTAAGAACTATGAAAAAAAAATGTTTATATAACTCTAAGCCAAAATCAAAAAAATAAATTTTTTTTTAACTCAATTTTTAAATATTTTTATATGATCTTATATGATCTACCTATTTGCTTATTTTTAGATTTTACTAAAGTCTTTAAATATATTTTCAGTTTTACAGAAGGACAATTGCTTTTCAGAATCATTTGTATCTTGCATTATATCTAACTTGATGCTCCAAAATTTAATTTTTATTTAAATCAAGTAACGTTATTTATATTTTGTTTCCCCATTTTTCTCTCAATTATTTTTCGAAATCTTTCTTTTTCAAATATAAATATACATTTTCAAAATCTCTCTTGTTTATTATTATGTACATTGAAAATGTCAAATATTGAAATATAGTTTGATTAATCCAAAATTAATTAATTTTGAAATTTAATAGAAATGAAAAGTATTGAACAAAAATTAAAAATGAAAAATTCTAATAACTTGTGCAACAAAAATTTAATAAATTAAGATTGCACATACGAAATCATCTGCTGTTGGAGGGTATTATATAAAAAAAAAAAAAAAAAAAAAAAAAAAAAAAAAAAATTATACAGCATCAAAGTATAAGGATACCTGGAAAAAAAGGTTAATAACTTAAAAATAAATGAAGTAGTAACTTCGAATAAATAAAAGTTCAAATACTTATGAATTTACTTATGAATACTTAATGAATTATAAAGCAAATTATTATTTATTAAACAATCGACATTTTTATTACGATATTTAGAATACCTGAACTATGTAACATGAATATTTTATAATTGTGGAGCATCAAATGGATAAGAATGTACGCATATAATATCCAAATGTTGTTCTGTATTTAAGATGAAAATACGTTTAAAGAATTCGCATTAATTAATAAGAACTAAAACTATAAAAATATGCTACATGAAAATATGCTACAAAGAATGACAACTGAAAACTGCAGACACATTTGTTTCTATTTCACTCAACTTTAATTTTCTACGACAAAATTACCTACTCAAATTTAATTCTTAAAATAGAATAAACCTTTACGAAATAAAATATATACAAAAATAATAAACTTAATTAAGTTTATAATACTTTTATTTTAATTCAGACAATTTTAAAAACACAAACCCAACATGAGGGGGAAATTGATCGCGACCAGGACTCGAAGACCAGGTCCTTGTCCCGGTCAATTTTTCACCCATGTTGGATTTGTGTATTTAAAATTGTCTGAATTAAAAAAAGATTATTATATATAAAGTCAGGCATGTCACACATGTGGCCCGCCAACGATTAATCTGTGGCCCACCAAGCCTTTAACATTTTACGTGTTTTGATTTAGATGTTTGAACGTGAATACACGAAATGCACTTTGCACGACCACACTTGCATTAACCATGAAGACGGTAAAAGGTATCATCAATCGTACATCAGACTGATATAAGCATATAGGGGAGAATAGTACCTATAGTAGAGACTAATATATATGTGTGTATAAAGTATAAATGCAGAATTGCCAAGTCTCCGGCTTTTTGAACACCAGTAATTTTTTTGAGAAAATGTTGTTCTTTTAACCCTTTCAAGGGCGGTATTTGCAAGGCGCGAACGCTTAATTTCAATTCCAAACTGCCAAGTGGCACCCAGAAATTTTTAACAAAATTTTGCTTTTATAATTTTTAATTAATATTTAATCATTTTCAAATAGATTTGTTCGTAAAATCTGGTGTCATTCAAATATTTCAACATTTTAGTAAAAGAAGTACTTTGCCCTTGAAAGGGTTAAATCGCAAAATGCTCCGATTCAATAAGGCAACATTTTCTGTACTAAATTACTGGTATCCAAAAAGCCGGAGACATGGCAGGTCTGTAAATGTATAAGCTCAATAGCAACCAAATTTTAATTTCAGCTCCACAAGATATTGAGTGCAAAGATAATCAACTGGAACCATCTTAAATATAAAAATTTAAAGATTTTTAAAAATCTTTATCGTTTTTCTTATATATATATCGCTGTGTGTTTTATGTTGAATCTAATATATTAATTTGCCATTTTGTTTTTGAATTTACATCATGTTACTAAGTAATATTGTGTATTTATAAAATTACATAGAAAAGTGTCGAAAAATTACAGAAAATTTGCCGCTAATTAAGGACAGTTAAACTTTTATCAACAGGAAAATTTAATAAAAAAAATTAATAGCCTTTAATAAATAGATTTTAAATAAATAGCTTTTAAATAAATAGCTTTTAAAGCGACACGTGTTCTCGTTTCCGTGCAAGAAAAAAAAAAGAAAACTCACGAAAGTATTTTTGAAAATGAAGAATTTGGATTTGAGCTCCTTTATTTTTGTTTTAGATCAGTAAACATATTATTGTTAATTTAAACTGTGTGACCTTTCTGCCTTTTATTTCAATTTTACTGGTATATATAGTACTCATATACATTTTGGAATTTATAAAAAAAATGGATGAATAAATATGATTAATTGAAGATAAACATAGCAGATTAGAAAGAAAGAGCGATTTACAGCAATGTTGCATTCACAGGAAAAAGGAAATTATCTGTTTGGTTTATAAAAATACTGTTAGGGTTAACAAAGGATGTTAAATTGAAAAGGCATTACGGTGCAAATAATAAAGAAAACTCTCAAATAGATGGCCAAACTTGGGAAAGATAAATTGTCAGAATAAATATTGATACTTCATAAACAACGAATTCCAAGCCAATTGAAGATCATAAGCTGCTTTATTACATTCAATCACAAGCAAGTCTAAGTCATTCTTTGACATGCATTCCCGATTTTTAGGTAGATTTCGTAAGAAATACTACCTATTACATTCTCTTCTAAGTTGGAATTTCTGAAAAATATTTTGCAGATCTACGGCGATCATGACTCCCAAAACTCAAAACCACCTCCAGTTCAAAACTTTTTCTATCTATCTATCTATATCACCTTTTTATGTACACGATAACTTCAATAATTCTACACAAATCTCTTCCAAACTGATGCATAAAATCAAGGGGCATAAAATCTCAGTCAAGTTCGTTAATGGGCAAAATTGAACCATGAAGGGGGAAAATGGGGGCACGGTTTGTGAGAACAGAAAAAAACATATAACTTCTTAATTATGATACGTATCGAATCCGTTTAAAGTTATTATTACTTCTAGGAAAAAGGCCGAAAATTTGTGTATGACAGACTTTTGATATCATTAAAAATGTCTTAAGTGGGGGGGGGGGGGAGGGAGAATAGGGATTTAAGAAGAAAAAAAATCATAACTTCGTCCATTCACAAGATATCTAATCCGTTTAAATTTATTATAAATCCTCTTAATATTATCTACAACTTTTATATTGACAAGTTTTTTATAGGACCAACCCTCACAAAAAAAAAAAATTAAAAACCAAAAAATCTGTGACAGACACAGATAGATTTCGAAGTGGGTGGTCCCAACTGCCACAACATGGCAAAAAGGTGTTTTCTTCTGCAATTCCCAACAAACAGTCGCCCCACGGTCTGCATCTCGAAATCTACCTGTGCCTGTAGGCTGAGCCGTCAAGGATTTTTTAATTGAAACAATGGGAATGATATCCAGGGTAATTAATGGAATTTAAAAATACTATAAGTTTAAGTGCTATTGTTAGAAAGATAGATGCTATATGGTTGTGAATATGGGGAATGAACCGAGACATATAATCTCAAAGTTTTATCTCTATTAAATTGTAAT
Organism: Maratus michaelseni; assembly: GCA_963931845.1. NCBI lineage: Eukaryota > Metazoa > Arthropoda > Arachnida > Araneae > Salticidae > Maratus > Maratus michaelseni. Next base: position 201,157,926 of record OZ007600.1, read on the forward strand.
TCATAATGGTATTTATTACATGTACTTTATGCATTACAGCCGACTGGTTTTATTCCAAATGTCATCTGAACTAAAAAACAATTCAGGAGCTTCTGGAAATTATTGCTGTGTTCTGAATAATTAATGTAACTGATATTTTTTACACATTACACACGTTTCGACTGAATGCAGTTTTTAATTAAAACATTTAGTTTACATTGCAAATAATGCAGCTTCTGCCATGACTTGTGCTACAAAGAGAGCAGCTTCCGAATTTAAAGGAAAATGCAAATAATTGTGTTAAACATTTCTATTAGAATATGAATTCTGTTGTCATAATTATAGTTGTTGTTTTGGCAACACACTTTTTATATATATGAATTGGCAACACTGGCTCAATGTTGTTTTGTCTTGTCTTGGATGTGTTCCTTGGCGTTTGTCGCCGTGCTATGTAATTGTATAATTAATTTTTGCTTCTTATTAAACATTTAATCAAGTAAACTTAATAGGTTATGGCCCCTGCACACGCTTCCAATTGCGTTTGTTTGTATTAAAGTGAGTGAATTCGTTTCGCTATTATTTTCTGCAACTTGTCGTTTGAAACCACGTTGTCGTAAGCCTAACGTGTCAGAATGGCTGGCGTCGATGTTTCCGCTATTAACAAATTTAATGGACAAAACTATTCTCAGTGGAAATTCCAAATCGTTTGTGCTCTAAAAGCAAAAGGAGTATTCTCTACTGCCAACGGCATTCAAATTAAGCCAGACAGTGACGATGCAAATATTGAAAAATGGGAAAGAGAAGATGCAGTAGCTATGTTTACTATATCTTCTGCGATGGAATTATCTCAAGTAACGCTCATTGAAAGTTGTTCTTCGTCCAAAGAAATGTTAGATAAACTAGACTGTATCTTTAAACTTAAATCTGACTTTAACAAAATGCTATTACTTGACAAATTCCATCAGATAAAAATTGAAACCAATGAAACAGTATATAGCAAAAATTGAAATCTTGCGCATCAAATCAAAGACTCTGGTGAAAGTATAAGCGATGCAACTATCATTACAAAAATTTTGGGGACACTGCCTCCAAAGTACAGAAACTTTAGACAAGCATGGTTATCCGTTGATGATAGTAAACAAAACTTATCGAATCTAACGGCAAGACTCATTGATGAAGAAACCTCATTATCTCAATCGGAGCAGAGTGAGTCTGCTTTTTTTGCTTCCAATCGCCCAAAATTTGAGCAAAAAAGGCCTGGAAATGAAAATAAATTTAAAACTCACAACAGAAATGCGGACAAAACAAAAATAACCTGCTATTCATGTCGAAAAAAGGTCACTGTGCACGAGAATGTCGTTCCAAGCCTCGTGAAAAAGGTCATGATGTTATAGAAAGAAATAGGGGCTCATCAAGTTACAGTGCATTTAGCAGTGAAATAGGAAAAAGTGTTGAAAGAAGTGAAGACCAATGGATTCTGGACAGTGGTGCCTCTGCTCACATGAGCTATAACCTTAACTATTTTAACAGTTTCATTGAATCAAGTGATAATGAAGTTATTCGTCTTGGAAACAATCTGGAATTACCCATTAAAGGTAGGGGAAATGTAAAAATTCAAAAGTTCATCAATGGAGAATGGTTAGAAGGAGAAATACATAGTGTTCTCTATGTTCCTGATGTAAAGAAAAATCTTCTCTCTGAAGGTGTGATAGCAAACAAAGGCATGAAAATAACAAAAATGCAAGATCATGCTGATATCTACAACTGTGAAGATGAATTAGTTGGCACTGCAGTCCGTTCAGCAAACAACTTATACCACATGCTTTTTAAGACTGTAAGTTTACCTGAAGCTAATATCTCTCATAAGAACAATTTGAAAATGTGGCACTAAAGAACAGGTCATATAAATTTGAAATCTCTTTGTGAATTAAGTAAGAGAGGATTGATTGAAAAAATAGACATCTCAGAAAAAGATGAATTCTTCTGCGAGGGATGCCAATATGGTAAACAGCACAGATTTTCATTTAATTCTAAGGATTATAAGGCAACTAAACCAGCAGAACTGATATATAGTGACATCTGTGGTCCTATGTCTGTACAATCGGTAGGAGGAGCAAATTATTTCATTTTAATGAAATATGATTTCAGTGGTTTTAGAACAGTTAATTTTCTCAAACATAAAAGTGATGCTCTAGAAGCTTTCCAGAACTTTGTTCAGCTGTGTGCAAATAAATTTGGTCATCGAATAAAAGCACTCAGAGTTGACAATGGGCGCGAATACATCAATCTGCATTTTAGTGACTTTCTACAGAAAAAGGGCATTGAATTAGAAACGACTGCTCCCTATACGCCCGAACAAAATGGAAGGTCTGAAAGAGGTATGCGCACAATTGTGGAAAGTGCTCGTTCCATGATGTATTCCAGAGAACTGCCTTTGTACCTGTGGGCAAAAGCTGTAAATACAGCTGTTTATATTATGAACAGAACTCCTACAACTCAAGCTCCAGATTCTACCCCTCATGAATTGTGGACTGGAAAATCTTTGTCACTCAGTCATTTAAGAATATTCGGTTCAGAGGCTTACATGCATGTGCCTGATGCCCTTCGAAAAAAATTAGAACCCAAGAGCAAGAAAATGATTTTTGTAGGGTATGACAAGGAATCTAAAAACTATCGTCTCTTTGATCCAGTTACTAAAACCATCAAAATATCAAGAAATGTCATCTTTAATGAAGAAAACTCTAATCTGAGTATCTCACCACCAACATCAACACTTCTGTTTACTATTGATGAAGATGATGTGAATAAGGATTCTATAGATGAAGTTCCAAATAATTTGTGCAGTAATCCCCCGCCCAATGATGATCACTATGGCCTTCGTCCCAGAAACACTTTAAGAGTTCCTGCTCGTTATGAATTAAATATAGTAGATATTGTAACACCACAAACACATGAAGAAGCAATGGATTCTCCTCAAGCAGATAATTGGAAAGAAGACATAAATGAAGAATTAAGTTCTCTTGAGAAGAATGAGACCTGGGAGCTTGTACTCCTTCCAGAGAAAGGAAACATAATTGGATCCAAGTGGGTGTTCAAGATAAAATATCTTCCCAATGGACAAATTGACAGATACAAAGACAGACTCTGTGCGAAAGGGTTCTCTCAAGTGGAGGGAGTTGACTTTAGTGAAACCTTTTCACCAACCCCAAGGTTTGCTACCATAAGAGTTTTATTAGCCATAGCTGCACAGAGAAAATGGAGAATTCTACAAATAGATGTCAAAACTGCCTTTCTCTATGGTGAAGTTGAAGAAACAATCCTTATGCAACCCCTCCAGGCTTATGTTTTGATAAAGATTTAGTGTGTCGGCTCAAAAAGTCTCTGTATGGATTAAAACAGTCATCCAGATGCTGGAACAAGACTTTTTCAGAGTTTTTAACTAATTTTGGCTTTAATCAATAAACTGCTGACTCATGTGTTTTCATTGGCATATTTCGAGGTAAGAAAGTACTTTTAATTTTGTATGTTGATGATGCCTTATTATTCTGTGAAGAAAAGAAGATTCTAATCGAAATTGTAGATGACTTCAAAAAAAGATTTGAAGCAACTATTTGTGAAACAGGCTGTTTTGTTGGAATGGAGATAGATTATAGAGCAGACAGTTCAATTTTCTTGCATTCAGAAAGTTATATCAGAAGAATCTTGAAGCGATTTAATTTAGATGATGCAAGTCCACATACTGTACCTGCAGATCCTGGAACAATCCTGTCATCAGAATCGAATCCATTTCCAGATGGAAAAACTATCCCTTACAGAGAAGCTATTGGATCTTTAATATTTCTTGCAACAACCACACGTCCGGATATAGCCTTCTCTGTTAATGTAGTCAGCCGATTTCAAAACAATCCCGGCCAAGTGCATTGGAATGCTGTGAAACGTATTTTCAGATACCTGAAAGGTACATCAGACTATGGCATTGAGTACTCTCCAATAGCCAACATCTTTGTCATCTTGTTGGATTCTCAGATTCTGACTTTGCTAGTGATGTCGACACGAGAAAATCGACTTCTGGCTTCGTCTTCAAAATTAGCAATGGTCCTGTAACTTGGTCTAGCCAGAAGCAGTCAACTGTTTCAACATCCACAACTGAGGCTGAATATATTGCAGCTTCAACTGCAGTGAAGGAAATACTGTGACTGCGCCAAATTCTGCAAGATGTGGGTGAAAGTGAAATATGTGAAGAGGGTATTACTCTTTTTGTTGATAACCAAAAAGCCATCAAACTTATCAAAAACCCAGTGTTTCACAAACGCACAAAACATATTGATGTGCGTTATCATTTTATTAGAGAAAAATGCGATGATGGATCAGTCATTGTAAAATATATAAAATCTGACGAGCAGTTAGCAAATAATTTTACAAAAGCTTTCCCAAAGGTAAGATTTGAAAAATGAAGGGAACTGCTCAGCATAAAACAAATAGACTGTGACTCTGATTGAACTTTCACAAACTTTTCATCACGTATTTTTTTTTAATATGATAATCTAGTGTTTGCTTCTAATGTTTTAATTTGCAATTTGACTTTCATTTAATAATTAGTTTATTTTATGTCATTGATCATTTTATAAATTCAAGTGACAACATAATTGGATGGAGTATTAGAATATGAATTCTGTTGTCATAATTATAGTTGTTGTTTTGGCAACACACTTTTTTTTATATATAAAATTGGCAACACTGACTCAATGTTGTTTTGTCTTGTCTTGGATGTGTTCCTTGGCGTTTGTCGCCGTGCTATGTAATTGTATAATTAATTTTTGCTTCTTATTAAACATTTAATCAAGTAAACTTAATAATTTCTATTTTATTTTCTTTATCTGTTCATCAGAAAAGATTGTGATGTTGAAAATTGTTGTGAAAATTTTTAAATGTCATGTACAGAGGCTGTTCGCACATTTTTTAGACAAATTTGATAAATGATTTTAAACAATGGAATTATTTTAGAGGAAAAAATTCTGGCAACATTTTATTATGTGTAATTTATATTATCGTCTGATACTTTCAAATTTATTCTTAATTCAAGATTGCGCATGCAAAAATCTGTGAATGGGAAGATGCGTTTTTTTTTTCCGAACAGAAGTATGCTAATTCGACAGTCTAAAATGATTACAAAGCGCATATTATAAAAACTTTTTAGTGCGAAATAAACATAACTATTGATTGGAAAGTGCTATCCCAAAAATCAGTACGTATAAATAGTAAAAAGATACCAGATGGAAAAAAAAAATCAGGGAAAAAAAGAGTCAATTTTAAGGCTGAAAACGAAGTTTCAGGTAAAGATTTATGACTGTCGCAAATTTATCTTACAATGGGAAAATAAAAAAATGAATATTGGACAAAAATGTTACAATCAATTCATTATATTATTAAGAGAATGTGTTACATCCGATATTTACAGAAAAAAATGATATTTTCTTTATTTCAACGACTTTTAAAGGGTGAAACTGCATCAAAGCAAAGCTACCGCCCATACTTAAAAAACTACCGCTGTATTCGTTGAAAACATTAAAAACTCACACAGGTATTGCATTTATACCTTTCAGCATATTCCTAAGAAGTCACCTGACGTTTCTCTTATGGTTTATTGTGCATTTGGTCTGCTGAAAAGAGCTCTTTCAAAGCGCAAAACCACCACGATGGGTCGAATCTGGAAAGTTTTTAAAGAGGCATGGGAAGCAATAACCCTGTAAATTTTACAAAAAAACCTTCTACCATCGAAAACATTACGCAGAATTAGAATCAAGAAACAAGATTATCATATAGATTATTTCAGAAAGCAATATTCATATTATAAACGTTAAAAAAACAACGCCGAAATCGTCTAAAAAATGTGCGAGCACCCTCTGTATGTGCTTAAGAATTAACTAAAATTGTCAACTACAATCGTAATCACGCGATTAATCAACGTCAATCTAATAAATATGTTGGAGATATGGGTAGTGACAAATCTACTTTATTACATAGAAATTCAAAGACTTTATTCTCATAAAGTCTAAGATGTTAACTTCGAATTTTATTACCCGAAATTTCCAGAAATTATGAATGAGTTTCGTTCACGAATGAGTAAGATACTTGGTGTTTCCGTTGATATTACAAGTCACCTTAGTGAACTTAAAATTTAACACAAATTTCATAATGTTATTTATTTTTTGTTAGTTATTTTTTAATATTAACATATTGCTTTGGCGAAACAATTTTTAAAAAGAATGTTTTTCCTCTTTAGTTATTGCCGGGCTCTGGCATTCTAAAATTCAACGGAATTGAAATTTTCAGAATATACTAATTTCGTTTTAAAAAAACATTTTAAGGAAGATTTCATGAAAGGTGAAAAATTAATTTCTTGCATTCTATCATATCGTGAAATGTTGATGAAATTGTTGTTTAAAATTTATCGAAATTGAAATTCAGAGTGATTCGACATTGGAACAAAAATAGACGAATGTGGGTTTTCCAAATTCGGTAATTATTGATCAGACGACCAATTTCCCAAAATATCTTGTTCATTAAGCATAATTTTCTACGACAAATTTGCTATTTTCAACTTTATAAGATAATAAATGTGCGGTAAGATCAAGTTTAACAGACCAGCATTAACGATTCTAAAAATTTCAATAAATTCAACCAAAATTTATAGGTTTGGTTCATGAACAATGAATGTAAACAAGTTTTTTTCTTTTTTTGAAAAATACCGTAAAATAAACTCTGAATAATTAAAACTTTTGACTTTTCATGAATTTTTCTTTAACATGGTTGCATTTTCTTTATAGGAAATTCATTCTGTTCGGTGGTAATAATACACATCTGCATTATTTTGTATGTGGCCCTATGTATGACCTTAAAACCCCTTCGCGACGAGCGTCTTTAACAGAATTTTTAATCTTTTACCAACGGTTTCTCAAAACAGAAATTTTCGCCTAATTGAATCGCAGAAATGCTATCATTAAATAAGGCAAAGCTTACAATAAAAAATAACTGGTAGGAATAATCGACGATTCTGAGAATCTGATGCGTTACGTATACATGTCACTCGTTCCCAAGGGGGTTAATTTGGCCCTTCGGTTTCAGTAATATTTTCATATTATACGATGTTGCTCCATAAATGAGCAACATTCGCTTGATTAAGCTATTCTCCAGCGCATCATAACCTATTTCTTTAATTAAAATATAAATAAAATTTTATTTTACAATATTTCTGACATGGAAGTTAAATTTAAGTCGTATATTATTTTTAAGTCTTTTTAAATTATTGATATCTCAGGAATCTATATGTTAACATTTCCTCTATATGAGGAGTTCTCAAACTTTTAAACCGTCGTACCACTAAATCAAAGTTCATACTTCCGCGTACCACCAGGTAACAAACGTAAAGCTAATATAGAAAAACCTGTAAAAAGGAACCTCTCTGAAACGAAATATGTCTCCGACCTTTTGTGTTTTCGTCTTGGGCAGGTTTTATTGTATTTAAAAATGAATAATTACATTACTAAATTGGTACTTAGACTGACTGCTTTATAATAACATTCAAGTAAAAAGTAGTACCAGCATTAATTTTTAATAATGCATAGAATATCAAAATACAGTGTTTTAGTATAGGAAAAAAGCTATAATACTTAGAGACATATTAACGGACACTGATTTCATATACTGCCATAGTAATCTGATTGCACTAATTTGCTTCTATCGCTAATGAAAAGGGTGGGCTTGTTTAATGAAGCACAGTTTCCTCATGTCTGGTTCAATAGTTTTAGGTAGTTTTAGTCATAAGTCGGATTCGATATTTAGTTTATCACTGTATTTGTTTTTCATATAAAGAAAGGGGAGAGGGGAGCACAGTCATAGAGATATGGCGTGCTAAACACAAGTAGACTTCGGCGATATCAGATGTTACTCTGATATTTTCGCTAACGAAAATTCTTTGACATTCATCCTTTTAAATGTGGACTTCAGTAATCCATTACAGGAAATCTGAATAAGTTCACTTCTTTCCTCTCTCGTGAGATACAGTGGCAGGGTATCTCAAATAAGAAACGAATTTCTTATTCAAAGCTTATTTAGTGGATTTAAATTAGGGTCAATACAACTGTATTAATAATCTACATACATTTCGCATAGTAGGCAAATACTTGCAAGTTTCTTCATGCATTTATGTATATACCACCTCAATACATATGTACGATGCTTTACGTCGAATCTGCACTGCATATGACCACAGTTTTCGTTTGATTTCAGCTCACCATTTTAAATAAATTTACTCTGTTATAAACTAATTTCCATGAAATAAAAAGAAACTATCACACTTTCTACAAGAGAAGAAAAACATTTCTATCAACAGAATGAATTAATTTATGAATTATATTTAAAAATAAATCTTTTATTTCAACACATCCTAGAAGCTCTTCTAGTACAAAGAGAACAATGGGTCATAAATTACACTTGGAATTTTATTTTGTTTTAACTCCTCCTACTCACACAAGGTCCTCCTACTTCCAAGCATACAGACTTTGCCTTCAGATAATTCAATTTATAAACCATGTATAAAACAGTTCTTCCCCTACTTAAAAATACTTCACTCACAAAATTTTAAAGATAGGTCTTTATTAGAAAATTAAATTTGTATACATATAAATCTAATAATTATGTTTCTAATTCTGGAAAACTGATTGTATCCAGATCCGATTCTGAAATTCGTGCGAATTTCAGAAAGTCTGATATAACAAACATTTCTCGTAACAAGAAATAGAAAAAACGCGGACAGATCCTAAATCGCATTCGAAAAATCTTTGAAAACTTCCATTTTAATAAAGCACGGCCAGACTTCATCTTATAGCGGCCATAGCAATTCTTAAAATCCCAATGTAATTTAAGGAAACAGTTGCAGTAGCTGTTTCCCAAGAGAGGGCGCTACTCAACCTCCTCAAATCCCGCGATTTTAGACGGAGAAATAAGTTTTTTTATGTTATTCCTGTCACAATTTATTTTAAAAAACAGCACTTTTTAGCGCTTTAGGTAGTTACTGTTACTGCATTAGTTATTTTTGTTGCTGTTAAAGTTTTCAGGAACGTTTTATTATTTTTATTTTTTTCGTTATGGTTTACTGTTGTGTGCCATATTGCAAATCTTAAAGTAGAGGAAAGGGTGAAGATGAAGTTTATTTCCCTGACTTTCCCAGTAATCTCGATTTACGAGAGAAATGGATAAAAAATATTTCAAGAGATTTTATTGTGAAGGACAAATCAGTTCTTTGCAATAAACGTTTTACAGCAGAAGATTTCTGTGCCTGGTAAAAAATGCAGATATAAAGAAAATTATTTTTCTTTTTGGCAATTATAACATTTCAATTAAGGTTATATATAATTTATATTATATATAGTTTAACCTAATATCACTAGAGTTTTTAAAGTTAATATTTAATTCTGCAGTAATTATAAATGTTTTTCATTTTAATTGATTGTTGGCTTACATCAATTTACTGCAAGGTAAATAATTATTATAACGAATAAATAATTATTAATATAGAAATATGATCGTGATTCAAGATTTTAATTGTCCTAGTTGTCTGAAGCAAGCTGTACTTTTTTTCCACTTAGCTTTTAAAAATATTAATAAATTTAAGTCTTTAAATATATTATCTTTAAAAATAATAACTCTTTATATATATTTTCAGTTTTACAGAAGGGCAATTGCTTTTCAGAATCATTTGTATCTTGCATTATATGTAACTTGATGCTCCGAAATTTAATTTTTATTTAAATCAAGTAACGTTATTTATATTTTTTTCCCCATTTTCCTCTTAATTTTGTTTTTTCGAATTCTTTCTTTTTCAAATATAAATATGCATTTTCAAAATCTCTCTTGTATATTATTATATACATTGCAAATGTCAAATATTGAAATATAGTTTGATTAATCCAAAATTAATTAATTTTAATTTCATAGAAATGAAAAGTACTGAACAAAAATTAAAAATGCAAAATTCTACAAAACTTGCAAAATTTTAAACTTGCAAAATTCTACAAAATTCTGCAAAACTTGTGCAAAAAAAAAAAAAAAAATAATAATAATAATAAATTAAGATTGCACATACGAAATCATCTGCTGTTGGAGGGTATTATTTAAAAAAAAAAAAAAAAAAAAAAAAAAAAAAAAAATAGCATCAAAGTATCAGGATACCTGAAAAAAAAGTTTAATAATTAAAAAATAAATGAAGTAGTAACTTTGAATAAATTAAAGTTCAAATACACTATGAATTTACTTATGAATACTTAATGAATTATAAAACAAATTATTATTATTAAACAATCGACATTTTTATTACGATATTTAGAATACATGAACTATGTAACATGAATATTTTGAAATTGTGGAGCATCAGATGAATAAGAATGTATAAGCCTATAATATCCAAATGTTATTATATTTTATGAAGATAAAAATAAGTTTAAAGAATTAGCATTAATTTATAAAAAATAAAGCTATAAAAATATACTATGTATCATAAAATCTGAAATAAAGAATGACAATTGAAAACTGCAGACACATATTTTTTTTCTAATTTCACTCAACTTTCATTTTCTACGACAAAATTACCTACTCAAATTTAATCCTTAAAATAGAATAAACCTTTACGAAATAAAATATATACAAAATTAATAAACTTAATTAAGTTTATAATACTTTTATTTTAATTCAGATAAATTTAAAAACACAAACCCAACATGAGAGAAAAACTGACCGCGACCAGGACTCGAAGCTGGCACCTGTAGTGTAACTTGCTAATGTTCTGCCACTGAGCAGCCGCTGGTTGATATCCTAGACTCACAATTTCTCACATTTATACATGTTGGAAAGCGTCACTTTGGCTACCATTTAGCAGCTTCAGATGACACAACAACGATAAACTAACAATTATTCATCGAGTATCGACCAGGGGTTGCTCAGTGGCAGAGCATCAGTACATTACGCTGAAGGTCCCAGGTTCAAGTCGTTGTCCCGGTCAATATTTCACACATGTTGAGTTTGTGTATTTAAAATTGTCTGAATAAAAAAATATTATACATAAAGTCAGGCATGTCACACATCTGGCCCGCGGACAACTAATCTGTGGCCCGTCAAGCCTTTAGCATTTTACCTGTTTTGATTTAGATGTTTGAACACGAATACACAAAATGCACATTGCACGACCACGCTTGCAATAAGCATGAAGAAGGTAAAAGGTATCATCAATCGTATATCAGTCTGATATAAGCATATAGGGGAGAATAGTATCTATAGTAGAGACTAATATATATGTATGTATAAAGTATAAATGTATAAGCTCAATAACAACCAAATTTTAATTTCAGCTCCACAAGATACTGAATGCAAAGCTAATCAACTGGAATCCGGATCTTGAATATGAAAATTTAAAGATATTAAAAATATTTATCGTTTTTCTTATAAATCGCTGCGTGTTTTATGTGGAATCTAATATTTTAATTTACCATTTTGTTTTTGAATTTACTTCATGTTAATAAGTAATATTGTGTATTTATTAAATTGCTAAGAAAAGTGTCGAAAAATTACAGAAAATATGCCGCTAATTAAGGACAGTTAAACTTTTATCAAAAGGAAAATTAAAATAAAATAAAATTAATAGCCTTTAATAAATAGCTTTTATATAAGTAGCTTTTATAGCGACACGAGTTCTCGTTTCCGTGTAAGAAAAAAAGAAAACTCACGAAAGTATTTTTGAAAATGAAGAATTTGGATTTGAGCTCCTTTATTTTTGTTTTAGATCAGTAAACATATTTTTGTTTATTTAAACTGTGTGATCTTTCTGCCTTTTATTTCATTTTTAATGGTATATAATAACACTCATATACATTTTGGAATTTATAAAAAAATTGATGAATAAATATGATTAATTGAATATCAAAATAGCAGATTGAAAAGAAAAAGCGATTTATAATGATGCATTCAAAGGAAAAATGAAATTATTTGTTTGGTTTATAAAAATTCTGTTAGAGTTAACAAAGGATGTTAAATTGAAATAATAAAGCAAATAATAAAGAATAAAGGTGCAAATAATAAAGAAAACTCTCAAATAGATCGTCAAACTTTGGAAAGATAAATTGTCAGAATAGGTATTGATACTTTATAAACAACAAATTCCAAGCCATTTGAAGATCATAAGCTGTTGTATTGCATTCAATCACAAGCAGGTCTAAGTCATTCTCTGACATGCATTCACGATTTTTTAAGTAGAATTCGTAAGAAATACTACATATTACTTTCTCTCCTAAGTTGGAATTTCTGAAATATTTTTCCAGACACAGATAGATTTCAAAGTGGGCCGTCCTAACTGCCGCAACAAGGCAAAAAGGTCATTTCTTCAGCATTTTCCTACAAACAGGCGCCCCACGGTCTGCGTCTTCGAAATCTACCTGTGCATGTAGGACGAGCCATCAGGGATTTTTTTTTATTTCAAGCAATGGGAATAATATCCAGGGTAATTAATAGAATATGGAAATACTATAAGTTTATGTACTATTGATAGAATGATGGATGATATATGGGAATGAACCGAGACATATAATCTCAAAGTTTTATCTCTATTACATTATAATTCATAAAGTACAGATACACGGAACACCTACTTTTTGCATTTCAGCCGACTGGTTTTATTCGAAATGTGATCCAGGAGCTTCTAACGATTCAGGAGCTTCTGGAAATTATTGCTGTGTTCTGTATAATCAATGTAACTGATATTTTTTACTCATTACACACGTTTTGACTTAATACAGTTCTTAATTAAAAAATTTAGTTTACATTTCGAATAATGCAGCTTCTGCAATGACTTGTGCTACAAAGAGAGCAGTTTCACAATTTAAAGGAAAATGCAAAGAATTGTGTCAAACATTTCTGTTTTATTTTCTTTGTCTGTTCATCAGTAAAGATTGTAATGTTGAAAATTGTTGTGAAAAATTTTAAATGTCAAATATGTGCTAAAGAATGTAACTAAAACTGTCAATTACAATCGTAATCACGAGATTAATCAACGTCAATCTAATAAATGTATTGGAGATATGGGTAGTGACAAATCTACTTTATTACACAAAAATTCAAAGACTTTATTCTCATAAAGTCTAAGATGTTAACTTCGAATTTTATTACCCGAAATTTTCAGAAATTATGAATGAGTTTAGATCACGAATGAATAAGGTACTTTGTGTTTTCAGTTTATACTGCAAATCACCTTAGTGAACTTAAAATTTAACACAAATTTCATAATGTTACTTATTTTTTGTTAGTTATTTTTTAGTATTAAGATATTGCTTTGGCGAAACAATTTTTAAAAAGAATTTTTTTCCTCTTTAGTCATTGCCGGGCTCGGGCATTATTACAAAATTCATCGGAATTAAAATTTCCAGAATATACCAATTTCGTTAAAAAAAAAAAAAAAAACATTTTAGGGAAGATTTCATGAAAGGTGAAAAATTAATTTATTGTATTTTATCATCTCTTGAAATGTTGATGAAATTGTTGTTTAAAATTTATCATTGAAATTAATCGAAATTCAGCGTGATTCGACATTGGAACAGAAATATACGAAAGTGGGTTTTCCAGATTACGGTAATTATTGATCATACGACTAATTTTCCCAAAATATCTTTTTTATAAAGGATATCTTTCTACGACAAATTGGCTATTTTCAACTTTATAAGATAATAAATGCGCGGAAAGTTCAAGTTTAACAGACCAGCAATAACGATTCTAAAAATCTCAATAAATTCAACCAAAATTTATAGGTTTGGTTCATGAACAATGAATGTAAACCAGTTTTTTCTTTTTTTTTTTGAAAAAATAACGTAAAATAAACTCTGAAAATAATTTTTTGTACATGAACTAGGGGGCTCTGCCCCCTGCTCGCTACGCTCACCAACCCCCGTTCTGATTCCACAGCCTCATAAAACCTGGTAATGTATCCTGTTTTAAAAAGATGATGATGAAGATATCCCGAACGGCGACTTTCTTCTGTAATCAGGTTATAATCAGGGCCCGACTAAGATCATTTGGGGCCCGGGGCAGACTTCAATTTTTGGGCCCCCCCATAACAAAATTTTCATATGCAATATTTTTGCTACGATAACATTACACAGTATTTTTCCATTAGCGGAGCACCAGTGATATATGTACATATACACACATATATATACACATGTGTATATACATATAAATATATCTGTACAGATGTGTATACATATGTATATATATCACTGGTGTTAAAAGGACAAAATAAGCACTAGCCACCAGATTTTTTACAAGGAAAGAGTAAAAAATTTTTGCATTTCACCAAGGATTCTATTTACTTTTAGATTAATACTAATTAAAATTTTAATAAAAGTTTAGTGTTTAGAACTTTTAAATAAAAATGTGTCCACTAGTTTAAAGAAAGTGGCCTACTAAACTGTTACTACTGGCTACTAATGGAATTTCCCAGTTTTGCCCTTTAACTGGCGCCCGGCTAATGGAAAAGTACCCATTGCACATATAAAGTGTTTTTATACATTATAATTTTTGAAATTATAGAACAAATTTAAAACTATACATTCTGATTTGATATCTTGGCTTCTGCTAGTTGGATTGGGCTGAAACTTTCCTAATCAGATAAGATTATGCTACATGCATAATTTTACATGCACGATATTGTATTCCATAAAAACTCACAATTTACTTTTTGTGATGTTTTAAAATATGTACTTTTTAAACAAACAAGTTCACCAGAGAGGAAAGCTGCAGCAAAAGGATTTTAAAAAGTTTTTGTTAATAAATGCTTAGTTCAAACTTGAGTAACTGGATTTTGACTTTTGTTATAAAATGTTATTTTTCATAAAAGTAACCTTTACTTTTCACAAAATAAACAGGAAAAAAAAACCCTGCATCGATACCTGCAAATGTACATATATTTCACTTACTTGTCAGTTATTTTCAATATTAACTCAGAAAAACTGATTACTCTCTGATAAATATTCTATTTAGAACAATATTGAATTAAAAAGTATAATTTAAATATCAAAAATCAGTCGTTTTATTCTTTACACCAGGTAACAAGACAGTATATAAAATTTACCTCAAAAAGAATATCTCAAAAAGTCTCAAAATATCTCAAATTTATCTCAAAAAGAATATTTACATATTTTTATTTAAATATACACTAATTTTAGAACTACTTTCACCATGGAGTAAGGTGATGGTATCAAAACATGCTGTTTTAAATGCATCACTGAGAGAAAACAATCAAAGAGCATTGAATGTTTATATGCTTCATATTTAATCTATATGAATCCAATGTATATAAAATGCACCAAAAGTTTTATAAAAAATATATTAGTTTTGTTTTAGAACCTTCTCTGAAAACAAAATGCTTGATTTTACCCCAACTTTCCCCCACCTGACCCTAATTTAAATATTAAAAATCAGTCGTTTTATTCTATACACCAGGTAACAAGACAGTAAATAAAATTCATCATTACTTTATATAAAAATAGGTAGATTAAAACAAATGCAAATTAAATAACATCTTATAAGGTTGTGAACTGAAAATGCAAAAATGCAAAAATTCATGAATTTAACATTGAACAAGTAGAAGAGCAAAATTTAAGTAAATATCTTAAAAATTATGTAATGTTTTAAGGAACATAAAATATTTTTTTCAGAATTAATGCACAACTAAAATGAATCACCTGTTGTTATGATGCATTGAGTTAGATGCAATGGATAACTATGGAATTTAAGATAAATTACAAAAAACTCTTCAATAAACACATATCCTGAAAAGATCTCCCATATATACACAGAAAAAATGTTATTGTTAAATATAAATATCAGAAAATTCCATTTATACATTTCATATGCAAATATATGCAATTTCAATATTGTGTGATAGTCTTATTTTCTTAAAATTAATTATTATGAAATCGTCAACATATTTTCAATTACAAAAATATATTATATGTATTTGGTTAATTTAACTCACTTGCTTTTTTAAGCCTTGTAATGGTGTTGAACATATATCTTATTTTATTTTTGCAGGTTTCTTTCTAATTTTGCATTTAACAAAAGAATCTATAATATCGTTATAATCAAGTTTATTAGTAACATCTCCATTTAAGGATAATATAGCTAAGCATGAGAGCTTTTTCTGATGAAGATAGGATCGAAGGGGAGATTTTAACCTTTTCAGTAAAGAAAATTATCTTTCTCCTGAGCAATTAGAAATAGGCATTGTTAAAAAAATTCGTAAAGCAGTTTCTACATTAGGAAATGCTGAAGATAAATGGGGGTTTTGTAATGTCTTTAGCATTTGGAGAACAGTATCATCTTTGTTTACAAATGAGCTAAATTGATTCAGTTCATCAGAAAATTCCTCTTCTAAATCTGATGGTTAACTTTGTTGAAGAGATTTTGCATCTTCATGCAGCGAAGCATTTGAATGCAAACTTATAAGAGCAAAAAAACATTTTTGTCATTTTATCATACGGCTGTTTGAGAGATGGCTTATTAAGGAGTTACAAAGTACATACTCTAAGGAACAAAAATTTTATAGTGGCAACAACTCTCATTAGCACTGATCGCCAATAATCCACTTCATTTTTATATTGAAGTACTACTGCACAATCAGTTCTTTGGCTGGTTTTAAGTCTAAAAGACATTTTTAAAACTAACTCTTGGTGCGAAAAGGAGTTTTCATGCTCTGCCAACCTCAAAGACACATGCTCCCAGTCATTAAATCTAAAAGTGTAAAGTTTGCTTGTATTGTTGGAAAAAATGTTGCATATCCAACAAAATATCGATTTATTTGTTAGAGAAAGCACAAGCCATTCTCTGAGTACTTTTTCATTATTTATTTTAATGCGATAAAAGTTATTTTCAGTCAGAAGTCGTTTACAACCAGAAATAATTTTTTCTGTTTCACTCAAGAGTTCCATATTTTGCTTCGGTGGATTGTTAATAAAATGTTCAATCATGTCTGGTGAAACAATGTTCCATGATGCTGGATCAAAATTGTGACCTGAACTCACAACCAATGAATCATCAGTTGTCGTTACATTTCCTATTGTTTTCATCACCTCTTCTTGAAAATCATCTTTATCACCACTTATATTTTTCGAATTATCTATTTCTTCAGGTAGTTAATCACTGCTTTTATCTGTTTCTTTTTCACTGGAATTTTTCTTCGTGTATTCTAGCATCATCTTTTTCATTTTCTTAGCTTGTTCTTCATGAGATCTTTTCAATTTTCTTTTTGCTGCACCGGACAAGTAATTTCGCTGCATGACTTATGCAAATATAGGAATCTAGCATCGATTAGTATACTATAAAAAGATAAATAAAGTTCGTAAAATCTGTATTCCTTCGTGGCTAGAGCACCAAACGAGGTAATACAAGTGCATTAGATACACATGTTAGATAACAACAAAAATGTAAACACATAGGCACGGCACAGTTGCAGTTAAGTTATCGTGGCGGTTAGTGAATGAGGGAAAATCCATAGAGAAAAGAAGTGATTTACGTAGCGGCAGAGAGGTAAAAGTTTCTACTACGTAGTATCTGCATTACAAATCCCCTTCAGGTGGCACTGAAATTAATAATAATGGTGCATAATTCCAGCTATTTACCTTATTGTAATTCGCTGAACAGTTTGTTTACCTTCGCTGAATGCATTGTGATTCGCTCAGTGTAACTGAAATAAATATTTAGAACATCTGCTATCAGGTAGCATATTAGAGCACTCAGAGAATAAACTCTGGGCTGGAATCGCAAATAGGGCGGTTGCAATTGACGTCATCATGCTGGAGGTCACACATGACAAATAGGCAGTTCTGATTGGTAGAACTACGCTGACCTCCAGTTTAAGTACAATGTTGATCAGCTGATTGTAGATCCCGCAAATCTTAGATCTTATATAAAGAGAATGAAAAAAAAATCTATTTTTTTAATTTTTTCTTATATACAGGAACATAAACATTGGGCTACGAAAATTTGTCATTTGGGGGCCCCCTTGAGATGGGGGCCCGGGGCAGCTGCCCCGTTTGCCCCTGCGGTAATCAGGCCCTGGTTATAATGCTTTTTCACTTAATTGGTTATAATGCTTTTTCATTTAATTCATCTTTTTTATTTTTAATATTCATGTGTAAACACAATTTTTATAAAGTAATTTTCTTTATTTCCTGCTTTCAACACGTGATCATTTATTTATTATTTTAAACTTTCATTACTGTTTTTAATAGTCTCGCGCAAATACATTTTTTATTTGAGATAAAACATAATCCTTTGCGGTTATTTAGAAATTGGCAACAATATAAAAAAAAATGACTTTTTCAATAAAAGATTTTTTACTCGATTTATAAGGATTTTTTGAGTTTTTATTGTCCAACAGTGATAATTTTTTTAATTTCTGAAAGCTTGTTATATTTCGCGTCTGGTGGTATGATTTTCAAATCCGTAGGATGGTTAGAAAAAAAGTAATAGCTCCTCAAAAAAGTCCCTAGTAAAAAAGCGATGAGAATAACCTGGAATATCTACGCAGAATTTGATTGGTCCATTTCGTGTTTGGCTCAGTTCCAGATTACTTTTTTTTAATATAGAAGGATTTTCTTTAACATGGTTACATTTTCTTTATAGGAATGTCATTCTGTTCGGTGGTAATAATATATATCTGCATTATTTTTTATGTGGCCGTATGTATGACCATAATCTGACCTTTCGGTTTCTGCAATATTCTCTTCATTCTTCATATTATACAATGTTGCTCCAAAAGCGAGCAACATTCGGTTTAACAATCGACTGAAATTTGAATCACAACACTCAGTTTCTTAAAGAAAAATATAAATAAAAATTTACTTTACAATATTTCTGACATAAAAGTGTTATTTAAGTCGTATATTATTATCAAGTCTTTTTAAATTATTGATGTCTAAGGAATCTATTTGTTAACATTTCCTCTGTATGAGGGGTTCTCAAACTTTTAGAACGTCATACCACTAAATCGAAGTCCATACTTCCGTGTACCACCAGGTAACAAACGTAAAGCTAATATAGAAAAACCTGTAAAAATTAAACACTCTACAACGAAATATGTCTGCGGACTTAGCAGGTTTATTTGTATTTAAAAATGAATGATTGCATTACTAAATTGGTTCTCAGGCTGACTGCTTTATTTACATTCGAGTAAAAAGTATTAATTTTTAATGATGCATACAATATCAAAATACTGTGTTTTAGTATAGGAAAAAAGCTATAATACTTAGAAACATATTAACGGACACTGATTCATATACTGCTATAGTAGGCTGATTGCACTAATTTGCTTTTATCTCTAATGAAAATGGTGGGCTTGTTTAATGAAGCACGGTTTCCTCATGTCTGGCTCAATAGTACTGCATATGACCACAGTTTTTGTTTGATTTCAGATCACCATTTTAATTAAACTTACTGTGTTAAAAAATAATTTCCATGAAATAAAAATAATTATACACATTTTCTACAAGAGAAGAAAAACATTTCTATCAACAGAATTAATTCATTTATGAATTATATTTAAAATAAATCTTTTATTTCAACACATCCTAGAAGCTCTTCTAGTACAAACAGAACAGTGGGTCATAAATTACACGTGGAATTTTATTTTGTTTTAACTCCTCCTACTAATACAAGGTCCTCCTACTTCCAAGCATCTGGACTTTGACTTCAGATAATTCAATTTATAAACCATATTTAAAAACAGTTCTTCCCCTACTTAAAAATACTTCATTCCTAAATTTTATAAATAGGTCTTTATTAGAAAATTAAATTTGTATATATATAAATCTAATAATTATGTTTCTAATTCTGGAAAACTGATTGTATCCAGATCCGATTCTGAAATTCGTACGAATTTCAGAAAGACTGATATAACAAACATTTCTCACAACAAAAAATAGAAAAAACGCTTACAAATCCTAAATCGTCTTCGAAAAATCTTTGAAAACTTCCAATTTAATAAAGACAAGCCGTTTTTGATTCCATAATAATATGGTATATGTATGGGTATATATATATTTAAATATAGAATTTAATGTATTCAACAAATTGTTATAATGGAATGTTTATTATACAGGATTAATATTTAAAATAAATATTTTTTTACAAAATCATTCGTATTCTTCACGCTATTACAAATTTTAACCAGAGAACCACGCCTTAGTGTAACAATGAAAAAAAATCTAAGTAAGCAACAATCGAAAGAGCATTATGAAACATGTTTTTTGACACATAAATCATTCGCCCTCGTCTCCCCGTTATCCAGATATAAAGTCTTAAAGTTTGCTAATTTATCTATTTAATTTAGGGAAAAAGGCGTGTTTTTTATTCAGAAATTTTAATAATCAGATTAATATTAAATACAAAACATATTTAGATATAAAAAAATAATAAGCCCGAAAAAAAGGGGGTGGGGGCTATTGATAAATATGGTACTGAATAAATAATAATAATAATAAACATGATTGAAGCTTAGAAAATCGTGGCAGCAAGAACATTTCATGAACTTAAATCTACTACAATGATAACAATTGTCAACCTCCTGAGAAAAACAAAACTGCAAGTGCGTTTCAAATGGAAGTGCCCGAGTTTGCACTAATCCAGACTTATACCAAGCATAGGGAATTATGTCGGGGTATTGCGGCGTACTAAATAGGAAATGGACATGTGACTGCAGTTTGATGATATTGCTACGTTGCAAACGTGACGACTCCTCCTTCAATCCTATCGACTCCTCCTTCCATCCTATTAAATCAATAAATTATCAAATTTTAAGACTTTATATCTGGATCATGAACACGTTTCACTATGCTCTTTTGATTGCAGCTTATTTAGATTTTCTTCATTATTACACTAATGGCGTGATTTCCTGGTAAGTGGTAAACAGAAAATAAATACGATCAAACACGAAAATAAGTAACATAATCTTATTAGTTTTCATTAAAAACTTAATTGCTATAAAACCTTATAAGTACTGCAAGCAGATGAGGCTTTTGTTTTACAGAGGTACATAAAACACATATTTTATTATAAATAAGAAATATTTAGAAAAATGAGAATTCGGATTTTTTTAAAGTAAATATTTAGGAGATTTTTTTTTTTTTTTTTTAAATTACATTTCTAAAAAATCTGATAAATAATCCAAGTATATGTTGTTTTAGTTTTATAAAAGAACATAAAACACACAACTATTATTTGAATTACTAAAATTTCCAGATTTTTTTTTTTTTTTTAATAAAAAAATCAAAAGATTAAAAAAAAAAGTAAATAGTTTTTTTTTTTTCCTTTAAAAATACAATTCTTACAAAATGTGATAAGTAATGTAAAAACATTTGATTTTTGTTTTATAAAGCGACATAAAACATCTCTCCCCGTGAAACATGATTCTAGGAAAATATAAAATAATACATTTTTTTTTCACAATTTAATTTAAAACGAATAAATAAAATTTTATACATGTTATTTAATGTTTAATTATTAATAAATTAAAAAGTTCGAACTTTTACTTTATACAGAAAATTAAAATACAGTTTAAATTATTTATTTATAAATGTACCCTGTTTATAAACCCTTGAAACGTTTGTGATACTTGTAATTTTTTTTTTTTTTTTTTTTTTTTGTCTCCTTAAAATGCTCACAAATCTATTATAAATTATGTTCAGTTGTTTAAGCTTTATTAAACCCATTAAAATGTGAAGTAAGTTAAATATTTGTAAATAATTTAATTTCGTAAACATTAATCTCTATTTAAGAACTATGGGAAAAGAAAAAGTTTACATAACTCCGGGACAAAATCACAAAAATAATTTTTTTTTTTTTTAAAACTCAATTTTAAAGTATTTTTATATGATCTACCTCAGGGTTCGGCAAGTAATTTTAAGTAGGGTCCGAATACTTTTGAAATTTTTTATCGAGGTCCAGAGAAAAAACACTTAAGTAAAATTAGTACTTATTAATTTTAAATTGTTATTTTTAGACATACATACATACACTACAGAATACAAAAATCAGGAATTTGTTATGAAAAATTACTATATACACAAGTGTACGTTCTGAAAAATTTTATATACACATTATAAAATAGAAAAAGCAGATAATTGTTGAAAAATTAGTGCGAGAAATTACACTTGTCGTGGGCTGGTTATGTTAGCGTCAAGAAGTCTATTTCTCATTTTCTGACTCAAGTTTATTAGGAGTCTGTTATTCACTCCCTCCCTCCGCCGCCTGCGCCCCAACGCAGTATTTTGCGTTTCACATAAGAGCGTCTCTGTATCATGATTTAAAAAAAAAAAAAAAAAAAAAAAAAAAAAATCAAATTAATCGTGCTATTTCTTGTAAAATATAAGAAACATTGATAAGGCTATTGGTTAAACGTATCTATTATATGTAAATTTTAATAAGCTATTTATTAAAATTAAAAATTTTTGGCGGTCCACGATTTGACCTTCCGCGGTCCGGATGTGGACCGCAATCCACCAGTTGTCGATCGTTGATCTACCTATTTGCTTATTTTTAGATTTTACTAAAGTCTTTAAATATATTTTCACTTTTACAGAAGGACAATTGCTTTTCAGAATCATTTGTATTTTGCATTATATATAACTTGATGCTCCGAAGTTCAATTTTTATTTAAATCAAGTAACATTATTAATATATATATATTTTACCATTTTTCTCTTAATTTTTTTCAATTATTCCTTTTTCAAATATAAATATAAATTTTCAAAATCGCTCATGTAAATTATTATGTAGATTGAAGTTGTCAAATATTGAAACAGATTGATTAATCCAAATTCATTTATTTTAAATTGCATAGAAATTAAAAGTATTGAACAAAAATTAAAACTGTAAAATTCTAAGAACTTGTGCAGCAAAAATTTAATGAATTAAGATTGCATATACGAAATCATCTGCTGTTGAAGGGTATTATTAAAAAAAAAAAAAAAAAAAAAAAAAAGAAAGAAAAAAAGAAAAAATATATATATGCAGCATCAAAGTATCAGGATACGTGAAAAAAAAAAAAAGGTTTATAATTAAAAAATAAATGTAGAAACTTTGAATAAATTAAAGTTCAAATGCTATATAAAACAATCGACATTTTTGACGATATTTTGAGTACATGAACTATGTAGCATGAATATTTTTAAATTATGGAGCATCAGATGTATAAGAATGTAAACATATAATATCCAAATGTCATTCTGTATTTATTAAAATAAAAATACGTTTAAAGAATTCGCATTAATTAGTAAGAACTAAAAATATGCTACGTTTCATAAAAGCTGAAATAAAGAATGACAAATGAAAACTGCAGAATTCTAATTTCACTCAACTTTCATTTTCTACGACAAAATTACCTACTTAATTTTGATCCTTAAAATAGAATAAATCTCTACGAAATAAAATGTATACAAAAATGATAAACTTAATTAAGTTATAATACCAATTTTTTTAATTTGGACAATTTTAAATACACAAACCAATAACTCCGCATCTGATTAGCTTTTGGATATGAAATTTTTAATGCACAGTAAGATATACATATTTTAACAGTTAGGTACTCTTCTGAAAAAGAGTCTAGATGCATGTAAAGTTTTGTAATTTAATTAAAAATTTAATACTTTTTTAATAAATGAATTCGACTTATATGTAGACCGGGAGGCGGCAGCACAGACAATCACCTCATCGAGTTCACGGCTGAAATTCCAGAATTAGTTAAAACTTGATTCGCATATTAAAACGCAATCAGTCTGCCAAGTCATATCTTAGTGGAAAACACCGGAAAACCCGATTTTAGCCAAGGCCATCTTGATATAACAGGCCGTGACAGCGTATTCGCCGCTAGGGGAATGGAGGGAAGGTTGAACTCTATATCCACTATGCTACAATATGAAGTTTACATGTAAAATATTAACACATATATATATATTTTCATTTACTGTCGTTGATTTCATAAATAAATATCATTTTGCTTTTCAGTACTTATTATTATTATTTTTTTTTTGCAATTCTTATATATAAAAAAAAAAATTACAGATAAATATAAATTTACTTGCCTTCAGCAACACATATGGCACAACAACTTGCAGAAACTAGTTCACAATAAGTAAAGGCAAATTTCAAAAAGAAATGAAGATGTTATTGTATATATATATATTTTTTAATCACATTAATGTTTAAAAATGAACTGAATGTATTAAAACATGGTTTATTCTAATATTTTTATCACACAACTCATACAAAAATTTAAATCTTTATTAAAAATTCAGATTTAAATCTTTCCTTTTCAATAAATTTAAAATGAAATCTAATGATAATATTCTTTCATTTATAATTTTTTGTTATTTACAATATATATTTAATGTGCATCAAAGGGTAACACGAATAATAGGTTATGGACTTTAATCAATTACATATTTTTTTTTTTCCTTGAGGTTTTGTTTGTTTGTTTGTTCTTCACACAGAATAAATAATTCATATAACGAATTTTGTTTTATTAAAATAACTTTCTAATAAGGATAAAAAGCAGCTGTATTCGCTATACGAATTATTTACTCTCTGAATATTATACAAATTGAATTAAAAAAAATTCATTATCGTATTTAAAGACTCAACCATTTTTGTTGATAAAGTTACATCAAAGATGGAACAGTTACAGCATATCAAATGAAGTATCTGGACAAACTAAATGAAAATTTACTGGATATTTTTCTCATGATAGAAAAAAAAATAAACTCTATTTCGGATATTGAAGAATTGAAAAGAGAAAATAATAGGATTGATACCTTACTTAAGGATAATTATGTGAAACTAATATTACCTAACTAAATATTACCTTGAATTGATGGAGAAAATTAGAAAATATTTTAACTAGTGTTTTTTAACTAAATTTTTGAATCCCATAAAAATAAAATAGATAATTATTCTAAAACTTGGAAACTGTTTTTATATGAAAATTCTAATAGTGACATTTTAGATCAACTGTGTATTGCTTATACTTACTTTATAATACTAAATTACCTTGTTTGCCATCTTAAAAAGGCATTTAAAAATAATATCTGCAAATTTTAAAGTTTCTCCAGGTTTTGCAACTATTAGAAATAAATCATTAAAGGAAAAATGTGTTAATTTGAAACAAAATTTACAAAATAGTCAACTTTTTATAAAGTATTCCCAGGGATCTGTTTAGGAAAAAATTGGGTCCTTTAAAGGACCCTTCACAAAACTATTTTTCCTAAAACAGGACCCTTCACAAAACTATTTTTCCTAAAAGTAGGTTTTCACAAAATTTTTCCATCTTTTAACGAACATTTCACAAAGTAATCATTTAAAAGTAAAATCTGACCTGTCACTTTTACACATATAAAGAAATTATATATGTATTTTACATCCATATATCTTCTTAAAAATGTATAAACAAGAACCTGAATATAACGATCATTTCAAATTCACAAAATTATGACTAGATTTTTCCCAAATATAAAAAGCTGTTCACAATTTCACAAAAAAAGGACCCTGGGAAAAAAGTCTGGACAGACCCGTGATTCCCTACAAAGCCCACAAACTTGTGGAATTTACAAACAAATCAGAAAATCATGCGACTACTATACAGGCATTTATGTATACGTCAGTTTTATTTATTTATTTATTATTTTTAAATTAAAGAAATTATTTAATTATTTGAATATTTAAATAAAAAGATTATTATTTGTGATATACCTTAATGCGTATAAAACAATTTTTTATTAAGTAAATATTTTAAATTTTTTATTAAGTATTTTTTAATTCAATTTGTACAATATTCAGAGAATAAATAATTCGTATAACGAATACAACTGCTTTTTATCCTTATTAGTAAGCTATTTTAATAAAACAAATTTTCACATGTATTCTAAAATATCCCCTAAATGAATGAGAAGATATTGTGTATTCTAGACATATTTACTGTATAAAACCAGGGAGCTGTTAAGAATTTGGTCAGTTAAAGAACACTTCACAATTTTTTTCTTCTTAAAACATGACCCTTCACAATTTTTCTGTCTTAAAAAAGGACCTTTCACAAGAGTTTTTCATACAAAAATGGGCTCTTCACAAGATTTCTTATTAAAATAAAATTCCACCTATAACAGCTGTAATCCTCGAGGACCCTATTATCTAGCTATATGTATAATGTAAATATGTTTACATGTAAATATATCAAAATTTAATGCATTTATATATTTTTTTTCGTTAAAACAAGACCAAGTTATAATTTAATTGCCTAAACAGGAACCTAAATATAACTCTAATTTCAGATTCCCCCCAAAATTATTAAATTTTTCACAAATATGAAAAGACGCTCACAATTTTCAAAAAACAGGACCCTGTGAAAAAAGTCTGGACATACCCCTGAAAATAGCTTTAATAAGAACCTTTGCTAATATATGCTTTGCAATAGATGAAATACAGTCTTCTTCCATAAGGAAAAAAATATGAATTTAGAAACCTGTTTAATATGCATCAAAGGGTATCACAAATATATATTATGGAGTTTAATCAATAGCATAAAATTATATATCGAGTTATTTTTTCACAATTCAGAGATAATAAACATTTTATATAATGAATACAATTGATTTTTATCGATTTTAATAATAAAACAAAATTTCACATATATTTTAAAGAATCCCCGAAGTCAATGAGAAGATATTGTATATTTTAGATATATTTATTGTATAAAAGAGCTTTAAAAAATTGTAAATCTTTGTTTTCAAATAGATGAACTACGATATATTTTCATTTAAAGAAAAAAATATGTAAATTCACATACATGTTTTATACGCATTAAGGAATATCACAAATAATAATATCTTTATTTAAATAATCTCATTATTTTAAAAATAGTAAATAAATAAAACTGATATGTACATAAATGCCTGTATAGTAGTCGCATGATTTTATGAATTGTTTGTAAATCCCACAAGTTTGTGGGTTTTATAGGAAATACTTTATAAAAAGTTGACTATTTTTTAAATTTTGTTTCAAATTAATACATTTTTCTTTTAATGATTTATTTCTAGTTGTAACACCTGGAGAAATTTTTTAAATTTGCAGATATTCTTTTTTAAATGCCATTTTAAGATGGCAAACAAAGTAATTTAGAATTATATAAGTATAAGTAACACACAGTTGATCTAAAATGTCACTATTAGGATTTTCATATAAAAACAGTTTCTAAGTCTTAGAATAGCTATCTATTTTATTTTCGTGGGATTCAAAAATCTTATAATTTTTAATACTACTTAAAATATTTTATAATTTTTCCAACAATTCAAGATAATATTAGTTAAAAATACCTCTAAATTATGAATTGTTTGCTTACCTGTAAAGACAGCTACTTGTAAATTCATATCTATTTGTACCGATTCCACAACTTTAACACATTTGTCACACATATATAAAAAAATTAACGCATTCATCGCAATAATGAATATCTAATAATTATCCTTAAGGAAGGTATCAATCCAATTATTTTTTCTTTTCAATTCTTCTTCCACATCCGAAATATAATTTATTTTTTCCACCACGAGAAAAACTCCAGTAAATTTTTACTAAGTTTGTCCAGTTATTTTTTTTTCTTTCAATTGTTGCATACCTCGCGAAAACATTTTCATTTTCAGATACTTCATTTGATATTCGGAAACTGTTCCATCTTTCATGTAACTTTATCAACAAAAATTCCTGAGTCTTTACACATGATAAAGAATTGTTTTAATTCAATTCATGCAAAAAACTGCATCTAACGAAAAAACAAACAAACGAAGCACGTGTTTACACCGTAGCAATAACACAACACAAGCCAAATTTCAACTCAGGCAAGAAATCGGAGCGGGGTGAAGATTTCAAGTCGTTCTTGCGTTCCCTCTTTTGATCACATGACTTTCCCCAGAGTGGCTAGCTGTCAAAGCCCGGTATATTGAGACAGCCCTGTTTTAGCGGTGGCTCGTAGGTTGACCATTGTGTGTTCCTGTTCCCAGTCCTCCATGTTTTCATACCTTTGGGTGCAGGAAAACACAATGTTAAACCTACGAGTCTTGAGCCTTGTCCTCAGGATTTCTCCTAATTGAATTCTCACAGTCAGTCAAACATTTTTCTGTTGATTAGAGATATAATGTGTGTTTAAAATAACCTACATTGGAAAAAAAATAGTAGTTATTATGGGATGTAATCTTCCCAACTGAGCGAAAAAGTCCGGGCCAGGATTCGAACCAGGGATACAAGGGTGCAAAAATCTAGGCGCCAATGCACTGATTCCCACCTTCAAATTTTATCAGTATTCTTCTTCAAATTTTATTAGTATACTTCGCTTAAATTTTATCAGTATTCTTATTAGGCGAAGAATACTAAAAATTTAGCGGTGGGAATCGGTCCATTGGCGCCTAGATTTTTGCACCCCTGCAGGGATCCCTTGGCTGAATCTGCCAATGCTCTACCTACTGAGCAATCCCGGACGAATATGGCTGAACTAATTCACCCAGTTAACCTTAATGGTCATAGCATCTGGTCTGCAGTGGCGGCTGGTAACTGGCTTTATTTGGGGCACTAAATGCATGTCTGCAAAATTTATTCTTTTCTTACCACTATATTTTAAAAGAATTTTTTGGCTTATTTATTGGCAAAATGTTCTGCCATTAAACAAACAATATCATATATTCTAATATGAGCAAATCTTGTGGGTGGTTATATATATATATATATATATATATATATATATATATATATATATATATATATATATGCAAAAATTATCTTAAAAACGGCTCTAACGATTTTGACGAAATTTCGTATCCTACCGTTTTGGGACACCAGAAAACCATTGGGCTAGGTCACATGTTCGAGAAAATTCGATTAGTGGGTCATTTTGGGTCATGGTCTAGCTAATTGTATCTAAAAAACGGTTCAAACGATTTTGACGAAATTTTGTATCCAATCATTTTCGGGCACGAGAAATCTATTGGGCTGGGTCACATGTTCGAGAACTTTCGATTAGTGGTTCATTTTTGGGTCAACGCGGGTCAAATTAATTTTATCTAAAAACGGCTCTAACGATTTTGATTAAATTTTGTGTCCTACGAGTTTCGAGCACAATAAAAGCATTGGGCTAGGTCGCATGTCCGAGAAAATTCTATTAGTGGGTCATTTTTGGGTCATTGTGGGTCAAGATCTAAAAAGCCTCTCAATTTACACTAAATTTTGCATCCAATGGTTTTCGGGCACGAGAAGACTGTTGGGCTAGGTCACATGTTCGAGAAAATTCAATTAGTGGGTCATTTTGGGTCATGTTCAAGCTAATTGTATCTAAAAAACGGTTCAAACGATTTTGACGAAATTTTTATCCGACTATTTTCGGGCACGAGAAGACTATTGGGCTGGGTCACATGTTCGAGAACTTTTGATTAGTGGGTCATTTTTGGGTCAAAGCGGGTCAAATTAATTTTATCTAAAAAACGGCTCTAACGATTTTGATTAAATTGTGTATCCTACGAGTTTCGGGCACGCGAAAATCATTAGGCTAGGTCACATGTTCGAGAAAATTCGATTAGTGGGTCATTTCTGGGTCATTGTGGGTCAAGATCTAAAAATCGGTTCAATTTACACTAAATTTTGCATCCTATGGTTTTCGGGTACGAGAAGGCTGTTGGGCTAAGTCACATGTTCGAGAAAATTCAATTAGTGGGTCATTTTGGTCATGGGGTGGTCATATTTGAACTCAAATTTAATTTTGACCGAGCCTAGCTCGGTCTTCCCTGCTCGTTTTTTCCTATTTGTAGAGCTCTGTTCATGAATATACAGTTGGACATCTATATAACGCAGTCACTAAATCCAGCGAAAAAAATGTTGTTATAGGAAAAATTTATTAAATAGCCACCATTAAAAATCCTCTTTAAATATACTTCAAACTACATAAAGTCAAAATTTAAGTTCCTAAACATTAAGTACCACATAAAAGAGTAATTACCTACAGTTTTTTTTACAAATTATATCCATTTGGTTTAATTATTTTATTCATCAAAAAAAGGAAACATTTGTAGAACATGCAGGGGAGATAGGGGATGAATGGGACATTTTCACAAAAATATTTATTTTAAATATTTTATTTAAGTTATTATTAATATTATCTATCGCATTTCATACATTAGGTGTTTGTTACATCTTATGCACAATATTTGTTCAAGATTATTTATAGAAAGATATTATGAAATTAAAAAAAAGTTCCTCCCTGTCCCAATCATCCCCACTGTAGGGATGAATGGGACACAAATATTTTCCTTTTTGTATTGAATGATACCAAATTATATGTAATTATATTTGTAATATATGATCTTATATTGCTGTTATATATCAGTGTTAGTAATCTAAGAAGTGAAAACACAGTTAATTATGCATTAAAAAACTGTAATTTATAATATATATTTTAACTGAAAATTTAATGAATTACAAAGTTAAAGTTGCACGGATGTGCAAATATTAGTAACACAATAAATGTGGTCTGTCTAAAATGTTCTAAATGTGGTCTGAATGTATTACTGTTAAAAAGGAAAATTGCAGTTTTTCTAAAACGACTGGTTATGTTTATGTTGATAGTACTAAAAGCTGACAAAAATGCCTTTATGGAAAAAGCTGAGAGGTTATAAATTGTAATATGCTCTCCAAGATCATATGTCAGCCAATCATCTTGGACTGATATCAGCTTTGTCTTTAAAGGCCTATAAACAGAAACATCCAATGGCTGAAGACGACGGTGACTGCAATGAGGAAGAAATGTTAAAAGAATAATTAACATAAATTATTAATTTATCAACTTATATAATATTCTTTAGTTAATAATAATAATAAAAAAATCAATATTCTCTAGGGATGAATGAAGCAGTCCCATTCATCCCCATTTGAAGTGTCTCAATCATACCCATGATGTTTATATTCTACTAGTATATAACGCCCGTCAAAAATGACGGAATGTTGATCTGCGTTTCATTTTCATAAGACTTCATTCAAACGAACAGCATGAAGATTTTGTTATTGAAAGGGTTGTATTGTAGAAAAGTACATTTTAAGAATGGCAAATGATTTCTACAAATACAAATGATTTTTTCTTCAACAATTTCTGAAATAGTTCAACGATTGGACAAAACATTAAATATTTAAAAAATAATCCATGTGCGAAAGTTTTTGTTAAAAAAATTATGAGTTTCTAAAGAGCTTGACTCACAGCTCATTGTTTGGTTACATAAGATAAATTAAATGCAAATTCTGAAATGGTTTAACGATTGCACAAAACATTAAAAATTTGTTCGTTTTAAATTGTCTAAGTTAATAGTATAATAGAGTTGAATTTTAATACTTCTTGAAGAACAAAGTTTTCCAGTCATGAAGAAACAAATACATAGCAGAAAGACATTGCATTGAAAGTATTTGTTTGTTTACATCAGGTAATCCGATCGATGTTTAATCTGCTATTTTTAATTTAAAACTTAAAACATTATAACTGGATATGATATACATGTTTTATACAAAAATATGCTGAACAGACATGATTTCAAGTAAAAGAAATTATCATTTAGCAGTCATATGTTAGCATTTGTTTTTCATTAAGCCTAACATGGCGTTTTAGCTACGGTCGATTCGCAAAAAAGAGTGGTCAGAACCGGCATCGTTGCACTGTGTTTTATTACATAGAGATTGTCAGCCATTTTGTCCCAGAAATTATTTTGTCACAATGGTTAATATTCATTCATTTTAATTACCAATATTGAGCCTTGAAATAAATAACTATAACATATCTTAATTGCTTATAATGCATAAAATATATAAACAACTTGAAATATATTAATAATATAAAAAAATATTTAAAAAAAAAATACTTTTAAGCAAAGTTTTCAGGAAATGCAACTTTGAAGGAAATTGAAAACAGCCATGCGGTCTTGCTTTTGGTTCTGAAGCACACTATGATAGAGTCATCTATGAGGATAGGAAGCAACTAAAAAATAAGTTTATTGCCTGAAATATTGAGAATGTCCCATCCATCCCTTGTCCCGGTCATCCCCCAGTTCCCCTAATGGGTAAAATAGTTTTTAGTTGTAAGAGTTATAATTTTCACTCTGAGCAAAAAATGTCCGGACCAGGATTTTTTTTTTTTTTTTTTTTTTTTTTCCCAGTTGGAAAATTACAACTCTTATGATTTATTTACCAATTAGAATAACTGTGTTAAAAATTAATATATTTATTAGTTCTTAAAAAGAAAAATATCCTCAAAATTTTGATAAAAAATATATATATAGAAATAATTATAATTTCTAAATTTCTTACTTAATAAACATAATATGTCATTTTATGCATCCAAAAGGTTTATGTTATACCTTCAGTCAAAATTTCATGAATTCTATCCAGCCATTTCTTAGAAATCATGCGTGCAATGACCAAATTTACGGTTTTGAGAAAATTGACTTTAAAGATAAAATTACCACTTGATCATAAAAAGAGAGCTCAAACTAGTTTGGAGATAACTTCTCTTCTATGAATTTTTGCTTGTGGTAAAATGTTCCTAAATAAACAAATTAGGTACATTTCTTAAGAAATACTATCTATTACATTCTCCCTTATGTTGGAATTTCTGGAAAATTTTTGCAGATCTACGTCGATCATAACTCCTAGAGGAACCCCAAACCACCCCCAGTTCAAAACTTTATCTATCTATCTATCACTTTTTTATGGACACGATAACTACCACAATTCTGCACAAATTTCTTCCAAACTAATACATAAAATCAAGGGGCATAAAATCTCGGTCAAGTTCGTTAATGGGCAAAATCGAACCAGGGGGGTGGGGGGTGAGGGGGCTTTTTGTGAAAACAGAAAAAAACCCATAACTTCTTAATTATGATACGTATCGAATCCGTTTAAAGTTATTATTACTTCTAGGAAAAAGATCGAAAATTTATGTATGACATATTTTTGATATCATTAAAAATGGCCTCAAGGGGGGGGGGCGGAAATAGGGGTTTAAGAAAAAAAATCATAACTTTGTCAATTCACAAGGCATCAAATCCGCTTAAATTTATTACAAATCATCTTAATATTATCTACAACTTTTATATTGACAAGTTTTTTATAGGACCAACCCATACAGCAAAATAAATAAATAAATAAATAAATAAATAAAATAAATAAATAAATAAAATAAATAAATAAAGTAAATAAAAAATAAAAAAAATCCTGCAGACAAACACAGGTAGATTTCGAAGTTCGCGGTCCCAATTGTCGCATCATGGCAAAAATGTCATTTCTTCTGCAATTCCCAAAAAACAGGGGCCCCACTGTCTCCGTCTTCGAAATCTACCTGTGCCTATAGGCCGAGCCGTCAGGGATTTTTTTTAATATTAGCTGTTAAATAAAAAAAAATATTTTTTTGATACTTTCAACAGTACCGGATCCCTACGTATATTATACTCTTTTTTTTTTTTTTTTTTTTTTTTTTTTTTTTTAGCGTCCCCAAGAACATGAGGGCTGGCTTTCGGAAGATGATTTGGATGGTAAAATAAAAATACACTGTCCTCAGAATTCATTTGACAAAGATCCTAAAGACAACTTAACAGTAGGAAAAGAAGACTGTCTTGTCTTAGATGTTTATGTAAGAAAGGTAAATAGGTTTTCAATTTTATATTAAATAGATTATAACAGATGGTTAAATTGATATTGGAATGTGTTATAATTTTTTAAATATTTATTTACCTTTTTTGATTCGATAATTTTATAACAAATACGTATGCTATGTGAGCTGCTTAAAATGTTAAAATAAAATGTAACGCTTGTGTCAGTTCATTATTTTTAAAGATGTATGAAAATAAGCAATTTTATACAGTAAAATATTATAAACTCATCGGACAAAAAATACAGAATGAAACAGAGAAAACATCTTACTGGGTGTTTCACGAACAACCCCTAACTTTGAAAATAAATAACTTGGAAACGGTGATATATAGAAGCATGAAACCAGTGAGTGATATGGTTATTAAAAACTAGTCGTTGGGGGCCACCGTAATACTTACCCATCATGGATATGCATAATATAAAATATGAAAATAAAACGTGTGTAAACTATTTATAAAATGCATTGCAATTCGAATAAAATCGTGGCTTGATGACGTCCTAAACTTTAAATCGAGGCTAACGAAAAAGAAAGGCTACCGCGGTGCTTTACGCGTATCTTTTTTCACAGACCGCGGGAATCACGTGATGCTCGGATGCACCAATGCAGGTGTACGAAAAGAGCATCACGTCACTCTAGCGGTCTGTAAAAAAAGATAAGTGGAATGCACCGCGGTAGCCTGTCTTTTTCGTTAGCCTCGCTTTAAATGTTCCATTACTGAGTTGCGTAAAAGTAACATCCTCATACCTCCAGAAATGTTAATCATATTAATTAACGGTTTATTGCGTCGATTAAGCGTCTCATTTCCAATTAAAATATATCTTTGAATTGAAATTTGGCTGAAATACAGGGTCATGAAAAATCGAAGAGTGTGGAAAATAGGATTACAAATACCTCGGCAACTCATTATCCGATTGACTTCATTCTTTATGCAAAATTTATCCTTTTTTATTGTCATTTATATTCACTCCTTAAAATAAACAATTTCGAAATTTTTTATATACCTTTTATCAGAGCGAATATTTCGAGAGTCCGAAAAAAATAGTTCCGTGTTGGGTTGGGTTGATTATTAACGGCCAATTATCTACACTTGGGATATAGGACCGGGGGGAGTGCCCTTCGTGGGGGTCTTTCTAAGGGAACCTAAGCCGTATTTACGCATGGATAAATCCACGGCTCGAAGAAAACCACGAAAACTCCGAACGATTAGGCCGACGGGCGCGATTGGGATCGAACCCAGCACCTCCCGTCTACCAGCTTCGAGAGCAGAACCTCTCAGCCACTGGTGGGGCAAAAAAAAAGTTCCGGATAATCGAGGTTACTGAAATTCAATAAGCTTTTTCCCATTATTACATACTAAGTACATACCTAATTTCAAGTCTTTAATCACACATCTCAATCTGTTCAGAAGATAGAGCGTTTACAGACACACACACACAGACAGACGGACGGAAATTTATTTTTCTAAAAATATATTTTTCGGAATCTCCAATGTCTGAAACGTGTAAATCCGTCAATTTTTTTTTTCGATTTTCAAAACGATTACAAGACTTACTCTATACTACGTATGATGAGTAAGTAAAACCGTAAAAATCTGATGCAGAAACCTCAAAATTTTAGTAAAAAATTGCGCCGGTAGATGCAGGTAACATGACGATTCGTAGGCTGTATCACATCAAAAGCGATTCAAAATGTGCACCTTTCACACAAAACACATGCCGCAAACGAAGAATGAAATTGTCAGTGACTCTCTGTTGTGTGTCACCGGAAATCAACACACAAGCTTGAGAAATAGCCTCCTCCAGCTCATCGAGTGTTAAAGGATTGTTGAAGCCTTCAGTGTCACTTCCGGAACTTCTTTCACTACACGCTAATAGCAATCACGTTTCAACGGCGAAATCTTCGTCGACTGATCGTTCTTGGAGTCTGAACTCTCTTTATAGTTATCCGTAATGCTGCCTGCAGCGCCATCTATCGGTGATATTTGTAATCTATTAAGGTTTTTGTATCTTATTCTTACGGTTTTTTTAATAAACATACCTCTGGTTTCAAGCTTCTATCTATCACCGTTTCCGATTTATTTATTTTCAAAGTTAGGGGTCCTTCGTGAAACACCCTATAAGTTAATAAAGAAGGGACATGAAAAATCTCGCCAGTTGCAGCAAAATTTTCGATTATAATTGTGAACCTCTAAGACGTTTAACATTTATAAAATGCTAAATTTTGTAATATATTATTTCTATTTAAGTTAAGATATGGGTTGTACATATGTTGTAGCGTAGTGATAAAAGCATTCCATTGTCTTTTCTTTAAAAGCAAATACATATCAGCCCTTTGAAGTGCATTATAGGGAGAGGGAGAATATTTTCTAGATTTTCCCGTCTCAAGAGCTTTGGTACAGCAAGTATGGGTCGGGGAAACCTGGCTTGATGTCTAGGGCCCAGCTCCCTCTTGGGTGTCTGGTTCTCGAAGCTGCTAGGGAACTCCGGCACATCCCCATGTGTGGCGCGGTGGTTCCACTTAGGAACGGGTTTCAACGTCACACAACCATGTCGTCAATCACTTAAGAAATGGGGGTGATGCACAGGTGGCGGTGCCCTCATAACACGGAGAGCACACAGGACACATCCTCGTCGTGCTCGTTAAAAGTTTTCTAGAACTTGGGTTCGGCGGTGCCAGTTTTATACCACTTAGTTTTAATCATGAAATCATAAAAAATGTCGTGAAATGTCGCAAAGAAATCTGTGGACTATTTGACGTTGTTGAAAAAAAAAGCGTTGTTGCCACATATTGAATTTTAGAAGGACGAAAACCAAATCGAGGATCTACAGTTTTAAGATAATAGCTATACTGTCCATGCAGTTGAAGTTGCACTTAACCAATTTCAGGAACCCGCATGTGTATTCGAACCATAATCTTTTCTTTTTTTATTCGTGTTTTACATTTACTCTGGACTTTTGGAACACCCTGTATATGATCAGCAACACTTGCATGTGATCAAGAATCTCGCAGAGAGTTATTGTAAGAATAATTAATCATTTGGAATCTTTTTGTATCTTTTAATATTTTTTACCATACTCTTGTTCGATGGAGCAGTTTGTTTTTACATTGTCCGTTTATTACTGTAATGCGCCATCCGAATTTCTTCCTTTAAATGGACTACATTCCAAATCTGGGTTCGAGGCTGAATAAAGTCACGTGGTACCGGTAATTTACCCAAAAAACTTCTAACTGATAAGAAGAGAACCTACTACTGCTTTACCCCATAAACTGTTTCGCTGGTTGGACGTCTACGGAGCCTTCTCTTCTTTACGCTAGACGGCTATACTCAACCTTTTTTTTCTCGTGGGCCGCAAACATATATGTTTGCAATATTATCCGTTCCGCGACGCAAAAAAGGTGAAACAAAGAACAATTAAAATAGAAAGCTAACAAAAATAGTATAACAAAGCAGTATAACAAAGTTATTATTATCAGTAGGATTAAACGTTTGTAGCGGAAGAAATGTTTTTTAAAAAAATGTAACAACACTATTTCCAAACAATAATCTTCTTGGAAGATTTCTATTGCAAATGTTGTAGAAATAGGCTGCGAAGTTTCATTGTTTGGAAATAGGGGTGTAAAAAGGGGTGTACATTTCTTCCCCGACAAATGTTCAACTCTAAAAAGTAGTATTAGCTATATAATAAGTATAAAACGGAATAATGTACTAATGCTAAATTTCCAAAAAAAAAAAAAAAAAAAAAAAAAAGATGATTTTATATTTTATAAATATAGTTGTAATTATAATTTAATAATCTCACAATTAAAAATTTTAATATCATACCTTAATTATAATGCTAACATATTTAAATTTTAATTTAGCATTTTTGATTTTTAAACCTTTATTAAAAAATTTTCATCATTTAAAGAGATTAAAAAAATAATTAGATCTGTTATTAACTAGTAAAAATCTCAAAATCGTTACAAAATCATATCTTATTTTATTAATAACATCATATAAATTACAATCTTTAATATGCAAAAAAAAAAAAATGTTGTAATTTAATTCTTATGCTAATTTTTAATATAATTATGCTTCTTACTTTAAAAACAGTAGTATTATCACCACATTGACTTCCCTTGTTAAGGCAATATATAAATGATGTTTCTTTAAAATCACAAATTGACACAATTGTTCAATATCATTGCATCGATAAAGCATATATGAAATACATTTTATAA
The DNA here is from genome assembly GCA_963931845.1 of Maratus michaelseni. NCBI lineage: Eukaryota > Metazoa > Arthropoda > Arachnida > Araneae > Salticidae > Maratus > Maratus michaelseni. Next base: position 201,195,934 of record OZ007600.1, read on the forward strand.
GTGATTTAAAAGAGAAATTAAGCGTTTAATCATGTTTTATAGCACGATTTAGTTACACATAAAAGAAAATAAACAGGTTCCCATTATAATTAATGTACAATATTATAATTTTTAATTGCGATTATTACATTTTAATTTCAATTATATTTATAAAGCAAAAAATTAGAAAAACAAACGCAGCGCGCTCCGGTCTCGAACCCAAGCTCGTGGATTAACGAGCAGACGCCATACTAACTGAACTACGACCAACCTAGTATTCTCGTTACAAAGTAAGTATTTAAGTTGTGTTATAATATTAGACCCCCTATTTCTCGAGAACTAAGGGGCGTTGTATAAAATCCGTTGAACCTGAGACTAAGGGGCTTCTACCTTACAACATACATAAAATTATCAAAATCTTTAATTACCAATCTTACCCCCCCCCCCCCCCCTCCTTGTCAAAGAATTACTGATTATTTCGTTTTTTTTCTATTACCTCTGGAATTATGATTTTTACTTACCCATCATACGTAGTATAGGGTAAGTCTTGTAATCGTTTTGAAAATCGAAAAATTTTTTTTGACGGATTTACACGTTTCAGACACTGGAGATTCCAAAAAACATATTTTTAGAAAAAAAAATTTGCCGTCCGTCTGTGTGTCTGTGTGTGTGTCTGTGTGTCTGTAAACGCTCTATCTCCCGAACAAATTGAGATAGAGACTTGCAATTTGGTATGTACTTAGTATGTAATAATGGGAAGAAGCCTATTTCATTTCAATAACCTCGATTAACCGGAACATTTTTTTTCGGACTCTCGAAATATTCGTTCTGATGAAAGGTATATAAAAATTTTCGAAATTGTTTATTTTAAGTAGTAAATATAAAAAACAATAAAAAACATAAATTTTGCATAAAACATGAAGTCGATCGGATAATGAGTTGCCGAGATATTTGTAATCCTATTTTCCACACTCTTCGATTTTTCATGACCCTGTATTTCATCCAAATTTCACTTCAAAGATATATTTTAATTGGAAATTTGACGCTTAACCAGATGCAATAAACCGCTAGTTAATAGGATTATTATTTTTGGAGTTATAAGGAAAAACCTCTTTCAAGCAATTCAGTAATCGAGCCTTTTTATGACGTCATCACGCCACGATTTTATTTGAATTGCAATGTATTTTATAAGTAGTTTACACATTTTTATTTTAATATTTTACATTATACATATACATGATGGGTAAGTATTACGGTGGCCCCCAACGACTAGTTTGAAATGTATCCAACCTTTTCGATGACCGTGTATAATTTTTTGTACGTAAGTGGTTGATTTTTTATGACAGTGTATGCGCATAATTTTGAATAGTATTGCATCATGCAGAAGTATTTTTCATTTTTCCAGCATCATCCTACTGAAAACATTTCTTTGCCAGTTCTCGTATATTTTCACGGTGGGAGTTTCATCCGAGGCAGCAAAGAATACTATGGACCTGATTATTTGTTACGATATAATGATGTCATTCTCGTCGTACCTAATTACAGGCTTGGAATTCTTGGTAAATATTGGATTGTTTTATTTGTATTTTGATCGTTGCATTGAATTTTGCTTTTACCCAAGTAATAAAAGTTAATTTTTAACCGACTTCCATCGCACTAGGTTACACAATTCGATAAACAGCCTGTTATTGTATTAATGGGAATTAAAATTATTGTCATTGTATCTTTTTCTTTCTGACCGCTGAAAATCATGTTGGGGAAGAGAAAGCCAAGTCTCCTGTTATATATGGAGCTCAGTGGGTAAAACATGTTTCAAATCAGAAATTATTTTAGAAATAAAATCAAATGTGATCAACATAAAAAAATTCGTCGAACATAAAATTAAATAAATAAAGATTTATAAAATAAATTTTCTGTTTCGGAACGTATTTAACTTGGGTTAAATTAACCCTCATTTTACAGAAGATTAGTTAGAGGTGGAAGTTGACAAGTGTGTATGTCCATGCATAACTTTTGAACGGATGCTTCGATATGTATAGTTCTTTTTTTGTTAGCAAGAGGCCTCTTCTGGTATTGGTCCCTTTATTTATAATTCTTTTTTGTTAGCAAAAGGCTCGTTCTGATATTGGTCCCATTATTTATAAATTTTTTTTTGTTAGCAAAAGGCCTGTTCTGGTATTGGTCCCATTATCTATAATTATTTTTGGTTAGAAAAGGCTCGTTCTGGTATTGGTTACATTATTTTTTGTTAGACAAGGCTCGTTCTGACATTAGTCCATTATTTATAATTATTGTTTTGTTAGCAAAAGGCCTGTTCTGGTATTGGTCCCACTATTTATGTCTTTTTTTATGTTAGCTAAAAGCTCGTTCTGGTATTAGTCTCAATATTGTAATTCTTTTTTTTTTTTGTTAGAAAAGGCTAGTTCTGGTATTGGTCCCATTATAAATTTCACCAGGATTCAAATATGATATGTTTGTCTTTCAGTCTGTTTTCATGTCTTTATTTGATTTTATATGCTATACTTTTCTAAAAAATTGGCCAATCGTCAAGAAATTAGAAAATGTTGTTAAGATACAAAGTACTACTTCATATTTTTAAAATAGTTGTCATATAGTTACGGAGAAAATTGGCCCTCATCTCGAGAACGGTTGGATCCGGACGGATAGTTACTGTAATTTTCTTGGTCCTTAGGGCAAGACTTTTCCAAAGATACCATTATTCATGAAATCCAGAACTAATAGTTATGCGTGTTCCTCAGTAAGATCTATAACATTGCTCAGCTTGCAACTGAAAAATAAGCTTCGGAATACATAACAACATGATTTCTCGTTTTGTACAGAAAGTTTATTTCTTGACACTAAAATAAATTGACTGTGGGAATTAATAAATGGATTTATTTATAATCTTATCAGAAGTAATTTGATAAGAAATTTTGAAGACTCCATGCGTAAGTTTTCTGTAAAATCTATAATAATTTGGCTCTTATGGATCGTAAAAGCTTCATTTCTAGATTTTTCCAAGTACTGCAATTTACGGCGCATTATCCGCGGCTAAAATAAGGCTGTTTCAAACCAGAAATTTTATTTTATATATGAAGCTAAATATGTGCCAAGTAGAAATAAGTTACATTTCATTAAATAAAATTTCTGTTCGAAAAAAAAAACTTATTTAAACAGCAGTTTTATATGCTAGAAACTACAGTAAGTGTTTTGTGCCGAATTTGGTAACTCAAACTACTAAGAAAGTCTATAGTTTTATCTTCCACACAAGCTTTCATTGCCTTTATTATTGAAAAATGAAAAAATATTTATAAATATTTTTCTTTTACTCCAACAGCCTTGCCTGGCTGTATAAGAAATATGTGATGCTTTGAAAAAATATATAAATTTTAAAATGTTTTAAAAATACTAAACTTTAGGGATATGGCACTTGTATCATTAATTGCTGTTTGTTTTTCTAATTTTAAAGCTATAGTAGTTTTTATTTCTATAGGATTCTTAAGTTTACAAGACAAACTTCTACCCGGAAATCTAGGTCTATGGGATCAGCATGCAGCCTTGAAGTGGGTTTTTCAGAACATTAACAGATTTGGTGGTGATGCACAAAAAATCACCATTGCAGGCCATGAAGCAGGCGGAACTTCTGTTGGCCTGCATATTCTCGCGCCAGCCTCTCATGGTATGTTATATAATTAGACATTTTTTTTTTTACTAATGTAAATAATATAAATGTTTCGAGAATATTTTGTTTTATTATTATATTTTTTGAATAGAATAAATTTAAATTTTGTGCACAGATTACGCCAGCTTGCTTTTAAATATTTGCATAGCTTTATAGGCCTGCGGCGACATTTGTTCTTCAATGTGAAGGGTGTTTCTTATGTATTTTTATGCTTATTTCGGGAAAGATACTAACAAGGAAGGTCTACATAAGCGCATACTCAGAAAAATTTGAAAAAAATTACAGAATGTTCTTGTCCTTAGGATATATATTTTTGTAAAAGAAAAAAAAAAAATCCTGCGGAATCTCGATTACACGTCCGTAAAAAAATAAGGAAAATTTCGTTATTTTTGGCTATTTAGCGCCAGTTGGAGACACAGTGAAGTTAAAAAAAATATATGCTTTTGTGATAAAAACTCTCTAAGGAAAACCTTCTTCATACCGAAATAGTTTAAGTAAATTTAACCTAAATAAATACACTCTTATAACTACAGTCTTCTCCTATACATTTATATGTATATACTATAATGAAATTTGACGATCGTATACGGTTTAGAGGAATAAGTGATGAGAGACTACCCAAAATCGCATTTAATTATAGAACAAATCAAAAGAGGAAATGAGGAAGACCACGAAAGAACTGGATGGGTGGTATAAAAAAAAGCCATGAAGGACAGAGGTCTGGAGGAGGAATGCACCCTTGACTGGAAGAAATGAAATAGTTTCTTGTAGATTTTTCGAATGGCGGAACCTGACGCCATAAACCGAGTTTATTATATATATTATAAAGATACGGTTTAGAAAATAATTTCAGTTGATGAAAATTTTTTCAAACTCAAACTTAAAATTCGATTCTGAGCACTGCCAATTCGACTTCGATATCGTTAGTGTCAGAGACAACAAGAGTAACGTTGCCATTGGAAGAAAGACTTATTCCATATCGAAAGGTATAACGATAGCGTTCTTAATCAGACAGTTACTTTTATAATAAACTTAAAACTTATCCAGCAGGTGAAACCGTGTAAAATTAAATAACTGCAGAAAAACGCATCTTGTATATATTATGTAAGCTCACAGAAATAATAATAAATTATTTTATCATTTAAGTTTATAGTCATTTATGCACATTTAAACAAGCAATTTCCAAATGCATTTGGCGAAAAAAGTGTTGCTCGCCAAATCGCGTCTTTTTGCCTCAAATATTCGAAAATATTTTATTTTTTTATAGATTTTCTACTGGAATTCCGAAGCTAAATTTCACCGATCCTTTATAACGGGCATGAGTAGTTTCATCAGCATTTTTTTCAAAATATGTTCAGTATACGCTTTAATGGAGACCTTCCTTGTAAAGAATTTCTATCACGTAGAGATTAAACACAAAGCGAGAAATCGTATACAGTAGGCCCACTAAAGTCTCTTGCCACCCCTTAATTTTGGAACGGCTGCTGCTATATTCATAAAAGTAGTGTCTAGGTATAGTAAAGTAGCCATGCGCTACTCAATGAAACCATTTACGGCGCCACCTGGTGGGAAACTTCGGAATTAGCATTCCTATCTCGAAAACGGAAAGCAATAGGGAAAAAAAAGTGATTTACAAAGTTGTACAGCATCATCGATTTAGTACAAAAAACACCTTCTGGACATTAATGCGAAGAATAGAACGGTTAAAACGCGCATTTGTTTTTTCGTGATTTCCTACACTGTGACGTGACAAAACGATCTTAGAAAAAAAAAACCCTACTAGTTATAACAATATACCTTTATTTGAGATGATCAAACTTCTCACTGTCAGCTGCAATGCACATTTGGATCCTTGTTTGAATTTCACGTTGCACACGTTGGAGCATAGAGGGTGACACGTTGGCACAAACATCCGCAAATCGTCGTTTAAGGTCCTGCAATGTTTGTAGAGATGTCGCATACACCTGCTGTTTCATAACTGGTTGTTTCTTTCTTTCTAAGATCGTTTTGTCACGTCACAATGTAGATCACAAAAAAACAAAGGCGAATTTTAACCGTTCTATTATTCTTCGCATTAATGTCCAAAAAGGTGTTTTTTTGTACTAAATCGATGAAGCTCTACAACTTTGTAAATCCCTTTTTCCCCCTATCTCTTTCCATTTTCGAGATAAGAATGCTAACTCCACAGTTTTCCACCGTTAACTCCACAGTTTTCCCGCAGTAGACGGTTTTATTCAGTAGCGCATGGCTACTTTACTATACCTAGACACCACTTTTATGAATGTAGCAGCAGCCGTTCCGAAGTTAAGAGGGTGGCAAGGGACTTTAGTGGGCATACTGTATATGCAGTATAATATTTCTCTTGCACTTTGTCGAGTTTTTTGAAAGTGTTGTGAAATTTGGTCGAAATCTTTGTATTTTAGAAACAAAAACATGCAGATTAAAAATTTTTTTTTTTAAACAAACGTTTATTTCTTCATGCATATATATATGGGTTTCTTACTCAAAGAGATAACAAGAATGAAAAATCATGCGCTAAGCATAGATTATGAAATACTTTCCAACACATTGAGAATATTGTATTAAAAAATCATAGATTGATATGGTGAAAGATGATATCTAAGTAAACAAGTTGAAAAAGACTTAACATATTTGAAAACCCAGTTTCAGTAATACTCGGAAAAATATTCGATTTTTTGTGTGCAGCCCTGTATATGATCAATAGATTTGTATAGATACTACACGGTAGGTTAAAATTGAGTTCAGTTAGGAAATATATAAAGCAGTTGAAGATTGCTATTCGTCAATTTCCGTCGATGAGCAGCAATGTAGTCGAGATCTTTTGTGCAGCCCCGTAAATGATCTATAGAATTTATACACACCAAGCAACATGCAAAAAGTTAGTTAAATTAAAAAACCCGTGCAACAACGGAAAACACACTTCGAGCAATTATTTTAGTCAGTACAGTAACCGATTCTTTTGTGTGACCCTGTAAAAAAACGATGAATGCTATGTACTCCGTAATATATAGTAAGTATCTTGTAATCTATCTGAGTGATATATATGAAATTCAATATGTTTGAAATAGAGTAACATCATTAAAAAACACGGCAAACGATTTTTACCTATAGGCCATAATGTAAACGAATTCTTTTGAGTGACCCTGTAAATGAACCATAAGCGCTACACACTTCGTTTTCAATACGGAACATGCCATAGTAAATATCAATAACAAATATCAATTGCATGACATTCCGGGTATATTTACGTGAGTTAGAGCACGGACAGTTAGACAGACAAACTGAATTTATAAACACTATTCAACTGTGTCGAAAAGCGTTAAAAACACTATGCAGGACTCATGAAATCGTTTGTTACAGTTAGAGACCATTTCCAGAATTTTATGAAACAGAGTGATCGCAAATATTATTTTCCTGGCTCAATTTATTGTTGGTCTTTTAATTGCTCTCGTGACTACACTGAAAAAAAATATGAGTTCAGACATGGTATTTACGTCTCCGTAGTTAACAAGTTTTCGTCAAGTATATCTAGATATTTGACTACATGTCTAAAATTGAACCACTAGCAGCTCCATCTATGTGTCATTCCAATATTGTCTTCATTATGGAGAAATTAGATTATTTATAAAATTTTAACTCAATAAAATTTCTTAAAAATTAATTAAAAAGCATTTAAAAATAGGCAGTAGTAAAAAAAAAGAGTCAGTCTACAAAAGCAAATTTTGGTCAAAAAAGGCCAATTTTGGCCAAAGAAAAAAGCCCGTTAAAAGCAATAAAAACCACTGGCATGGCCCTTTTTAACACTTTCCAAAAAAGTTAAAAGTGTTTATGAATTCGGTTTGTCTGTTTGTCCGTACACTAAACACGTAAATGTTACTCGGATTGTCATGCAACCGATGTATGTTATTGAGATTTCCTATGGCATGTTCGATATTGAAAATGAAGTTTGCAGCGATTATAGTTCATTTACAGGGAAACTCAAAATAATTCCGTTACATTACGGTCTATGGGGAAAAATTGTTTGTGGTATATTTTACTTATGTTAAACCATTTCAAACATATTACAATTGACATATATCAGTGAAATGCGATGCAAGATGCTTACTATAGAATATGATGTGCATAGCACTCATCGTTCATTTACAGGGACACAGAAAATAATTCCTTTACAGTACTATACATGAACAATAATTGCTTGAAGTGAGTTTTCTGTTGTGGCACGCGTTTTTAAATTTAACTGATTTTTTTTTCGTATTACTTGGCATGTACAAATTCTATAAATTATATACAGGACTGCACGAAAGATCTGGAGTACATTTCCGTTTATTGACAGAAATTGCTGAAGGGGAATTCCTAACTGATCTAAGCTTAGAATGCTATATTGTGTAGATACAAATCTATAGATCATATGCAGGAATGCACAAATTAATTCGACTACTGGTCGTAATTTCTGAAATTTGGTTTTCAGATGTGTTATGTATTTTTCTAAATTGTTTTCTTAGACATTGTATATTTCTCGATATTAAACAGTGAAATTTTGTTACAGCATTCTGAATGTAGGAAAGTGTTTCATAATCTATGCTTGACGCATGATTGTTCATTCTTGTTTAATTATAGCAGGCTTTTTTGCAACCCTGTATTCCACGCCCATAGGTTTAACACTATCGAGGGGAATTTGATATCTCACTGAAATAACACCATTAAGCATTAAAATATTTTGACTGAAATCTGATATTAAATTTTGTTTAATGCAGCGTTCTTTCAGGGTGCTTTGTCTGATAGTGGAGTTGCTCTCAGCCAGTGGCTCATCGACACGGATCCATCAGTCACTAAAGCTGACATAGTTGCAGATATTTTACGATGTCCTATGGATTCAAAGGCAGAGATGCTACTGTGCCTTCAATCCGCCTCTTTGGATGAGATTATCAAATTACAAGGAGGAATAAAAGACGTAAGAATTTGTAATTATACTCGTTTTCAACATTTTTACATTCTTTTATTAACACTTTCCAACATAGTTGAAAAGTGTTTATGACATCGGTTTCTCTGGCCGTCTGTCTGTCTGTCTGTCTGTGCCCCAACTCGCGTAAATATACTCGGATCGTCATGCAATTGATATATGTTATTGAGGTTTACTGTGGCATGTTCAGTATTGAAAATGAAGTGTACAGCACTTATAGTTTTTTCTTTTACAGGGACACTCAAACGAATTCCATTACATGGCGGTCTATGGGGAAAAATCATTCGCGGTTTATTTTAATGGTGTTACACAATTTCAAACATATTGAAATTGATATCTATCACTGAGGTGCACTACAAGTGGCTTACTGTATAATATGGTGTTCATAGCACTTATAGCTCCTTTACAGGGATACTCAAAAGAATTCCGTTACATTACGGTCTATGAAGAAAAATCGTTTGCAGTTTATTTTAATAATGTTTCACTATTTCAAACATATTGAAATTGATATATCACTAACGTGGTTTACAAGAGGCTTACTATAGAATATTGTGTGTATAGCGTTTATCGTTCATTTACAGGGACACACAAAAGAATTCGATTAAAGTACTGCTTATTAATAATAATTGCAGGGAATGCTTTTTCAGTTGCTGTACGCGCTTTTAAATTTAACTCATTTTTTTGTTTATCACTTGGTGTGCATAAATTTTTTAGATTCTATAAAAGGGAAACACAAAATTTCTCGAGTACATTTCCGTTTAATGTCGGAAATTGCAGAAAGGAAATTTGAAACTGTGCTACGCGTTTCCTAACTGAACTAAAATTTAGCATTCTATTTAGTGTATATACAAATCTATAGATCCTATACAGGGCTGCTCAAAAGAGCTCGGATATTTTTCCGAATATTGTTGGTAATTCCTGAAATTTGATTTTTAAATGTGTTATGCGTTTTCAAAATTGTTTAGTTAGATATCATCTGACACCTTACGGTAAAGATTTGCAAAGTTCTTGTGTAAGTGTTGGAAAGTGTTCCATAATCTATGCTTGACGCATGATTTTTCGTGCTTGTTTAACCTAACTTGGTTTTTGTAAGCGACACTTGTTGATTGATCAAAGTCAAAATTGAATCAGCATTTATTTATGTCCAAGTCTAACAAAATATGAAGTTTAATGATATTCCGTCGTGGAAAATACAGCATGGCAGCGCCACCTGTTGAGTGATATACACCCAAACCTTATCAGCATCTACTTATGTCAAGGTCTAACAGAATGTGAAGTTTGATGAAATTCCGAGCATTAGTTCTTGAGATATAGCTATTTTGGAATTCGCGAAAAATTCAGCATAGAAGTGCCACCTGCTGTGCGATATACATGAAACTTTAATCAGCATCAATCTATGTAAAAGTCTAAATGAATCTGAAGTTTTATTAAATTCCGTGAAGTAGGTCGTGAGTTAGTGTGTCCACAAAATTTGTGTCACATACAGACACACAAACTCATAGACATATTTCTCAGACGAAATCGAGAAATTCTCGGGTTCGAGAAAAATTTCGACTTCCGGTTTTCGACGGATTTATTTGTTTTAGAAGGTTCTGAACAAGATTTGACTGTTTTTAGAAAATGTCCATCCTTGAGTCACTCAGTGTGTCTGTAAGTGACATAAATTTTGTGGACGCTCTATCTCAAGAAGTAATCCACGGAATTTAACCAAACTTCAATTTCAGTTAGACCTTGACATAAATTGGTGCTTATTAATATTTGGTGTAAATTTCTCTAAAGGTGGCGCTGCTGTGCTGCATGTTTCACTATTTTTGCGATAGTTATATCTCAAGAACTAATACACAGGATTTCATCCAAATATCATATCTGTTAGACCTATAAGTAGACGCTGATTAGCTTTCTGGCATAAATCGCTCAACAGGTGCTGCTTTAATGCTGTGTTTATCCCAAGTTCCGCGATAGCTATAGCTCAAGAAGGAATAGATTGTCATTTAATTTTTTTGCAGACGATTTGATTAATGTTGTCCGAATAATTGGTGCCTTTTTGGAAAATTAATTCGTACCGGGAAATTCTGCCCGTTAATTATTAGACATTAGCTATCCGAATTAATGTCTGATAATTAAATGATAGAATTTTCCGGGACGAATTAATTTCCCCAAACGGCACGAATTATCCGGACAACTCAATAGAAGAAAGTTTTGTGATGCTATAACATAATAGTTCTCCATGTAAGTACATTTAATATGAAAATATGCAATAACACATATTAAAAGCATTTAAGTATACTTTACGAAAATGAAAAGAAATATCTGTTTTAAACCTTTATCTCTTTAGCATATTTACTTATTCACGTTTAATAAATAAAGTCATATTTTATCAGGGACATAATAAGGACTAACAGTTAAATGCTTATCTCTTTTTTCGAAAAACTATATTATCTCTTGTAATTCACCTACTTTTGAAATTATCAACAATGCCTAGGTCTGAATTTTTTTTTTAATCTTTTACTTTTATTTAAAAAAGAATAAAATAGATAGATACATGTGTATAAATAAAAAAAGAAAGAATTTTCTCTGTATTTTACGCTTATCTGCGTGCAACAATTAAATACTATATATATTTATCTACTATCTAACCAATCTAGCTACGTATCTTTTTATCTATCTCCATACATAACTGTATTTATGTTTTAAAATATTGTAGATTAGTATAGACGTTATTAACGTTTACCTTGCATTTGTAATTGAGCATGGCGCCACTTTATGTCCAAATAAGAACAAAAAATCCTGCGCCAAACATATGAAACACTTTCCAACATTTCCAGAATAATTTAATAAAAATTCATCGTTTAACCCTTTCAGGGGCAAGCAATTTTGTTTCTGTAACGTCGAATTCACACCGGTATTTACGAAAGAATTTTGTTTAAAATAAGGAAAAGCAATTTTTTAACTTTTCCCGCCAAAGTTAAAAAAGTAAAAGTTAATTAAAAGTTTCTGGTTCGAATTGGATTAAAATTAGGTGGGATATAATATATCCCACCGCCCCTCAAAGGGACACGCGAGTTAATAAGGTGAAAGATGGTTTCTAAGTAAACAATTTGTAAAAAGGGCATAACACATTTGAAAATCCAATGCCAGCAATTACCGTCAATAATCGAAAAAAATATATATCCGAATTATTTTGTGTAGCCTTGTATAGGATCTATGCATTTTTAGATATACTACATGGTATTCTAAAATTTACCCCAGTTCGGAAACGCACAGATCAGCTAAAAATTGATCTACAGCAATTTCCGCCAATAAACGGAAATATACTCCAAATCTTCTGTACAGCCCTGTATAGGATGTATAGAATTTATATACACCAAGTCATACGCAAAAAACGAGTTAAATTTAAAAATGCGTACCATAACTGAAAACGCACTGCCAGCAATTATTGTTGAATTATTATTGATAGACAGTACTGTAACAGAATTCTTTTGTGTGTCCCTGTGAATGAACGATGAATATACTATGCACATCCTGTTCTATGGTAAGCCTCTTGTAGTGCACATCAGTGATATATATCAATTTAAATATGTTTGAAATAGTGTAACATCATTAAAATACACCGCATACGATTACCCCCATAGACCATAATGTAACGAAATTATTTTGATTGTGACTGTAAACGAAGTATAAAAGCTACACACTTCAATTTCAATATCAAACATGCTATAGTAAATTTAAATAACTTATATTAATTGCTTGGCAATCCAAGTATATTTACGCGAGTTAGAGCATGGACAGACAGACAGGCAGACAGACAAACCGAATTCCATAAACATTTTTCAACTATATTGGAAAGTGTTAAAAAGACCCGTGCAATTGTTATGTTATACACGGCACTGTACAAAAAGAGGAATTGTTCTGGATTTAGCACAACTTTCGAAAAATGTAATATAATCTTTTCTGAGTTATACATCATTCCGAATACCGTTCTTTTATCTTCAGAAGTCTCAGAAACCAATAGATTTCCGAGATTTAAAGAAGCATTTTTTACAGAAAAACTTGTTTTGCTGTCTATCCCCCAATCGGCAAAAACATTTAAAGTTTGAATTAGTGTACCTTCAAAATTTATCTGTGTATAAACATTAAATTTTGACTATTGATTAAACAAATTGTGCTTATTACGTGCGTTCGTAATTATATAAATACGTAGCACCTATAGCCGTCGTCTGTCCGCATGAAACAGCACAAAAACTACCCAATTGAATGGTTTGAAATTTAATATATATAATCGTTACAGAATTTTATCGAGTCATGTCAAATTTTATGAAAATCGAATCAAAACTTAAAAAAGATACATTTCTTTTAAATGCTAAAAGGTGTAAATCAACAACATAATATGCAGTAAAATAACTTTTATTAGATTGTTTGACAATGTTTCTGCTCGTTCCGAGCCATTTTCAAAAGCAGATGAGAATATTCTATAATTGCATGAAGTTATTCTTCTTCTATGAAGTTATTGTTTGAAACGCTATCATTTAATTTTCACGTACTTTTTAAAAATTATGTACGTTATCTTTTATTTTCACTTGGTTGTTTATTTTCATATTTGTAACTATGGAGTAACTCTAGCCACACAGTTTCGGTAAATTGAAAGATGCCGCACTGTTACATACTGTATTTTTGCGTGTTACTATCTCTAACGGTTTCTTTATTATAGATGGATAGTATAGAATGGAGGGAAAAATTATTTTACTTTCATTGAAATTTATTTGGATGGTTTCTTCTTGATATAATCTTGCCAGGGCTGTGGAATTTCTATTATACTTAATATCAGCTATAGACTCATTTTTTTTCTGTAATTAATCTTCCTGCTTGTCATGCCAATATAGTAATCCTTAGGTCAGTCTTCTTTTAAAAAAAGTATTTCATATACTTTTGAATAATTCTCAAAATGAATTGGGTCAATTTTACTACAAATGATATTCTTTAATTTCTGAGCGGGTTTTGGCTACTAAGCAGATATTGAAACGTTTAAGTTTAAGTAAATTTATTATGTTAAAAAAATATATTAATAAAAGTTTTCTTCATTTTATTAAATCCTATCATACGTAATTAATTCAATGATATCCCATGATGGGTAATGATTCTAGGTTGCCATGGTGATGACGTCCTACTTAAGATAGAGTCCTATTATTTCCGTATTACTGAATTTAAAAACCGAATTTGTATACTAAAATCGTTTAATTATAGCAATCCTATAATTTACCGACAGTTTTCTGGATAGATGTTTCCGGAGGAATAGATATTAAATGGAACAAGACTCTAAATAGGGATTTCAAGTTCTGAAATTTTCAAAGCTAGGTTTAAGTTACCCATTGCAATTTTCAGTCAATGTCAACAAAAGATAAAATGTGGCCAACTTAAAATGTACTATTTTATTACGGAAAGAATCCTATCTATATTATAAAGGACAAACGTGTCCGTGCGTAACGCTGACGTCATTTTGCAAATGGCAACACTAGACTATAAAACTTAATTTGAGATTTTTTCTACTGCAACTTTTTAATTTCTAAACATCGTACATTTTTTTTTACAGTTAGTAATCTATCTATCTATATTATAAAGCACAAACGTGTCCGCGCGTAACGCTGACGTCATTTTGGGAATGGCAGCACTAGACTATAAAACTTCGGCTTTGCGATTTTTTCTACTGCAATTTTTTAATTTCGAAACATCGTACATTTTTTTTATTTTTACACCGTTATATAGAGGAAAAAATGTACTTTCAAATGCAATTTGTAATAAAACTGTATCTTAATTGACTGATTTATTATAGCATTTAAATTAAATTTCAAGTATGATTTTTTTTTAATCTGTCTCTATCGCTTGCAGACGATTACAAAATAGTAATTCGTTTGCACTTTAAATATAATATAAAAATTTAGCATTTGTTTCCAACTAATATTCAATAACAAAATTAAAACTTCAGCAAGCAATAAATGAAATAGTATAAATGAAACACAAATTTATAACAGACATGTAATTGAAATAACGCTTAAAATCGCTGAAATTATCAGAGTAAAAAAAACTGCTTATAGATAACGAAATTTTTAACGATTTCTACGGCTATTAATTTCTGGCACAAAGCCAATACGAAATTACCACTTTTATTAATTTCAAAATTTTATTTGAATAATTGACATATTTCATATAAAAATGCTCTTTGATGTTGTTAAGGGGCAATCTAAATAAAATTAGTAAATGTAAAAAATGTATTAAAGTTTTCCAAACAAATGGTTTTCACATACATTTTCCATCCCGGGAAGCCCGGGATTGATGCCCTAGTCATAATAAAAGACGACATAATTCATTTTTTCAGTGAAATAATAACGATGATTTTCTTTCACACTATCTTGTATTGGCTATTTGCGCATAGTATAATTTTAATGTAACAGAATTGTAAAGAATTGTTTGTAAAAGTGTATTGAAAATTAATTTCATAAAATAAACGTAATATCTATACTATGAAAATCTGCACATAAAATAAATTTTGTATTCATGCATTTTTGCATAACAGTGCAACAGCTATTGCACCAAGAACTGAATATTTATAAAACTAGTTATAGTACGAACGAACCTATTTGTCACGTTTGACGCACAATTTCCAATTTGTTAATATATTACCATTAAAAATTGACTAATGTTTTATGAATATTTGCATTATGAAAATTATAATAACTCTTTCTTTTTTTACTCTGTCAGGCATTGCGTTTATTCGAACGTCTATATACACTAGTGTCCAGAAATAAAGGGGCAGTGACCAATTTCAGACGTTTCGTCGAATATCTTACTGAAACTCGTGAGGAAATTCCCGGAACGCCCTTGAATTTTGAGGATGTAATGAACATGTTTCACGTCATGTTTTTCAGTGAAGATTGTGTCGCGAGTTCAATTAGGGGGGGGGGGGGGGGGGAGGATAATAATTTTAATAATAAAATAATATTTTCGATCACCCAAGTAACAGAAAATGGTAAAAATGGTCTGTTATTGTAGCAAATGACTATGCAGGTCCTGTTCAAAATTTGTTTCATTTGTGTAAGCATAGCACGTATATTCGTGAAGATGTTAACGTTTCTGCGAAAACTTCAAAAGGTTTTTTTTTATAGCATGCAGAGTTTTCAGCCGAGTTTAACACCGCTTTCCAAAAACTTGACAAAAAATCGTAGAAATAGTATACTGTGATTAAAATATTAATATATTGAATATTTGATGAGATACATGTATTTTTATGAAATAAATTTTAACTGCGCATGCGCGAACTACAGCAAAGATTTTTTGTCATGATTCAAGAATCAATATTAATGGGGAACTCATATAAAAAGACCAGTGAAATATCGTGAAAACTCCAAAAGTTACAGCAATAATTAATCTCATCAAAAACGTCACCTGTAAAAAATGCAGAAAAGTCTCGTGACTCTTTTTCCGTAAAAAGTTCTGAGATCGTGTAAAGCCAAGTTTAGCTATCTTATTAACTCTGAAATTTTCATTCACAAATCACTCCTAGTCTCTACATCTTTAGTTAAATATTATTTTGTGACTTGGCAATTACACGCAGCACAGGGAAGTTATTACACCTTACTATGTTATGTGGGAAGGGATGAAATAATATGATTAAGGCTAACTATATACGCACAGGGAAGTTATTACACCTTAATATGTTATGGGATGGCATAGTATTATTTGATTAAGACTAATTATACACATCACATTCTCGTGCTACGTAATTTCCAAGTCACAAAATAATATTTAACTAAAGATGTAGAGACTAGGAATGATTTGTGAATGAAAATTTCAGAGTTAATAAGATAGCTAAACTTGGCTTTACACGATCTCAGAACTTTTTACGGAAAAAGAGTCACGAGACTTGGCTGAATTTTTTACAGGTGACGTTTTTGATGAGATTTCACTTCTTTTTGTAAGTAATCCTCCTTTTCTTGATTTTGGGTTCTCTTTGGAGATCATTCACTGATTTTCGCTAAGCCCACACTCTGTCCCTATTATTTACAGGTATCAAAAATTTGAAGCTTTAGTTTCGTTTGCAAAGTACTGTAGATAAAAAGAGATTACAGGTTCCTAGGCCAACACTTAGTTATAGGAGGGGGAGTGTCAAAAGTACTCTCAATTGCTTCCAGGATAGGTGCTATCCATCTGAGATATTACTCGCATTCTTAGATACTTGATATTTAGCATAAAAGAACTTTTTAGCGTAAAAAGAAAGCCAAAATTAAAATTTCCGGAAATTTTTAATAAATCAAACTATATTCATTTTTTTTTTTTTTTTTTTTTTTTCACTTACGGATTTTTTAGTTTTTCCTTACTTTGTATACTAAACCCTACCTTTCTGCCAAATGTCAAGCTTCTAGGACTACAAAATCGGATCATTTTCAAATTTTTGACTTTTTATAAATTTATTGATTTTTCAATTTTACTTCTAAGTTACCTGATTGTCATGCCAATATAGTAATTTTTTGATCCGTCTTCTTAGGATCATTTAAGTTCAATTTAGAGGTAAATCAAGTGAATGTTAGAGTCACCATGATTTTATTTAGGAAGAACTATCAAACCATAACCAGCCAGTAATGTCGGGAGGGTAGCGGAAGCTGTGAAAATTTTTGTGAGGCTAACATCATTTAACAATCCATATTTCATATGCGAAGTAAATAGAGTATAACCTGAGAAAGAAAACAAACCTGTCTATAAAGAAATCGCCTTTAACGTAGCCATTCTATAGTAGAACTCTCCTATACCGAAATTCGTAATCGAAAGAAAAGAAAACCATAATCCGGGGGAAATAACATAAAACAATTAGGGGCGTTGTACTAGCTAATAGGACAATTATCTGAAAACTAATGTTTGTAGCAGTACAAAATCAAATTGTTTTCGAATTTTCGATTTTTTAAAGATATTTCGATTTTATTTTCGAATTTAACGATTTTTTTAATTGTTCCTTTTATTGAATAGTAAATACTACCTTTACACAAAGTTTTAAGTTTCTAAGAATACAAGATAAAATTATTTTCAATTTTTGATTTTTTCGATTTTTTTTTTATAATTTTCTGGATTTTTTAATTTTTTCTTATTTTTTATCCTTTATTACAAATTTCAAGTTTCTAGCGCTACAAAATCGAAAAATTTTAAAATTTCCGATCTTTTTCGAGTTTTTTTATTCTATTTTCTAATTTATTGTGTTTTAATTTTTCCTTTTTCTGTATCCTAAACAATAAGTTTTTTCGAATTTTACAGATTTTTCTATTTATTTTTCTTTTTTTGTATCCTATAAATACTGCCTTTATTCCAAATTTTAAGTTTCTAGCTCTACAAAATCGAATTATTTTCAAATTTTCGTCTTTTTTCGATTTTTTGATTTTATTTTCGATGTTTGTTGTGTTTTTCTTTTTTTCTTTTTCTGAATCCTAAACAACACCAAATTTTAAGTTTCTAAGACGACGAGATCATATTATTTTCAATATCTCACTTTTTTTTCTTTTTCTTTCTTTCTTTTTTTTTTTAAATTTTAAATTTTTGAAAATTTCGATTTTTTTTTCGAATTATCCATATTGTTTAATGTTCCCTTATTTAGTATCTTAAATATTAGCTTTATTCCAAATTACAAGTTTCTAGCGCTATAAAATCGAATTATTTTCAAATTTTCTTTATTTTTCGATTTTTTCATTTTATTTTCGAATTTTATTGCGTTTTTTTTTTAACTTATTCTGAATCCTAAACACTATCTTTACCGCGAATTTTAGGTTTCTAAGGCTAAAAGATCAAATTATTTTAATTTTTTCATTTTTTTTTCGAATTTTTCAAATTTTTTTTCGAATTTACCGGATTTTTTAATTTTTCCTTATTTTGCATCCGAAATACTACCTTTATTCCGAATTCCAAGTTTATACCGCAACAAAATCGGATTATTTGAAAATTTTCGTTCTTTTTTCGATTTTTCCGATTTTTTGATTTTATTTTCGATTTTTTTTGTGTGTGTGTTTTTGATGTTTTCTGTTTCTGAATTCTAAACACTACCTTCACACCAAATTTTAAGTTTTTAAGACTACAAGATCGTAATATTTTCAATTTTCAATTTTGTTCGAATTTGTTGAATTTTCGAATGTTTTTTTTTTTGGAATTTTTCGGATTTTATAATTTTTCCTTTCTTTGTATCCGAAACACTAGCTTTATTCCGAATTTTAAGTTTCTATGGCTGCGGTATCTGCCCAATCTTTTTGATGACACGAGAGTGAGTGAGTGTGTGAGTGACAAAAAAATCGAAACTTTGAGTTCATATACCGTCTGCACTAATTTATGGGTATTTTTTGAATTATCCATATTTTTTCATTTTTCCTTATTTAGTATCTTAAATATTACCTTTATTCCAAATTTCAAGTTTCTAGCGCTGTAAAATCGAATTACTTTCAAATTTTCCTTATTTTTCGATTTTTCCGATTTTTTCCGATTTTATTTTCGAATTTTATTGCGTTTTTTATTTTAACATTTTCTGAATCCTAAACACTATCTTTACCGCTAATTTTAAGTTTCTAAGGCTAAAAGATCAAATTATTTTAATGTTATCAATTTTTTTCGATTTTTTCGAATTTTTGAATTTTTTTTTCGAATTTTCCGGATTTTTTAATTTTTCCTTATTTTGCATCTTAAATACTACCTATATTCCGAATTCCAAGTTTCTAGCGCAACAAAATCGGATTATTTGAAAATTTTCGATTTTATTCGATTTTTTCGATTTTTTCAATTTTGCTTTCGATTTTTTTTGGTGTTTTTGATGTTTTCTTTTTCTGGATGCTAGACAATACCTTCACACCAAATCTTAAGTTTCTAAGACTACAAGATCGTCTTATTTTCAATTTTCAATTTTGATGGAATTTGTTGAATTTTCGAATGTGTTTTTTCGAATTTTCCGGATTTTATAATTTTTCTTCTCTTTGTATCCTAAACGCTACCTTTTTTCCAAATGTCAAGTTTCTAGGGCTGCGGGATCTACCTAATCTTTTTGATGACGCGGAACGAGTGAGTGAGTGAGTGACAAAAAATCGAATGTTTGAGTTCATATATCGTCTGAACTAGAAAAGACAGAAAGTTGTAATTTTAAATTTTGGTCCTGTGTGCCAAATACTCTAGAAAAACGAAGTTTTGAATTTTTGGGATACTCCAGCGCGGAGATATGGGGGGGTCAAAAGTGCCCTGAGTTGCTTCCAGAAAAGTATGCTTACGTGCTGTGCTTTCTCGACTTGGCGGAGGCACTGCCGTGCCTCCAGATTGAAAAATAAGTCCCATATAATCCTATGGGACTTATTTTCAATTTATTAATTATTGCTGTAATTTTTGGAGTTTTCACGATATTTCACTGGTCTTTTTATATGAGTTCCCCATTAATATTGATTCTTAAATCATGACAAAAAATCTTTGCTGTAGTTCGCGCATGCGCAGTTAAAATTTATTTCATAAAAATACATGTATCTCATCAAATATTCAATATATTAATATTTTAATCACAGTATACTATTTCTACGATTTTTTGTCAATTTTTTGGAAAGCGGTGTTAAACTCGGCTGAAAACTCTGCATGCTATAAGAAAAAAACCTTTTGAAGTTTTCGCAGAAACGTTAACATCTTCAGGAATATACCTGCTATGCTTACACAAATGCAAACAAATTTTGAACAGGACCTGCATAGTCATTTGCTACAATAACAGACCATTTTTACCATTTTCTGTTACTTGGGTGATCGAAAATATTATTTTATTATTAAAATTATTATCCCCCCCCCCCTCTAATTGTCCTCGCGACACAATCTTCACTGAAAAACATGACGTGAAACATGTTCATTACATCCTCAAAATTCAAGGGCGTTCCGGGAATTTCCTCACGATTTTCAGTAAGATATTCGACGAAACGTCTGAAATTGGTCACTGCCCCTTAATTTCTGGACACCAGTGTAGATTAAGGTTATGCACAGCGTTTGATAAATGCAATTGCCAGGTCACCAGTGGTGACAAGGTCTTTTATCTGGCGGCCGATTTATTTAATCTGGAGAGGTTTTTTTTGGAAGGGGTTACAAAAAGTGATCTAAGAAAGTAGCACAAACGGTATTTTTTTTTCTTTCCTCAATATTAAGAAATAAACTTAGAAACTATATTCAAACAAAAAAAATATTTTTGTCTGTTATTTTTAATTTGGCAAAAACAAGGTCATCAATTGCAAATTTTAAAATAGTAAAATCAGAATTGTTTGACTGACATCGACAGGAAAACAGGGCAAAAACTTATTTTCTGTAGAAAAAATATTTTCCACTGGTTCATCATTCCCCTTCATCAGATATAAATTTTGTAGCATTGAACTATCCGGTCATTTGAAGAATTCGGCAATCAGCATTTTTAGAACACGCCGGTTAATTCAGCTTTTACAGTATGTAAATAAATATATTATTAACCATTGGGAAAATGGTTGTTACTTTCGGTCGAGAATGGACCAAATGATGTACGCACTTTTCTCTTTTAACCATTTTTAACGAAATTCTGTAACTTTAAAGAGAATTTTTAAAGCGTTTTTAACGAAATTCTGCAACTTCAGAAGAGTTTTTTCTTTGAATAGGCAATAGAAATGCATAAAATCGTTACAGAAATATTAAAGATACAAAAAAGGATAGATGCTAACTATCAGATATGAAAAAAAGCCGAATTCAAAAATGGACGTCGGATGGGAAATCTATACTAATATTATAAAGTAGTAAAGATTGTTTTTTTGTTTGTTTGTTTGTTTGTTTGTAGGGGGTAATCTCTGGAACTACTGAAGCGATTTCAAAAGTGATGGTGGCAAATTGATGGTGACAATCCCTGCTCCAATATAGGCTATATTTTATGTCGGTTCCACTTCTCCAGGGGGGTGCAGAAGCGAAAAACGTTCTAAAATTTCGATTTTTTTTAAACTGAAGGAGCTAGAAACATGAAATTTGGCATGGTAGTTACTTATAAGATGTAAATGCTCTTTAAGAACAAATTCTAATAAAATTCGAAATTTAAAAGGGTGAGATGAGTTAAAAGCGTTCTAAAAACATTCTAAATTACAATTTCTATAAAATATCTGGAACTATAGAACCGTTTTCAAAAATGATGATGGCAAATTGATGGTGACAGTCCCTGCTCCAACATAGGCTATATTTTATGTCGGTGCCACTACCCCCAGGGGGGTGCAGGAGCGAAAAACGTTCTAAAATTTCGATTTTTTTTTTTTACTGAACGAGCTAGAAACATGAAATTTCGCATGGTAGTTACTTATAAGATGTAAATTCTCTCTGAGAACAAATTCTAAAAAAATTCGAAATTTAAAAGGGTGAGATGAGCGAAAAGCGTTCTAAAAACATTCGAAATTACAATTTCAATGGAATCTCTGGAACTACAGAACCATTTTCAAAAGTAATGGTGGCAAATTGATAGTAACAGTCTCTGCTGTAACATAGGGTATATTTTATGTCGGTGCCACTACCACAGGAGGGGTACAGGAGCGGAAAACGTTCAAAAATTTCGATTTTGTTTTACACTGAAGATGTTAGACACATGAAATTTGGCATGGTAGTTACTTATAAGATGTAAATGCTCTCTAAGAACAAATTCTAAAAAAATTCGAAATTTAAAACTGTGAGATGAGTGAAAAGCGTTCTAAAAACTATCTAAATTACAATTTCTATGGAATCTCTGGAACTGCCAAACTCTTTTCAAAAGTGATGGTGGCAAATTTTTGATGACAATCCCTGCTCCAATATAGGCTATATTTTATCTCGGTGCCACTAACCCAAGGGGGGTGCAAGAGCGAAAAACGTTCGAAAATCTCGATTTTTATTTACACTGAAGGTGTTAGAAACATGAAATTTAGTATGGTAGTTACTTATAAGATGTAAATGCTCTCCAAGAACAAATTGTAAAAAAAAATGAAATTTACGGGTGAAATAAGCGAAAAGCGTTCTAAAAACATTCTAAATTACAATTTCTGTGGTATCTCTGAAACTATTGAACCGATTTCAAAAGTGATGGTGGCAAATTAATGGTGACAACCCCTTCTCCAACATAGGCTATATTTTATGTCGGTGCCCCTAACCCCAGGGGGGTGAAAGAGCGGAAAACGTTCTAAAATTGCTATTTTTTTTTTTATACTGAAGGAGCTAGAAATTTGAAATTTGGCATTGTAGCTATTTATAAGATGTAAATGCTCTCTAAGAACAAGTTTTATAAAAATTTGAAATTTAAATGGGTGAAATAGGCGAAAAGCGTTCTAAAATCATTCTAAATTACAATTTCTGTGGAATTTCTGAAACTATAGAACCGATTTCAAAAGTGATGGTGGAAAATTAATGGTGACAACCCCTGCTCCAACATAGGCTATATTTTATGTAGGTGCCACTAACCCCAGGGGGGGGGGTGCAGGAGCAAAAAATGTTCTAAAATTTCAATTTCTTTTACACTGAAGGTGTTAGAAACATGAAATTTAACATGGTAGTTACTTATAAGATGTAAATGCTCTCTAAGAACAAATTCTAAAAAAATTCGAAATTTAAAACTGTGATATGAGCGAAAAGCGTTAAAAAACATTCTAAATTACAATTTCTATGGAATATCTGGAACTACCGAGCCCTTTTCAAAAATGATAGTGGCAAATTGATGGTGACAGTTCCTGCTGTAACATAGGATATATTTCATGCCAGTGCCACTACCCCCAAGGGGGGTGCAAGAGCGAAAAACGTTCGAAAATCTCGATTTTTATTTACACTGAAGGTGTTAGAAACATGAAATTTAGTATGGTAGTTACTTATAAGATGTAAATGCTCTCCAAGAACAAATTGTAAAAAAAAAATGAAATTTAAACGGGTGAAATAAGCGAAAAGCGTTCTAAAAACATTCTAAATTACAATTTCTGTGGTATCTCTGAAACTATTGAACCGATTTCAAAAGTGATGGTGGCAAATTAATGGTGACAACCCCTTCTCCAACATAGGCTATATTTTATGTCGGTGCCCCTAACCCCAGGGGGGTGAAAGAGCGGAAAACGTTCTAAAATTGCTATTTTTTTTTATACTGAAGGAGCTAGAAATTTGAAATTTGGCATTGTAGCTATTTATAAGATGTTTGCTCTCTAAGAACAAGTTTTATAAAAATTTGAAATTTAAATGGGTGAAATAGGCGAAAAGCGTTCTAAAATCATTCTAAATTACAATTTCTGTGGAATTTCTGAAACTATAGAACCGATTTCAAAAGTGATGGTGGAAAATTAATGGTGACAACCCCTGCTCCAACATAGGCTATATTTTATGTAGGTGCCACTAACCCCAGGGGGGGGGGGGGTGCAGGAGCGAAAAATGTTCTAAAATTTCAATTTCTTTTACACTGAAGGTGTTAGAAACATGAAATTTAACATGGTAGTTACTTATAAGATGTAAATGCTCTCTAAGAACAAATTCTAAAAAAATTCGAAATTTAAAACTGTGATATGAGCGAAAAGCGTTAAAAAACATTCTAAATTACAATTTCTATGGAATATCTGGAACTACCGAGCCCTTTTCAAAAATGATAGTGGCAAATTGATGGTGACAGTTCCTGCTGTAACATAGGATATATTTCATGCCAGTGCCACTACCCCCATGGGTGTGCATGAGCGAAAAACTTTCTAAAATTTCGATTTTTTTATACTGAAGGTGTTAGAAACATGAAATTTGGCATGGTAGTTACTTATAAGATGTAAATGCTCTTTAAGAACAAATTCTAAAAAAATTCGAAATTTAAAACTGTGAGATGAGCGAAAAGCGTTCTAAAAACATTCTAATTACAATTTCTATGGAATCTCTGGAACTACCGAACCCTTTTCAAAAGTGATAATTGCAAATTTTTGATAACAATCCCTGCTCCAACATAGGCTATATTTTACGTCGTTACCACTAATCCCAGGGGGGTGCAGGATCGAAAAACGTTCTAAAATTGCATTTTTTTTTTTATACCGAAGGAGCTAGAAATTTGAAATATGGCATTGTAGTTACTTATAAAATGTAAATGCTCTCTAAGAATAAATAAAAAAATCGAAATTTAAAAGGGTGAAATGAGCGAAAAGCGTTCTAAAATCATTTTAAATTACAATTTCTATGGAATCTCTGGAACTACAGAACCGATTTTAAAAGTGATGGTGACAATCCCTGCTCCAACATCCTCTTTAATATAAAAGTATGCGTTACTGACGACTGGATTTTTCGCTAATCTTTGCCACAGATTAATCTCGGAAAATGAAACATTTGAAGTTACTGAAAAAAATAATAGCTCGAAAAGTATTTGTCAGAAAATTGTTAGACAAACTGCGTTTGAAAGGTAAAAATTGTATATTTATTGATATAAGTTTCAAATCTAATGATTATGCCATTTTTCAAATATTGAATTTAAAAAATTACCAAATTTCACAATGGAGTACCATAGCGAAACCTTCACGCGGAAAAAGATAATGATAAGGGCGATGTGTCCTGACGTGTATATTGGCTATAGCACGAGTCACAAATTATAGTAGCCTTATTATTATGTTAAAATATAAAAGTGAATCATGAAATGTCGATATTTTGTTTGATTAAAGGTTAGTTAAGAGAAATTGACCAGCGTAGCGGGCGTAGCTTGCTAGTCGTCTTATAAAGCAAAAAACGTGGTCTTCAACTTTAATTTCCTCAAAATACCTTTAGTTCAGACATCAATCTAAACAAGAGTTAAAGCAATACTTAAATTTTGATTAGTGGATGGTCTACAAATAGAAATTGTACTAAACTTTAAAAATTTCAATACTAAAACATAAAGTTGGCATCCTATTTGGATATTTCGGTTTATTCTACCTTCGGATACCAAACGGGAAGTCAGTAGATAGGGAATGGGACTTCTGCGTCAGCAGCAGGCGGTGGTGGCGATGCGGTGGTAACACCGTCTGCTGCCGAGATCATACTACAGTAGATGGGTGGAATAGCTAGCAATGGGTGGAATAGCTAGTGGGGAAGCTATGTTGTAGTAGGGTGAGACGAATAGGTCTGCTATAAGAGGGGGGTATTTTAGGAGGGCTAAATTAATAAATTTTTTAAATGTCTTATAGTACGAGGTATCGGTTATGGTAGAGTCCAAACACTGCCCCGCTATCCCTCTGCATATTCCCAATGGTCGTTGTAATTTGTTAAATTAGAATTTTTTTTTTCAGAGAGACTTTATACCTAATAATTGAAAATCAATGGGGGGTGAAGGAATATTTTTTACTGACGACTGGAATGTTGCTGGCTACCGGATTTCATCCAATTTGTAAAGCCTTGATTATGCATACATATTTTTTTCTGTAAAGAAGAATAATGTATTTTTAAAATGATCTACTCTAATATCCAATCCATTTCATTAACCATGTAAGGAAAAAAAATGAATAATTAAAATGAGTCATGACTAAAAATTTTATCACTGTAAATACATAAAAATAGGTCATTTTAAACACACACATGTACTTATTACCTATACCTCATTTCATAACAATCCATACATACGTTTTCAAGATATCCTGTGCGCAATGACTGAAAACACAGTTATTCAAAAACCTGTGGTGAAGTTATAACTTAAATATACACAAAAGGAATTTTATTTTTGCAATAACTCCAGTTCTACTGGAAACTTTTGCATGCCATTAAAATACGTCTAATGAATCATTTTACAATAATAAATGAAAATTATAAAATCGAGTGCTTGAAGCCTTAAAAGTATAAGACATATAAATAAATAAATAAATAAAAATAAATATGTGGTGCATTTTAAAATGTACTCTTACTTGTGGCGACAGTAAATCATGCCCTGTAAAAATGAGTATGATAGATTACAACACAACGTGCGGGTAATAAAATCGCTAACACGTTGTGTTGTAAATTTCTGTGCTTGAATTTTCAAATACGGTGATGTAATTTCACAGCACAATGTGTTATAAATTTCAAGTTTTGAACATGTGCTTGAATTTGGTTGAATGTGCTTGAATTCGCAAAGTATTTGTAAATTTCAAGCTTTGTTGTAAAAAACATGTGCTTGAATTTTCCAGTTTGGTAATGTAATTTTATTACACAATGTGTTGTAAAATTCAGATTTTGTTCTAAATGAACGTGTGCTTGAATGTTTAAGTACGTTAATGTAATTTTACAACACACTACGTTGTAAAATTCATATTTTGTTGCAAATGAATGTGTGCTTGAATTGTCAAGTACTGTGATGTAATTTTAAAATACATAAAATATTAAAATTATGTCATTTTGAATCATTACATGTAATGATTCAAAATGACATAATTTTAATATTTTATGTACTTTAATATTTTAACAAAGAAACTTTCTTGGTTGAATCATGCTTCTCCATTTTCAGGCTGCGTTTTTGCCAACACCAGACCCTATGGCTTACAGACCCTTCATGCCATATCCACCGGAAATGCTATACCATAAAGGATATCAGAAGGATGTTAATTATGTCATCGGATATACAGAAAATGAAGCAGCTTATGAAGTATCAAGTAAGTCCAAGAAATATACTTAAGAATGGGTACAAAATTTTACTGGATGTATAAATATGATTCCGCCTTTTTTCGAGTAAAGAAAAGACACTTGATTTTTTAAACTATTTTATTTAACTCGACTTGTTTTTTATATGTAAAGATGGAATTTTGAAATTGATTTTGCACTCACTTCTTGACATGCTAGAATTATAAAAATTATGTTCACGGGTGCAGGGCTTCCACTGACGACTATTTTTTAATTATATCTCGCACCATTTTCTCAAAACAGAAATCTTTCAGATGCACTTTGACAAAGACAGAAACAGTTGATTGTTTCAATGGGATTCTCATTTGTAAAATAACTCCACTCCCTGTCTATGAGTAGTTGTATATCACATCTTAGAGGAACCATGAAAAAAAAAGTATAAATGTAGCACAATTGCACTAAAATAAGAAGGAAAAGTAAGGGATTTCACTGAAAACTTCATCAGCCAATCAGGAGGGAGATAGCCAGCCAATCAAATTTAACTAGAGTAAAAAAGAATTAAAATATATGGTAAGAAAAAGCATTAAAATGTAAGAATTACGTAGAAAAATAAGTAAAAATATGAAGATAAAGGTGTTTAACTGTTTTCGAAGAAGAATCGATCGCAAAAAGGCAAGGAAAAAGCAGAAAAGAGAGTAAATCTACTCCTACCAAAAAAAAAAAAAAAAAACAGTTTACATTGCCATATATAAAAATATAGTTTAAATTACAGGCATCCCCCGACTTACGAATACTGCGACTTACGTAAATTCGCAGTTACGTAAAATTTTTTTGAAAATTACATTTATGAACTTAGTAGCGCATTTGATACGTGTTTGCATTCTTTTGATAATTATTTTATAAATAAAATATGTTGATAAAAATTATAACTATTATGATATAGTTTTATGTATTAGAGTTATATTTTTGTTGGGAATATACAGTATTATCATAACAACGAATCTTTATTGTTCGTTATTCATTGTTGTCATCTAACTCTTAATAAATCAGAATTACCAAGAGTTACCCATTATCAAGAATTATTTCCTTTTGTGAGTGCTATTCATTTGTCTTGTCATCGAAAATTCGTGGAGAAGAGGTAAGTCAGTCCTCTTTAATTATTTCTTATTTTTATAGTCGTTTGAAGTAATCTCGAAATTGTTATAAATCAGTCCATCCATGTTAAATTTATAAGTCCCAAATTCCACAAGATATTTTTTATTTGAAAAGTGTTTTTTCAGTTTACCTTTAAATTTTTTCATACTTGTATAATTTATATCCGAGTAAATACTGCTGCATGATGCCTTATTTAAAAATTAATACTGTGTAAATAATCTATCTATCTATCTATCTATCTATCTATCTATCTATCTATCTATCTATATATATATATATATATATATATATATATATATATATATATATATATATATATATATATATATTGCAGTTTCTTTCGAAATTTTACTTAAGCAAATTACACATTCAACTTACGTAAAATTCGAGATCCGTAAAAACCTGCGGAACGCATTAATTACGTAAGTCGGGGGATACTTGTACAAGAATAAGTATCGGAAATACATAGCATTTTTTTTTAAACATTAAAGACAAAAACAAAAATTATTAGCACAAGAGAGACTACTCTTGAATAGTAGTAGTATACCGAGGTCTTTTCCGTTTTGAAGGACTTTAAACGTCGTAATCAGACAATATTTGGGAACGTTTTTGTTTTGAGAGGAATTTAATGCGGTTAGCCAGTGAAAAACTTTTGAGGTCATTTTTAATAGTAGAGTTACGTAGATACCTAGATCCATTACGGATGATTCTAAGAGTTTTATTGTGGGTACGAGACCATATTAGTTTTACAAGCGAAACCCCAGATAGGACTGGCATAAGTAGCAATAGGGAATTACACTTCGACAACATGTGCAAGAGAAATATATTACAAAATTTATTTTTTGAAAGTAGTGGTGCGTAGAATATAAAATTAATCGACAGTGGCAGCCCTGCAGGTGTGTTTCCAATAACAATACAATATTATAATATTTTTAGAATTTAATTATAAATTAATATTAAGGCATTTTTCAGTTAGTCAGCCGCAGGTAGAGTTGCAAAGGGTAAAAAAAACCCGGGTTTATTCCCGGGAATAAACTGGGTTTTTTGGGAGGGAAATATTAAAAGTTCCCGGGAGTTTTCAGAAAGTTTTAGAATGAATGGAATTTTTTTATTTGTAAACAAAACCAATAACATAAATACAGAAAAATAGCACAGTTTACATGAAAACTAGCGAAATACATGCTTAAGCTGCAGAAATATTAAGTAAGAGAATTAAAATAACAGAAGTAAGTAGATATTTTAATCGTGGATAGGTAAAAAGTTCGAGAGGAGATGACAGATTCATCTTGCCTCGCATGAATTTAAACATCACTCCTGTTCTCCGATTAAGGCAATGTAAACAAAAAAGAAAACGAACAAAACTAAAAGAAATCAATACACTAACTCATAAGAAAATTAATATAGAGTATGCCTGAATAGCAAATATGCCAGCTAACAGAAATTAAAAAAAATATTTTTTAAAGAATCATTCAAATCTTTACAAATTGCCAGCCACCATTGTTGCAAAGCGAATGAGTTATAATAAATTATAAAAACTTAGAGCACAAAATTCTAAGTTTTGTGAATTTATAATGAAAAACCTATTTTAAACTTTTCAGAACAGTGACTGAAATTTCTTAAAAATATAAAAATAAAATTGAAAATGACTAGATTTGTTTACTTTCAAAACTCCTTCAAAATTTCCAATATTCCCCAAAATTCTGGGTTTATTCCCATAAATTTCCGGGTTTATTCCCATAAATTTCCGGGTTTATTCCCATAAATTTCCGGGTTTATTCCCGTCCATCAAAAACTGCGGGTTTTTTGCAACTCAAGCCGAAGGCGATAAATCGCTAAATATTCTTTATGGTTACAAATTCTAGGTGACAAGAAAGAATTTAATGATGCACCAAACCACACATGCCCATTTAATTTAATTTAGTTTTTGTCCTATGATTTTCTTCTTTATATTTTTCTAACATTTAAATTTAAAATTTTTAAGTTATTAATTTTTATTTAGTCTTGTATTACAGTTAAACTTAATTTTTCACTGGCTCTCTTATGTATTTGCAAGTCGCTTACACGTCGTCTGGATGTTCAAAGTGCTATTACACGAGGTGTTAAAGTTGTCGCTATTTTTTGGCGACACAATGTTAACCCATGACTTTCATGCTCGTATTCACCATCTACTTCAACCTGGAAAACCTCAGTCGAACGCTCAAATGAGATCCTTGATTAACCAGATTGGACCTAATCGCGACCGAAGTCCAATCAGATTAATGGAGAATACCATTTGAGCGTTCGACGCAGGTTTCCTAGTTTGAGGTAGATGGTGAATACAAGCATAAAAGAGTTGCTAGAAACACAAGCAACTGTTTTTCGTTGGAGCCTTTTGTCGCCTAGTAATGTCTATTTAAGTGAATGTCGAGCAATGTCACCCGGAACAGTCAATCAAATGCTTGAAAAATTGTCGAGTCGCGGCAATTTTTCTCGCTTCAATTTATTATATACACAACCCTGTACTTTATACTTTATAAATCAATAAAAAGATTACAATTTTTAATTATAAGCCTCTGTCTTTTAACAAAATTACTTAGGTTAACAAATTTTATTTTTCGGCTGAAAGATCGGTAATAGCTTACTACTGGGCCTTTAACTTTGTCGAGTCAGTCGCTACTGCCTTGTTCTCAGCAAAAAGCAAGATGAGTAGAATCCTAGGATACACACAGGCCACGGCCCCCTGAATAATAGGCCTAGGCACTGACACAAAAATGGCCGCTGTCATAGGCGGACTTGTTTTAGCATTTGTACGGTCCCTTAAATTTTAGTACCAGTATTTTCTAAAAGTTTTCTTCGCCTTATTTAAACTTAGAAAAATAAGGCGAAGAATACTTTTAGAAATTACTGGTATTTAAATTTAGTAGATCGTATAAATTCTGAAAAAAAAATCAGCCTACGACAACCGCCATTTTTATGTCAGCGCGTAGGCTTAGTATTCAAGGGACGGTATAATAGAATTTAAAGTTAACATCAACTAGGAAGTCCATTAAAATGCCTCCATTATTCCAACTTATAATCGCAGTTTCATTAAACGGATATATTTTTTTAACTATTGAATTCCTGTTTCACTTGTACTAATAAAATTTCACGACGATCGACATTTTATGAAGTTTTGTTCATGAGGTTATCTTTGTTTCAGGAGAATTTCCCAATGTTCTGAAATATCAACACCTAGACAAAATGATCGGGCATTTCTTAAAGCAGCATTTTAAAAATTCCGGAAATTTTGAAATGATTACTAAAGCTGCAAAATACCACTATCTCAGAGGAATGATGATTCCGACTTTTGAATCAATCGAACCACGAATTGCTAAGGTAAGTATAATAATTTTTAAATGTTTATTCTTTTTTTTTTCAAATTATCACTAATTAAATAAACTCTTATGCTTTTCAATGAATCAGTTTTTATCCTACAAATTCAGCGTATGGTAACATAGAGTTTATATAGTTACTTGGTCATAGTGAGCCTGCGGATTTTATTCAAATTGTATAATACAATGATTTTGTGGCAAGACGCCTAATTACTCTTTTATAAGGGCACTTTAGTGGACGAGGGCGTTTTTGTGATTTTGAGTGAGATCGTATTGTTCTAAATCACTGACATTTGGTGTGTAAATGAGAAATCTATTCTGTTTTTCTTTAAGTGTAAAGGGGTAAAGGGGTTTTCTTTAAGTGGGGTGTAAAGTGCGTATAGTTCCCCGGAATCTGGTTGTTACAATTATTTGGCAATAATATGTTAATTAGGTGACTGTGGTTGTGTAATGTCTATATATAGAGAGGTATTAGATAAAAACAGCGGATTTGGAACGGATCTCGTCTAACGGTAATCAAGTTCCCTCGTGCTATTTACTTCATGCGAAGATTGATTTGAAGAGGAAATTCTGGCTTTCAGTTTCTAATAGATCCAGTGGCAGTGAGTTTTGCTTATTTGGTAAAGTGAGCCTCTCTATAATTCGAATAAAGAAGTACCAGGATCCACGAAATTACATTCAGAGTTTAGATTATCTTCTAAGTGTAATTTTCTCCCCTAGTAAAAGGAACGGTGAGGACATTGTGAATTAAGTGCTTTATAATTTAACAAGTTTGGAAAGATTCTTCTCCACCTGCGGTTTTCTTAATTGAGCTTAGTTTTAAACCGTCTGAGTCTACCCACTCCACTGCTGAAATTCCCTGCTTATTGTTGAAAATAAATTTGATATTTTTGCTTAAATCTGTGTCACAATTTCACTGATTCTGGATTCTGGGTTACAAGTTTTTGCCCCTACTGGGCACAAGCATCTAGCGAAAGAGTACAACTTTTCAACCGTTTCAACCGAGAGTTTGTTGGAAGTAAGGTTTCTTCTAGCGATGTTTTTCATGAATGAGAGGATGATTTTTAGTGATTTTAGATTATTGAGATGATAATTGATGATGATGATGATGATGATCATGATTGATGTTGTAGTTGTTAATGATGATAATTTTTAGTGCTTTTTTAGTTATTTTTGGATGTTTTTTTTATGAATTTCACGCATTTTTGTGATTCCTATTTAACGAGGTTGGCGAATTCAGCGATATTTCTTTTGTTTGTTTGGGTGCGAAGTGCACATACAGGAATTTTAATTACCGCGGCATTGTCGAATTGCATGCATTTTTATTATTTATATTATTATTATTATTATTATTATCCTTTATTCAATACTATTCCTTGTCATTTCATGCATGTAATTTTAAATGCATAATAATAATTTAAAATACACGCATTACATACATTTAAAATACACATATTACATATATTTAAAATACTTATGTAGCATTAAAAATACCATAAAAATACCTATTAGCCCATTTAAAATTCACATATCTAAGCAGTGGCCTACCTTCCCCTTGCTGAAAAGAAGTCCTTAAATGAAACGGTTGAAAAATTGCCCTCTTTCGCCAGATGTTTGTCTCCAGCTTGCTTAACCCGACCTGAACTAGAGCCTGGTGAAACATAATTTTAACTCTACACCGAGAGTAGCTTAGGGAGTAGAAAACTTTAATCCGTGTAGGCTACCCTTTATGAATATACTTTTTAACCATCCACCACGATTGACTAGCCAATTTTGAGCGAATATCACAATTTTATTTTATTGCTTTATTTGAAAGCCTAGACAATTAGTTTTTAAAAACAGTTTTGTTTTGGTCCTAGTATCATTAGAAGTGTATTTATGGCTGTTTTTGTTTCAGCTCTGAAACCACAAGTGTGTAATTAAGTAACCGGAAGTTTAGGAACCTCAAGAAAGCAAAAAACTTTTAATATTGATATTAAGGAATGTGCAACATAAAAATCTGGAGAATTATAAAAATTTGAGGCGAATATTTCTAATAAATTAACGTTTTCTGAAATAAAAACTTTCAAGACATTTTCTGAAAAACATGATTTTTTAAATCACGGTTTTCACTTTTGTGATAATTTGAATTTCAAAAAATCGTTTTTAGGCTTATTTATAGACACTATGAACGCACAGAGTGAACATTATAACTCCCAAACGGTATTTCCGATTGAGATACCAGTTGGCGAATATATTATTTACAAATGTCGCAAGAACTGTAGATTTTCGTACAAATCGGTTAACGGATTACGTATTTAAAACATTTTCAAACTATTTTGCGACTGATTCTACTGTAAAAAATGACCAATGTTTCTTATTTTATGAAAATATGCTATAACCACGAACGAAAATATAACATAATCTTCTGAGTTATCCGAAATTTCAAATAGCATGTTACATTGTCTTTTGAATCCCCAAAAACGAATACATTTTCAAAATTTAAAGAATAATTTATAAAAACAAATTATTTTTCGCTGCCCGAATTTTTCAGAAACGTTTCCGAAGGGATTTTATAGTGTATTCATTAGTGTCCTCAGCCTGAAATACCTGTTTTCCGAATACTATTAATTCTGAAGTAAACATTTTCATGCTAAAAAAAAAATGTTTAACAGACAAACATGCAAGATTAACAGCTTTAACAATAACATTAAAATTAAGATTATTTCTTTACTCTTTCATGTATAAATTAACTTATGCGGCTGAAAACGTGTACTTGAGAATGGATAACATTCGAAAAACAGGTATTTCAGCCTGAGGACACTAATGAATACACTATAAAAACCCTTCGGAAACGTTTCTGAAAAATTCGGGCAGCTAAAAATAATTTGTTTTTATTAATTATTCTTTAAATTTTGAAAATGTATTCGTTTCTGGGGATTCAAAAGACAATGTAACATGTTATTTGAAATTTCGGATAACTCAGAAGATTATATTATATTTTCGTTCGTGGTTATAGCATATTTTCATAAAATAAGAAACATTGGTCATTTTTTACAGTGTATAGGGAAATCACCCAGAAAATGTGACAGAATAAAGCTGATAAATATTTTGGCGATGTCATTAAGCATTTATGGCTCAGAAGTAACGCCTACAGTTTCAAAAAAGTTTGTCCAGAGTTTGAAGCCGATTCATCTGTTTTAGAAATTTATAAAAAATCCTTTTTTTTACTTTTTGGACGCATATATCAATGTTCGGAAACTGTAATGGAGTTGCTCCAGATATTTTTAATTTAACAAGCAGATAGCTTCTGTTTTTAAATAATTAGAATAACTTCTTTTTTCACAGATGATGACAGATTTCTTATACGGCAGCCCTTTTGAACAACTGATTGAACTCCAGTCCAAGAGAATGATTACTAAAAATATATTTGCTTACAAGTACAAATCAAAGAATGACCATTACTGTGGATCAGAAAACAGAAGATGCTATGGTATTATGTCTTCTTTTTACTATTTTATTTTATCACTATAAATGTTACAGTCGGGAAGAAAAGGCACACCTTTCCTACAAACTCTGCGCACATCATCATATAAAAATGGTACTGGTATACTTCAATGCTTAAACCTGATTTTCAAATATTTGGATAATGGGGCTATGAATAAAGAAGAAGAGGCATATTGTGTAGTGTCTACCAGTTGTGAGTGAAGTAACTTAGGATGTAGTCATAAGATGGCGGCTCTTGTTCGTTTACATCCGATCAACAGGGCCTGATTTACTGCCGGGGCAAACTTCCACCAATAAATTTTAATAGAAAATTTCGCCTGATTTAAACGCTTTTTTCAGGCAAAATTTATGTCATAATTAAGACAAACATTTATGTTCGGTTTTACTGGTGGAAATTTACCCCGGCGTTATTAAAATCTGTTTTACTGGCATTGGCAGGAGGATTTTTTATATAGTCAGAATATGGCGGATCCACAGAGCCTGACTACTGCCGAGGCAAACTTCCACCAGTAAAAAACGAATAGATATTTTTGCCTTAATTATGACAGAAATTATGCCTGGATAAGGCGTTCAAATAAAGAGAATTTCTATTTAAATTTACTTGTGGAAGTTTGTCCTGGCGGTAAGCAGCATCTGCGAAACAAGTTACAAGTTGAAGCTTCACCATGTTGAGGAATTCCTCGTTATTCATAGCTCGATGATTTGAATTCTTCGGTAAATTTTAATTTTGGATACTTTCGTTGAAATAATTTAGGAGCTATGCAGATGTGATTTTGAACTTCTTATATTAAATTGCTTTCTAGCACTATTCCTATCGGTTTCAAATGACAACCTTTCAAAGATTTGGATTTATGATTATTTTATTTGTAATTTTAGGTAGATTTCGTAAGAAATACTACCTATTGCATTCTCCCTAATGTTGGCATTTGTGGAAAATTTTTGCAGATCTACGCCGATCATGACTCCCAGAATCCAAAACCACCCCCAGTTCAAAACTTTATCTATTTATCTATGTCACTTTTTTATGGACCCGATAACTCGAATAATTCTTCACAAATCTCTTCCAACCTGATACATAAAATCAAAGGGCATAAAATCTCGGTCACGTTCGTGAATGGGCAAAATCGAACCAAGGGGGGGGGGGGGGAATGGGGGGCTTTTTGTGAAAACAGAAAAAAACCATAACTTCTTAATTATGATACGTATCGAATCCGTTTAAAGTTATTATTACTTCTAGAAAAAGGGCCGAAAATGTATGTATGACAGATTTTTGATTTCATTAAAAATGCCCTCAAAGGGGGGGGGGGAATTAGGGGTTTCAGAACAAAAAAATTCATAACTTCGTCCATTCACAAGATATCAAATCCGCTTAAATTTATTATAAATCTTCTTAATATTATCTACAACTTTTATATTGACAAGTTTTTTTATAAGACCAACTCTTATGGCAATAAATAAATAAAAATAAATAAATAAATAAATAAATAAAAAATAAAAACAAAAAATCCCTGTTGGCTCCGCCTACAGGCACAGGTATATTTCGAAGTGGGTGGTCCCAACTGCCGCATCATGGCAAATAGGTCTTTCTTCTGCAATTCCCATTAAAAAGGAGCCCCACGATCAGCGTCTTGGACATCTACCTGTGCCTGTAGGCCGAGCCGTCAGGGATTTTTTTAGATTAAAACAATCACACATCGATTAAAAATGAGTTTAATATTAGGAGTTCAAAATTTTACATCTGCATAGTTCCTAAACCACTTGATCGAATGACTTTCCCGTTTGGTATCCAAAAGTAAAATTTACTGAAGAACCCAAGTAGGATGTCAAAATTAGATTTTAGTACTGAAAATTTGAAAGTTTTTTACATTTTTACTATGTAGACGACCTCCGAAGCATAATTTAAGTGTAGCGTGGAAAAAATATTTATATTGAGTTTTAGATATGAGTTTTATTTTACAACAATGTAAAATATAATTTAAGTAATTGATTTCAGTAATTTATGAAAATAAGATAAACTGGTTAAGAGAGATACAGGTCTAATATACCCGACAAGTGCAATCAATATACCTGGGCCTAGCTTATAGAGGTCTCCGACGAAATTAAAAACTAATTTTTTAATTACTGAATTAAAAAAAAGGGCCCACGAGTTTTGATCCCTGGCTTCCACCTTTCCCTCTCGAAGCCTCCCTCCCCTAAAAAAATCAGGAAACAGGTCTAATATACCCGACAAGTGCAATATACCTGGGGCTAGCTTATAGAGGTCTCCGACGAGATTAAAAACTAATTTTTTAATTACTGAATTTAAAAAAAAGGGCCCCGAGTTCTGATCCCTGGCTTCCACCTTTCCCCCTCGAAGCCTCCCTCCCGTAAAAAAATCATTTAAAAAAAATAAAAAAATTAGAGCCTCCAATTTTTTTTTAATCTGGACACCTTTAAAGAGAATGCTGGACATACAAAGAAAGTGCTCATCTGTTTTGGTTGAAAGAAGTAACAGTAAAACATACCATCGTTCTAGAAAAAGAAAAAGGTCAATCCTTAATTTTATTTTTCGGCTGAAAGGTCGATAATAGCTTACTACCGGGCTTTTGACTTTCCCGAGTCAGTCGCTATGGCCCTGTTCTTAACAAAAAGCAAGATGAGTAGAATGTTGGGATACACACAGGCCACCGCCCCTGAATTCTAGGCCTACGCACTGATACAAAAATGGCGGCTGTCGGAGGCGGATTTTTTCAGCGTTTGTACGGTCCCTTAAATTTTAGTACCAGTATTTTCTAAAAGTTTTCCTCGCCTTATTTAAACTCAGAAAAAGAAGGATTATATTCAAGGGGCGGTGCAGAGGCACATAAAAGTACAAATGAGGCACGTTAACCACATCCTACATTATAAACGGCCGGCTCATGACGTTTAAAACGTCACACGGAGTGGTTCATCCTTACACGGCGATTAGTTCAAAGCGCCGAGCCCATCCTTTTTTTGCCGTGTAACGATGATCCACGCCGTGTGACGTTTCAATAGCCACGAAACGGTCGTATAACGTAGGTCCCGCGTTAACCCATTACAGTGAAATGGTGGGAAACTGTAGATCAATTTC
This sequence comes from Maratus michaelseni, assembly GCA_963931845.1. Classification (NCBI taxonomy): domain Eukaryota; kingdom Metazoa; phylum Arthropoda; class Arachnida; order Araneae; family Salticidae; genus Maratus; species Maratus michaelseni. The sequence continues at coordinate 201,234,225 of OZ007600.1, forward strand.
AACCACAGGATAACAACCCTCCAATTCGTATCCAGCCAATCAAAATCGCCAATTTGTCAGCCTGTAATATCACCCAACCAATCCAAATCAACAAAAACCGATGAATAAACAAAACGCTCATCTGGTTTATAAGGTATGACGTCAGTTGAAACTGATCTATCATCCTAAAGAATATTAAAGGGTAAAAATCTGTGCGGCAGAAACCGAAATTGTAGGAATTAAAGTCTAATGCTTAAAACAATTCTTTAATCAACCTGTTAATTTTGCATATTAATAACGATGGATTATAATTTATCGTATATATAACTAGATATTTATTTAATAGTGAATTTAATCTTTAGGTAATGAATTTTACGTTTTTAAAACGCAGTCTGAAAATCCAGTTGGTGTAGACGATGAAAAGAAAATTGAAACCCTGTCAAAGCTTTGGGGAAATTTTATTGAATTCGGGTAAGTAACTAATAAATTTTAAAAAGTTATATTTAATTTATTAGGTGCGTTCGTAATTATATAAATATGTAGCACCTAAAGTCGTCGTCTGGTCCGTCCGTCTGTCCGTATATAACAGCACAAAAACTACCCAACCGAATGGTTTGAAATTTAATATACAGTATGCCCAGTAAAGTCCCTTGCTACCCTATTAACTACGGAACGGCTGCTGCTATATTCATAAAAGTAGTGTCTAGGTATAGTAAAGTATCCATGCGCTACTCAATGAAACCGCCTACAGTGCCACCTGGTGGAATGCTGCGGAGTTAGCATCCCTATCTCGAAAACGGAAAGAGATAGAGGAAAAAAGTGATTTACAAAGTTGTAGAGCATCATCAATTTAGTACGAAAAGACACCTTGTGGATAGAACGGTTAAAACGCGCATTTATTTTTTCGTGATTTCCTACACTGTGACGTGACATCCGGCATTTATTTTGAAAACCCACAAAAGGTTTTTATGAATTAATTGATGAAAAATAATAACAGGCATAGTTTGGAATTATTATTTACATAGTTTAGAAAAGTACATAATTTAGTTTTATAGATTTACTTGAAATAAATTACTTATAACCACTTATATGTTATTATTCATTACAATGAATGGGATAGATTAATCGGTTTTAATTCTGAACACAAAAATCCGATTTTAAACTTACAAAAAACTTCAGCATTTTTTAGCATTGTACCCAAATTTAGATGCCAAAGAGGGTGGATTAACACTATTTCTTACTGTTTTATTGACCCCCCCCCCTCCTCATTATAATTATTTGACATGCTAGTGGCCTAGAGTGGCAAAGAATGGTATTTTCTAGTGCATGATATGGAAAATGCCTTTTAAACTTTGCTCTTCCATTAAAAGTACGAGAGAATAGGAAGATCATTGCTTGCCGCGTACGAGTAGGTGTGAGGTAGCGGGGTGAAAATGCCGTTTGTGCTCATTTTTTATGTCAATCCTTGTTTTAAAAAAATCGCCAGATTTACTGAATTTGGTCGACATATAAAAAATCTTGAGCCCTGCATATTACTGAATTTAAAAACCGAATTTGTATACTAAAATTGTTGAATTATAGCAATCCTATAATCTACCGACAGTTTTTTAGATAGATGTTTCCGGAGAAATAGATAATTAATGAAAAAAATCCTTCCGGCCTGTCAGGAATCCAACTACAGAAGATTCAATCCTGGTTTTCGTTAATATGGAATTTCAATGCGAATTTCAGCATGAGAGTTACAAGCATAACAAAAATCAGATTGTTTCAAAATATCAGCCAACCTAGAATTTCAAAGAGCTATATCTCAGACATTTTTTAAGATAAAGCCACAACAAAAAATGCTCCGGAATCCTTGTATCACGATCTAACACTTAACGGAAACAGTTTCTTTCAATTTACAATTTTTTTTATACATCTTTTTGAAAAATAAAAAATAAAATAAAAATTTAACTGGCGGCCATTTTGGAACAAGATGGTGTACGTAGCTGGCCGACGAACTCGGTCGAGACCTTGGTATGTCCTGTACAGATGATCAGTCACATTCATATCGGTTCATAAATACGAGAGTTACAACATAACAAATATCAGATTGTTTCAAAATGTCAGCCACCCTAGAATTTGAAATTGCCATATCTCAGCCATTTTTAAAGATAAATCCAAAACAAAAAATGCTCTGGAATCCTTATATCACGATCTAACACTTAACGGAAACAATGTTTTTTATTTATAACTTTTTGTACATCTTTTTGAATTTAAAATATTTTTTTAAAAATTAACTGGCGGACATTTTGAAACAAGATGGCGGATGAAGCTAGCCAACGAACTCGGTTGAGACCTTGGTATATCCTAAACACGTACTCAGTCACATTCAAATCGGTTCATAAATAAGAGAGTTACAGCATGACAAATGTCAGATATATATATAAATCAACATTTTAACGGAGGGTGATTTGGGGGTCTGGGGGTCATGATCGGTGAAAATATACCAAAATTTTCTGGAATTGCTTTCCTCTTAACGGCTGCAATAGGTAGCTTTTTACTTTTTGTAATGAAAGCTACCTAAAAGAGCCTAAATATGGATTTCAAGTTCTGAAATTTTCAAAGCTAGGCTTAAGTTTCCCATTGAAATTTTCAGTAAATGTCAACAAAAGATAAAGTGTTGCCAACTTAAAATGTACTTATTTTATTACGGAAATTAATCACATCATAATAGACGATATAGTTCATTTCACTGAAATCATAACAGTACGAACGCACCTCAAGTGTCACGTTTGACGTACATTTTCCAACTTGTTACACTTTGAAGGGAATTAATTTAATATTATCCAAATTATTCAATTCCTACTATTAGTTCACACTCTCCCTATATATATTTATATATCTTGTTCAAATTTTCAATCGTTAATAAAATACTTTTTAATCATCCACTCAAGCTTAAATACATTTTCTTAAACTTGTAGTGGATGACACTTGATGTTAATACAGTTTTTTCAAATATTAATTCATTAATTTAATTTAATTAATTAATTTTAGTTTTACATGGGAGAAAAAATATCAACACGCAGCCGACTTATTTCAGACATTAGTTCCATTTAAAAGCACTCACTCACAAGTCTTGATAGCGCAGTCGGTTAAGCTCTGAGCTCGTAACCACAAGGTCCCAGGATCGAGCCTCGCCTGGGACTGAAGGAAATTCTCCAGTACTCGAAAATGAGTTTCTCTTATGTAAGATATTTAGCAGGATATAAATACCGTCACTGGCGAAGCGTGTAGATCGCTGGAAAAAATTTCTTTTTGACCTAAGTAGGAATTGACTTAATTTTTTTTTTATATTACTTGTTTAACTCAATTTTGCTCATGTATATAATCGATGACATTTTGAAATTGATTTTTAATATCACTTCCTGATAGGCTATAGAAATACAAAAAGTGTTTACACAGGTGTATTTCCAATGACAGTACAACATTTTAATATTTTTGACCTTATTTATAAATTAATACAATAATTGTAAGGCATTTTTCCATCGGTTCGCAACAGGTGGTAAATCAAGAAATATTCTTGAAGGTTACAACAGCAATAGATTTAATGATGCGGCAAACCACACTCTCCAAAAAAGGTCAACTGGCTGTGAAACTGCAACAATGCAATTTTTTAAACATTAAAAGGTATAAAATCAAATTAAAATGAAAAATAAAGAATAATATTTAAAAAAATATACTTTAATCAATTAATTGTTTGATATTAATTAAATTACGATTATGCAATGAGAAATCTATTTGTAAATCCTAAAGAGATAGTTTAAAAAATGTTTCACTTTTTTATTACATGCTTTCTTTTACTTTACAATTATGAACGCATGTAAGTGGCAGTCAAATCTTGTCACTCATTTTTCACCCACTTCCTGTTGGCACAGAGCTTTGAAATTTGGAGTAGATATGTATCCCTGAGGACAATACATGAATTGGATATTTAGTAAAACTCGATACCTAAGGGGGGGGAGAGCAAAGTCGGCCCAAACCTTGTATTTTCCCCATAGAAATAATGTTGCAATTGTTTAATATTAATTGAAAAAAAAAATATTGTTGCAACATTTATCTATTTTAATCACATCGTTGCCAGCATCATGACGACGTCAGCATTTATTTGAAATATAATATATCAGTGAGTATGTATTGATGAATACATAGGAATACAATGAGTATTTGTTGAAAGAACTAATGGCAGGGTTACCACAATAGCGCTAACTTTCGGTCAACTTGGCAAAATATCGCCAAATTTGGCGGTAAAAATAAGTTACCAAATAGGAAGCCAACTTGGCGATAGCTGGCTAATTTTCAAAATTTCCATTTAAATCCATTAATCTTCCATAATCTTCTTCCATTGGCATAGCCTACTATTTTCTATAAAGTGCTATAAGACAAAAAAAAGTAAGAAAGCATGTAATCTTTTTTTTTAAAAAAAAGGCTATTATACTTATTTATTTCCAGGTAAAAATTGTATATTTTTTAATAAATTCATTTTTTCGCGCTTTCTACCAGGAGTAAAAATAGCAGAAAGTTTTCAGTGATCGAGTTCGATGCCCACGCCCAATTAAGATATTGTAACGTAAATTTTTGTGGTGAAAACATGAATTGCGCTTGTGAAATTAGGCATGATTTAGAAGATAATATTGAATGTTTATAAAAGAGTGGTTTTTTTAAAAATTATTTTTACTTTTACACTTATTATTTATTTATTGTCTGAGTGCAACGAAGACTCATACACAGCGCAGTATTACTTTGCCCCATATATAGCTACGATGGATATTAAAACCTTTCGTCAAGCATAACTCAAAAAATATTTAACGGATTTCGTTTAAATTTTTACAGCAGGTACGTATAAAGGTGACAACGACGTCTATTTATTACCAAGAATAAATGTCAAACCGTTTGGAAATTATATTAAAAAAATAGATAAAAAAGCACAATTAAATTACATACGTCACGAAAATTTTGTGCGTACGTCATTTTCACCGGCGAGAGATTTTCGTAGACAATCGGAATTGAAAAGTTCATGGAGTACATGGAGCAAAAAAATATGCACGCACTAATATTCAGCACAATAAAATATATTTCAATTTAGTAGAAATCGAAAATTAATCTGGATTTTTTTCTGTTTGAAACAAAAACACCGCAATAACTTAGTAGACTTGGTATTAGAGATTTGTCGCAAATCTCAGCAATAGCAGCTTTTTTTATTTCGCGTGTGTAAATTAAAAAAAATATATATATTTGGTGTTTAAATAAAAAGTTTCGATTTATGGCACTATTTCATTTTTTTTCTCTTTTTAGCATTTTAAATGTCATTAATGAAAGGCATGTATTTTAAATTAAATGAGTGAAAGGTTTATATTTAAATGAAATGAATTCAATATGAAAATGTTATAGGAACAATATTTGGCGATTTATCAACAGCGCCAGGACAACATAAAAGCACCAATATATCAAACGGTATGTAGTATGTGAAATGAAACAATTATATAATAATCACCCATCGTACAAGAAAAAAACTAATATTCTGCATTCAGAGGGAAAAATCCATCTCCTTTGCCGTAAGATTTGGCGAATTCTTTTTTGGTGATACGTTTTTCGATGTGATTGTTGGGATCTGCAGGATTTGTTTTACTTCTTCTAAATCTTATTTTTTGGCAGATGTAGTATTATGTAAATGCATTTTTTTGCAGATATTTTTCTATTTTGTATATTTGGCATTCTTTTTTGTATATTTTCCATTTGGCATTTGGGAAAGAGATTTTTACCTTTTTATCTGTGCCTTCGGAAATATTAAAAAATAAAAAAAATTACCTATATCAAGCGTTTAATTTTTATACGGACCACTTCTCCATTTTTAGATTTTAAATGCTATTTATTATTTACTAGCCGTTTATTAAATGTTTACAATTTACCCCCCTGACAATAACAATTATTTATCACAAAAATGCCTCTTAGGTTTGTTAAATAAGTTCGTTTATGTATTTTCATTACTTATTAAAATATCGAATATGGCGATAAAATTTTATTTTAGCATCGTGCTTAAATTTTTAAGATGGTGCAAAAACATGCTTTAATAAACGTATGTTTGTAAATATTTGAAAAACATGTTTTACCGCTCCCTTGAAAAATTTTGTAAGATGCTAAAACTACCTTTTGGCACCATTTTTAATTTTTTTCTCCAACCGACATAGGATACGAAACTTTTCCCCATTCAGATACACGGGCAAGGCTGGTCTCAAACAAGAGTAAAGCTAGCAACGATATTGTTTTAACTCTATAAGAGTTACAATAATGATATTAAATGCTCCGATTGGATTTGGGCCCAATTACGAAAGTTTCTCCTAAAAAAAACTGTAGTAGAAGTCTTACATTTGTTTCAAATGAAGCTCGGTCTACAAGGTATTAGTTAATAATATAAACAACACTAATGGCATGGAGGCAAAAGTTTTAATTTAAATGTATATATTTGAAACCCTTCCCCCCCCCCCCTCAAAAAAAAAAAAAAAAAAAGAAAAGAAAGTTACAGTAATGAATTTAAAATGGCGTTAAGCCACGCTTTCTGACATCAGCAATTGGCTGCAAACGCGATAACGAAACTTTCACTTAACTTAATAACATGTAGCTAATATAGCCCTCAGGGTACTTTGCAGTTATACAGACCTTGTGGGTTTTTTTTAAAAAGCATGAGACAATTCAGGTTTAAGAAGTTGAGATTTACTGTCAAATGATATAAACAACTATGAACACAAACTTGATGAATTATTATTCAGGTTTATGTATGTATTTTAAAAAAAATTGCATCTGATTACACTAATTAGATAAATTACTTCTGTTTGCATTTAATAACTGATAAACGGCTTCTGTATATTAAATGAATTGTTTAAATATTGGGAAGAAGTGGCGAGAGGTAGAAAGACGAGTAAACAAACGGGTAGACAGACGGGTAGTGAGATGGGTAGAGAGACGAGTAGCGACATAGGTAGACTGACGGGTAGCGAAACGAATAGACAGACGGCTAGAGAGAAAGGTAAAAAGAGGGTTGACAGAGGGGTAGCGAGATGGGTCACGAGACGGGTAGCGACACCGGTAGACAGGAATGTAGCGAGAAAGGTTGCGAGACCCGTAGCGTGGTAGATAAAGAGACGAGTAGAGAGATGAGTACAGAGACGAGTTGACTGACGGGTAATGAGATTGGTAGCGAGACGGGTAAAGAGTCGGGTACAAAAACAGACGGATACTGAGACGGGTATACAGATGAGTAGAGAGACAGCAGATGGGTACGGAGATGGGTAGAGAGGCGTATAGCCAAACGGGTAGAGAGACAGATAGACAAGTTGTGAGACAGATAGACAAATGGGTAGCGAAGTGGATAGAGACACGGCTAGACATACAAGTAGTTAGACGGATAGACAGACGGTTAGAGAAATAGATTGGCGGACAGCGAGACCGGTAGAGAAATATAGAAGCAGGTAGCGAGACGTGTAGAGAGATAGACAATCGGTTAGAGAGACGGGCAGAAGAACGAATAGGGAAACAGACAGATTGTGGAGAGACAGACAGACAGGCAAAATAAAAGTCCGCGGATTGGCGCAGTAAAGGCGCATTAAAGGCGCAGGGGGCAGAGCCTCCTAGAGAATAATCAAGAAGTATCTGTTCAGCTTAACTTTGTAATATATATAATTTTTCAATTTTGCCGATATGGAGATTTAATGTAAAAGTTATTTTACAGAAGTCATCGAAAGATTTTTTGTATACTTTAATAGTAATTTAGACTATAGTTTTGCAATCTGGTTTGTAGCAAAGCATGCTATCAATGTGGTTTGAAGTGTAAGAGTTTCTATAAACAGTTATACAAATAATAGATATATAATCAAGGAAGAAAAATTTTAAATTCACTCACAAAAAAAGGTGCAACAATGAAATTAAATTTGCGTTAAGCCACGCTTGATAGAATAATCTATTGGCTGCAAATCCAATTACGTAACTTTAAAAAGCTTGGCGTTTTAAAAGATCCGGCGTTTTTTTTTTTTTTTTTTTTTTTTTTTCAAGATTTGCGAAATACGCACTTAAGAAAATGAGATTCTTTGCCACATGTTAAAAAAAATTATGACAACACATCTGATGAACGGTACTTCTTTTCTATTTTTTTTAACAATGTATATGAATTTATATGTGATATTTTGTAATTCTATCATTTAATTTGCTCTTTTTCTTTATATTGTAATTGTTAACCCTATGTTCTCAGCAATATCACTCAGACTAATCCCTTTGAGGGAAGTCCTAGTTTATATATTCAATTAATTTCTATCTTTATTTTTCATCGTAAATTTTATACATTTATATTGTTTAATTTTAGAAATCCAGAGGCTCATGGGAGATGGAAACCGATCAGGAAATTAGATGAATTTTATTACGTGGAAATTTCCGACATAATTCATGCGAAAACAAACTACCAGAACGACGATACTGAATTCTGGAACTCTATCGTTTCGGAGTTGAATGCAGCTGAAAACGCTACAGTTGAAGAAACGAATATAGATCCAGAAACTGAATTTTCGAACATCGACTCTTACGGTGCCGCTGGTTTAGTCGTTCTGTGTGGAGTTTTGTGCATAGCGTTGATTGGTGTTGTATTCATCACTAAAAAGAGCACGCTGATAGTGTCAATTGTACCATCTCATAAAGATATGAACTTCACAAGCATCTAAACTTCTTGAAATGTATTCGATCTGAGTAAATTTACAAGCTTTTAAAGCATAACAAGTGCCACTGGTTTAGTAGTTCAGTAAGGAATGTTGTACTAATGTAGCAATACTTTATTAATTTGTTGTATTCATCACTAAAAAGAGCACGCTGATAACATCAATCGTACCATCTCATAAAGATACGAACTTCACAAGCATCTAAACTTCTTGAAATGTGTTCTATCTGAGTAACTTTACAAGTTTTTAAAGCATTACAAATGACTCTGGTTCAGTAGTTCAGTGAAGAATTTTGTACTAATGTAGTGATACTTTTAATTTGTTGTATTCATTACTAAAAAGAACACACTAATAGCGTCAATCGCCCCATCTCATAAAGATACGAACTTCACAAGTATCTAAAATTCTTGAAATGTATTTGATCTGAGTAACTTAACAAGCTTTTAAAGCATTACAACTGCCGCTGGTCCAGTAGTTCAGTGAAGAACTTTGTACTAATGTAGTAATACTTTTAATTTGTTGTATTCATCACTAAAAAGAACACACCGATAGTGTCAATCGCACTATCTAGCAAAGATACGAACTTCATAAGTATTTAAACTTCTGGAAATGTATTCAATCTGAGCAGGCTCAATTAACCTCTGAAATTAGGGGAAACACAGTATTATTATGGGGTCTTGTGGACTCCTTTCATACGTGAAAAATTTTCAAAATTCTATGCATAGAAACACATTAATGTTACAAATATTACATTATATACAGAAAGTTTCTTAGCCGAGTTAAGTTGATATTTTATTAAAACAGCTTTTTATGTCCCCTTCCTAAACCACAAATAGAGAATATTTGTAGTATATATTTTTATATAGTCGTTGTATGTTCAATTACCCGAGCGGTTTCTAAAGAGTACATCAGGATGTCATGCGATTGGTGAACAGTCTATTGTTCCTATTAAGTTTAATGGAATAGTGTGAATATTCTCTTGTATTAAACAAGCTTTTCTTTTCAAAAAAAAAAAAAAAAATTAAAAAAAAAAATGAACATGCAATGTAAAATAAAAAATGTTAATTGGAAGCCCCATTTTTACAGTCATTTTGGGGACCTGTCTTGAATTTAAAGGGGAAACTCTTCCTTCATATGTCTTTTGGATAATCAGGCCCTGGATCTGAGCAGTGGCAGCTTCTCTACTGTCGCACATGAACACGTGAACCCCCAAAGAAAATCGAAATAAATTAACAAACTAAATAAAATAATATTAAACACATTTTCCAATTTCGTCAATTTCCAGAAGGATAAGTTTAAGTACCCTTCTCCCTTCATCTGTTTTACACATGTCCATGGAAAAGCTGTACTCTAATGATGTGAATTTCGAAAAATATCAATTGAGGGCGCGCGGTCTTTCCAAGTTCTCACGTGCGATCGAAGAAATCCCCTTCGAAGTTCCTTATGCAGTCGAAAGTGGAAGGGAAAGTGTGGGGCAAAGATTACATCGTTCGCACACCCTCCAGCGTGCCAGACTTCGCACATTTCGTTGTCTCTTTCTTGATTGTTCTTTAACCAACATCTCCCTTGGTTTCCTGTATTCAATTGAGGGTGTCGGGGCAAGAGAGTGCTATGCCATATTTTTTAAGTTCTGAGATATTTAAATTTAGAAATTAGATCCAATACTCAAACCTAGATAGATAACAAAGTTTTTTCGCCAATGTCTTAGTAATATTTGAGATATTCTGAGTAAAAATATGGCATTACTTTAATGATATTACTATTACGTTCTTTGTAAATTAGCTGTCTTCATTGGGGGCATAAACGTCTGGGGCGAAAAAGGAGCCTGGGACATATGCTGACGCCAAGTAACTTTAGAAACAAATTACATGTTGGATATTATAATCCTCTTTAATAAAAAGCTATGCGTTGCTGTCGGCTGGGATTTTCGATAATCGTTGCCACAGATTCATTTCGGAAAATGAACTTTTGAAGTTACTGAAAAAATGAATAGCTCAAAAAGTATTTGTCAGAAAATTGTTAGACAAACTTCATTAGAAAAGTAAAAAAATGTATTTTTCTTGATATAAATTTCAAATCTAATGATTATGCCGTTTTTCAAATATTGAATTTCAAAAATTACCAAATTTCACAATGGAGTACCATAGCGAAATCTTCACACGTAAAAGATATGTGTCCTGACGTATACTGACTATAGCACGAGTCACAAATTATAATAGCCTTACTATTCTGTTAAAATATAAAAGGGAATTATGATGCCACGAGTGCATGATTTTTATTTAATCTCTATAATAAAAGCCTAAGTCATGTGACTGTCATCAACAGTTCCGGGATATCCGCTTTACTTTTTCATATACCAGGCGGCCAATTTTATTCAAAATTATTTTTTCGAATAAAACTGCATAAAAGTTACATTTTTAGAAAGGTCGTTCAAAATAAATTAATATTTGAGAGATGACTTACGTTCAATTATGTATATATTCTGCAATAATTTCAGTTAAAATTAGGTTCGCAGTTCAAATTCTCTATCGATGAAAGTAAACAACAACAAACAAACAAAAAACATTAATTCGCCGTGAACGTTTAAAATATTAAACCATGGAGGTAATCGTTCGTGAAGCAAGTTCTCCGTGAATGATATTTTGGACCGCTGCCTGGTGGCAAAAAATAATTCGCACCAGTGAGATAGTCAAAGTTTACCATAATTATGTGCTATACAACTCAACTTCCTTCCGTATCTTTTCTTGACGTATGCTGAATGCAAACAAATAAAACTCATGTAATAATATTTAATGAATCGAATTATCAGTTATTTTGGTATTTATGTATTATACTTGCCAGGAAGAGCAATGATTGAAAGGAAATGATTGTTAATCACCAATCATATTTATCATTGTTAATGACCAATCGCGTTCAAAACAGTAATTTAATATACATTTATAAAATACATAACACCATTAAACACTTTTATGTTAATTGAGCGCAAATCTCGCCAATAGCATTTTTTAATTCGCCAATACCAGCTTTTATTTTTCGCGTGTGCAAATTAGAAACGATGCTTTGATTTTGAAATCAAATGTTTTGATGGAACAGCTGTCGCAGACGCACCTGGGTTGGCGCGATTTTTGTTTTGCGCCATTTTGGCGAGAAAACCCTATTTTCAAGTACCAGTTAGACATTGCTAAAACAGCAGGTTACTTTTATTTTATTATGAAATAGTTTATTTTATATTAAAAAACACACAATGTGTATAAAACACACGCAATGATTAATATATTATAAAGCACACAATATTTAATTTAGTATAAAACATACGGAATATGCTCTACCGGGTTAACATACGAAGTAAAATCTAGCCGAAACAGCCGGGTTGCCCAGGCATAAAATTGCCATTTTGGAGCCAAAATGATACCCCGATTTGTCTGCGAGAGCTGTACCTAAAAGCACCCATCATTAAAAGTGGTAAATAATATAGAATCAAAATAAAATAATACAAAAAATAATTTAGTATATATTTATTAAACACATAAAATCATATCGACGGCTTTTAGCATAAAATCATATGGATGACTTTTTCTACATATTTACGATGGTAGTTTTATTGGCGGTATGTTATATCCATCGGAAAGAATATGAGATAGATATTCTAATCACATACTATATACCTATGAATATAATATATATATATATATATATATATATCTACAACAGCAATAAAAGTATCTTTAATTGTCTTTTATATTTCTACTACATAACATTAAATATAGAATTACAAAATAGAGAGAAAAAACGGGTTTCTGTAATTAGAATTATAGGCGCCAATGTTGGCGCGGCGTATTTACTTGTTGCAGACCTTAATAGTCAGTAGACATTAAGACGCAATTATGAAAACTCCTAAACTATTTCAAGAAAGGAGAGCTGAGAAAAACAGAGATCGGCATCTAGAAGGAAGTTCGTGAATTTTAATCAGATTGTACGTCAGGGGTCAAAAGTTCTGACAGCAAATACAGTTTAAAGGGAGTGTGATCAAAACTGAGCTGCGCCGCCAGCACCTGAGGTCGCCCGTCAGGCACATCCACCGCCGTACCCAAGTCTTGAGGGACTTTTGGCGCGCATGACCAGGAGAGTTTCCTGTTTGCGCTAAGAGGGTGGGAGCGCTGCCACCTGCTGACCACTCCCATTCTCTTCCAAAAGTTCAATGTTTTACCAAACCATACTCGAAAATTACGTGTAATAATATGTAGTCCGATTATGGCACATTATTCAAGACGTTTGAGATGAGAATAATGTTAGATTTTCTAATCTTCCGTAATCGAGTCTACAGCCAAAGCTACAGAGAAACAAAAAAAAATATTAGCAACAATAGGGTTCAGTGTAAATGTGGATATCATTAAAGACTTTCACAAAACAGACTTCATTGCATCAAATCGTATTAACTGAAATACGCCAATTGGCAATGGACCCAATTACGGAAAATTACTTAATATGTTTGAGAATCTCCGCATTAGCGAACATTTTGCCACTGATAAGCAAACGGACATGAAGCATAAATGCTTAAGTTGGTTAAGCGGTTTTTGTCAAGAAAGATGAAATACATAACAACAAAAAAATATGCGAACTACTACCATGATCGCCAAGTTCTTGATTTTTCTATTAGAATCTTCCGGTTTGGCGAAGGATTAAGAAAAAAAAAATTATGAATAAAAGTAACGTGTTGCAGTGCTTAACATACATTTAAGGGAGACCAAACTGGTCGCCAGTGGCGGCTAGTTTTAATATAATCATCTTAGGAACAAGGTTTTGGAAATAAATTGGCCAATACTGTGCATTATTTTGAGTTTAAAAGAGGAAAGGTGGGGGATCGCTTTATATTATTTAGATTTCCTCAGGAACTTTTGGTCAGAATTGAAAGTTTAATATATCAAAACGTCAGAAATTAAATCGGCAATAACTATAACTACTGTCCTTCAGTTCGTTTGGATAAATTTTCATTTAAAAATATAAAATCATTCACATCACGGGCCCGGGCAACGCCTGGCATTTCAGCTAGTTTACAATATTAAGCAACAGATTACAGTGTTAGATTTATTTCACAAAAAATGTGGCTTGGCACTTTCTTGCCCCCGACCCCCTCAATTAATTAATTTTTGGTTGTTTATTTGCTTGATTAAATGATCTTTCTTCGTAGAAATTAAAATCTTAGTATTTGTTATTTCTTTTAGTTGCATTCATTTCATTTAACTTTGTGAAAACTCAGACGTATTTCAACCAGTACATCAATTCATACTGGCCGATTTTATTTTCGCAATTCATATATTGTGAACCCCCATTTATATAACCCTCGAGCATACTCAGAAATTTTTGAAAAAATTACAGAATACTCTTCTCATGACGATATATATGTTTATAAAGGAAATTGCTGCGGAACCTCGATATAACGTCCGTAAAAAAAATATGAAAAGGATCGGGGTCCATAAGCCGTGTTTATGGTCCATGAAATAAGACTAAAACTCGATTTTTTTACACGGACATAATTATTTCACTTTTTAATATTGGAAGATTTATCCTGTACGATTTAACTAATAGTGTTGGGGTTTTGTTTTCTTGCCTAGGTACTATTACCTTTTGCAAAAATTATGAATGAGTGCAAATTACCTATGACTAAAGATTGAAATGAATCCTGTCAATATGCATACTAACAAAATTATTCTCAAACAAAAATAAATTTAGAAAAAAGGGAAATGGATTAAATTAAACAGAAACAATTAAAATTTAAAGAATTTAAATTTACTTGAATTCTAAGTTTTGAATTCAAAATAGTATAAGAATTAATTATTTAAAAGCACTGACAAGATTCTCAATTTGCACTACATCCAATTCCCCAACAATCAGCATTGTGAATTCAAGAATTAATATGAAGGGTAACAACAAGGAATTTTCATAGACATAATAATTTAGACTAAGTGAAAATTTTGGAATAAAGGGGACAAAATCTTTCTTTTAAAGAAAGTACAAAAAGGGGGGTATAAAATTGATGAGATAGGTTAAACAAAATAATATTTGACCAATATTAAAAAAAAGCAAAATCAATTCCAAGAATTCACAACACTGAAGCTGTGATCGTATAGATTAATCCTTGTTTAAGAGACCATGAGTAAATAATTAAATTTTGAATAAGTAATTCATTATTATAAAATGCTCTTCATAAGACTTTAGATCAAAATGTTAAAATTACTTTATATAAAAAATTCAGATAAGTATGTCCTGTAATTAATTAAAGAATAGTAAAAGGTCTCAGTTAATTAAATAAAATAAGTTTGAATATTAAAAATTACAACATCCAGTAAATTAGCAGTTTATTTTTTTTTAATTAGATTTAATGCTTAAAATAATATTTAGAAATTCCATGACTAGGGAATACAATAATTTACTTTAATTAATCAATTTATTTATTTATTTATTTTACCAGAATTAATATTTAAATCAATAGAATAAATTAAGTTAAAAATTACTATGCATTTTAAACTGATAATTCAAACTATCCATCGTATTCCCAATTAAATTTGAATGATTAACAAAAAGTAAAATTACTGAACATGAATCTTATTGAAATGATTTAAAATAAATTAATAAGATAAAGAAAACAAAGATGGAATTTACTTAGATATTTTGTTTATTTACAGAAACACATTATTCATAGCTTTCACGAATTATAATAGCAATCTTATGTATTGAGGTCATGATAATAGATAAAAACATTATCAAATTGGTTAATCCAAAAATCAGAAATATCATATACTATAATCAGATAAATTTAACTAAAAATACTGAAGTTATATTTACCACAGAAAGTACATAGTGATGCTATAGGTGCTTTGGCTATTCTTTGGTAGGCTTGGTTTCCCTCCAATATCTCGTAAACACAAGTTCGAGAATTTTAGGCATGAAAGTTCTAGTCATACTGGCTTGTTAGTAGCGACCATAATGCTTGGCTACTACATTAAGTAGTCAAAAATGTCTAAACAGAATCCGAAAAGGTAGAGGACAATATGCACGCGGAAAATATATGTAAATGAAGTTAGTTAGGAATAAATTATTCACAAGAAGTTGTTGTTCCCACACCGAGAGTCGATTCTAATAATTATTCTGTGACTATTTATAACACGCTCCTGCCACTCCATGTGAATCTTCAGTTACACACCGGCTCCAAATACGAGCAGTGGTGCTAATCTCTGGTAACGATTATTCTTAAACATCAGTCTTTGAAGGCTGCAAAAGAATGTTTTCTTTTATTCGTTTTATGTTGCAGAACGCTAGCAGAGTCTGTTACCAGGGCAGACGCATCTCTCGATATACCACTAAATCTGCACATCCTAATACTTCGACATCTAAAAACTTTCTCGAATTCTTTTCGTCATTTCAGGCCGCGTAGTATACAACCAGTTACTATCAACTCTCTAGTAATCATCCGTCTTTCTACTCACAAAAAAGCAATCTACCGCTCGAGCAGGCGGCGGTGGGGGAAAATGACACCTAACAAGCACTCACAACCTCACTGTTCGTCGTTTAAACATCACTCGTCTACTGCCGGGAGAGAAGTGTCTCTCTCTCGGAAATTTCGCCACTGCCTAACCGGCGGGGTGGGGGAAGGAACCCTCCACCCTCACACACCCAAACTATCCGAGCTTCAAAACATGACTGCCTCTGCTAACTCGCTCTCCGTTTCCTTGGTAACGCTGGACCAGGGGGTAAAAAAAAAGTCGACGCTGATTGGATGAGTGGGGGGAGCAAATAACACGCCTATTGGATTAGTTGTTGCTAGGTGAAAAATCCTAGCTACAATTCCTGGAAATTAGCCGTCTGTTGGGTCCCACGAAAAGAAAGAAACCACGTGCACGCTTGCACCTGCTATCTCGTAAACAACGACTCGAAAGCAATATACTAATGCATCTTCCTAACAAGCCTTCGAAATAGTTTTATGACTCTCTTTACTGAGGGTAATAAAAGTTGTACACAATACAACTGACAATAATGCTTCAGTTATTCCCATGACTTCTTATAAAGGCCTTTTGTACTTTATCCAATCTGCCTGTGTGTGTTTCGAATTTACGATCCCTTAAATTACGTGAGAATTTCAAGTAAAAGTTGGCCCCACCAGTGGCTGAGAGGTTGTGCTCTCGAAGCTGGTAGACGGGAGGTGCTGGGTTCGATCCCAATCGCGCCCGTCGGCCTAATCGTTCGGAGTTTTCGTGGTTTTCTTCGAGCCGTGGATTTATCCATGCGTAAATACGGATTAGGTTCCCTTAGAAAGACCCCCACGAAGGGCACTCCCCCCGGGCCTATATCCCTAGTGTAGATAATTGGCCGTCAATAATCAACCCACTCAAGTAAAAGTTGTTTGCGTAGAAACTATCTCATAGTGAAAAAAGAAGAACTTGGGTGGTCTTGACTTATAGAGAAATACAAATGTTTGGATTTTGAAAATAAGAGTTTTAATTAATAATGTTTAAGAAAAATAAGAAAAAGGAGGAGGGGGGTTTGATTAAATATCAAAATAGAATGAGTTTATAAAAAAGAAATGTTTTAAGATATTAATGAAAATATAAATATAAAAATTTAGATTAAATTACCTCTAACAATAGTTTTTGCATTTTGTTCAGATTTATAGGACTTACACAAGCTCAAAGTTCGTATTATTCGTAGTTTTTGATGAAAAATACGCAATTTCTCCTAATTTTACCTCAATTATGTATAGGAGCGCAATCGTGCAACATTTTCTTCTTTACATATATTATAAAATACATCAAAATGTACAATACACGTAAAAATAAAAATGTTGCAAAGCTGCGCTCATAGTAAAATATTAAAAATAGAGAGTTAAGTAACTGCATTCCTTCATGTCAAAAATAGACTTTAGGATGCAGCAACGTGTTTAAACGTGCTAAAATGAACGTAACTGTTGCTAATAACTGCATTCCTTCACATTAGCAATAGTTACGTTCATTTTAGCACATTTAAACACGTTGCTGCATCCTAAAGTCTCTTAGTAACGTGGAGGAATACAATTACTTAATTCTCTATTTTTAATATTTTACTATGATCGTGTTGTGGTGTTTTGGGGTTCTTTCTAAAACACAACTTACTTAAACTTATTTATTTAAATTTAAAAAACACATTTATTACTCAATCTTCACTTGACAATTAAATATTTAAAAAAAAATAAGTATACCCTGATTAGCTCCACTGAAATCTGTTGCCATGGAAAAGGGAGCAAATTATATTAAACTAATCAAAATATCAAAACTTAAGAATCCGAATAGGTTAATACAACAATGATAATTTTGAACTCATTATTTTAAGACCGTATTAAGTGTAGTAAGGGGCAACAGATTTCTAAATCAAGTAGCATACTGGATTGCATAAAGAACACCCAACTCCACTCCAACCCGATCAAGCTCAAGTCTCCATACACATTAAATTAACAAAAGTGTAATCATCATATAAATTGGGAAAATGCAGACAACCTGAAATTCCTCCAATATGAGGACCAAAAGGAGAAGGAGTTAGATCCGTTAATAGAATAGGGATATGATGATATACAAAATTTTAGAACAACTATGGAGATTGTGAACAAGATCAGATCGGTTAACCAAGAATCGTATAGTGGCTATATAATAACTGAAAACTTTTTTTTTTTTTTTTTTTTTTTTTTTTTTTTTTTTTTTTTTTTTTACTCTGTTAAAAAACAACCATTTTGTTGTTTGTTTTGAATAATACTTCAAAGAAAGGATAATTAAAAATTAAATTAATCAATTAGACTTAATTTTACTTTAGCATCAATTATCAGTATATCCATTACTGAGATAGGAACAATAATTACATCTAATAACCTTGCGTAAACCTCAATTAATTTTCAAATAAATTATTACCATGAATTAAAAATTTAAGAAATAAAAAAAAAAATATTAATTTAGTAAGATCATAGCCTTCATAACCTTACTCACAGTAATTGCGAGGTTAAGCCTTTCTTATAGGATTGCTGTAGATATAAGAATACTAATTAAAGATCATATAAAGAAGAACATACCATATTTGAGAATGAACAAAAGACAATCTTTATTTGAATAATTAAAATTTTTAAGAATAATGTAATTCCCCAAAAATTTACTATAATAACACCAAATAAAAGTTGATTAATATTGATTATTAAATATCTTTAAATCAAATATTAAAATTCTCAAGATTAACATAACATCATAAATTAAAGGATGATCAACTTTTCTGAGATAAGTCATTAATTACCTTTCAAATACGCATTGTAATGCTTAACATATTACAATATTAATGTATATATATATATGAATTTACAAATTATTTTTGCTTATTTTACATCTTACTCTCCAACTCTAAATCACACAAATATATATATATATTCCCTCATCAGGGAGACATGTAAATAAAAACTATGTAAATTTTACTTACAGGGTATGAAGAATTCAATGGTTGAATCAGTGGGCAGGTTTTTATTATACCTCCCTTTCCTCTTTTAATGTTGCAGCCGATTGCATAACATATTTTTTTTTTTTTTGTTTTGAGAGAAAAACTATAGCTATATACCAGCAGGCGAGCTGACAGGTTTCTTTTCGTTCTTGGCTTACACTATAATAGGAGATGATAAGTCACCTAATTTCAACGGGTTGGGTAGCCTCCGTACATTTAGTTGCCTTCTAATAACGAACAATACTTGGAATCCCTCGTCTTAATAAGGACAGAATAGTCTCATGATGAGGACTTTTGAAGTCTGATTTTTGGAGCAGGACTATT
Organism: Maratus michaelseni; assembly: GCA_963931845.1. NCBI lineage: Eukaryota > Metazoa > Arthropoda > Arachnida > Araneae > Salticidae > Maratus > Maratus michaelseni. The sequence continues at coordinate 201,253,766 of OZ007600.1, forward strand.
AATTTTCTCAGCTTTTAACAATATTTCCTTCGCCCTTCACACTGGAGACTATAGGGTATTAGCAGTGGTCCTGGTAAGAGACTCATCTCTATTCTAAGACAACGATCATTCTATTTAAGCAAAATGCCGATCACAAACTCGAGTATTCTTGGCTCTAGACCTCTACCATGTCTCTGCTAATGTTACTTCAACTCAGTAACACAGAATACTTCATTTCGAGCGCCGCTACGCAACACCTACTAAATTTACGAACCAAGTCATGACTGTCTCAACGAAACACCAGCAACAAGTCCGTTTACGAGCCAAGTGATGATTCGTAATTTTTTTTTTTTTTACGAGCCAAACGACAAGTATCACGGCCAAGCAAACAACTACTGTAAACATTCATTCTCCCGCGCTGCTTGAAAAACGGGACCGATCCACTCCGCCAGGGGTACGGGAATGGAAACAAAAGGGAAAATGGACTCTCCTTGAAGGCAGCAGCCTGTCGCTCCACCCTGCCAGCCGCTTCATGGGGGAAGGCAGCCATGTTTCGCCCCCATGGCGTGTGCTGAAGGGGGTCCTGTGAGCCTCTGTTTACCTGGGCGCCAGCTATCCGCCTGATAGCAGAGCCCATTGAAGCCTGTCGTAAGCTTACAAAGCCTAATTGCGTACATAGTACACTCATAAGAAAACGTAATTCCTATACAGGGCGGACGGTCTTTCTTTTAACCAAAACTAGACTAGGTGACTACAACACATGATTCAAGGGTATGGGAGAAAACGTACACGACTGCCCAATACAATATGTGTGGTCTTTTACTGAGAAACCTCCCTCCCTGCTATTTATCTTTCGTATTTGAAAACAGGAAGCAAAGCTAGACTATAAACGTTGAATTTACTTTGCAAAAAGAAAAAGAAAGAAGAAAAAATAAAAACTGATTTTATTATTATTATTACAATTACTTTTATTTATTTAAATTTTTATTAGAAACAGAAGAAAAAAGAGTGCTTTTAAATAAATGTAGAGAAAGTGATTTAAATAATTAATGTAGATTAAAAAAAAATTGGTTGAAACCAACCGTAACAAGATTGCTCCCCCCGGCTAATTAAAAAAAATTTTTTTTTTTGAGAAAACAAATTATTTTTTTGAAAGGTAACTGGGTACCACATGGCATGCTGGGACCTCAACACTGAAAAAACTGACCCACAAACACAGATCATACATCGATCCGGGACGGGATCCAGAGAGTTCACCGCTGAAATACCACCCTGACAATATATTCCGGATATATACAACCAGAGCTCGCACATCCGTAGAAACCATTACCTAAAATATTACCTGAAACATGACCATAAAAGAGTACTACCAGAGGAGGGACCACAAGGCTGATTTTACCACTAAAATGACCAAGATATTTTCTGCACCTGTAAAAGAACACATGTTCCACCTGACTGTGAAACCTCACTTCCCTACTACTGTCATTCCTACGCATAACTGCATCCTTCCTGAGACTTCTGGCAACAGAACTGTAAACAATACATAAATTGCATTTTGAGAAAAAAAAATTTAGCCGAAAAAGAAGAGAAGTGCCCACTGATTAATTGTCATTATACTGCTTATATACATAACTTCAATAATTGGCATCACAGTATATTACAACACTATCTATTAATGTAAATAAGTACTAGTAATATCATAGTTACAACACTGTAAATGTCAATGAAATTTGTAAAACACATATTAATTCTATTATACAAAAATACACAAGAGCAACTGGTGACACACAAAAAAAAATATATACATATACATCTGTAAGACACAAATTATGGTATCACAGACCATGGTAGGGAGTTACGCACACATTTATAACATTTTTCTACAAGAAGCCATGTTGTTTTTGAGAAAAGTCCAATGATTCGGTTCACTGTGTAGATTTTACAAATGCACTTACAAGTAATGTGCATGGGAAAGAGTATCTCTGCCTCTGTGCTACTTATAGCACAAGCAGTTTCGGGCCCCTTGGGCACTACAGGGAAAACATTCCACCAAAACTTAAAAAAAAAGGGTGGTGACGTATGTCACCAGGAAGGAAAACACACATTCCACAAAAATAGGAAGTAGAATAAAGAAAATAGTTAATTTTAGCACTTTTAGCCACACACAACAACATATAGGCATGTACATGAGACAGTATGTACAAGAAAAAGAAAAAGGGTCCACACTCCTTAAAGTTAAAAGTTCAAATAAACCCACAAATTGCATAGTAAATAATAAATCCATCTGATTAAAGTGCATTAATTAAAGTAAACCCACACTTAAAAGATTATATACAAAACACAGATGCATTTAAAAAAAGAAAACGCAGAACAATTTTGGCAAAAGGGTAACCAAACATACCCTCCTAAAAAAATTTAAAGTAACAAAAATTACATTCTTTTTTTTTTTTTTTTTACAAAAATATACCCAAAATCTACGAAAACGGGGTGCGGACGGGTATATACCACATAATCTACCATAAAACAGACAAAAACCTTAAGTATAGGCATAAAAAGGGTTAAAAATGCCTACATGAGAGTATCAACACACAACCAAAACAAACCTTTAATATGCTAGAAAAACTAAGTTCCGTTTTAAAAATGTCAAAAAAAAATAATTAAATATACATACACATTAACTAAACTATAAATAAATACAAATAAACAAGGTAAAATTGATAAAAATGCCTGAATAACGAAAAAAAAATAGTTAGTATTTATAACTCGGACGGTCTCTTCTATCCCGTAGCGAATAGTCGGTTCTAGAAATCGATATTGAACGACTACTTCTATTCGATTTAGCAGCTGGACGAATCGATGAACGAGACCTGCGCGAATCGCTGTGCTCAGCAGTTGAACTGCTTTCTGTCGTGGCTGAATTTTTACCTACGCGCATTTCACTGCCTTCTGCCGTTGCTAAATTTTTATTTACGCACATCTCGTTATTCTCTGCCGCTGCAATCTCCGGAGAAATGGGAGGTGAGGGAGAGGGATTTATGATTTCAGTCGCGTCGCTGTCTGTTTCCTCCACTTCCGGCGCTACCGGAGTTTCGTTATTGTTGACGTTCACTGCTGCTGGTGCGCGGTTACTATCATATGGTGCCCAGGGAATGAATCGGTTACGCTTGCATCTGCGTACAGGAGGAGAATCGCGCGGTTGGTGTGGTGAATCGATGGTCACGTTTTCAGTCGATCCCAGGCCAATTGTTTGTTTTGGTTCACTGGACCAGATGGGGAGTCTGTCTTTGAAGGAAGACAACCTGTCAACATGGACAACCTGACAATTTTTGGGATTAGCAACTAGCGCTATTTTAAAATTAACTTCATTTAGCTTCTCAATTATAGTAAAAGGACCATTATTTTGCTTGCTTAATTTTTTTGTATTACCAGGGGCGACTGTGGGTGTAAATAACCACACAAGATCTCCTATTTTAAAATTTTTATCAACAGCTGTCTTTTCACGGTATTTTTCCTGCTGCTCAGAAACTTTAATTAAATTACTATGTACTTCAGTGTATACTTTTTGAAGAGCTGGGATTAAGAGTTCACAAAAAGAGGGTGCATCATTATAATTAAAAGAAGGTGGTTGAGAAAAGAGATTATATGGTAGATTCATATTTCTGCCATACATAACTGCAGCTGGGCTAAGTTTAGTTGATGAGTGGACAGCTGAACGCATAGCTAGTAGCGCAAATTTTAGTTTAGTGTCCCAGTCAGATTGATTTTGGTTGACTATGTGACAAAGTGCATTTTTAAGAGTACGATTCTGTCTCTCCACTTGCGAGTTGCCAGCCGGGTGATAAGATGAGGTCTTAATATGTTTAATACCAAACATTTTATATACGTGCTCTATCGCATCTGAAATTAGATTCTTCGCATTGTCCGTCGTAATAAAACAGGGTGCTCCGTAGCGTGAGATGAAGTCAGCTAAAGTGTCCGCAATGACATCTGAAGTGGTTGAACTAACCGCATATGCTTCTGGCCACTTAGTAAATGAATCTATATATGCGACAATATACTTATTTCCCGAAAAAGTTTGTGGTAAGGGTCCAATGAGATCCAAATGAACCTTGTTCATGGGAAACTGGGGGGTCGGCATACGTTGCAGAGGGGCGAGCTGGTTCGCTCTATAAGCTCTCTTCTGCTGGCAACTAATACATGACTCCACTAGATGCTTGACATCTGACGACATTCCTGGCCAATAGAAGTGCTCACGAATGCGATCAATGGTCTTTTGAAAGGCTTGATGACAAGCCGCTAGGGACTCATGTGTTAGTGCAAAAACTTGAGTAACCAATTCTTTTGGCACGACTAACTTTACAGGTTTATTCAAAATAGCTGACTCCCTCGTATCCTCACAAACTAAAATGTCATCTCTAAAAAAAAATTTCATGTATTTAGGAGCAATTTCTACACCTTGGTCTAGTTTTCTTGCAATCTCGCAGCATTTCTTGTCTGATTTTTGTAATTCACCAATTTTTTCAAGTAGATTGGAATGAGGCATAAAAGTAACTTCCTTTTCGACTTGTATACAAAAATTACAATTAACAGTATCATTGGAGTTATCATTGTTGACATACCTCGAAAGGAAGTCTGCGACACTGTTACACTTACCTTTAACAAACTTGATTGTAAAATTAAAGTCTGAGAGAGTGCAGATCCATTTAGCCATGCGAGATGTAGGGTCGTGAATTTTTAACATAAATGTTAGAGGCGCATGGTCTGTATAGATGAAAAAATGGGTATTAGCAATGTAACATTTGAAGTGGGCAGTAGCCCAAACTAAAGCTAGTAATTCCCTTTCAGTGGTGGAGTAGCGGGTCTCAGCATCTTTCAATTTTCTGCTGGCAAAGGCAACAGGATGGAGCCTGTTATTTTCATCTAATTGTGATAACACTGCCCCTAATGCTTCGCCACTGGCATCAGTATATAAATGGAATTCTTTCTCAAAATCAGGGAGTGCAAGACATGGTTTTGAAATAAGAGCCATTTTAAGGTCTTCAAATTCTTTCTGTGCATCTTCATTCCACGAAAATTTTCCTGTCTCTTTCGTTAAGTTGATTAGATTTTTAGCTCTCTTAGTAAAATCTGGTATAAATCTCCTATAAAAGGATAGAGTTCCAATGAATGACCTAACAGCCTTTCGGGTAGTTGGAGGTTTAAAATTTTCTATTACGGCAATATTTTTATTGATAGGTGATACTTGGCCACTACAAATCTCAAAACCTAGATATTGTATTTTATTCGAAAGGAAAGTGCATTTACTGGGCTTAAGTTTAAGTTTATGCAGTCTTAACCTATCAAAGACCATGTTAAGCTTCTCAAAATGAGAATTAACATCACAGGAGGCAATTACAATGTCGTCGATATAAACAAGAATTCCAAGATTGCCTAAATCACCGAAAATAGCATTCATAAGTCTTTGGAAACTGTTACCTGAATTTGAGAGCCCAAAACAGTTACGGGTCCACTCAAAAAGTCCCTTGTGGGTGATTATTGCAGTTTTATGCCTATCCTCTGGGCGAATAACCTGTTGAAAAAAACCACTAGTTAAATCTAGCGTTGAAAAAAATTTAGCCCCGCTTAAAGCATCAACCGAGTCGGTGATGTTAGGTATTGGATAAGCATCTTTAACAAGATTTTTATTTAGTCTTCTGTAGTCAACAGCAAGTCGATAGGAACCGTCTGATTTCCGAACCAGAATAACCGGAGAAGCAAATTCAGACATGGAAGGGGAAATTATGTCCGCCTGTAACAAAGTATTAAGTTGGTCTTCCATTTCTTGACGTAATTTGCAGGGGACTCTATAAGCTTTGCCTTTAACTGGTTTATTTGAAGTTAAGTTAATTTCATGCGGGATTGTATCACAGCCGGGTAAATCTAAGACCGATGCTGCAAATACATCTTTGTTTTTGTCTAGAAAATTTTGCATTTTAAGTTTTAATGGGGGTTCTAAATGATCTAAATTAATTTCAGAGCTCCAAGTGAGATCAGCGTGATCAAAGTCACCAATTGGAGGGGCCAAATTTATATTATAGGTTAATTTATTATCAGTTACGGGTATATTTGACTGGTCTACACATTTTTGAATTTTGGCAACAAAGGTTCCTTTATTTAAATGAATACTATTGTCTGAAAAATTTGCAAATGAGATATATAGGCCATGTTCTTTAGTGCAAATGGCTCTGGAGGTAAGGAGACCTTGATTTAAATTTTTCGCCAAAGGTTCTAACATAACAATATCATTCTCCTTAATAAAATTTTCCTTATAGCTTTTAACCTGAGCTAACATTTTTGACTGCGGGGGAATTGAAATTTTGCTACATAACACAGCGAAACTTATATTTTTATTTTTATTGGTTTTATCACTACTGCTATCTTCATTGCTCTCCTCCTCGACTTCAGGTACCTTATCCTCTATACTTACCAAATCTTCACTTTCATCAATATTACAAATTTCAGTAGTCTCTTCAGCTAAATTACCCTGAGTTACCTGACTCGCTGCTGAAAGAATGTTGCCGACACTTTGAATACTTGAAAAATTTTCAGTATTATTACCCTCAGAGCTACCGCCTGATGTTGTTTGCATGCAAAAGTTCTGCGCAACACTTTTAACTTCCTTATCTGACTCAGTTTGAATGATTATCTCAACATCTTTTCCCATATTAGTCAACTGCGGGTCCTGAACTACCATATTTTCACTACTATTACTCCCATTTTCAATATTAACTGAGTCATGAACTTTCTCACATGCACAATTTCCAGGAGGGCTATTGGCATTACTACTTTTTGAATTCTCTCTTACTTTGTTGACACATTTTATATTTATAGAATTATTTTCAACACAATCATTATTTATACAATTATTATTTGAATTTACACTATATACAGAGTTAGAAATATTTACAGAATTAGTAGCAAGACAAGTATTAGACCCTGAAGTATTACTTGGGGTTTCTACGCTTTGTTTACATTGGCCTGCAGCTGGCACTTTAAGAGCGACAGCATTTGTATCACAATTTATACTTGCCCGGTACTCTTTCAGAAATGGCATTCCCAAAATCATATTAAATTCCTCTGCTAATTTACCTTCCACTACATAGAATTCAGCTTGACATTGAACATTATCAAAAACAAATTTTAAAAATACTTTCTTATTTAGGTGAACTTTCTCACCGGTGACAGTCATAATGGGGATATTGCAATTCTCCGTTTCAAAATTCTCTAAATAGTTACAATCCGTACCACTCAGGAGATTAATTGCAGAACCAGTGTCACATAATGCATTCAGGCAAACTTTATTTATGTAAATTCTTGCAGTTGGTAATGTATACGATTGGGGCTGAAACATACTATACACAGTTGGGGGGTCCAGGGGCCTGTTGGGGATCGACTTGACCACATTTGATCCGGCCACTAATAGTTTAAAGCCTCACTTTCATTGTTAGCTACTGGGGTGTTATTTACCGCCTGCTCCTCATTTCTGTTCGCAGCTGTACTCCTATTGTTTTGGTAATAACCACCTCTTCTTCCCCTATATCCGCCTCGCTGATTGTGGTTCCCTCTAGGATTTTCACCTCTGTTTCTATAATTTTGCCCACGGCTCCTGAAATTTTGACCACCTCCCCTTCTAAAATTATAGTCGACAAAATTTAGTGGACAATCTCTGGCATAGTGGCCTTGTACGGAACACCTATAGCAGGTTACGGGTCTTACCTCTTGGTTTTTCTCCTGTACATCCCTAGCCCTAAGATCAACTAAACTGTCTATCTTAGCTGCTAAAACATCAATTTGAGATTTTAGTTGGTCTATCTCCTTCTTTTGTGAGCTATCTTGCTGAAAAACTGCAGCACAGGGTAGGTTTTGGGTCAAATTAGGGTTGAGAATTTCCTCGCGGTGGTTGTAAAAAGGGTTAATGCTCCTATAAGCCTTTTCCTCAAGAAGCGCAATTTTGAGAACCTCTTCTGGGGATTGCGGATTTCTCGCAATTACTCCCTTTCGCACTTCTGGTGTAAGATTGCTCAACAGCATGGAGTGTAGTAGAGCCGTTCGGCTTTTATCGACTACTTCACCCTGGATACCTTCAATTACAAGGGCTCTTAATGACATATCATATGCCTTGTCATAAAACTCCTGAACACTCATATTGGGTGGCTGTTTAAAATTTAGAAAGTGACTGAGTGCAACATCTGGTGTGGTCTGTGAAGTATAACTCTCTTTTAAGATTTTTAATAGCTCATCAGATGTTTTTGCTTTGTGAATTTTTATTCGCCTAGAAGCAGCTCCTGAAAGTCTAGCAAGTAAAACAAACTTCTTTTCCTCCTCAGTCCAGTCGAATAATTTTGAAAAACTCTCAAATTTCTCAGAAAAATCTGAGAAGCAGACTGAGCTGGCCTCTCCATTGAATGGGGGAATATTAGACAAATTATCCACTAAAGCATTTTTTCGCTGAATAGTGGCAATTGCTTCCGAGTGCTTATCAGCCATAGTTAGAGTTAGAAAATGACAAACAAACCAAAAAAAAATGAAAAAAGGGGGGGGGGGACAACTTAAAAATGAGAAAAAGAGAGGGGAAAGGAAAACCTTATAAATACATAAAACTTAAGTACAGGACTATGCTTTTTGTAAATAAGAAAAGGTTATGCTCACAAGACATAATTTTGACTGGGAATTGTCGCTTACTAGCACAGAGAGAGAGCCTAGACCTCTTTTTACACTTGAACATATAAATAAAATTTTAATTGCAAAAACACCCAGTTGCTCTTTGATACATAAATACATACAAGTAAAAAAAAATCAATAACCCAGAGACCGAATTGTTACGGCTCCATTTGTTGTGGTGTTTTGGGGTTCTTTCTAAAACACAACTTACTTAAACTTATTTATTTAAATTTAAAAAACACATTTATTACTCAATCTTCACTTGACAATTAAATATTTAAAAAAAAATAAGTATACCCTGATTAGCTCCACTGAAATCTGTTGCCATGGAAAAGGGAGCAAATTATATTAAACTAATCAAAATATCAAAACTTAAGAATCCGAATAGGTTAATACAACAATGATAATTTTGAACTCATTATTTTAAGACCGTATTAAGTGTAGTAAGGGGCAACAGATTTCTAAATCAAGTAGCATACTGGATTGCATAAAGAACACCCAACTCCACTCCAACCCGATCAAGCTCAAGTCTCCATACACATTAAATTAACAAAAGTGTAATCATCATATAAATTGGGAAAATGCAGACAACCTGAAATTCCTCCAATATGAGGACCAAAAGGAGAAGGAGTTAGATCCGTTAATAGAATAGGGATATGATGATATACAAAATTTTAGAACAACTATGGAGATTGTGAACAAGATCAGATCGGTTAACCAAGAATCGAATAGTGGCTATATAATAACTGAAAACTTTTTTTTTTTTTTTTTTTTTTTTTTTTTTTTTTTTTTTTTACTCTGTTAAAAAACAACCATTTTGTTGTTTGTTTTGAATAATACTTCAAAGAAAGGATAATTAAAAATTAAATTAATCAATTAGACTTAATTTTACTTTAGCATCAATTATCAGTATATCCATTACTGAGATAGGAACAATAATTACATCTAATAACCTTGCGTAAACCTCAATTAATTTTCAAATAAATTATTACCATGAATTAAAAATTTAAGAAATAAAAAAAAAATATTAATTTAGTAAGATCATAGCCTTCATAACCTTACTCACAGTAATTGCGAGGTTAAGCCTTTCTTATAGGATTGCTGTAGATATAAGAATACTAATTAAAGATCATATAAAGAAGAACATACCATATTTGAGAATGAACAAAAGACAATCTTTATTTGAATAATTAAAATTTTTAAGAATAATGTAATTCCCCAAAAATTTACTATAATAACACCAAATAAAAGTTGATTAATATTGATTATTAAATATCTTTAAATCAAATATTAAAATTCTCAAGATTAACATAACATCATAAATTAAAGGATGATCAACTTTTCTGAGATAAGTCATTAATTACCTTTCAAATACGCATTGTAATGCTTAACATATTACAATATTAATGTATATATATATATGAATTTACAAATTATTTTTGCTTATTTTACATCTTACTCTCCAACTCTAAATCACACAAATATATATATATATTCCCTCATCAGGGAGACATGTAAATAAAAACTATGTAAATTTTACTTACAGGGTATGAAGAATTCAATGGTTGAATCAGTGGGCAGGTTTTTATTATACCTCCCTTTCCTCTTTTAATGTTGCAGCCGATTGCATAACATATTTTTTTTTTTTTTGTTTTGAGAGAAAAACTATAGCTATATACCAGCAGGCGAGCTGACAGGTTTCTTTTCGTTCTTGGCTTACACTATAATAGGAGATGATAAGTCACCTAATTTCAACGGGTTGGGTAGCCTCCGTACATTTAGTTGCCTTCTAATAACGAACAATACTTGGAATCCCTCGTCTTAATAAGGACAGAATAGTCTCATGATGAGGACTTTTGAAGTCTGATTTTTGGAGCAGGACTATTAATTTTCTCAGCTTTTAACAATATTTCCTTCGCCCTTCACACTGGAGACTATAGGGTATTAGCAGTGGTCCTGGTAAGAGACTCATCTCTATTCTAAGACAACGATCATTCTATTTAAGCAAAATGCCGATCACAAACTCGAGTATTCTTGGCTCTAGACCTCTACCATGTCTCTGCTAATGTTACTTCAACTCAGTAACACAGAATACTTCATTTCGAGCGCCGCTACGCAACACCTACTAAATTTACGAACCAAGTCATGACTGTCTCAACGAAACACCAGCAACAAGTCCGTTTACGAGCCAAGTGATGATTCGTAATTTTTTTTTTTTTTTACGAGCCAAACGACAAGTATCACGGCCAAGCAAACAACTACTGTAAACATTCATTCTCCCGCGCTGCTTGAAAAACGGGACCGATCCACTCCGCCAGGGGTACGGGAATGGAAACAAAAGGGAAAATGGACTCTCCTTGAAGGCAGCAGCCTGTCGCTCCACCCTGCCAGCCGCTTCATGGGGGAAGGCAGCCATGTTTCGCCCCCATGGCGTGTGCTGAAGGGGGTCCTGTGAGCCTCTGTTTACCTGGGCGCCAGCTATCCGCCTGATAGCAGAGCCCATTGAAGCCTGTCGTAAGCTTACAAAGCCTAATTGCGTACATAGTACACTCATAAGAAAACGTAATTCCTATACAGGGCGGACGGTCTTTCTTTTAACCAAAACTAGACTAGGTGACTACAACACATGATTCAAGGGTATGGGAGAAAACGTACACGACTGCCCAATACAATATGTGTGGTCTTTTACTGAGAAACCTCCCTCCCTGCTATTTATCTTTCGTATTTGAAAACAGGAAGCAAAGCTAGACTATAAACGTTGAATTTACTTTGCAAAAAGAAAAAGAAAGAAGAAAAAATAAAAACTGATTTTATTATTATTATTACAATTACTTTTATTTATTTAAATTTTTATTAGAAACAGAAGAAAAAAGAGTGCTTTTAAATAAATGTAGAGAAAGTGATTTAAATAATTAATGTAGATTAAAAAAAAATTGGTTGAAACCAACCGTAACAATCGCAGCTTTGCAACACTTTTATTTATACATATATTGTACATTCTGATGTATTGTATAATATATGTAAAGAAGAAAGTGTTGCACGAATGCGATCCTATAAATAATGGATATAAAATTAGGAGAAATTGCGTATTTTTCATTAAAAAAAAACTACGAATAATGCGAACTTTGAGCTTGTGTAAGTCCTATAAATCCGAACAAAATGCACAAACTATTGTTGAAATCGTAAAGGATAAACCTTCTAATATTAAAATGTGAAATAATTTAGTGTAAAAAAAATCAAATTTTAGTCTTATTTCATGGCCTAAAAACACGACTTATAGACCCCGATCCTTTTTTTTTTTTTTTTTTTTTTTTTTGTCGATTTATTGCTAGTTGGCGACTGAATGAAAGAAAAAAAATACGCTTTTAAGATAAATGCTTTTAAAAAAACTTTTTCTACTCTTCATACTGAACTAGTTTAAGTAAGTTTCACTTAAATAAACACACTTTTATAACTACGGTTTTGCCATACACAAATATGTACCGGGTGTCCCAAAAATGACTGATGGATTTTAAAATTCAATAACTAGCAAACGGTGACAGATATTAAAAAAATTCTTGCAGGAGGGTTATGTACGATGTCGGGAGTTTTTTTACTGTGATTCTTGATTTTAGTTCGAATTTCAAACAATAGATGGCGCTGACAGCGGTTGGCGCTCATTCGAGGCCGAAACTGACGTCACTGAGCATTGACGCGAAGAAAGGAGATTAAGGCTATGGAGTGAGTCTCATTCGAGTGATCTGGGATTCTGAATCGGGGCCTAAGAGCAAAATTGTACTGGCGAATGAGACCCACTCCATAGCCTTAATCTCCTTTTATCGCATCAATGCTGAGTGACGTCAGTTTCGGCCTCTAATGAGCGCCAACCGCTGTCAGCGCCATCTATTGTTTGAAATTCGAACTAAAATCAAGAATCACAGTAAAAAAAACTCCCGACATCATACATAACCCTCCTGCAAGAATTTTTTTAATATCTGTCACCGTTTGCTAGTTATTGAATTTTAAAATCCATCAGTCATTTTTGGGACACCTGGTATATATGAAGAAAATTAAGAACCGTACTCTACAGTTTAGAACAAAATTTAAATGAATTAAAAATGCTTCAAACTAAAAATTAATGTCGATTTTGAGCACTGTCAATTTGACTTCCATATTGTTAGTGTTGGAGACGACAAGAGAAAAGTAATGTTACTACGGAAACAACGACTTATTCAATATCGAATGTATAATGAGGGTGTTCATAATCGGGCCATTATATTATAAAAAGAAAACTGTCCATTTAAACTGAGGGCATTGAGTTCATAGGCTATTCACACTAAATGTATATTATACTGTTGTTTCAAAGAATTTAAAATAAGCCCCTCGAAATACAAAGAAATAAACAATTAAATAATATATTAAGGGGGATCATTCCTCCTTCCCCCCTTATAGTTAACCAATAACACCCAAAACTAATCAGGGAAGAGCTTTATTACAATGAACCTATGTAGAAAATTTTAAGCAAATCAGATAATTCTGCATGGAAAACCCATTTATCTAAATTAAGGGAGGGGTTAGACCCCATTTCCCCCTTTATACTTAACCAATGAACCCCCAGAGCTAATCAGGGAAGCGCCTTACCACAATGAACCTATATACAAAATTTGAAGAAAATCTGATAATTCTGCATGAAAAACCCATTTATCTAAATTAAGGGAGGGGGGTTAGCCGTCATTCCCCTCTTTATACTTCACCAATGAACCTCCAAATCTAATCAGAGAAGCTCCTTATAACAATGAACTTATAAACAAAATTTGAAGCAAAACGATTAACCTGACCGCGACCTGCGTTATACACGGCCGGTGCATGACGTTTTAAACGTCACATGTAGTGGATCATTTTTACACGGTGATTGGTGTAAAGCGACGCACGCCCCCCGTTTTGCACCAATCACCGTGTAAAAATGATCCACTACATGTGACGTTTAAAACGTCATGCACCGGCCGTGTAACGCAGGTCGCGACCTGACTGTGGTACATACGTACATACATACATACAGGCAGGCACATTAGCTCTCAGGCTTTAATAGCCTGTGAGCTAAAAATACATACTTGAAACTTATCCAACCAGTGAAACCATGTAAAATTAAATAACGTCAGCAGCACGCAACTTTTATACACATTATATAATCTTACAGAAAAAATCCTAAGCTATTTAATCCTTTATGTTTAAATTCATAAAGTATTGTGCATTTAAACACTCATTTAACCAGGAATTTGTAAATGCATTAAAATCACTTGCATTTGGCGGGGAAAAAGTGTTGTTCGCCAAATCGGGTCTTTTTGTCTCAAATACTCGAAAGTATTTTATTTGTTTGCAGATTTTCAACAGGGATTTCGCAGCTAGATTTGACTGATCCTTTATAATGTACATGAATAGTTTCATAAGCATTTTTTGCTGAGTATGTGCTTTAAGAAGACCTTTCTTGTGAGTCACTTTATAAGTTTTTAAATATAATCATTACAAGTGCCGCTGTTTTAGTAATTCAGTGAGGAATTTTATACTAATGTAGTAATACTTTTTATTTATTTTTTAAACTCAATCAGGCTAATTGGTAACGATATCATACGAATTATTAATTTTTTTACTATAAAAAAATGTTGTCTCCGGGGAATTGGGTCGGTTGGTTGTCAGTCCAGGTAGCTCAATAGGCTGAGCGTTGACAATTTGAGCCAGAAGTCTTGGGTTCAACCGGGGCCTCCGAGATGTCGCTGTGTGTCCTACACCGGGGCAGCTACAATTGACGTCAAAACAGTGATCCATAATAACTTAAAAATTTTCATTTACTTTGTTCGTTTGTACGGATTGTTTACGATAGTATTTTGCTTTTATTTATTGTTTTATATAGTAATTAATAATATTTTTCAGTGTATTTAGATTATAATGCTATCAATAATTATTGATTATAATTATTAAAGAAAGTGTAGATTATATCTGTAAAATAATGAGAAGAAAATGTTGTGCTCCTAGTTTCTAATCCAAGTCTTCAAATTCGCTACTGATAATGAAAAGAAGAAATTTTAGCTACGAAAATTACCTTGTGATAATTATTTTTACATTTCAACAGAAGTAGTCTGCATTAAATGTTTCGATATACTTTTCATAATTCGTGAAGCTAGAATTAATATGATGGTATTGAACTTGTGCAGAGAAAAAAACCCTAACAACAAATGTCTAGCCTACTGTAATGGAAATATTCTGGCATATTTGAATGAATTTGTACTTCCAAATCGAAAAGAGTCAAATGATCTTTAGAAAATAAATAAATAAATAAAAGAAGCAGACGATAAACAGTTTAAAAAATGATTTTGAAAGAAATACTGTAATAAATTGACTAATATCTGGATACATTTAGTTAGAAGTGAGTGATGTGCTTTGTTTATAAAATTAAAAGTAACTGATTTACACAACTTAGTAATTCTACGTAGTTCAATTTAACATTTTAGCTAACTTAAGTGTACAAATATATTATGAAAATAAATCTTTTGATAAGTTAATTTGAGTGGTTATTAGGTCCTAGACCCAAGTACAATAAATAGACAATTTTTTAAATATTACAAATCAGTTACAAAGTCAAGATAGAAAATTGGGTACTTTTCGGTTAGCCGGGCGCCAGTGATATATATACATATATACACATACATATATATACACATATATCTACACACACACATACATATATACACATATCTACACACACATATATGTATGAATTAATATATATATGTGCATGTATCACTGGCGCCCAGCTAACCGAAAAGTACCGAAAAAGGCTTATGGCGAGAGAAGGAAAGTTGCAACATATTTTCTGGCAACCTATTCGTAGTTTCATATAAATAAGTATTTTTTTTTTCAATATTTATATAATTTATTTAATATAAAGAAGCCATTTATCTTTTTTATATGCAGGTAGAACAGAATTGTATATATAAATAATTTTATACATATATAAATAAACATAAAAGTACATTAGGTTTGTTTTCATAATTGTGTATATAATTTTAAAACATATCTAACTTTCTGAAGCCCGGATTACGCCAAAGCGTTAAAAAAAAGTGCCAAGGTCTCTATAGTTAAAAAATGTCGATTTCTCTATTTAAATTGACATTTATTGTGTTTTGATGGTTAAGTTATGGTATGTAGTTGTAAAAGGGAGGAATGGGATTGATTTTGTAAAGTTTTTGGTAGATTATGTTATATTTTTTGTACGCATATTTATTGTAAAATAATGTGTTTAGGAAAAGGTAAGTCAATGGGTTCAATCTGATCTACTAATTTTAGCATTTTTTTAATTTAAAACTTTTAATTTCCTTTAATAAAACAAGTATATTAATTCCCTTTTATTTCACGATTATGAAATTTAATATTATTTATGTAATCACAAATTATAAGAGCGAAAATGCTCTTTTTATTACACCTTTCTGCTGCGATACATTGACCAAAGTGGATCACTATTGTGACGTCACTAATACTTGTAGCAGGCCCGGTGTAGGACACACAGCGACATCTCGGAGGCCCCGGTTCAACTCCCTACCTGGACATGTTTTCATTCAGTTAAAAAAATGCAGTAGTGAATGACAACAATGTAGGTAAACAATGATGTACAATGTAGTAATGATTGACATCGTATTCATCTCTATAATAAAACCGTAAGTCATGTGACTGTCATCAACAGTTCCGGGTTGCCCGCTTCACTTTTTCATATGCCAGGCGACCATTTTTATTCAAAATATTTTTTGAAATAAAACTGTATAAAAGTTACATTTTTAGAAAGATCGTTAAAAAAAATTAATATTTGAGAGATGATTTACGTTCAATTGTGTAAACATTCTGCAATAACTTCAGTTTAAATTAGCTTCGCAGCTCAAATTCTCTATCCATGAAAGTAAACAAAAACAAAAACAAAAAAAGATTCATTCGTTGTGAACGTTTAAAATATTAAACCATGAATTTTTGGACCTCTGCCTGGTGTAAAAAAAATAATCCGCACCAGTGAGACAGTCAATGTTTACCATAATTCTGTTCCATACAACTCAACTTCCTTCTGGATGTTTTCTTGACGAACTCATGTAGTAATATTTAATGGATCAAATTTCGAAACGAATTGTCAGCTTTTATTTTTCGCGCGTGCAAATTAGAAACGATACTTTAATTTTGAAATCAAATGTTTTGATTTATGATATTTTTTCTTATTTGTCTATTTTCTATTTTAAAGAAAAATGTGAACATCATGTATTTTAAATTGGAACAGCTGTCACGGACGCACCGGGGTTGGCGCGATTTTTGTTTTGTGCCATTTTGGCGAGAAAATCCCATTTTCAGGTACCTATTAGAGATTACTAGAACAGCATGTACTTTTATTTTATTATGAAATAGTTTATTTTATATTAAAAAACACACAATCGTATTATAAAACACACACAATGATTAATCATATATTCTAATACGAGCAAATCTTGTGTGTGGTTACATATATATATGCAAATTTTATCTTAAAAACGGCTCTAACGATTGTGACGAAATTTTGTATCCTCCCGTTTTGAGGCACCAGAAAACCATTGGGCTAGGTCACATGTTCGAGAAAATTCGATTAGTGGGTCATTTTGGGTTATTTTGGGTCATGGTCTAGCTAATTGTATCTAAAAAACGGTTCAAACGATTTTAACGAAATTTTGTATCCGACCATTTTCGGGCACGAGAAGACTATTGGGCTGCGTCACATGTTCGAGAACTTTCGATTAGTGGGTCATTTTTGGGTCAACGCGGGTCAAATTAATTTTATCTAAAAAACGGCTCTAACGATTTTGATTAAATTTTGTGTCCTACGAGTTTCGAGCACGATAAAATCATTGGGCTAGGTCACATGTCCGAGAAAATTCGATTAGTGGGTCATTTCTGGGTCATTGTGGGACAAGATCTAAAAAGCGGCTCAATTTACACTAAATTTTGCAGTCAATGGTTTTCGAGCACGAGAAGACTGTTGGGTTAGGTCACATGTTCGAGAAAATTCAATTAGTGGGTCATTTTGGGTCATTTTGGGTCATGGTCAAGCTAATTGTATCTCAAAAACGGTTCAAACGATTTTGACGAAATTTTGTATCCGACTATTTTCGGGCACGAGAAGACTATTGGGCTGGGTCACATGTTCAAGAACTTTCGATTAGTGGGTCATTTTGGGGTCAAAGTGGGTCAAATTAATTTTATCTAAAAAACAGCTCTAACGATTTTGATTAAATTTTGTATCCTACGAGTTTCGGGCTCGCGAAAATCATTGGGCTAGGTCACATGTTTGAGAAAATTCGTTTAGTGGGTCATTTCTGGGTCATTGTGGGTCAAGATCTAAAAAACGGCTCCATTTACACTAAATTTTGCATCCAATGGTTTTCGGGCACGAGAAGACTGTTGGGCTAGGTCACATGTTCGAGAAAATTCAATTAGTGGGTCATTTTGGGTCATGGTCAAGCTAATTGTATCTAAAAAACGGTTCAAACGATTTTGACGAAATTTTGTATGCGACTATTTTCGTGCACGAGAAGACTATTGGGCTGGGTCACATGTTCGAGAACTTTCGATTAATGGGTCATTTTTGGATCAACGCGGGTCAAATTAATTTTATCTAAAAAACGGCTCTAACGATTTTGATTAAATTTTGTGTCCTACGAGTTTCGAGCACGATAAATTCATTGGGCTAGGTCACATGTCCAAGAAAATTCGATTAGTGGGTCATTTCTGGGTCATTGTGGGTCAAGGTCTAAAAAGCGGCTCAATTTACACTAAATTTTGCATCCAATGGTTTTCGGGCACGAGAAGACTGTTGGGCTAGGTCACATGTTCGAGAAAATTCAATTAGTGGGTCATTTTGGGTCATTTTGGGTCATGGTCAAGCTAATTGTATCTCAAAAACGGTTCAAACGATTTTGACGAAATTTTGTATCCGACTATTTTCGGGCACGTGAAGACTATTGGGCTGGGTCACATGTTCAAGAACTTCCGATTAGTGGGTCATTTTGGGGTCAAAGCGGGTCAAATTAATTTTATCTAAAAACAGCTCTAACGATTTTGATTAAATTTTGTATCCTACGAGTTTCGGGCTCGCGAAAATCATTGGGCTAGGTCACACGTTCGAGAAAATTCAATTAGTGGGCCATTTCTGGGTCATTGTGGGTCAAGATCTAAAAAACGGCTCCATTTACACTAAATTTTGCATCCAATGGTTTTCGGGCACGAGAAGACTGTTGGGCTAGGTCACATGTTCGAGAAAATTCAATTAGTGGGTCATTTTGGGTCATGGTCAAGCTAATTGTATCTAAAAAACGGTTCAAACGATTTTGACGAATTTTGTATCCGATTATTTTCGGGCACGAGAAGACTATTGGGCTGGGTCACATGTTCGAGAACTTTCGAATAGTGGGTCATTTTTGGGTCAAAGCGGATCAAATTAATTTTATCTAAAAAATGCTCTAACGATTTTGATTCACTTTTGTATCCTACGACTTTTGGGGCACGCGAAAATCATTGGGCTAGGTCACATGTTCGAGAAAATTCGATTAGTGGATCATTTCTGGGTCATTGTGGGTCAAGATCTAAAAAGCGGCTCAATTTACACTAAATTTTGCATCCAATGGTTTTCGAGCACGAGAAGACTGTTAGCTAGGTCACATGTTCGAGAAAATTCAATTAGTGGGTCATTTTGGTCATGATATTTGAACTCAAATTTAACTTTGACCGAGCATAGCTCGGTCTTCCCTGCTCGTTTATTATAAAGTGGGTTAAGCGGTTTTGTCAAAAAAGATGAAATACATAACAACAAAAAATATGCGAAATGCTACCACGATCCCAAAAGTTCTTGATTTGTCTATTAGATTTTTCCGGTTTGGTGAAGGATTAAGGAAAAAAAATAAATTATGAATAAAAATAATTTGTTCCAATGCTTAATATACATTTAAGGGCGTCCAAACTGGTCGCCAGTGGCGGCTAGTAACTAAAAGAAAGACGCTGACAATGTCACTGATATCTGAATCATATCTCAAAATAAACACATCAAAAATTTTACAAAGTATCTAAAATTCTTGCTGTGCAACAGTATGAATTGATGTTCATATACGAGTTATACGGAAAACAATTTCCGAAATGTTATAATTCCCGTATTCAAAATATGGTTCTATTCTGACCAGAGTCTGATTATCGCATGGAAAAACTTATTTACGAATAGTAACTTTTGTCTTATTTATCACAAAAATTTGCTGAAATTACTATTCGGAAATAATGGTAACCATCATTCATATAAGGGTACAGTATGTTCTCTAAGAACCTCCGACCAGGGTCACTGCTGCCTGCAATAACGTATAAAAGGTGTGTTGCTCACGCTCTGCAAAATATGTTAGTCAAACTTTTCACCGCCGAACGCAACTCCGATATTAAACCTGTATATATATATTAGACGAAGGGGTGAGGGACTGAAATAAGAATTTGAGAAACTTGCTGAAATTACTATTTGGAAATAATGATAACCACTAGTCAAGTTTTTTATATAATTTTGGGATACTTACTTTTTTTTTTAGCATTTAAAATAATGTACTGAGAAGACATCATTACAAATTTGCCCTTTTGCTGGACAGTCAGAGGGTTAAGAGCGTAATATGTTCTGTACGAACATCCGAATAGTAGTCCCAGCTGTCTGCTGCATCGTATAGCAAGCGTGCTATAAATTCAAAAAGTTATTCTGTATTTAAAAAAACAAAAAACAGGAATGAAAAAATATGCATTGACAAAACGACTTTCAAAATAAACAAAAACAATTTTGAAAAAAAAAATACCATTAATGATATCAAAAATCAGAATTTAATTTCTATTTAAAATGTTGCTACTCGCTACAGCAGCATGAAGCATTGAAATGCAGAGACTTACTGTTGCGAATCTTTAATTTCTAGTGCTAAAAGAGCCATTAGTGTTCTAATCTTTCATTTAACGTTTTTGTTATCGAAATAGATCAACTTTCCACTAATCAACCCAAATCTCAGATTTTTGAGCTAGTATTATCGCTCACCAGTCAAAAAACTGATGATCAAGCAAAATGACCGCAAGGTTGTCAGTTGGTTGTTAGGGATGACGTCAGTTGAAACTGAATGCCTGTCAGGTCAGGTTGTCAAGTTGATTGCTACGGAGTGACGACAGTTTAACCCTTTGGCGGGAGGTGTCCACAAAAAAGGACACCTAATTTTAATTCCAAAACTGACAAACGGCATCAAGAATATTTAATAAAATTTTCACTTTTATTAAGTACTAGTCCAGGGGAAATGTACCAAAAAAAGGCGTTACCTTGCAAAAGGTCGGGTAGAAGATTTTATTTTTTTGACTTGTATATAATGAGGCCAACATGTAAAAACCGAATTATCCAACAAAATTTCTTAAGGGAGAATTTTCTGTAGCCAAAAAAAACCAAAATTTTTAAACTTTTTTTGTTGTTTTTTAAATATTTCGAGATCCGTTGTCGTAGCGTATTATTTGTTAATTACAATGTTAAAGAAGACAAAATTCTCTGCAACTTTCATATTTACAACTTTATTATACACTCAATAGCAAGCGCAGTACGACATTTCAAAAATAAGACAATTTTTTCCAAGTTCCTTAAAAACCGTGAAAAACGTAGTTTTGTCCTGATGATTCAAATGTTCTCCACGAATTTAATCATGGATGTCATCTTCTACATATTGATAGCAGTAAATTATCTGTTATTTGACCCCCCCCCCCCTATTCTTAAGTGCAGTACGACTTTTCAAAAATGAGGCTATTTTTCCAACTTACATACCCGCTCGATTATAGAGAGTAGGGTATGAGGAAGAGGGGACGCGTGACAAGTAACTGCCAGGAAAAAAGAAAAGATACATCTAGAGCAGGGTTTTGTAAAAACTATGGTACGCGTACCAGTACTGGTACAGGAAGCTCTGGCTACTGGTACGCAGAAATCCGATACTGGTACGTGGAATAAAATACAGAAAGCAGCATATCATATGAGACACCCTGCCACTGTATCTCACGATAGAGGAAAGAAGTCAACTTATTCAGCTCTCATGTGATGGATTACTGGAGTCCACATTCAAAAGGATGAATGTCACAGATTTTTTGTTGGCGAGAATATGAGAGTACCGTTTGATATCGTCAAAGTCTTCTTGTGTTTAGCACAACATATATCTGTGAATGTGCTCCCCCCCCCCCCCCCCCCCTTCGTTACATCAAAAACAAACACAGGAATAAACTAAACATCGAATGTGACTTATGAATAAAATTACCTAATATTGAAACAGACATGAGGAAGCTGTGCTTGATAAAAGAAAGTCCACCCTTTTCATTAGCAATAGAAGCAAATTAGCTTACTGTAACAGTATATGAATCAGTGTGCGCCAATATGTCATTAAGTATTGTGCCTTTTTTCCTATACCAAAACATTTTTTTTAAAAATATTGTATGCATTATTAAAATTTAATGGTGATACTACTTTTTACTTGAATGTTATTACAAAGCAGCCAATCTTAGTACCAATTTAGTTATGTAATCATTCATTTTTAAATACAATAAAACCTGCTATGACGGAAACGTGAAAGATCGAAGATATATTTCGTTTTAGGCAGGTTCCTTTTTATAGGTTTTTCTACATTAGCTTTACGTTTCTTATCTGGTGGTACGCGGAAGTATGAACTTCGATTTAGTGGTACGTCGGTCTAAAAGTTTGGGAACCCCTGCTCTAGAAGAACATGATCCTGATATATCTTCTATCCAGGAAACTGAACGCTAATAATCCTACAACAGTCCCATCAAAGAGACAAAAATATTTTTAAATATCCCATAGAAATTATTATTATTAAAATACATTTTTTATTTAGCTTATGCAGTCATATTGCGTACCTTACTTTATTGTGTAGGGAAAGTGGACTTGAATGAGATAGGGGATGAATGTAACAACAAAAATGTTTATATGGTCTACAATCATAAATAACTCTGTATTTCATTTGATAGATGGTAGCACTGAGATTATTCAACACATATAGTTTCAAAACAGTACATATTACAGAAGATTAGAATATTCCACAAAGTGTATTTTTCAACAACCAAAGTAAGTTTTTCTGTTTGAGCTTTAAAGCATTTAATAGATAAAATCTTAAAATTTTATATATTTTTGCACGCTAAAATGTTATAATTTCTTGTTATATTTATATAATAAAAGTGGGAAAATATTAACAATATTTACTAAAACTAATATTTTGAAAATTTTTATGAAAATAGTTATCTCAAATATTTTGTTAATAGAATTTTTAAATTTTACAAGAGATAGAAATGCATAATATTAGTTAATGAAATAATATGTTGTCATTTTTATTGTAGATATTTTATAAGGTAAAAATATTGTTACATAAGATATATTTAGTTTTTGAGTCCCTCCTTTTATATAGAACTACAATCCAATGTTTGATATACTTAAAACAGTAAAACATTAAAACATATGCCATCAATAATCGGTAAATAAAATATACCATTGTACTATAGAATAAAATGTTTAAGGAATAAAATGAACAATATGCATGCATTATAAAAATGATTATTAAAATTAAACAAGATTTTTTTTATTGAAACTGTCGTGCCAATAAGTTACTAAATACTGAAATATTATTTTAAACAATGCTTTAAAATTAACAATTGTATATACTTAAAGTTATTGTCTAAATATGAAAATTGTCTTAGTCATCCACATTCTCCCCTACTTACAAATTATATAGATTTATTGAATATAAAACATGTCTGCTGTGATGAAAATGAAGAAGAGGGTGTGAAAATAATAGATAATTTTCTGCTGTCAATCTGTAGAAGTTGACATACATCATTACATCCGTGGGGAACATTTAATAATCGGGACAAAACTACGTTTTTCACGGTTTTTAAGGAACTTGGAAAAAATTGTCTTATTTTTGAAATGTCGTACTGCGCTTGCTATTGAGTGTATAAAAAAGTTGTAAATATGAAAGTTGTAGAAAATTTTGTCTTCTTTAACATTGTAATTAACAAATAATACGCTACGACAACGGATCTCGAGATATTTAAAAAACAACAAAAAAAATTAAAAAATTTTGGTGTTTTTTGGCTACAGAAAATTCTCCCTTAAGGGGCTACTTCACTCAGACGAAAACACCCGCTCGCTAATGTTAATCCTATGGAGGAAATTTTTGAAGATATCTCGTTCGCATTTCAATATTTTTAAATGATTTTTTTTGCATTGGATAGCTGAGGTCAATCTCTATGCACGCTCCTTTCTACCTTTTCGTTTTTTGTTGCAGTTTTTTTTATTGAGGATACTTTCACTTTCAAAACCGGTTTCGAAAGTGAAAGTATCTTAGTAAAAAAAAAACTTGTAATCAAAATCGAAAAAGTAGGAAGGAGCGTGCATAGAGATTGACCTCAGCTATCCAATGCAAAAAAAATCATTTAAAAATATTGAAATGCGAACGAGATATCTTCAAAAATTTCCTCCGTAGGATTAACATTAGCGAGCTGGTGTTTTCGTCTGAGTGAAGTAGCCCCTTAAGAAATTTTGTTGGATAATTCGATTTTTACATGTTGGCCTCATTATATACAAGTCAAAAAAATAAAATCTTCTACCCGACCTTTTGCAAGGTAACATGTACATTTCCCCTGGACTATACGGTTTTATAAGCAAGTTTTTATTAATTAATGAATTATTTTATAAATTCTGGTGTCAGTCCATTATTTCATTTTCGGGGGCTAGTTTCACGCTGTTGGGAATTTTTTTTTTTCTGAAATAACACATGGGCTGATAAGTTCCCGGTCTGGTACACAGATGGCGTTGCAATCGCCGAACCGATGTTTTTTTAGTAAATACTAACCTTTAAAAGGTAGCAGAAAAAATGTCATGACGATTCGCCGTGTGGATAAAACGTTAGATTGGTTTCAGTTGAACGACTTTGTTGATAAACAAAAAAAAAGGATAAACAAGAATTTCAAGAATTGTTATTTGATGGGAAAAACACCGTTCAAACAAAAGCTTGGTTTGATAAGCGTTATCCGGACACTGCACCAGATAAATCAACCATTATTGACAAATTTAAACATGTTCGTGCGGACACCAGTAATGCACCATGCAAAAGAGGTGGTTACTCCGGAAAACATAAAAAAAAGCCCACAAAATCGTTTTGGGGAACCGTAAAGTGAAGTTGTAGGAGGTAGCTCAGACTTTGAAGATATCCAAGGAACGTGAAGATTTTATTTTGAATGAACATTTGTCTATGAAAAAGCTGTTGTCAAAGTGGCTGCCGCGCGTGTTGACTTTTGACCAAAAACAACAACGAGTCGATGATTCTGAGCACTGTTTGGAGCTTTTTCGTTATAAAATTATGTTATTTAATATCTACAAAAACAACTTTTCAAAAGTAAAAAAAGGCCAAGCGTAAAAAAAAAAAAAGTTGTGGCTAAAAAAATGGTGTGATATCAAATTTCCAAGATATTATATTGCTTATTTAACTTTTTTCCATTAAATAAGTTATCATATATATAAGTCGAGTGCCTACGTATATGTTAATAGAAATCGTTTTCTCCTGTACTAAATACATCCTAATGAGTTTCTGAAAATTCAATTTTTTTTTTCAAATTATGCATGATGGGCTTGGCGGCCATCTTTCCATATTTCTAAGCACCCAAATTTCTAAAGTAAAAGCGTAATATGTTTGCAATGTAATATGTTTATAAAAATTTCGAACTTCAGATTCTAACTACGGACAGATAAATTAGATAAGACTGATATTTTGATAAATTGATTTTTACTAGTTTGAAATTAATAATTACTCTAAAAAATAAATCATAAGATGAATCTTTAAGATAAGTCATCATTATCTTAAGACACAATTTTCAGAGCATACAAGTCTATAAATGAAACTCTTAAATATTTGCTTAAATAACAATTTTGAACTTCGGATTTTAACTACGGATTTGGGTGGTTAGAATTTTGTGAATAATATACAAAGATGGCCGCCAAGCCCATCATGCATAATTTGAAAAAAATTGAATTTTCAGAAGCTCATTAGGATGTAATTAGTACAGGAGAAAACGATTTCTATTAACATATACGTAGGCACTCGACTTATATATATGATAACTTATTTAATGGTAAAAAGTTAAATAAGCAATATAATAGCTTGGAAATTTGATATCACACCATTTTTTAGCCACAATTTTTTTTTTTTTTACGCTTGGCCTTTATTTACTTTTGAAAAGTTGTTTTTGTAGATATCATTTCTTTTTTTTTAAATATATTAAACATAATTTAAATAATCTAAACATGAGAAATAATTTAAAAATACATTTTACTTTCAGTCATTGTTTAAAGGGTTAACTAGAAATACCAGTAGATTTTTCAATTAAATTAATTACACTCTTAAAAACAACATACTAAATGTGGCTTGTTATAATACTTGTTATCCTCCGTTAAAAAATATCACTGACTAATCCATTAAATGAATAAAAATGGAATATGTACATAGCGTGTCAGCGCTGCATTTGAAATCAAACGTGATATCACGCTCTTTTATTATTAGCACTAGCTGGCTTCGCCCGCTAGCGGGCCCCTAATTTACACCGGGGCCTAAATCCTTTTAAAACCTCGAATAAGATAAACCACGAACCTCCGACTGGTTCCACGCTGCCTTCGGCACCGGATAATCCCTTAATTTGCACATCGAATTGTATAAACCTGTAAACAAACGAACTTCCGACACGGGTCCCCGCTGCCTTCGGCACCGTATAGCAGTCGTGCTGCGCACTCCCAAGTTCTATCTTCAACCACCAGGTAGCGCAATCTGTTCTATACGAACCTCGGGCACTGAAATCGTTAAGGCTATAGATGTCGAGTCGAATGAGCTATACCCCGTCGTGATCTAGCCCATAGAAACAGAGATAGGAAAGCGCCCACTGGTGGTGAAAGCTAATCGCGTTTGGGGGGCAAAGTGGGGGGATGAACACCGGAGATGAATAATAAGATTAGGCGGTCACAGACTTTTCCAACGATGTATCACATGAGGGATATGTGCAAAATTCAGAAAATACCCCCCCCCCCCCACACCTGCATAATTTGATTAAGCGTTCACAGACCTTTCCAACGATATATCACATGAGAGGTGTCGGCAAAATTTAGAAAAATGCCCCCTTTGGGGGGGGTGAAAGCGGGAGGATGGACCCCGAAGATATCTAATATGAATAAGCGGTCACAGGCCTTTCGAACAATATATCACATGAGTAGTGTCGGGGGGGGGGGGGGCGCAAAATGTGGGGGTTTCACCTGTGGTGCATAACATGAATAAGTGGTCACAGCCCTTTGTAACGATATGTGACATGACGGATATCGTTAAAATTTAGAAAAGTTTGCCCCTCCCCCTTGTGTAGGCAAAACGCGCTCCGCCCCTCCCTATAATTTTTGACGCAGCTTTATTTTTAAAATTTATGTTATGTGTTATAAAATATCGTAAAGTTTCAAACAGATAGCCTTATTATACTTCCTAATTTTGTTCACGCTCCTCCCCATCCTCTCCCCGAACTGTGACGCGCCATTCTTTTTTATAATTTTTTTATCATGTGTTATAAACCATCTTAAAGTTTAAAACAGATCGCATTGGAATTTAATATATTTGCTGAAATTACTATTATATGTAGAATAATATAGAAATAAACCCTCCTTTAGATTGTAATTGAGATATATGAACAATTTTTAGAATTTATGAAAGCTGATTTTTATTTATTTATTTATTTATCTATATATTTATTTTTTGTTTATTTATTTATTTTTGTTGCATTGCCCTGTGCATGTTTGGAATTTCTCAGCAATTTCTTAGATTTACATTATTTTATTCAATTAAACATTGTACTGTTACAATAAATTTAAATGGAAACTTCACTTCTAAAACAAAAATAATTTAACGACTGGATTTCATTAATTTATAGAAAAATGACGTGAAAGGTATTCCTGCGAACGAAATGCCTGTCCTTTACCGTTTTTTTTTAGAAATAAATGAGTCACCTTTAATTCATTTCAAAAAATTTGTTTACGTTTGGAAAGAAATTTTAAAAGCCGATAACTATTAATGTATACATTTTAGAAGGTACATCTTCCCTCAAAAACTAATTTATTTTTAAAGATCTTTCAAAAACGTATATTATATATTTAAAATATTTTTTAAAGCATAAACACTACGTCTGATTACTTTATTTTACAATATTTTAAGAACACGCATTTTATCAGACAATTAAATGCACTAAACAAACACGAGCGAAAAATTGACCTGGGCCAGGACTCGAACCTGGGACCTTACGCATACCATGCTGACGCTCTGCGACTGAGCCACCCAGATCGATACGCTTGACGGAAATTTCTCATACTTATTCATGTTGGAAACAGTCATCTGCCACAGTTTGCAGTCATATTTAATTGTTTGATAAAATGTGTGTTCTTATAATTATGAAGTTTTATTTTTAAAAAAAATATCTTCAGAAGAAAATGGCTGACTTGCAGATGAAATTTGATGTTGTTATAACTTGTAACTGATTTGTGCTATTATAATACAGACTAGCCGCCACTGGCGACCAGTTTGTTCTCCCTTAAATGTATGTTAAGCACTGTAACACGTTACTTTTATTCATAATTTTTTTTTTCCGTAATCCTTCGCCAAACCGGAAGATTCTAATAGACAAATCAAAAACTTTTTCGATCATGGTAGCATTTCGCATATTTTTTGTTGTTATGTATTTCATCTTTCTTGACAAAAACCGCTTAACCAACTTAAGCATTTATGCTTCATATCCGTTTGTTTATCAGTTGCAATATGCTTGCTAATGAGGAGATTCTTAAACATATTAAGTAGTTTTCCGTAATTGGATCCATAGCCAAATGGCGTATTTTAGTTAATACGATTTGGTGCAATGAAGTCTATTTTGTGAAAGTCTTTAATGATATCCACCATTTACACTGAACCATATTGTTGCCAATATTTTTTTGTTTGTTTGTTTGTTTCTCGCTAACTTTGGCTGTAGACTTGATTACGGGAGAATCAAGAAGAAAATCTATCATTATTCTCATTTAAAACGTCTTGAATAATGTGACATAATCGGAGTGCATATTATAACACGTAATTTTCGAGTATGGTTTGGTGAAACATTGAACTTTTGGAAGCCAGTTTTGATAATCACGTAAATATGTCACACCAACATTACCGCCTATAAATCTAATTACAGCAACCCGTTTTTCTCTCTATATTGCAACTCTATAGTTAATATAGTGCCCCGGTACGTCTACGACAGCTGTTCCATCAGAACATTTGATTTCAAAATAAAAGTATCGTTTCTAATTTGCACACGCGAAAAATAAAAGCTGGTATTGGCGATTTTAAAAATTCTATTGGCGAGATTTGCGCCCAAATAACACAAAAGTACTTAATGATGTTATGTATTTTCCAAATGTATATTAAATTACTGTTTTGAAAGCGATTGGTCATTAATAATCGTAAATATGATTGATGATTAACAATCCTTTTCGGTGGTCTCTCTTCCTTTCACGTATAATACATAAATACCAAATTAACTGACAATTTGTTTCGAAATTTGATTCATTAAATATCATTACATGAGTTGTATTTGTTTACATTCAGTTTACATCAAGACAAGATAAAGAATGAAGTTGAGTTGTATAGCACATAATTATGGTAAACTTTGATTGTGTCACTGGTACGAATTATTTTTTTGACACCAGGCAGCGCTCCAAAAAATCTTTCATGGAAAACTAACTTTACGAACGATTATCTCCATGGTTTAATGGTTTAATATTTTAAACCTTCACGACGAATGAATCTTTTTTTTTTTTTTTTTTGTTTACTTTCATGGATAGAGAATTGGAACTGCGAAGCTAATTTCAACTGAAGTTATTGGAGAATATATACATAATTGAACGTAAGTCATCTCTCAAATATTAATTTATTTTGAACGATCTTTCTAAAAATGTCACATTTATGAAGTTTTATTCGAAAAAATAATTTTTAATAAAAATGGCCGATGTCATATGAAAAAGTGAAACGGACATTCCGGAACTGTTGATGACAGTCACATGACTTACGGTTTTATTATAGAGATGGTACATGGTCGTTGGCATGTTTTATCTCTGTTTTGGCATAATTTTTTAATCGCCAAGTTAATTAACAGTTTTTTGCTAATTAAGGATAGAAAATAATATTTTTTTACACTGAATTTTATAAAAGCACATAGATTACGTAATTACTTGTCCAAAAATGCAATCCTTTTTTTATTCTGCCGAATATTAAGGTCTGTAGGTTGTTTGAAAAAAAAGTTTGACGAAGAAAAAAGTGATCATTTTAAGTAACTCGACGTTTTTTTTTTAAATTTATATCTCTGTTTATAAATCACTTATGAAGATGAGTTTGGTCTTAAATGGAAGAAATTCTTCATTAGATTCTTCTAGTTTTAGTTTTTTTTTCTGCGACGCTTGGTTTATTTGTTATCTGATATTTTAATCTGGCATGTTTTGTCGATTTAACATTGCGAAGTTGATTTCTGTAAATAAGCAGTAGCGGTCTAGTTCAGTTCTTGGCGTTGTTTGTGTGGCGTTTTTTTTAAGCTTGGCTTGGCAGAGCGACCGCCCTGCTTGATAAAATTATTATTTTTATTCATTTATTAAAGTATTACTATAAAATTATTATTATTTAATTATTATTATTATTATTATTATTATTATTATTATTATTATTATTATTATTATTATTATTAAATTATTATTATTATTAAATTATTATTATTATTATTATTATTATTATTATTATTATTATTATTATTATTATTAAATTATTATTATTAATATTAATATTAATATTATTAAATTAATATTAATATTAATATTATTAAATTATTATTATTATTATTATTATTATTATTATTATTATTATTATTAAATTATTATTTATTATTAAAGTTATAAAGTCATAAAGTTATAAAGTTTTGTTAAAAAGTTGTGTTTTCTTTATTAGGCCGGGAACTTATCAACCCATGTGTTAACTCCTTAAAGAAGGGTGGTCAAGGGGCCTCCGTGGCCGAGTGGTTAAGACACCATTCCGCTAATCGCTTGTGAGCGTAGGAGTCAGGTCGGCGGGTTCGACTCCCGCCAGCTCCATTGCACACACTTTGTGGAGTTCCCGGATGTAACTCTCTGGTGTTGTAAATTTCCTTGTGGCTATCTCGTCCCTGTATATTGACGATGACTTATAAGCGGGCACTTGATGTCAAGCACACAAGTCAGATGTATGTTCTCAATAAACAAACAAACAAAGGGTGGTCAAACAAAATTGTTGATGGTCATTGGTGGTCCAACAGTGGTCAATCGTATACACTACTTTAATTTTATTTATTTTGATTTTTGGATACATGCGAAGATCTTGAAATTCCCTTAAAATAACGTTTTTCTTAAATAACTCCTTAAGGAAGGGTGGTCAAACAAAATTGTTGATAGTCATTCGTAGTCAAAAAGTGGTCAAACGAATGCATTCGGAATTTTCGATTTATTTCATTTTCGGGGGCTACGTGAAGTTAGCCCCCCCCGTATCTTGTTTTTCTTACAACTCCTTAAGGAAGGGTGGTCAAATAAAATTGTTGATGGTCATTTGTGGTCAATCGAATGCAGTTTGAATTTTTTCTTCATCTCATTTTCGGGGGCTAACTTCACGCAGCTCGCGTACTACAGTTTGGGAACCCCTGCCTTAGAATATGGGGCGGGCCTTCCGTGGCCGAGTGGTTAAGGCATCACTCCGCTAATCACTTTAGAGCGTAGGAGAAGGCGCCTGGGCGATTAACCTCTCATTATCACCTTTAAATATCGTTTCGAAAATAGCGAAAAACGTGTCTGGGCGCGATCTACGTTATACGTGGCCGGATCATGACGTTTAAAACGTCACACATGTGATTGGTACAAAGCTTCACGCCCATCGTTTTCGGCCATTTGCCGTGTAAAGATTATCCACTCCATGTAACGTTTTGAAAGTAATGAACCGGCCATATATAGCATAGGTCGCGATATATCGTATAGGTCGAAATCTGGGCCTCTTCCTAAATATGTTTTTTAAAATACAAATTTAACTGCCTAAATGATTAGTTAAGGTTCTGAATTTTCTTAAGACTGTTAATTTAAATAATTAGAAATCTGGAATTTAAGTTTCAATACTTATATGTAGAGTTGCAAAAATCTGGTTTATTCCCAGGTTTCTTTCCAAAAGACCCGATTTATTTCCAAAAAACTAAGTTTATTCCCAAAAAACCCGGTTTATTTCCAGATTTAAACCGTGTTTTTTCTAGCCTTTGCAACTCTACTTATATGAAAGCAAGGATCCGGATAGAATTTTCGCTATATTCGAAACCGGATTGACCAATTAGGGGCTTGTAATTAAAAAATTTTTAGAAAAGAGCGAACATTTTGCATAAACGCTGTCTTCTGATTGGCCAATCTCGTTTCAAAAATAGCAAATAATCTGTACACTCTTAGATCTCCACCGATGTTTTACAGTTTTGAAACTCTAGACATTTATAGTTATTTTGCCAGATTTCAACTATAACAAAATTCTAAGAAGGGAATGTGCCGAGGAATGTGAAATTGTCGCACCTCGAAAACTAGAGGGTTTTTATACATAATAGACTGGCGACATATATGCAGGCGCATGCTCAGATGGAAGTTTTTGATAAAACTGTTAGCTGTAGCAAATATCTTAAAAGCAATAATAATAATAATAATAATAATAATAATTATAAAACTGTTTCAACCAAATTTCAGAATTTGTCTGTACTCACGTGAAAGAGTTAGAATACTAGACGAAGCAGACGTAAAAGTTCCTACGGTCATATGTATGAGAGTGGCGAGATACGAGATATAAAATTTGATTAGTCAAGATGATTTTGACAAAATCGATGCAATTATCCCCAAGCTAATGTTTATTGACTTGTCTACTTGCCTAATAGAATTCGTCTAGACGATTATTGCTAAGATCTGGAATGTTGGTTGCCATAGTTTGGACAAAAGCTTAAGTCTGAGCATGCGCCTGTTCGTATATGTCTGCACCCTCATATAGAGACACCGCATTAATTTCAAATTTGACTCGGTAATAAGATTGTCGACGAGGCTAGTCGATTTATGATGTTACAGAATCGGCTGCTGAGTAGAAAATATATGGCGTCAAGACCTGCATCGTAAATCCCTTTGACAGTAGAGTCTACAGCTGGCGCTGGAAATGTTTTGTTTTCGATGACAATGCGCTTGCGTCAAACCTTTAAACTGAAATTAACTGTTTAAAATTTTGTTCTAAGTTATATCAAGGATGGCTCAGTGGTATGTCGTATCTTTTCATGTCTTTAGAACTGGGTTCGGATCATGGTGACAAAAAATTTGTAAAAATCTAAAGTTTTTATTTTTCAAGATAGTATTTGATTAAATTATAAAAAAATAACTTAAAACAATATTAACGATTTATATAGTGTGATTTTTTAAACATGTGTTATAGTGATCTCTGTTTTAATAAATATATATTATTTTAAGAATCTATTACGAGTTATCTGAATATACAAATGTTTTACCAATGTTTTGTTTGCACAAATGTTTTTGTTTTCATGGGAGGGAAGCGCTTATACAAGATATATAGTGATTGCAACTATAAAGAATTTCATATATTTAAAGAATTCAATACAGCGAATTAGCTGAATTTATTTTGTTTTGCTTTTATGGGCACTAAGTGCTCATACAAGCATTTTATTGATAGAAGATTTAACAAATTTAATGTTTTTTGAGATTCATATTTTCCATATTGACGGGAGAAAATGTTTTAACATTCAGAAAAAATACATAATTGACTTATTGATTTTGAAAAATAAAACTATATAATTTAAGAATTAACTTAGTTTTGTATCTCAACAATCCTCTCCCATTTCCCTTTTATTTTGATTTTTTTTTTCATTTCCTAATGTATTCTATATTTAAATATTTAAAGAATCGTTGTAGACTTTTATTCAAATCACTTCACAAATCGGTTTTCATGAATTCATAATCAACAACAGACGCCTAACACATAAAACTGTAATTTTTCGCTAAAAATGGACAGTATTTCCAGTTTGCGTCATTTCCTCCAATTTCAGCCAATAACATTTTTGAACCAATTTAGGAATTAACGGCTCGTGGGAGCCCGCGACCTACGTTATATACGGACGGTCCATGACGTTTTAAATGTCATGCACCGGCCGTGTATAACGCAGGTCGCGGAAAGACTAAGGTGCCTTTTGTCCAAACTATGGCAAATCTACATTTCAGAACTTGGCGATACTTGCCAGGGCGAGTTTAATTAGAAGAGTGAGACAATTTAACAAACATTAATGGCAGACTCGCCGAGATTCTTGACGATTTATTTTTGTCCAAATCGTCTCAATCAAATTGTATATTCCCTACGTCGCCACACTCATATAGAGGCATCCAATGGAAGACGTCAACAAATATTAGCTTGGTGAAAATGGCAGGTTCACCAACTCCAATATAATTATTCGCTTGTAAAGTCTTTCTCCATTATTGTCATGATCAATCAAATTATATTGCGCGTATGTCATCACTATATTATGTATAAAGGCGCTCTACGAAAAACATTGTTCTGTTACGTTAATCTACTGTTATGTTTTGAAAATTTCCCAAAATAACAGTAGTTTTCTTGAACTGCGAAAATGTATTTGGATTACGACCTTATTTACAGAAATATAAAATTGCTAAATTATATCTGGATGCTGGCCTAGCACACTAATAATATGAATTCACAAATTTCGAAAAATATTATTTATTTTATTGTGCATCGGTTACTCACTGTAAAAACTGATCAGTCAGTTGAACTCATTGATTATATTCTGAGTAAGGGCCTGATCGCGACCTGCGTTATACACGGCCGGTTCATGACGTTTAAAACGTTACACGGTTCATCTTTACACGGCGATTGGCACAAAGTGGCGCGACCACTGTGTTTTGGCAAAACCGTGTAAAGATTACCCACTCAATGTGGCGTTTTAAGTGTCAGGAACCGTGTATAACGTAGGTCTCGGCCTGATCCAGGGTTCTATCGTTGTGTTTAGACTGAGAAGAAATACACGGCGATACATGTTCTTATGGATATCTTCGATACCAACGATCCATTTCAAGATTGAAGGTGTACCGAAAGTGCTCAAAATCTTTGTAAACGTCAATCGTCACGATTCGCATGCATGAATATTGTTTAGTTCTATATGGGACCAGGCATAAATTTGAATGCGATTTTTGGCTAGAATCTAAACAGAATTGCAAAATTTTTGCAGATAGAAAAGCTTATGTTCTGTAAATGCTCGTTTACATTATGGCTTTCTCATTCTAGGTGTTGGGGTTCTAGACATTAAATCATTAGACCCAACTAATCAGCGACGACATAAACAACCAATGAAAAGGATAATTGGTTAGGAAACCTATCTCTCGCAGATTTCGTAGATCTGGAGAGACGGTTACGCCATAATGTAAATGCAGCATAAATGTCCATTTACATTGTAACGTTGTCGTCCTAGGTGGTGGCGTTCCCTGTGTTAAATATCATATGACCCAATCAATCAGTGGCGCGTAAACAACCAATGCAACACGCTGATTGGTTGGGAAATCTGTGCTTCGCAGACTTTACAGACCTGAGGAGATGGTTACGCCATAATGTAAACGCAGCATTACATAGAACTATTGCCTTCTTGCGAACATCACGCATAATAAAAAATAATTTCTCAAACTGCGAAATCATGAAAATTTGTTTGAATCCCTGTCTTTTATTAGCATTATTGTGAATATAACGCATTCATTTGTGGCAACGTAATTTGTAAAAGAACCAACTAGGAATGAACTCTATCAGTAATGCATTTCAAGTAGAATGAAAATGTTAAGAAAATAGTTGGAAATAAATTGGGACTAATTACTCATCTATTCTCTTGTAAACCAAAGAGTCCTTCCGGCCTGTGTACCGGGAGGAAAAGGTAGCTTCCATAGTCCGTGTTTTTAAAAATTCAACGCATTTTACTCAAACACCCAAAGAAAAACTGCTTGGAGCCCGATTCGATTATAGAAGATTCAATCCCGGTTTTAGTTAATACTAAATTTGAATGCGAATTTCAGCATGAGAGTTACAGCATAATAAAAATCAGATTGTTTCAAAATGTCAGCCACCCTAGAATTTCAAACAGCTATATCACAGCCATTTTTTAAGGTAAAGCCAAAACAATAAATGCTCCAGAATCCTTGTATCACGATCTAACACTTAATGGAAACAACTTTTTCAATTTATAATTTTTATACATCTTTTTGAGTTTTTTTAAAAATTTAATTGACCGCTACTTTGGAACAAGATAGCGCATGAATCTGGCCAACGAACTCGGTTGAGACCTTGATGTGTCCTATAAATATGATTAGTTACATTCACATCGGTTCATAAATACGAGAGTTACAGCATAACAAATATTAGATTGTTTCAAAATGTCAGCCACCCTAGAATTTCAAACTGCCATACCTCAGTCATTTTTTAAGATAAAGCGAAAACAAAAAATATTTCGGAATCCTTTTATCACGATCTAACACTTAACGGAAACATTTTTATTTCAATTTATAATTTTTTTGTGCGTCTTTTTGAATTTTGAAAAATTTTAAATTTTTTAACTGGTTGCCATTTTGAAACAAGATTGCGAATGAAGCTGGCCAACAAACTCGTTGAGACCTTTGTATGTCCTATACACATACTCAGTCACATCCTAATCGGTTCATAAATAAGAGAGTTACAGATGACAAGTGTCATATATATATATATATATAAATCAACATTTGAACAAAGTGTAGTTTTGGGCTCTGGGGGGTCATGATCGGTAAAAATATACCAAAATTTTCTGTATTTGCTTTCCTCAGAACGACTGCAATAGGTATCTTTTTGAAATGAAAGCTATGCAATACATGTATCTTTCTTTAACATAAAGTATTAAAGAGTTGAAGCAATCTTATTGTATCTTTAAAAATGGGAATAAAGGAAGAAAGAAATGAAGAAAAGGATGAAATTAGAAGTGAATATATACAATCGAATAATAGAGTAGATAACGAGATAAATAGATGTATATCAACGAGTTTTTCGCGTTTACGAGCTCTATTTGAGATAGCTCATGAATTTCGAGAGTGTAACTTTACAGTGTTAAGCAGCCCTCTAAGCCCTGGTTAAATGAATATCGAATACCATCAATAGAAACAATTCGACTAATTATAGAAGATTTATATCGTCAAGCAACATCATTAAGAAATGAAACGCACAGACCATCTACTTCTTCCACCAAGAGAAGTCAGTATGGGAAATGCAGTGAGAAATCTAGTATCTGCATTTGGATTGAGATCACCGGATTATCGTAGAGACAAGAGAGAGGCTCAGAATCGGAGATTTTGGAGAGAGGAATCAGTTAATAACCTGAGAATGATGGCAGACATTGCTGTAACTCAAAGAAGTGCCGTGGAACGGGTGTGAACAGCAAAGCACTTGTCACCTATGATTGATGACGATGTACCACTACAATCCGTACACCTTCAAACCTCGGAAACTTACACTGAAGCAAACCGCTTCAGTTGTGAGTTCTTTTCACTATGACGATCATCATGCAAAGATAAAAAATACGGTTTTGCAGTTTTCTATAAAAATTTGCGGCATGGAGTCCGTCACTGGTGAAGAATTAAATGCAGCAGTTTCCTCCGTAATAAAAAATATTTCAAATTTCAACCCGTGATTTTACTATGCGCGAGATTATTATTAAGGGCTATAATGTCCGATTTCTGTTTGAACATTATAGCCCTTAATTGATGTGACAAAATTTATCAAAAAACTGTGAGCGTTATCTGACACCGCTTGATCGTAAGACGAATAAAAGGCTCGATCAACCCTTAACAGCTGTTAGCGGTCTCACAGACCGCTGCTTTTTTCCCCCGTTTTCACAGTTTAACTTTTAATTTTCAGTTTAACTAAAGATACTAGCGAAATTTTTTCGTTTGGATCGCTACGGAATTCTGAATAGGTTAATTTTAATTACAATAATCCTGTACAAGAAGTTCAATGCAGAAACAGTATCCTATGAGATTTTGTGTGTATTTTATATTTCTTTCGATCAAGTGGTCTCCGGGACAGCTCACAGTATTTTTGTTAAAGCAGTTGAGTTAACTTATAGGATACAGTTTCTGTACTAAACTGTATGTAACGGGACTATTATAATTGAGTTCCTCGGAAGCCTAAGAGGGTATATAAGTGACAAAATTGAAACAACTGAGCTAAGTACACCGGCAATATGGAACTAAGGCTATTTGTTTGTACGCAAAGAAATATCGGCGATTTTTTAATTATGCGCTGCATTTTGGAGGTCAACTATTTAAGCATTCGAAACTTGTACCCCTTGTTATCAGTATTAACTGTCAATTTTAAAAAAAATTGTACTCCACCTTCTTTACGCAGTTATTGAAATAAGGGTTCAAACACCACTAGGTGATAAGCAACAGTTTCATAACTATTTCAGTCAGTTACTATTGAGTCGATACTTCGAACTCCATTTACTCCAAATTGAAATTTTGTCACTTTTATCCCTTGGCTTCTAAAGTCCTCAATTAAAATACATCTATTCAAAAGTTTCTAGCGATAGGGCTCCAAACAAAACTAAATTTTCACCACTAACTTGTAATTTTTAGTAAACTCTAGATAACTCTAAAAACTGAAAATAAAGCAGCGGTCTACGAGACAGCTAATAGCTATATAAATTTGTGACGTTTTATACTCACGTCTTTAATGTAGCTAACAGCTGTTAAGAGAATACAAGATCACAAACATTGGTTTATTTAACCCTTAACTTCTGAGAAAGACTACTGTGAGCAGTCTCGGAGACCACTTATTCGACCCTATTAATCAATATTTCGATCAAGTGGTCTCGGAGACCGCTCACAGTAGTTATGCGGTAATTTATCTCCGAAGTTAAGGATTAAATAAACCAATGTTTGTGATTTTGTATTCTGTTAACAGCTGTTAGCAGTCTCTCAGACCGCTACTTTTTTTTCAATTTTTAGTGTTTAACTTGTAATTTTTAGTTTAGATACTGGTGAAAATTTAGTTTTGTTTGGAGCCTTATGGCTAGAAATTTAAATAGATGTATTTTAATTATAATAGTTCCGTACATAAAGTTTAGTACAGAAACTGTATCCTATAATTAAAATTCTCATATTCACAAGTCTAGCTATGATACTAAGGCTTTATACAAAATAAAATTTTACTAGTATCTATAGTTAAACAGTAAATTGAGTAGCCTGTGAAACCGCTAAAAGCAATTAAGGGTTAGCACAGGGTTAACTTCAAAATTCTTCTCCCCTTCTGTTCTAAAATTCTTTCTAACGGCGCCAATGAAGAATTATCATTGTTTGAAAAGCATTTAAAAAAACTACACATTAAAAAATTATTATGAAATGCACGTTATTGTAAATAAAATATTTCCAATTTCAGACTTATGCAAATTAAGACACCTTTATTTTGTAAAACAATTGCAAGACTAAAACACAATTTTGCATGCAGTAAACATTAAATATTTATATAAAAAAAAAAGGGAGAACAACCAAATTTTTAAAACTAATTAAACAGTTCAAAATACTTTCACATAATTTTAGTCTACCATCGTAGTCGAAAAAGGAACACCAGCCGCCACGGCATTTTAATCATCAGACTGCAGGTTAATCATTTTTAGAAGTTCTTCCCATGAGCAAACACTTTAAATATACTTCAGCTATACACACACACACTTTATTCTACTGATAAAAAACTTTATTCTTGTCTTTCCTGCAGAGATAGCTTGATAGCAGCAATATCAGTTTTTATTTCCAACATGTCTTGCCGAATAGCTAGGTAATTATAATGCATCAGCCTTGTGAAGTTAGACGAAATTTTCAAAATTAAACTGTACCCATTCTCATGATAATGCAGGATGTTCCTTACAGGAATGAAAGGATAAATACGATAGAGAAATCTGTGGATCTCGCTTCTATTAAAACTGTATTTCTCTTTCTCATTTGCACCACGAATAAGATATAACTATGCTTTAGTAAAGAATGGCACTTCGTTATTACTTCTCAAAATAACGTCCATGTTGTTTCGATCAATCTTGTTAAAGGTAAGATCAAGATTGCAGCCAAATAAGTCAATCGGTTCCGTGATATTCAAATCTCGTGGATTCGGCGACAAGGAATGAAATATATCTAAATTATATTTTTTAGTAACTTCCATCTCTGCATTAGCCATCATTTTAGATAGGTAATATAAATGCGATATTTACGATTTTAACACACTCTTAATTTTTACTTATATACATTATTCGCATCAAGTACACACGTCTAAAACCTCAACACTAATTTGCAAAAATACAACTGACAACCAAATCCCAGAGAAGGACAGAAAATGATTCAGATTCACTCTCAAAGGTTAGCATCGCAAGTCAATTCGATCATATTAACGAAACATATACGTAGAGTACCTTTTCTGGAGTAGTACACTGTTGAAAAGTATCTAGATCGCGACCTACGTTATGCACGGCCGGTTCATGACATTTAAAACGTAGTGGATCAATCTTTACACGGCGATTGGTATACAAAACGATGGCGCGACGTTTTGTACCAATTGACGTGTAAAGATTGATCCACTCCGTGCGACGTTTTAAACGCCATGAACCGGCCGTGTATAACGTAGGTCGCGATCTAGTCATACTGCCACAAGTTCACTACAGATGTGATGCGGTTTCTTAGGTCATTCGAAACTGTTTCTTTTACGAAACTCAAGAAACCAAAATTCCGATTTTATTGACTCAAGAGCGTTAAAAAAAAAAAAAAAAATGTTCTGTACAGTATAGCTATCTGATACTCAACGGAAACTGTGATTTCCGGAATTAAATTTAAAGACGCTCTAAAGTTAGTATTTGAAAAAAAAAAAAAAAAAAAAAAAGGACATTTTATTTAAAATGACTTTAAGATCAATACAATGTATGGTTGGGGGCATAGACATTTTTAACGTATTTCACATAAGTACCTTACAACAGACATTACGTGACCATACTTTAGATTCCTGCCCTTTTACATTTTTAAATATGCTTTGCTTAAAAGAAATTATCGTATATATTATTTCTCCTGTCAGCATCCCTTTTTCTAACAAAATACGAAACGGAGAACGACGAATGAGATGCCATATGAAAGGATCTGGAACAGGCTTCTGACATAGCACACTTAACATTTCGTTAAAACATGTTTTTGATTAAAAAATTCAGTTAATTAAAAATTAAATCGGCATTGTTTTCATAAATGAAATGAAAGATTTTCATCAAATCAGTGTTGCCACAAAAATAAAATACCGCATTATCAGATGGTGTCATCCTCTAATGCAATTAAAATACGATTGTTAATTTATATCTTGCGCGTACTTTTTGAAAGAATATGGAGCTTTTAATCGAGTTTTATTTAATTTTTACGCGAGCGTTACCTATTCTTTATTTGTTTTCTTCGTTTAATCATGGCTGTGTATATGCGTACTGTATTGGGGCGCCAGTAGATTACGTAATATATCTTCCAATCGATATACAGTACATTAGGATTTACAAAAATTGTATTTATTTATTTTATAACTAGCTGGCCCATGATAATAACCTTAAAAATACCTAAATTCCATGTTGAACTATTTTATATTTTTAAATGAAAATATATCCAACCGAACTGAAGGACAGTCATTATAGTTATTGCCGATTCAATTTCGATTTAATTTCTGACAGTTTGATATATTAAACTTTCAATTCTGACCAAAAGTTCCTGAGGAAACCTAAATAATATAAAGCGCTCCTCCACCTTTCCTCTTTTAAACTAAAAATAATATACAGTATTGGCCAATTTATTAGTCCCATTCGAATTTTTTTCCCCAAAGCATTGTTTATAAGATGATTATATTAAAATTAAATAAAAATCATGCACTCGTGACATCATAATTCACTTTTATATTTTAACAGAACAGTAAGGCTACTGTAATTTGTGACTCGTGCTACAGCCAGTATACGCCAGTACACATGGCCGTTATGATTATCTTTTTACGCGTGAAGATTTCGCTATGGTACTCCATTGTGAAATTTGGTAATTTTTGAAATTCAATATTTGAAAAACGGCATAATAATTCGATTTGAAATTTATATCAAGAAAAATACAATTTTTTACCTTTCTAACGAAGTTTGTCTAACAATTTTGTGACAAATAGTTTTCGAGCTATTCATTTTTTCAGTAACTTCAAATGTTTCATTTTCCGAGTTTAATCTGTGGCAATGATTATTGAAAATCCCAGTCGTCAGCAACGCATAGCTTTTTATTAAAGAGGATTATATTAAAATTAAATAAAAATCATGCACTCGTGACATCATAATTCACTTTTATATTTTAGCCCCCGTATCTTGTTTTTCTTACAACTCCTTAAGGAAGGGTGGTCAAATAAAATTGTTGATGGTCATTTGTGGTCAAAAAGTGGTCAATCAAATGCAGTTTGAATTTTTTCTTCATCTCCTTTTCGGGGGCTAACTTCACGCAGCTCGCGTACTACAGTTTGGGAACCCCTGCCTTAGAATATGGGGCGGGCCTTCCGTGGCCGAGTGGTTAAGGCATCACTCAGCTAATCACTTTAGAGCGTAGGAGAAGGCGCCAGGGCGATTAACCTCTCATTATCACCTTTAAATATCGTTTCGAAAATAGCGAAAACGTGTCTGGGCGCGATCTACGTTATACGTGGCCGGATCATGACGTTTAAAACGTCACACACGTGATTGGTACAAAGCTTCACGCCCATCGTTTTCGGCCATTCGCCGTGTAACGTTTTGAAAGTCATGAACCGGCCATGTATAGCATAGGTCGCGATTTATCGTATAGGTCGAAATCTGGGCCTCTTCCTAAATATGTTTTTTAAAATACAAATTTAACTGCCTAAATGATTAGTTAAGGTTCTGAATTTTTTTAAGACTGTTAATTTAAATAATTAGAAATCTGGAATTTAAGTTTCAATACTTATATGTAGAGTTGCAAAAATCTGGTTTATTCCCAGGTTTCTTTCCAAAAGACCCGATTTATTTCCAAAAAACTAAGTTTATTCCCAAAAAATCCGGTTTATTTCCAGATTTAAACCGTGTTTTTTCTAGCCTTTGCAACTCTACTTATATGAAAGCAAGGATCCGGATAGAATTTTCGCTATATTCGAAACGAGATTGACCAATTAGGAGCTTGTAATTTAAAAAATTTTAGAAAAGAGCGAACATTTTGCATAAACGCTGTCTTCTGATTGGCCAATCTCGTTTCAAAAATAGCAAATAATCTGTACACTCTTAGATCTCCACCGATGTTTTACAGTTTTGAAACTCTAGACATTTATAGTTATTTTGCCAGATTTCAACTATAACAAAATTCTAAGAAGGGAATGTGCCCAGGAATGTGAAATTGTCGCACCTCGAAAACTAGAGGGTTTTTATACATAATAGACTGGCGACATATATGCAGGCGCATGCTCAGATGGAAGTTTTTGATAAAACTGTTAGCTGTAGCAAATATCTTAAAAGCAATAATAATAATAATAATAATAATAAAACTGTTTCATCCAAATTTCAGAGTTTGTCTGTACTCACGTGAAAGAGTTAGAATACTAGACGAAGCAGACGTAAAAGTTCCTACGGTCATATATATGAGAGTGGCGAGATACGAGATATAAAATTTGATTAGTCAAGATGATTTTGACAAAATCGATGCAATTATCCCCAAGCTAATGTTTATTGACTTGTCTACTCGCCTAATAGAATTCGTCTAGACGATTATTGCTAAGATCTGGAATGTT
Organism: Maratus michaelseni; assembly: GCA_963931845.1. Lineage (NCBI taxonomy): Eukaryota > Metazoa > Arthropoda > Arachnida > Araneae > Salticidae > Maratus > Maratus michaelseni. The sequence goes on from OZ007600.1 coordinate 201,297,499, forward strand.
GGTTGCCATAGTTTGGACAAAAGCTTAAGTCTGAGCATGCGCCTGTTCGTATATGTCTGCACCCTCATATAGAGACACCGCATTAATTTCAAATTTGACTCGGTAATATGATTGTCGACGAGGCTAACGAGAAAGAAAGGCTACCGCGGTGCTTTACGCGGTATCTTTTTTTACAGACCGTGGGAGTCACGTGATACTCGAATCCACCAATGCAGGTGTACGAAAAGAGCATCACGTCACACTAGCGGTCTGTACAAAAAGATAAGTGGATGCACCACGGTAGCCTGTCTTTTTCGTTAGCCTCGACTGTCGATTTATGATGTTACAGAATCGGCTGCTGAGTAGAAAATATATGGCGTCAAGACCTGCATCGTAAACCCCTTTGACAGTAGAGTCTACAGCTGGCGCTGGAAATGTTTTGTTTTCGATGACAATGCGCTTGCGCCAAACCTTTAAACTGAAATTAACTGTTTAAAATTTTGTTCTAAGTTATATCAAGGATGGCTCAGTGGTATGTCGTATCTTTTCATGTCTTTAGAACTGGGTTCGGATCATAGTGACAAAAAATTTGTAAAAATTTAAAGTTTTTATTTTTCAAGATAGTATTTGATTAAATTATAAAAAAATAACTTAAAACAATATTAACGATTTATATAGTGTGATTTTTTAAACATGTGTTATAGTGATCTCTGTTTTAATAAATATATATTATTTTAAAAATCTATTATGAGTTATCTGAATATACAAATGTTTTACCAATGTTTTGTTTGCACAAATGTTTTTGTTTTCATGGGAGGGAAGCGCTTATACAAGATATATAGTGATTGCAACTATAAAGAATTTCATATATTTAAAGAATTCAATACAGCGAATTAGCTGAATTTATTTTGTTTTGCTTTTATGGGCACTAAGTGCTCATACAAGCATTTTATTGATAGAAGATTTAACAAATTTAATGTTTTTTGAGATTCATATTTTCCATATTAACGGGAGAAAATGTTTTAACATTCAGAAAAAATACATAATTGACTTATTGATTTTGAAAAATAAAACTATATAATTTAAAAATTAACTTAGTTTTGTATCTCAACAATCCTCTCCCATTTCCCTTTTATTTTGATTTTTTTTTTTTCATTTCCTAATATATTCTATATTTAAATATTTAAAGAATCGTTGTAGACTTTTATTCAAATCACTTCACAAATCGGTTTTCATGAATTCATAATCAACAACAGACGCCTAACACATAAAACTGTAATTTTTCGCTAAAAATGGACAGTATTTCCAGTTTGCGTCATTTCCTCCAATTTCAGCCAATAACATTTTTGAACCAATTTAGGAATTAACGGCTCGTGGGAGCCCGCGACCTACGTTATATACGGACGGTGCATGACGTTTTAAATGTCATGCACCGGCCGTGTATAACGCAGGTCGCGGAAAGACTAAGGTGCCTTTTGTCCAAAATATGGCAAATCTACATTTCAGAACTTAGCGATACTTGCCAGGGCGAGTTTAATTAGAAAAGTGAGACAATTTAACAAACATTAATGGCAGACTCGCCGAGATTCTTGACGATTTATTTTTGTCCAAATCGTCTCAATCAAATTTTATATTCCCTACGTCGCCACACTCATATAGAGGCATCCAATGGAAGACGTCAACAAATATTAGCTTGGTGAAAATGGCAGGTTCACCAACTCCAATATAATTATTCGCTTGTAAAGTCTTTCTCCATTATTGTCATGATCAATCAAATTATATTGCGCGTATGTCATCACTATATTATGTATAAAGGCGCTCTACGAAAAACATTGTTCTGTTACGTTAATCTACTGTTATGTTTTGAAAATTTCCCAAAATAACAGTAGTTTTCTTGAACTGCGAAAATGTATTTGGATTACGACCTTATTTACAGAAATATAAAATTGCTAAATTATATCTGGATGCTGGCCTAGCACACTAATAATATGAATTCACAAATTTCGAAAAATATTATTTGTTTTATTGTGCATCGGTCACTCACTGTAAAAACTGATCAGTCAGTTGAACCGGGGCCTCCGAGATGTCGCTGTGTGTCCTACACCGGGCCTGCTACAGGTGACGTCACAACCTGCTGACGTCAAAACAGTGATCCATAATAACTTAAAAATTTTCATGTACTTTGTTCGTTTGTACGGATTGTTTACGACAGTATTTTGGTTTTATTTATTGTTTTATATAGTAATTAATAATATTTTTCAGTGTATTTAGATTATAATGCTATCAATAATTATTGATTATAATTATTAAAGAAAGTGTAGATTATATCTATAAAATAAAGAGAAGAAAATGTTGTGCTCCTAGTTTCTAATCTAAGTCTTCAAATTCGCTACTGATAATGAAAAGAAGAAATTTTAGCTACGAAAATTACCTTGTGATAATTATTTTTATATTTCAACAGAAGTGGTTTGCATTAAACGTTTCGATATACTTTTCATAATTCGTGAAGCTAGAATTAATATGATGGTATTGAACTTGTGCAGAGAAAAAAAACCTAACAACAAATGTCTAGCCTACTGTAATGGAAATATTCTGGCATATTTGATTGAATTTGTACTTCCAAATCGAAAAGAGTCAAATGATCTTTAGAAAAAAAAATAAATAAAGAAGCAGACGATAAACAGTTTAAAAAATGATTTTGAAAGAAATACTGTAATAAATTGACTAATATCTGGATATATTTAGTTAGAAGTGAGTGATGTGCTTTGTTTATAAAATTAAAAGTAGCTGATTTACACAACTTAGTAATTCTACGTAGTTCAATTTAACATTTTAGCTAACTTAAGTGTACAAATATATTATGAAAATAAATCTTTTGATAAGTTATTTTGAGTGGTTATTATGTCCTAGACCCAAGTACAATAAATAGACAATTTTTAAAATATTCAAATCAGTTACAAAGTCAAGATAGAAAATTGGGTACTTTTCGGTTAGCCGGGCGCCAGTGATATATATACATATATACACACACATATATATACACATATATCTACACACACACACATATATATATATATACACATATCTACACACACATATATGTATGAATTAATATATATATTTATATATGTACATGTATCACTGGCGCCCGGCTAACCGAAAAGTACCGAAAAAGGCTTATGGCGAGAGAAGGAAAGTTGCAAAATATTTTCTGCCAACCTATTCGTAGTTTCATATAAATAAGTATTTTTTTTTCAATATTTATATAATTTATTTAATATAAAGAAGCCATTTATCTCTTTTTATATGCAGGTAGAACAGAATTGTATATATAAATAATTTTATACATATATAAATAAACATAAAAGTACATTAGGTTTGTTTTCATAATTGTGTATATAATTTTAAAACATATCTAACTTTCTGAAGCCCGGATTACGCCAAAGCGTTAAAAAAAAGTGCCAAGGTCTCTATAGTTAAAAAATGTCGATTTCTGTATTTAAATTGACATTTTTTTTTTATGGTTAAATTATGGTATGTAGTTGTAAAAGGGAGGAATGGGATTGATTTTGTAAAGTTTTTGGTAGATTTATTATATTTTTTGTACGTATATTTATTGTAAAATAATGTGTTTAGGAAAAGGTAAGTCAATGGGTTCAATCTGATTTATTAATCTTAGCATTTTTTTAATTTATAAACTTTTAATTTCCTTTAATAAAACAAGTATATTAATTCCCTTTTATTTCACGATTATGAAATTTAATATTATTTATGTAATCACAAATTATAAGAGCGAAAATGCTCTTTTTATTACATCTTTCTGCTGCGATACTTTGACCAAAGTGGATCACTACTGTGACGTCACTAATACTTGTAGCAGGCCCGGTGTAGGACACACAGCGACATCTCGGAGGCCCCGGTTGAACTCATTGATTATATTCTGAGTAAGGCCCTGATCGCGACCTGCGTTATACACGGCCGGTTCATGACGTTTAAAACGTCATACGGGTCATCTTTACACGGCGATTGGCACAAAGTGGCGCGCTCACTGTTTTTTGGCAAATACCGTGTAAAGATTATTCACTCAATGTGACGTTTTAAGTGTCATGAACCGTGTATAACGTAGGTCTCGGCCTGATCCAGGGTTCTATCGTTGTGTTTAGACTGAGAAGAAATACACGGCGATACATGTTCTTATGGATATCTTCGATACCAACGATCCATTTCAAGATTGAAGGTGTACCGAAAGTGCTCAAAATCTTTGTAAACGTCAATCGTCAAGATTCGCATGCATGAAAATTGTTTAGTTCTATATGGGACCAGGCATAAATTTGAATGCGATTTTTGGCTAGAATCTAAACAGAATTGCAAAATTTTTGCAGATAGAAAAGCTTATGTTCTGTAAATGCTCGTTTACATTATGGCTTTCTCATTCTAGGTGTTGGGGTTCTAGACATTAAATCATTAGACCCAACTAATCAGCGACGACATAAACAACCAATGAAAAGGATAATTGGTTAGGAAACCTATCTCTCGCAGATTTCGTAGATCTGGAGAGACGGTTACGCCATAATGTAAATGCAGCATAAATGTCCATTTACATTGTAACGTTGTCGTCCTAGGCGGTGGCGTTCCCTGTGTTAAATATCATATGACCCAATCAATTAGTGGCGCGTAAACAACCAATGCAACACGCTGATTGGTTGGGAAATCTGTGCTTCGCAGACTTTACAGACCTGAGGAGATGGTTACGCCATAATGTAAACGCAGCATTACATAGAACTATTGCCTTCTTGCGAACATCACGCATAATAAAAAATAATTTCTCAAACTGCGAAATCATGAAAATTTGTTTGAATCCCTGTCTTTTAGCATTATTGTGAATATAATGCATTCATTTGTGGCAACGTAATTTGTAAAAGAACCAACTAGGAATGAATGCTATCAGTAATGCATTTCACCATACCTTAGTCATTTTTTAAGGTATCTGACTACGTTTAAAAAGTGGTTTTCGACCAAAATTGTCAAAACGATTTTATTACATTTTATTTAAACACAGCTTTGTACCTTTTCAAAACTGTTTTTATTTTTATTGTGCGATAAATAGAACCGGAGTTGTAGCAGTTTCTATACTACTCAATAGCTGTCACTCAAACCGGAAGTACTTTTAAAAGGACCGGAAGTACTAGTTAAAGGTACTAATTGGGAGGGGGAAAGCAAAACTATGGCCTTCTAGAAATATACAAAGGCTCAGTTCTTTAAAAAAGTGCATGGCTCATAAAAACAGTGAAGTTTAGATGTATATTACTGTGCAAATTCTTGTAGTAAAACATAAATCTAAACTTTAAATGCATTTTGTGGAAAATGTAATTTTTGGTGAAAATTCCATACGCAAAACATCATTTCTCAAAAGGTTATCAGAATATCACTATGAAATTTAAATTGCATGTTATTTACACTATTGTGAAGGCAATGAACTAAAGATTTCATTTTAGAATAAATATTTTTTATTTTATGGACGTTTTCGTGGAAAGACATTGATGAATTTTATGAAAATCAGCATGTAAAAAGGTACGATGTGCTATAAATTTTGAAACATTTACAATATCTCTTAGATTTTAGTTCATTGCCTTCACCAACGTCATAAGTATGAAGTGTAAAAAGGAAATTAAGATACATACAATATATTTTTCTATAGCGTGTTTTGCGTATTGGGCCATATTTCACTAAATTTTGCCACAAAATCCTCCACTTACCAAAATTTCATCAATGAATGAAATATTTTTTGCTTTTTTTCACAGTTTCTAGTCATAATATTTATAAAAATAAGTTCAAAAAATAATTAAATAGCTTTTTTTGAAAAAATTGCTCCGTACGTAGTCAGGCACCTTAAGATAAAGCGAAAACAAAAAATGTTTCGGAATCCTTTTATCACGATCTAACACTTAACGGAAACATTTTTATTTCAATTTATAATTTTTTTGTGCGTCTTTTTGAATTTTTAAAAATTTTAAATTTTTTAACTGGTTGCCATTTTGAAACAAGATGGCGAATGAAGCTGGCCAACAAACTCGTTGAGACCTTTGTATGTCCTATACACATACTTAGTCACATCCAAATCTGTTCATTAATAAGAGAGTTACAGATGACAAGTGTCAGATATATATATATATATATATATATATATATATATATCAACATTTGAACAAAGGGTAGTTTTGGGCTCTGGGGGGTCATGATCGGTAAAAATATACCAAAATTTTCTGGAACTGCTTTCCTCAGAACGACTGCAATAGGTATCTTTTTGAAATGAAAGCTATGTAATACATGTATCTTTCTTTAACATAAAGTATTAAAGAGTTGCAGCAATCTTATTGTATCTTTAAAAATGGGAATAAAGGAAGAAAGAAATGGTGCAAAGGATGAAATTAGAAGTGAATATATACAATTGAATAATAAAGTAGATAACGAGATAAATACAGTGTCTCACAAAAGTGATGGGACACTTGTGCTTTATAAAAAGAAACTGCAATAAAATAAATAAACAAACATGTGCAAAAATTTTTTGGGTGTGTTTCATATTTAGAGTTAGTAACAATTATTACATAACATACATTTTGTCAAAATATTAAAATATTAATTTAGTAAAAATACAATTGTTCAGAACGGAGCAAAAAATGGCTCACATAAGTGATGGGACACTTACTTTTCCATCAAATATTTATCCAAAAATTTTACTTTTTAAAAGGTTTTAATATTTTGTTGGATTTCCTTTTACTTTTAAAACATGATTTAATCTTTTTGGGATGGATTCGACTAATTTTTTTGTGATTTCTGGAGTGATTTTACCCCATTCTTCTTGAAGCACCGATTTTAGTTGTTGTTTTGAAGAAATGGTGTGTTTGCGAATTCTTGATTCCAATTCTTGCCAAATATTCTCTATGGGATTTAAGTCTGGAGATTGTGGTGGTGTTTTTATTATTTCAGGACAGTTATATAGCAGCCAGAGTCTAACGTTCAGAGCAGTGTGCTTGGGGTCATTGTCCTGGTAGAATTTAAAATCGTTATGAAGGTTCAATTTTCGTGCTGAAGATTTCAAATTTTGCTTTAAAATATCAATATACTTGTACTGATCCATTATACTGTCAATAAAAACAAGATTACCAACTCCAGCGGACGACATACACCCCCATACCATAACTCCTCCTCCACCATGTTTTACTGTTGGTACCAAGTTCTGTTTGCGAAATTCTTCCCTGGGTTTTCTCCACACCAAGATTCTACCGTCAGAACCAAATATATTAAATTTACTCTCATCAGCAAATATAACTTTATTCCAGTAATCAGAATTCTTATTTATGTTGGATTTTGCGAAAGCTAGTCTGAGTTTTCTTTCTTTTCACTTACGAAGAATTTTTTCCTGGCTACTCTACCGTGATATCCAGCAGATCGAATTACCCTTCTAATAGTCTCAGGATTAACAATTATTCCATATAATGCTTGTAAATCAGCAGCAACTTTTGAAGCACTAATTCTTGGATTTTTTTTCATATTTCGAGCGATAATTCGCTTTATTCCATTGGATAGCTTTGATGGTCGGCCAGGTCTTCTTTTATCCTGAATCATATGATTCTTTTTATATCGTTTAATGATATTGAAAACTGTTGAACGACTCAAGTTAACTGTTTCAGCAGTTTTTCTAATAGATTTTCCACGTTCAATATGCAAATGAATAACTAATTTTCGAATTTCAGGCGAAGTTTCTTTTCGTTTAGCATTCATGGCTACACAGAGCTAAAAAACACAAAAATTCCAAAACAAACTGGAGAGAAATACTGCAGACGATTTTATCAATTATTGCCAATTGCTTTTAAGTAAAAATAAAACCCCAAAAAATATTTTTATTGCTTATTTCAGGCGATTTTTGTTGCATATATAATGGTGTCCCATCACTTATGTGAGCTATTTTTTGCTCCGTTCTAAACATTTGTATTTTTATTAAATTAATATTTTAATATTTCGACAAAATGTATGTCATGTAATAATAAAGTATAATATTTTTCTTTACTAAATTTAAGTATGAAACACACCCACAAAAAAATGTGTACATGTTTTTTTAATTTATTTGATTAGTTTCCTTTTGTAAAGCACAAGTGTCCCATCACTTATGTGAGACACTGTAGATGTATATCAACGAGTTTTTCGCATTTACGAGCTACATTTGAGATAGCTCATGAATTTCGAGAGTGTAACTTTACAGTGTTAAGTAGCCTTCCAAGCCCTGGTTCTAATGAATATCGAATACCATCAATAGAAACAATTCGATTAATTATAGAAGATTTATATCGTCAAGCAACATCATTAAGAAATGAAACGCACAGACCATCTGCTTCTTCCACCAAGAGAAGTCAGTATGGGAAATGCAGTGAGAAATCTAGTATCTGCATTTGGATTGAGATCACCGGATTATCGTAGAGACAAGAGAGAGGCTCAGAATTGGAGAACTTGGAGAGAGGAATCTGTTAATAACCTCAGAATAATGGCAGACATTGCTGTAACTCAAAGAAGAGGCGCCGTGGAACGGGTGTGAACAGCAAAGCACTTGTCACCTATGATTGATGACGATGTACCACTACAATCCGTACACCTTCAAACCTCGGAAACTTACACTGAAGCAAACCGCTTCAGTTGTGAGTTCTTTTCACTATGACGATCATCATGCAAAGATAAAAAATACGGTTTTGCAGTTTTCTATAAAAATCCGCGGCATGGAGTCCGTCACTGGCGAAGAATTACGTGCAGCAGTTTCCACCGCAATAAAAAATTTCAAATTTCAACCCGTGATTTTACTATGCGCGAGATTATTATTAAGGGCTATAATGTCCGATTTTTGTTTGAATATTATAGCCCTTAACTGATGTGACAAAATTTGTGAAAAAACTGTGAGCGTTCTCTGACATCGCTTGATCATAAGACGAATAAAAGGCTCGATCAAAACTTAACAGCTGTTAGCGGTCTCACAGACCGCTGTTTTTTTCCCCGTTTTCACAGTTTAACTTTTAATTTTCAGTTTAACTATAGATACTAACGAAATTGTCTCGTTTGGATCGCTACGGAATTCTGAATAGGTTAATTTTAATTACAATAATCCTGTACAAGAAGTTCAATGCAGAAACAGTATCCTATGAGATTTTGTGTGTATTTTATATTTCTTTCGATCAAGTGGTCTCCGGGACAGCTCACAATATTTTTGTTAAAGCAGTTCAGTTAACTTATAAGATACAGTTTCTGTACTAAACTGTATGTACGGGACTATTATAATTGAGGGCCTCGGAAGCCAAGAGGGTATAAGTGACAAAATTGAAACAACTGAGCTAAGTCCACAGGCGATATGGAACTAAGGCTATTTGTTTGTACGCAAAGAAATACCGGCGATTTTTTAATTATGCGCTGCATTTTGGAGATCAACTATTTAAGCATTCGAAACTTGTACCCCTTGTTATCAGTGTTAACTGTCAATTAAAAAAAAAATTGTACTCCACCTTCTTTACGCAGTTATTGAAATAAGGGTTCAAACACCACTAGATAATAAGCAACAGTTTCATAATTATTTCAGTCAGTTACTATTGACTCAATACTTCGAACTCCATTTACTCCAAATTGAAATTTTGTCACTTGTATCCTTGGCTTCTAAAGTCCTCAATTAAAATACATCTATTCAAAAGTTTCTAGCGATAGGGTTCCAAAGAAAACTAAATTTTCACCAGTAACTTTTATCTCTTGGCTTCCAAAGTCCTCAATTAAAATACATTTATTCAAAAGTTTCTAGCGATAGGGCTCCAAACAAAACTAAATTTTCACCAGTAACTTGTAATTTTTAGTGAACTGTAGATAACTCTAAAAACTGAAAAAAAGCAGCGGTCTGCGAGACAGCTAATAGCTATATAAATTTGTGATGTTTTATACTCACGTCTTTAATGTAGCTAACAGCTGTTAAGAGAATACAAGATCACAAACATTGGTTTATTTAACCCTTAACTTCTGAGAAAGAGTCTCTGAGACCACTTAATTCGACCCTATTAACCAATATTTCGATCAAGTGGTCTCGGAGACCGCTCACAGTAGTTATGCAGTAATTTATCTCCAAAGTTAAGGATTAAATAAACCAATGTTTGTGATTTTGTATTCTGTTAACAGCTGTTAGCAGTCTGTCAGACTGCTACTTTTTTTCAATATTTAGAGTTTAACTTGTAATTTTTAGTTTAGATACTGGTGAAAATTTAGTTTTGTTTGGAGTCTTATCGCTAGAAATTTAAATAAATGTATTTTAATTATAATAGTTCCGTACATAAAGTTTAGTACAGAAACTGTATCCTATGAGTTAATCGACCCTTTTAATCAATATTTTGATCAACTCACAGGATACTGTTTCTGTACTAAACTTTATGTACGGAACTATTATAATTAAAATTTGCCTAATCAGAAATCTCCAGCGATAGAATTAGGGCTCCACACGAAACAAAAAATTCACTAGTATCTCTAGTTAGTGAGACATTACAAGTTAAACTCTGAGAAAAAAACTGTCTGAGAGACCACTAACAGTAGTTAAGTGTTAACAGATTTGAATGTATTTCAACTGTATCAATCTGTTTTTCTCTATGTGAATCATTCGTAACACCACAGTAGTTTTTCCTTCTGAAACACAGTGTAAGTATTTTAGCCCTGATTTGCAAGTGTGTTTGTTATGTAAATTCCCCAACGGTACTTCGATTGAGCTCCCTTATGCTGAATACTTTATAAATCATTGTCGCAAAAACTATACAAATTCACGTACAAATTACCCTAAAAATTAGATATTTAAACCTTAACTACTGTGCATAGCTACTGCGAGTTATAGCTACCGCTTTTGCTCTCCAAGACCGCTGGAATGAAAGATATAACGCAAAAGTAAAGATCGAAAAAGTAAAAACTAACAACGTTAGAGATCGACTTCAGCTATCCTATGCAAAAAAAAACATTTAAAAATATTAAAATGCGAGCGAGAAATCGCGCAAGAACCTTCCCATAGACTTAAGAGCCTACATGAGTCATACGAAAAAACGCGCAAACTAATGTTAAGTCTATGGGAAGGTTCTTGCGTGATTTCTCGCTCGCATTTTAATATTTTTAAATGATTTTTTTTTCTTATAGGATAACCAAGGACTATCGTTGTTAGTTTAACTACTCTATCTAAACTAAAACTAGTTTGAACTAACTCTATTGTTGTTAGTTTTTACTTTTTCGATTTTGACTCCAGTTTTTAACACTTTCTAACATAGTTGAAAAGTGCTTATGAATTCGGTTTGTCTGTCTGTCCGTGCTCTAACTCGCATAAATATATACGGACTGTCATGCAATTAATATGCTATTTAGATTTATTATGTCATCTTCGGTATTGAATATGAAGTGTGTAGCATTTATAGTTTTCTTTACAGGGAAACTCACAAGAATTTCGTTACATTAGGCTCTACGGGGAAAAATCATTTGCGGTTTATTTTAATGATGTTACACAATTTCAAACATATTGAAATTGATATATAACACTGAAGTGAGTAGATAATAAATAAGAGTTCTGCGCCAGAGGCGTACGAGGCGTATGCTCAAGGTCGAAGGAAGGACACCGGAAGGGACAGGTGTGGACACCGGAAGTCGCAGGTGTTGATAACAGACATGTTTATAGAGGAAGTGATTCCGTAAGTAAGAAAGAAAGCAATTAGGAGATATCGGTAGGATGTTCTACACCAGATGTGCTGACTACACAAGGTCATAGGAAATGACAGATGTTGATAACACACAGGTTGGAACAGATATATTTAGGTTAGGAAGTAATCGTGGGTCTTACCGGAAACAGGACAGGAAGTGAAGTGTGATAAGACTTTCTGACTTTATAAAAGTTTAATATGAATTTTTTTTTCTATAAAAAGGGTTTTAATCAGGTTCTTTCTTGAAGAAGGAAAAAAATTTAATTTTTTAATTTCAAAAAAGTTTTTTTTTTTTTTTTTTAAGTTTGTAAATAATAGATCTTAATCAAATAATAGGTGCTTTGATGTAATACAAATTGTACCATAAAATGGAAATAATATTAGCAGAATAGCAACAGTGGTTTTAGTCGAGTGGAGTTGAGTTGTAGGAATCCTGCTATAAAAATAATATTAGCAGAATGTTGATTTTTTTCTTATTTAAACATTAACTTAAATGTGAATGAGATTAAAATAGATGTGAGGGCTAAATTTTTAGAGATTTAAGAAAATTCACTGTGAGATATGTTAGGGTTGTTAAAGAAAAGGAGGGGATTGACTTTGACAGCATTTTTCTAAAAGTTTTCAATGTGATAAGAGAGAGAGGGGGAAGGTTTAATTTTTTCGTACATGTGAGGGAAAAAGGGTATCTCCCTCTATCGGTGGGAAAAGGAAGTGTGGAAAGTAAAATGTAGATTGAAAAGAATGTTACCTTTGGAGTTCGACCTTGGGAGCAAAATAGTCTCATGGTTTGATCATTGACGGTGGGTTTAATGATCAAGCCATGGGACTACATCGTTCAGAGGCGATGTAAGCTATTTGTGAAAAAGAAATCACCTGATCTGGGCGTGTCTTAAGAATCATGTGACATTTTTTAACCAATAAATGATGCGTAGTTTGAATCAAGTTTGATATAGCTACATGAGAATGTTTGTTAATGGAAAAAAAATAATAATTCAAGTCTTTGAGACTAAACCTTTACGGGAAAAAAGAAATTGTCATACTTCTTTCTGTTACATTATATCTTCCGTTTTTTAAGTTTACAAATTTGTGGAGTAACATAAATAATCGTTTTTATGATACTTAAACAAGATATTTTTAAATTAAATATTTTTTAAATTAACTTGTAATAGCCTTTTTTTTTCTTACTGGGTACTCTCTAGGTTTCTTAAAAGGGTACTGTAGAATAACTTATGTCACAAATACTACATTCTTCTTTAGTTAAATATGTTTCACTTAAGACATGACAAAGTGACATTTCACTTTGGAATTAAGTGATTAAACAAGAAAAATATTATTTATAAAAACACAACACATAAGACTAGTGACTGAGAGGTTCTACTTTCAAAGCTACTAGACGTTTGGGATTAAACTTTTCTCGCGCTCGTCAACCTAACCGTTCGGAGTTTTCTTCGAACATTGTCAATACGAGTTAGGATCCCTTAGAAAGACCGATAGCCCAAGCGTAGATAATCGGTTTTAACAAATAACCAACCAACCACAACACACAAGACATTTTAGATCATTACATAAGACATTTTAGATTATTACATTTAGTTAATAAGTATTTGACGTGCAAAATTTTATTTATAGAAACATACAATATGATGTATACAAAACCAAACGATATAAACGAACAACAATACATACAATTTGAACGATTTTTTCCCTTTCATATGAACAATTTTTAACAAGAATTGAGTGTCTATTTAACTTATTAAAGAGAGCGAGTATTTTGTTTTGATTTATACAATAAAAATAAATTTTCATTATATTTGATTTTACACAACCAACATTTTTAAAAAAGAGAATGGAATCTAGTTTTTATAAATTAACGTACTTCAATTTTACAAATACTTCACCCCCACTCTTTTTTCCCCCTCTTTTTATAGACTAAATACACATAAGATATAAAAGGCGTTTTCGAATACATCATTTAGAAATTAAGTGATTTGATAAGTAAAATATTATTTATAAATGCAATAGATACGAAAGTAATAAAGAATTTTACTTACAAATGTACGAACTTCTGATAGGTAAGACTTTCTCAATCATTGTGCAAGAATTAAATGGTGATTGAACTTATAACATTATATGATGAAATAATCACGTGACGTATTTTTAAACCAATAAAAAGTTAGTATTTTTACACGAGCGCCCTCTATCATTATATAAATTTCTATGAAACGAGTTCATAACATTCTACTGTGCCCTGATATCGTTCTAATATGTTGTATTTTTCGTTAAGTTAGTTTTCATTTAAGTTATTATGGATCGAGTTATGAATTCTTATGTTGGTGATCTAAACAACTTGAAGTGTCAACACTCATCACCAGAATTAAATAATCAAGATATGGATTCTACACTTTTATCCAATGAGGGACCCGTTTCGAATTATGAAGTGAAACCCACCTCATCAGGACTCAAGAAACAGAAGTTATCCCATGTGTGTAAGATGTGTAACAAAACATTTCCTAGAAAAGTTAACTTAGTGTTTCATATGAAAAGTCATCTAAAGGAAAAATCTTTTTGCTGTGAGGTGTGTGCTGAAGTTTTTTCGCGAAAGAGTGATTTACGTAATCATCAAAAGATTCCCAAATCACCCAAACAATACAAGTGTGGGGATTGCAACGAGATATTTTCAAGAATGGCTGACTTATTAATACACAAGAAGACCCATAAGATTCGTAAACAACATTCATGTACAAAGTGTAGCGAAATGTTTGATTGTGATTCAGATTTAGTACAACATTGTGATACTTATCATAAAGTTGTGAAATCACCCTATTCAAAAGATTTGTTATTTGAAAAAGTGAAGTATTTTAAAAGACAAAATGATGTGCGAAATATTTTTAATAAAACTATCATTGTGTCCAATGAGATGAATCAAAAAGACTTTCATTCATTTTTTAACAGTGTTCGATCGGATGTTTTAAACGAATTAAATTATCAATTCCAAATGAAAAAGTCAATAAAATGGTATGCAGCCGTTAAAGGGGATGTCTACCGTGAATCACAGGATGGTGACTTAGAGAGAGCAACCCCCTTTTTCCTTTCCAAAAGTGAACTGGAATTAACAGAACAAAACATACATGTGCATGTTGAGAATGCCTTTCTAAAGTTGTACAACGGCTTTGAAGATTTCACTGAACGAGTGTTTAATTGGACATTACAAAAAATTTTGAAATTAGAATTGATTACAGCTCAATATGACAGGCTTATTTGATTTGTATTATTTTAAATGATTAATAAATAGTTTTAATATGAAAAAGTATAGTGGTTTTTTTTTTTTTTTTTTTTTTTTTTTTTTTTTTTAGTTTATGTAAATTACTTTGAACAGTTTGACAATGCAACATAAACTACTGTTTAACATTTTAAATGTCTGAGAAAAATGGGAATGAATTTGTTGAAATTATGTAAAACATGATGAAATGAATGTGATGTATTTATTATATGTTACTTAAACTACAAGAGAAATGATTGGAAATGTGTTATTTTAAATCTATGATACTTTTAATCACTAACAAGGTAAGACGTGACCTTATGAATCATCGATGGGTTTTCCTTTGAATAGGTATTAATCTTACTTATTGATAAGAAAGTTGAGTTTTTCTCTTCGTTTAAACAATGACACTGCATGTTTTGATAATTTTCCCTCAACAGTCAACATCAATGTTTCTAACCTAATTAAGAAAATTTTTAACTTAAACCGTCACTGAGTTTATCCTAGATAAGTAAATTTTTATATTTAACCTACATATAAATTAAATGATTAACTATAACCATGACTGTTTTTAAAATCTAGATAAGTGAACGTTTTTATGAAACACATTCAGTGTTCTGCTGACTTTTATCGAGATTACACCAGTTAGTGAATGCAGATTAAATTGTATAAAAATATTTTGTGAAATGAATATGCGATCCCACCAAGAAGTGTTTCATCTTCAAAGCGTCCACGCTTAGAAAACGCTACGGAAAATTCAAATATCTGTGAGAAGGAGTTAAAAGACTCAAGATTAAAACTTTCTAAAATGGACAATGACTGTGTAACTATATCACGTGATATATCCTCTACTGAGGACTTACCCGATGTGAAACCCGAGATCGCTTTGGATTTTTCAAACTTTACCGGTGGTTATGATGCAAATTCTTTCGAGAATCCACACCAAGAGTCAATTTTTGCCCAGGACTATTTAAATACATTTTTCAAAGACTTGAACTTTGAAAATTTAGATTGTTCTACCCCCTTAACCTCGCTAAAGGATGAACCCTTTCAAGAACCTACGAATAATATCTTACAGACTACTGTTAAACATGAGGTGAACGAGCTACAAGCAAACAGCCTTTCGCAAGCAAGTGGTGAAATACAAAGCATCACTACACCTACATTTGCCACTAAAAGTGACAAATTATACAATTCCCATGTGTTTCACAAAGAACTAAGTGACTGTTTCTACATAACTTTGAAGTTAAAAAATAAACAATATTCTATACATATACGAGAATTTAAACGCAATGTATCTACTAATGAAGAAATCCCGACCAAAAACGGAGTTAATATGGATATTCATAGCTGGTATGAGTTTCAATATAAAATCCTTGCATTTAATTTAAGATACACAAAGTGCATCCTTTGTTTCTAATTACACGATTTTAGTGTTAAATCAAGATTCTATGATGCGAATTAAAAATTTGAAGAATTTTTCTCATGTTGACTTAAACGAACAACAAATGGAAAAAAAAAAGAAAGTACCTCACAGTTAAATACTGTACTTTTACAACATATGTACACAAAACTGTTACCCTTTCTCATTAAACAGAAATGTGTGGTGAGTAACAGATCCACAGAAAAAGAATCTGTGTTATGGTCTAAACTTAATACGTGGATCGAGAATAATATGGTAACAATACTTAACCAGTTGTATGAATGTACAGGATGTATTTTTCGACATGCAAGTCAAAGCCTTCACTCATGCTTCGCATTTAATAATAAGGAAAAATTTTATTAACTAGGTGAAGCTTTGTTAATGCTCGTCGATTTCGATTATGTAATTTCAACGTTTTTGAATGGAGTTTATAGTGTTAGTGAACACTTTTTACATAAGCTTCATGAACAAACTCTTTATAATGAATTGTTTAAGACAAAATAAATAATTTGTTTTGTTAAAGATCTGTGTGTATTTATTTCTACAAAATGTCTCTGTGTGAATTTATTAGTTTTTCATCTAGTCGAACTTTTAAGTGAATAGATGTAATTTAACTTTTCTTTTATATTCCAATTCAAAAATTTCAACTCTTGCAAAGAGATTAAACTACTGAATGGAAATATTCACGTTAGTAAAAAGTTTTGAAAAGATTATTAGTTAACACAAAAAAAAATAATAAGAATAAAATAAAATAAAGTTTACAAAAAGTTTTTAAAGTTAAAAAAAATGTAAATTACGTTAAAAAGTTTAAAAAGTTAACAAAAATATTCTTTTAAAAATTAGAAGTTTACAAAAACGTTTAAAAATCTATCAAAATTAACTTTTTACTTTTGAGAGACTATGATCTGACTGTTTATCCTTGCAACCAACTGGTGCATATCAACTATATACTCTGTATCTGCATATGCGCAGAAAAACAGACATTTCCACTAACTTGAGTTCGACTTTAAATTCTTTACCAACTGTTAAGTTTAATTACTATACACAACTCGATTACCTTTCCCACAAAACACCTTTCCGAAACAAAACAGAAATTAACACTTACCGAAAAACACGTCAACTTCTTGTGCTTGCTTTCACTCAACTAACGTTTCTCCCTTATCTTTTCTAGGGGGCGCTACAATCGCCGCTAGAGGCGCTAGCAGTCTTCAGGTGTGTGATAAAAATAAACTTTAAATCCAACTTACACTCGCTCAGTCATTCTTGCGTCTCTCTACCTTGTTAACAACCGTTTGCTGCTGGCTCATTGTTTGGTTGTTTAAACTTGTTGAATGACGTCATCATGCGTTTGTCTAAACTTGTCCAGTCTTGTTTTTATGCAGTACATCTATTTAGATGAGTTATCACTCGCTTATCTTGGATGACTTGTCCAAACTATTTTTTGTGTGCCACAGCTATTTGGGTGAGTTATCGTTCGCTTATCTTGCTTTACTTGTTTGAACTTGTCTAGTATCCAACACCTCATGCCTTTTGTCATAGCTTGAATATACTTTACACCAATCACTTAAATATAAAAGTCCTGTCACAACTTACTTAATCTTTGATAAAAATATTAATTATTTATAAATTTCATCAAATTCTTATTTTTCTGATACATTTACTATGTCATTTTCGTTATGGTAAAGCCCGATTTTAAATCGAAGTCTAAGATAAATTCCCCAAATTTGTAACATTTTAACACTAATAATAAATATTGTAAGCACGCAGTTCATACAAGTTTTGTAAAAATAATATTACTTATAGCTAACTCGTTCAGTCCCATGATACGAAACTTCAATATAGCTAAAATCAGTGTTAAACGAAAGTCTAATCACGCGTCTTTATATATTATTTTGAAATGTAAAGCATTATATCTAAACGAATGATATAAGGAGTAGTTAGAATAGTTCTTGTATTTTTGTTAGTAAAAATTTATACACATTATCTTACAAGGTTGCAATATTCAACACACGGTTCACCATATTTAAGAACGATTCACCATGATTTAAAAACTTAGTAACATATTTTAAATTTATAAATTTAAATTAAAAATATTTAAGTATCTATAATTGTTTATTTATAATTGTTTATTTATAAAAATTGTTTATTTATAAAAATATGTTTTAATTTAAATTTATAAATTTAAAATATGTTACTAAGTTTTTAAATCATGGTGAATCGTTTTTAAATATGGTGAACCGTGTGTTGAATATTGCAACCTTGTAAGATAATGTGTATAAATTTTTTACTAACAAAAATACAAGAACTATTCTAACTACTCCTTACATCATTCGTTTAGATATAATGCTTTACATTTCAAAATAATGTATAAAGACCCGTGATTAGACTTTCGTTTAACACTGATTTTAGCTATATTGAAGTTTCGTATCATGGGACTGAACAAGTTAGCTATAAGTAATATTATTTTTACAAAACTTGTATGTACTGGGTGCTTACAATATTTATTATTAGTGTTAAAATGTTACAAATTTGGGGAATTTATCTTAGACTTCGATTTAAAATCGGGCTTTACCATAACGAAAATGACATAGTAAATGTATCAGAAAAATAAGAATTTGATGAAATTTATAAATAATTAATATTTTTATCAAGGATTAAGTAAGTTGTGACAAGACTTTTATATTTAAGTGATTGGTGTAAAGTATATTCAAGCTATGACAAAAGGCATGAGGTGTTGGATACTAGACAAGTTCAAACAAGTAAAGCAAGATAAGCGAACGATGACTCACCCAAATAGCCGTGGCACACAAAAACAAGTTTGGACAAGTCAACCAAGATAAGCGAGTGATGACTCATCTAAATAGACGTACTGCATAAAAACAAGACTGGACAAGTTTAGACAAACGCCTGATGACGTCATTCAACAAGTTTAAACAACCAAACAATGAGCCAGCAGCAAACGGTTGTTAACAAGGTAGAGAGAAGCAAGAAAGACTGAGCGAGTGTAAGTTGGATTTAAAGTTTATTTTTATCACATACCTGAAAACTGCTAGCGCCTCTAGCGGCGATTGTAGCGCCCCCTAGAAAAGATAAGGGAGAAACGTTAGTTGAGTGAAAGCAAGCACAAGAAGTTGACGTGTTTTTCGGTAAGTGTTAATTTCTGTTTTGTTTTGGAAAGGTGTTTTGTGGGAAAGGTAATCGAGTTGTGTATAGTAATTAAACTTAACAGTTTGAAAGTCGAACTCAAGTTAGTGGAAATGTCTGTTTTTCTGCGCATATGCAGATACAGAGTATATAGTTGATATGCACCAGTTGGTTGCAAGGATAAACAGTCAGATCATAGTCTCTCAAAAGTAAAAAGTTAATTTTGATAGATTTTTAAACGTTTTTGTAAACTTTTAATTTTTAAAAGAATATTTTTGTTAACTTTTTAAACTTTTTAACGTAATTTACATTTTTTTTAACTTTAAAAACTTTTTTGTAAACTTTATTTTATTTTATTCTTATTTTTTTTTGTGTTAACTAATAATCTTTTCAAAACTTTTTACTAACGTGAATATTTCCATTCAGTAGTTTAATCTTTTTGCAAGAGTTGAAATTTTTGAATTGGAATATAAAAAAAAAGTTAAATTACATCTATTCACTTAAAAGTTCGACTAGATGAAAAACTAATAAATTCACACAGAGACATTTTGTAGAAATAAATACACACAGATCTTTAACAAAACAAATCATTTATTTTGTCTTAAACAATTCATTATAAACAGTTTGTTCATGAAGCTTATGTAAAAAGTGTTCACTAACACTATAAACTCCATTCAAAAACGTTGAAATTACATAATCGAAATCGACGAGCATTAACAAAGCTTCACCTAGTTGATTAAATTTTTCCTTATTATTAAATGCGAAGCATGAGTGAAGGCTTTGACTTGCATGTCGAAAAATACATCCTGTACATTCATACAACTGGTTAAGTATTGTTACCATATTATTCTCGATACATGTATTAAGTTTAGACCATAACACAGATTCTTTTTCTGTGGATCTGTTACTCACCACACATTTCTGTTTAATGAGAAAGGGTAATAGTTTTGTGTACATATGTTGTAAAAGTACAGTATTTAAGTGTGAGGTACTTTCTTTTAATTTTTCCATTTGTTGTTCGTTTAAGTCAACATGAGAAAAATTCTTCAAATGTTTAATTCGCATCATAGAATTTTGATTTAACACTAAAATCGTGTTATTAGAAACAAAGAATGCACTTTTGTATCTTAAATTAAATGCAAGGATTTTATATTGAAACACATACCAGCTATGAATATCCATATTAACTCCGTTTTTGGTCGGGATTTCTTCATTAGTAGATACATTGCGTTTAAATTCTCGTATATGTATAGAATATTGTTTATTTTTTAACTTCAAAGTTATGTAGAAACAGTCACTTAGTTCTTTGTGAAACACATGGGAATTGTATAATTTGTCACTTTTAGTGGCAAATGTAGGTGTAGTGATGCTTTGTATTTCACCACTTGCTTGCGAAAGGCTGTTTGCTTGTAGCTCGTTCACCTCATGTTTAACAGTAGTCTGTAAGATATTATTCGTAGGTTCTTGAAAGGGTTCATCCTTTAGCGAGGTTAAGGGGGTAGAACAATCTAAATTTTCAAAGTTCAAGTCTTTGAAAAATGTATTTAAATAGTCCTGGGCAAAAATTGACTCTTGGTGTGGATTCTCGAAAGAATTTGCATCATAACCACCGGTAAAGTTTGAAAAATCCAAAGCGATCTCGGGTTTCACATCTGGTAAGTCCTCAGTAGAGGATATATCACGTGATATAGTTACACAGTCATTGTCCATTTTAGAAAGTTTTAATCTTGAGTCTTTTAACTCCTTCTCACAGGTATTTGAATTTTCCGTAGCGTTTTCTAAGCGTGGACGCTTTGAAGATGGAAACACTTCTTGTTGGGATCGCATATTCATTTCACAAAATATTTTTATACAATTTAATCTGCATTCACTAACTGGTGTAATCTCGATAAAAGTCAGGAGAACACTGAATGTGTTTCATAAAACGTTTACTTATCTAGATTTTAAAAATAGTCATGGTTATAGTTAATCATTTAATTTATATGTAGGTTAAATATAAAAAATTACTTATCTAGGATAAACTCAGTGACGGTTTAAGTTAAAAATTTTCTTAATTAGGTTAGAAACATTGATGTTGACTGTTGAGGGAAAATTATCAAAACATGCAGTGTCATTGTTTAAACAAAGAGAAAAATTCAACTTTCTTATCAATAAGTAAGATTAATACCTATTCAAAGGAAATCCCATCGATAATTCATAACGTCACGTCTTACCTTGTTAGTGATTAAAAGTATCATAGATTTAAAATAACACATTTCCAATCATTTCTCTTGTAGTTTAAGTAACATATAATAAATACATCACATTCATTTCATCATGTTTTACATAATTTCAACAAATTCATTCCCATTTTTTCTAAGACATTCAAAATGTTAAACAGTAGTTTATGTTGCATTGCCAAACTGTTCAAAGTAATTTACATAAACTAAAAAAAAAAAAAACACTATACTTTTTCATATTAAAACTATTTATTATTCATTTAAAATAATACAAATCAAATAAGCCTGTCATATTGAGCTGTGATCAATTCTAATTTCAAAATTTTTTGTAATGTCCAATTAAACACTCATTCAGTGAAATCTTCAAAGCCGTTGTACAACTTTAGAAAGGCATTCTCAACATGCACATGTATGTTTTGTTCTGTTAATTCCAGTTCACTTTTGGAAAGGAAAAAGGGGGTTGCTCTCTCTAAGTCACCATCCTGTGATTCACGGTAGACATCCACTTTAACGGCTGCATACCATTTTATTGACTTTTTCATTTGCAATTGATAATTTAATTCGTTTAAAACATCCGATCGAACACTGTTAAAAAATGAATGAAAGTCTTTTTGATTCATCTCATTGGACACAATGATAGTTTTAGTAAAAATATTTCGCACATCATTTTGTCTTTTAAAATGCTTCACTTTTTCAAATAACAAATCTTTTGAATAGGGTGATTTCACAACTTTATGATAAGTATCACAATGTTGTACTAAATCTGAATCACAATCAAACATTTCGCTACACTTTGTACATGAATGTTGTTTACGAATCTTATGGGTCTTCTTGTGTATTAATAAGTCAGCCATTCTTGAAAATATCTCGTTGCAATCCCCACACTTGTATTGTTTGGGTGATTTGTGAATCTTTTGATGATTACGTAAATCACTCTTTCGCGAAAAAACTTCAGCACACACCTCACAACAAAAAGATTTTTCCTTTAGATGACTTTTCATATGAAACACTAAGTTAACTTTTCGAGGAAATGTTTTGTTACACATCTTACACACATGGGATAACTTCTGTTGCTTTAGTCCTGATGAGGTGGGTTTCACTTCATAATTCGAAACGGGTCCCTCATTGGATGAAAGTGTAGAATCCATCTCTTGATTATTTAATTCTGGTGATGAGTGTTGACACTCCAAGTTGTTTACATCACCAACATAAGAATTCATAACTCGATCCATAATAACTTAAATGAAAACTAACTTAACGAAAAATACAACCTATTAGAACGATATCAGGGCACAGTAGAATGTTATGAACTCGTTTCATAGAAATTTATATAATGATAGAGGGCGCTCGTGTAAAAATACTAACTTTTTATTGGTTTAAAAATACGTCACGTGATTATTTCATCATATAATGTTATAAGTTCAATCACCATTTAATTCTTGCACAATGATTGAGAAAGTCTTACCTATCAGAAGTTCGTACATTTGTAAGTAAAATTCTGTATTACTTTCGTATCTATTGCATTTATAAATAATATTTTACACATCAAATCACTTAATTTCTAAATGATGTATTCGAAAACGCCTTTTATATCTTATGTGTATAAAGTCTATCAAAAGAGGGGGAAAAAGAGAGGGGGGGGTGAAGTATTTGTAAAATTGAAGTACGTTAATTTATAAAAACTAGATTCCATTCTCTTTTTTAAAAATGTTGGTTGTGTAAAATCAAATATAATGAAAATTTATTTTTATGGTATAAATCAAAACAAAATACTCGCTCTCTTTAATAAGTTAAATAGACACTCAATTCTTGTTAAAAATTGTTCATATGAAAGGGAAAAAATTGTTCAAATTGTATGTATTGTTGTTCGTTTATATCGTATGGTATTGTATATATCATATTGTATGTTTCTATAAATAAAATTTTGCACGTCAAATACTTATTAACTAAATGTAATAATCTAAAATGTCTTATGTAATGATCTAAAATGTCTTGTGTGTTGTGGTTGGTTGGTTATTTGTTAAAACCGATTATCTACGCTTGGGCTATCGGTCTTTCTAAGCGATCCTAACTCGTATTGACAATGTTCGAAGAAAACTCCGAACGGTTAGGTTGACGAGCGCGAGAGAAGTTTAATCCCAAACGTCTAGTAGCTTTGAAAGTAGAACTTCTCAGTCACTAGTCTTATGTGTTGTGTTTTTATAAATAATATTTTTCTTTTTTAATCACTTAATTCCAAAGTGAAATGTCACTTTGTCATGTCTTAAGTGAAATATATTTAACTAAAGAAGAATGTAGTATTTGTGACATAAGTTATTCTACAGTACCCTTTTAAGAAACCTAGAGAGTACCCAGTAAGAAAAAAAAAAGCTATTACAAGTTAATTTAAAAACTATATAATTAAAAAATATCTTGTTTAAGTATCATAAAAACGATTATTTATGTTACTCCACAAATTTGTAAACTTAAAAAACGGAAGATATAATGTAACAGAAAGAAGTATGACAATTTCTTTTTCCCGTAAAGGTTTAGTCTCAAAGACTTGAATTATTATTTTTTCATTAACAAACATTCTCATGTAGCTATATCAAACTTGATTCAAACTACGCATCATTTATTGGTTAAAAAATGTCACATGATTCTTAAGACACGCCCAAGATCAGGTGATTTCTTTTTCACAAATAGCTTACATCGCCTCTCAACGATGTAGTCTCATGGCTTGATCATTGAACCCACCGTCAATGATCAAACCATGAGACTATTTTGCTCCCAGGTTCGAACCCCAAAGGTAACATTCTTTTCAATCTACATTTTTCTTTTCACACTTCCTTTTCCCACCGATAGAGGGCGATACCGTTTTTCCCTCACATGTACGAAAAAATTAAGCCTTCCCCCTCTCTCCCTTATCACATTGAAAACTTTTAGAAAAATGCTGTCAAAGTCAATCCCCTCCTTTTCTTTAACAACCCTAACATATCTCACAGTGAATTTTCTTAAATCTCTAAAAATTTAGCCCTCACATCTATTTTAATCTCATTCACATTTAAGTTAATGTTTAAATAAGAAAAAAAATCAACATTCTGCTAATATTATTTTTATAGCAGGATTCCTACAACTCAACTCCACTCGACTAAAACCACTGTTGCTATTCTGCTAATATTATTTCCATTTTATGGTACAATTTGTATTACATCAAAGCACCTATTATTTGATTAAGATCTATTATTTACAAACTTAAAAAAAAAAAAAAAAAAAAAAAAAAAAAAAAAAAAAAAAATTGAAATTAAAAAATTAATTTTTTTTCCCTCTTCAACAAAGAACCTGATTAAAACCCTTTTTATAGAAAAAAAAATTCATATTAAACTTTTATAAAGTCAGAAAGTCTTATCACACTTCACTTCCTGTCCTGTGTCTGGTAAGACCCACGATTACTTCCTCCCTAAATATATCTGTTCCAACCTGTGTGTTATCAACATCGGTCATTTCCTATGACCTTGTGTAGTCAGCACATCTGGTGTAGAACATCCTACCGATATCTCCTAATTACTTTCTTTCTTACTTACGGAATCACTTCCTGTATAAACATGTCTGTTATCAACACCTGCGACTTCCGGTGTCCACACTTGTCCCTTCCGGTGACCTTCCTTTGACCTTGAGCATACGCCTCTGGCGCAGAACTCTTATTTATTATCTACTGAAGTGTACAACAAGAGGCTTACTATAGAGTAAGTTATGTATAGCGCTTATAGTTCCTTTACAGGGACACTCAAAATAATTCTGTTACATTACGGTCTATGGAGAAAAATCGTCTGCGGTTTATTTTAATAATATTTCACTATTTCAGACATATTGAAATTGATATATGTCACTAAGATGCATTACAAGAGTCTTACTATAGAATATTTTATGTATAGCATTCACCGTTCATTTGCAGGAACACACAAAAGAATTCGGTACAGTCTGTTAACAATAATTGCCGGAAATGCTTTTTCAGTTGCTGAACGCGTTTTTAAATTTTAACTGGCTTTTTGTCTAATTTGGTGTATATAAATTCTATATCCTATACAGTTCAGCTCAAAAGTTCTCGAGTACATTTACGTTTATTTGCGAAAATTCCAGGAGGGGAATTTTAAACTGTGCTATGCGTGTCCTAGCTGAACTAAGATTTAAAGAACATATACAGGGCCAAAAGAATATTTTCCTAATATTGTTGGTAATTCCTGACATTGGGTTTTTAAGTATGTTATATATTTTTCCAATTGTTTGCTTATATATGATCTTCCACCTTATTAAACGGTAAAGAGAACTAGATCTTTACTAATTTTCTTGTTAACTTTAGATACTAAGTGAAATTTTATTTCGTTTGGAGCCTTGATACTATCACTAGAGAATAGGTCATTTTTATTATTAGCCTGAGAGCTAATGTGCCCGCCGGATGTGTATGTACGTACGTATGTACGTAACCTGATAACTCTTGATAGAAAAATCCGTTTTGCTTTAAATTTTGTACATAGGTTCATTCTCATAACATGCTTCCCTGATTAGTTTTGGGGACTCATTGGTTAAGTATAAAGGGGGAAAACGGGGAGCTAACACCCCTTAATTTAGATAAATGGGTTTTTCATGCAGATTTATCCGATTTGCTTCAAATTTTGTATATAGGTTTATTGTGATAACGCGCTTCCCTGATTAGTTTTGGCGGTTTATTAGTTAAGTATAAAGGGGAGAACGGGGCTAATCCCCTTTTAGTTGTCTGTCGATTTCTTTATTTTTCGAGGGGCATTATTCTTTGAAATAAGAGTATATTATACAATTAGTGTGATTAGCCTGTGAGCTCAATCCCATGAGTTTAACCCTTTATCTACCGACGGTACTTTTAAGTATCATCAGAGAAAACTTTGTATAAAATTTCTTTAATCTGTCTAATAATGATAATAAGGTTTTGTTTTTATACAAAATACTTTTCTGGATCCCATTTAGAAAGCACAGCAAAACAGTGAAAGCTAAATATTATATAACGTGGTATTTTTCTCAACCTTTTACATAAATGTAGATCTTCTCTTTTTAAAATTGGTATATGAAAATTTTGCAACTATAAAAACCTTTCTATTTAATGATAGGATCACAATACATTTATTTACATTGTTCCGATAAAGAATTGTGATATTTCCTTAACAGCATTCTCTGTTAATTAATCTAATTATTCTTGTAAATATTTCACAAAAAGAGCTATTACTACCGCATTATTAAATCAGTTTTAATGAAAAACCTTATCTAAATTTCATATTATTATAATATAAATTGTCTAATATATACCTTCAGACATAAAGGAAGATAATTATTGAGATTGAACAATTTGTTGATTCATAATTCGGTAGATAAAGGGTTCACTGGGCACTTTTTTTAATTTATAATAATCTTGTACATAAAGTTTAGTACTGAATTAGTATCCTATGAGTTAACTGAGCCTTTTATTCCTCTTTCCATCAAGCGGTCTCAGCGACCGTTCACAGTATAGCTACGCGAGAATTTGGGTCATTGCAGTTATCATTTAACTGCTTTTAGCGGTCTCACAGACCACTGTTTTTTGCATTCTTTGCAGTTAATTGGTAACTTTTAGTTTAAATAGAGGTACTAGTGACTTTTTATTATTTTTTTAAGTCCTGGTACTATTGCTAGAGACTTCTGAATAGGTGAATTTAATTATAACAACACTGTTTATCCATTTTGTTGCAATAACAGTGTCCTATGAGTTAATAAAGCCTTTTATTCCTCTTTCGTTCAGGCGGTCTCAGACACGACCCACCAAGGCCTAACTAATGCCTCGGCATGTGAGGCAGCTGCTCCACCCCTCCCTCCAATTTGAGGGGCTCTATAAGCATACGTAGGATTTGCATTAAAGGGAATCCAAACGTTTAAAATTGGCCAAAAAGGACAAAAAATCTTATTTTGTTAAAGATTTAAGGGGTCTCCCCCTTAAATCTTCCCCCTCCCCCCTTCTTCCATTCCCTATGCCCCCCAAAAATAAATAACTACATAGTTAGAAAGCTAATGGTTTAAATTTTATTGTAGCATATTTGTAGTACAATATTTTCAAGAGAAATTCATTATTGACGTTATCCTCATAACAAGTCAAATTAAAACCTCTTTTAACACTTGGAAATTTTTCCATAGAAAATTTCTCACGCCTTGCATTCATAATATTTCAAATTTTAACTGCTTAAAAGGCGTATAGCCAACATAGTGAAAGCGGGCGTTATACTGATGACCTGAGTTCAAGTCCCGGCTTGGATACTTTTTCACTATGTTGGCTATACGCCTTTTAAGCAGTTAAAATTTGAAATATTACAAATTAAAACCATTAATGATGAGCAATTGGAGGCATTTTTCTTTTAGACATCTTATCATATACGTATGATAGTATGACAAACAGCCAAGAATGACGGAAAGCCCTGTATTTACATTTCAAAGGCTCGCAAAGGCCCTTATATTCCTATTACCAAAAAAAAGTATATCTCTTAAAGTTATGATTATCGCTTTTATAATACCCTGTATACAGATGTGAATGAATAGTACCTAGTACGAAATTTATGTATGAAATTTAATCACTTCAGCATAATTCAAGGAAATTTTCTATCGATAGATAGAAAGGGGGGCCTCTAAAATACAGCTTGCCCCGGGACCCTAGATAGTCTAAATCGAACCCTGCGACCCACAGTAATTATGCGACAATAACTGTCACATTGGTTAAGGGTAAACGAATATTAATAATTTCAAATGGCTACTTACTTTGTCAATGAACATTATATATTGCAAGCAAGGATACAACCAGACCCAGAATACGTCCCACCATCTTGTTTCAAATCCAACCGACAACCGGTAACGCCTTCCAAACACAGGTTTACATATTTACAAATGAAAAATACCTTTGTTTTTGAAGGGAGGTGGGCTTTGAGACCTATAGCTACAAGGCTGTCGTCTCGAATGATCCATATACATTTATTTATTATTCACAGAAACATATACATGAATTCTACAATTACATATATCTTGACGAGATAGTACAAGGAAACATGACAACACAAGAGACACAACTTGGGGGTTCCACACAAAGTGTGTGTGCAATGGAACCAGTGGGAATTGAACCCACAACCTCCTACACTCGCAAGCGATTAGCGGCGTGGTGCCTTAACCACTCGGCCACGGAGGCCCCAAATACCTTTGTTCATTGTTTTGATAAAACAACAAAAGATTCTCTTTTAAGCGATAGGCAAATTCGATCATTTGATAACAAACAATACAATCAATACAAGGGAAAGTTACATATCGCTGGTTTGCATTGATAGAGGCAGCCGTGATATTCTACGAGAGCGATTCCGAAAGTTTGGGAAAAGAGAATACCAGTGAAATTTTGTTTCGTTTGGAACCATATATAATATTATCGTCAGAGATTTTTGAATAGGTGAATTTTAACTATAATAATAGTCCTGTACAAAAAGTTAAGTTCAGAAACAGTATCCTATGAGTTAATCGAGAATTTTATTAGTCTTTCGATCAAACGGTCTTAGAGACCGCACACAATAGCTATGTTATCTGTCACAGTGGTTAAGGAACTTTATGATAGTTCCATGTTTAGGGTTTCGTTCATCTCACGAAACCCTATTCGTCTCGTTTTTCTGTCTGTCTGTCACAGAAACTGTATAAATTGCAGACTTGAAATTTTGTGTAATACTTACAGCTGAATACCTACTGTCACGCTGAAAATCATAAAATTTTGAAAAAGTCGTATTATATTAATATAAAGAGATAAAAAACCAAAAATGTATCAGTCTTTTCCTATTAAATTTAAACATTTTTCGTTGTAGCAGTTGCCAACAGTTAAAAATCCCCACAATAAAATTCGTTCTACAATCATTAATTTTCTATTGAAAGATTTCCACGTGAAAAATGAAAATGATATAAAAAATTTTACTCATTGAAAAAATAAATAAAATGTTAATAGGACGTCCTATTGGTAATAAAACGGAAATTTTCAAACATTTCTCAGTAATACAGGGAGTATGAATATGTGTAAGTATAGAAAGCAGGTTAATAGGATAATTAAAAAGAAAATTAATCTGACGTCCTATTGGAAGTTTAACGGAGTTTTTCAAATGTTTGAAAATAATACAAAGAGAGTATCAATATGAGTAATAGATAAAGCAAGTAGATAAGACATCAGAAAGTCATTATAACTTCATATCAGTTTGAGGAACGTATTGAATCATGTAAAAAACCCGATTATGGAAATATTGGCCTATTTTAACATTTTGAAGGTCTCTATACAACATGTTTAATTTTGAAAATTTTTTTTTAGTCCACATGGCAGATATTATTATGACAGAGTATAATAGCGGGTTTCGTCCGCTATCGGGCTGGTTCAGATATTCGAAAAAACGAGAAAAATAGACCGGTAAATTTTTACTTTATAAAAAATATGACTCTTTTTTTTTTTTTTTTTTTTTTTTTTTTTTTGATTTATTAAAGAAAGGATATAAAGTGTTTTGAAAGGAGTATTAAACGAAACCCTTTGAGCGATCTTCAATCACACTTACCCACTTCTTTTATAATTGCTTGATACGTGGATCTCATTTTTTAAATGCGCAACGTTACCAAATGTGCCATTCTTTTAAATGATTAATATTTTGGGTAGTTATAAAATTTTGGTGGTATTTCATTGATCATTTCGGTGAGTTATAGTTATTAACTCTTAACTGCAATGACAGAAATTGTCGAATAATACTGTGAGCTGTCTCTGAGATCATTTGATCGAAAGATGTTTAATCGAAATATGTTTTATTAATTCATAATACTAAACATTCTGTACTAAATTTTATGTACAGGGATATTTTAACTAGAATCCGTCAGGCCGAAATGTCGGAGCATTGAGTGGGATAAACATAAAATATAACATTAACAATATATAATATATTTTTTTTATTTTTATATTTACTGTTTAATAGTATAAAAGAAAATTTACAATAACAGCTGTTGAATCTTCAAGTGTTTATTCGGTCAACAGTTGCCTCAGATACTGCTCAAATGCCAATCTATCAGCAAGTGCCCCCATTCTTCTAATTTGGTCTAGCCTATCCTTTGCGAAAGGCACTTCAATCAGAACATCCTCTAAACGTCGAACCCTGCTAAACGCGACATAAGTTGCTCCAAGTGAGAACTCCTTTTCACCAATGTCCACAGCTATTTTTGACAAAGTTAAACCTTGGGACTTGTGTATGGTGACAGCGTATGAAACTGTTAAAGGTAACTGAGTACGGGAGCATGAGACATTGTTTTCTTTCCAAGACTTTGTAATAGGTGTGACAGGAAAAAGTCTTTCAGTGAGAAATGGTCCCCGATAATCATCAAAATGAACCATTACTGCCTGTGGCAAGCCTGGAGGCCGTAATCCTGGTCCGTAGACAATATCTTTTACCGTACCAAGTGCACCGTTGACCAATCCTCCCTCTGTCCACAGATTGGTGCGCAACATAATTCTGCATCCAATTGCTAAAAGAAGTTCAGCCTGAAGTCCAGACGCGTGCTCATCTTCACTCCATCTTGCTATTTGATTATTGTGGTCTGCTAATATTCTTGCCACTGGCCATTTTGATTTACGAAATACTTCTTGATTATGTTCTTCAGCTTGCTTGTTTGTGGGAAAAAGGTGTATGGCATCTTGAAATCTTTCAAGTTCAGCCGGAGGCTGTATAGCTTTACGTCGTTGCATAAGGGATGCGTATTGGTCGCCTGTAACTTCGCCTACGGAAAGCGAATCAAGAGTCTCTCTAAGCTGTATTTGCTGATCGTCGCTTTGTCTCATTGACTTTGTTAAGGTGAAACATTTTTCAAACATCTTAAGAACTGTTTGTCCACGTAAAGCCAAAATGTCTTTTATAGAATGTCTCCTATATAGAGGTGTGTCTTTTACAGGCTGTAGCTGCCTAATATCTCCAATCAGGTAAACAAATAAGCCTCCAAAAGGTTCAATGCTGTCTGGTTTACCTTCGCGACATCTTTGCTCAAGTGCAGCCATCAGATGGCATCCGATCATTGAAAATTCATCAATAATGAGAAATGAAACTGGACTCATGCTGAGCTGTAGATTTCTTGCTGTTTCACTTCCTAAATCAGCAAACGATTTAAAACATGTTGGTACTTTTAGTTCAGAGTGAATTGTTTTGCCCTCGACATTAATTGCAGCAGCACATGTTGCAGCCAAAACCATAATAGCTTCCGGTCCTAACTGCTCGGTAACTCTTTTACGAATTTCTTTTATTACCGTACCTTTTCCAGCTCCGGCTTTCCCAATAATAAAAGTACGTTTACGGCAATTTATAAATCTTGATTGCAAAGACGAAAGCTGTTGCGTGCATAAGTGAAGTATTTTTTGCTGCTCATCTGTAAATCTGATCTCAGACGTATCGTAATTTTGATGCACTGTAAGTTGTTGTTCTTTACAGTAATTTAAAAATGAAGTAAAATTGCGATCAGGGTACTTGTAACTCTCACTTTTCCACTCACATGCATGATCAATCACGCGTTGCCCCAAAGTATCCTCATTTGTCTGCACAGGAACTATGGCAGCTGCTTCCATATATGTATCAATCTCGCGGTATTCTTCTTGCAGGATTTCTGTCTCATGTGTACTGCTAACAGCAGGAAAATTTATTTCTTCGTGTGCATCAATATTTAGATCATTGAATGCTTCCTCCCATGAGTGATACGCAGACGGCAGGCCTTCTTGCAATAAAGAGTCAGAATTACCTCTCCAAGGATAATTGAGTAATACTTGTTGCCTATCGTATTCTTCGGCTAGAGATGGGTCGTGGTTGAGTGATGTAAGAGGAAAAACTCTGACAACTGCATCTTTTCTTCTTTGGTGATAATCGACTCCTCTTACTGAGAAAGATTTTGCAAACTTAAGAAGCGTGCAGGAAATAAGTTTCTCCGGCCACGCGCAATATTTCTGAAGCATGCTTTTTGATGGTCTTTCGTCGCTTGAAAAGTTGATTTCTTCCCAGTTCTTATCATGAAGCCGTATTGTAACTACTTCCCGACTACTGTGATACATTGGCCATCCCATTAATATGTGTACTACCTCTTGGGCTGAGTAATCCCTTTCAGAAACAGAAGACAAAATACGTTTTTGGACTGCTTGAACCGCTGGATTTGTTTCGTTCATCTTATTTAAAATCTCAGATAACAATTCCTTGTAAGGAACAGAAGCTGTTTCTGATTTTGAGACATATTTGGCAATGTAATGCAAAACCGCATCCTTTGATTAATAGGACTGAAATCCGTGTTAGCTCTCCAAACTTGTGACACGAAGCAATTGTAGGTATTCATTTCAGAATCGTTTCTTTTTGGCAAAAAGCTAATTATGCCATTTTCTACTTGAAGCTTTGGAGAGTCGCACTCTGCTTTTGGAAAACCAAATCTGCAGCTATAACTATTTGTACCTCTTTTTTTCCTTAGGCAATAATCTCCATGTCTTGTGTGACGTTGGACTTGATTTAAGAGCTGAGCGAGATCTTTTTCACGATCTTCACTGGAAATGTCTGAAAAGCGAACTCGACAGCGGTGTATATCATTTACGAGGACGTCCGTGTCAGGATTAACAGCACTGCATAGTTTTTCAAAATATGCTGTTACGGCTGCTACATTTTCAGCGTTAGTCATGTCTAGTGTTTCCATGTTTGGCGCCCCTCTTAACCACAACAATCCATGCATGTGAGGACTTCCACGCCACTGCCATTCGAAACGAACCCAGTAGTCGTCTATTAAAAACAACGGCGTCAAGATTTTTCTCAAAAATATATCACAACGTTTTTGAAAGAGCCAACCAGTCAACAGAGGGTTGTCGTGCATTAATTGTCTGCGTTCTGTATCAGTCAGCTCATTTGGATCTCTGTTAGGCTCTAAAAGTCTGAAAAGATCAGGCCAGTGATAATCAGCTGCAGACAGTGTAAAAAAAATTGTTGGTGCTCCAATTTGTCCTACCATGGAAAGGAGTTCCCCACAACGTGCACGCCAGTATCCTTTTGTGGATCTTAATTTGCTAGCATAAATCATAATGTGTTTTGCCATTTCTGGTTGCCTATTCAGAATATCACGCATCTGCTCTACCGTCTTATTGCTGAACCTATTTCGCTGAACGAAAAAACGCCCTTTAGCCAAAGACTGCCACCGAAGAATTGAATTCATAGCAAAGTAGCGAAATCGGGGGTCTTTAGCAAATCGCTCATCTTCATACTTCATTAGGAACTTAAAATACTGATCAAGAGAGGCTGCTTTTTGACGAGGTTGTCGTAAGTCAGCTGTACCATGTGGAAAAAGATGAGGAAAAGCACGTGCTATGTAACCCTCTTCTTGAAATTCGTTGATAGGCTGTAAATTTAATGATGGGTGAGGCACACGAATTGCGTCATTTATTAAGTTGTTTTGATCTACCGGTTCAAGTAGTGGTCTAAATGACTCTCGCCTTATTTCCTCGTTCAAAGTATCAATATCCTCAGTAATATCGGTTGCTGTTGGTAACATTTGAGATACGTCACCATTCTCAGGTAATGTAGCGATCAAATCTTCATCAATTGTGATATTTGAATAATAAGGATTGTGAGCTTTAAGCCATCTGAGTGCTTCTAGAAGGCGTTGTGAGCGAACAGAAAACTCTGCACATCCTGATAAAGTATCTTTTGTCACTAACACAATTGAAGTCATATCTGAAGGATTGACAGGCAGGCGCGAAATAAAACTCTCAATATTTTGTTTAAAGCTGATTACATTTTCGCTGTATCCATACTGTGAGCCTCGTATACGCTAAAGAGAAACCACTGGATGTATTTGAGCGATCATCATTTGTTCAATGTAGCTCAGGTCTTTGAGACAAATAGGAACTGGACCTGGGTCCATCGAATTAGTGGCAGAAAACTTGAAAGCACCGTCTCTACACTTGCATGTCTGGCAGAGCCCAGCAGTATTTAATATGATATCAGGGAAAGCTCTGTGACACGTATTACAGGACACATAGGTGATTTGCGATACCTCTCTATCAAACCTGATTGCTTCATTCATTTGAGTTGTCAGTATACCGGTACTCTGCAAAAAATCTGAAGGTAACTGACTTGTGCGACTTCTCCGCATTGAATTACGATTCGCAATTCTTCTCATTTCAGCTGATTGCTTTCTCTTAACTGGCATCCTTGCAAATTCTATATAATAAAAACATATAATCCGTCCATATATAAAATGTTTCTTAATATATATATATTTTTTTATCCATTGGCTGGACTATATCAAAATAAACAGATTTACTCTCATACTTCTTTTATACAATAAGCTTGAATGAAAAGAAAAAAAAAATATTTTGAAATGGAAACAAAAAGTTTAATTACACCAATTGCTGAGTTCGATTTAAAAAAAACTAAATTCATGTACTTAATACGATTTAAACTTCATTGCACGTGTTTTAAGATAAAAATGTATGGGGTCCTTATTTCAGAAAAGTAAAATATATGTAAAATATATAAGAGTAAAATATATGGGACCGAGATTAAAAGCTTTTACTAAAAGGTTGTTTCCGAGTATATTGTTATTTAAATAAGTTTCTCATGATAAAAAATGGCAACAATATAAATTATTTCAATTTTCTTTTTATTTAATTCAAAAGTTTTTCATGATAAAAAATGGCAACAATATAAATGATTTCAATTTTCTTTTTATTTAATTCAAACAATCGCAATGTTATCTCTATGGGGAAATGGAAAATTCTAGAGCAGACGATTCCAGGCGTTAGAGTTGACGAATATTTCTGTTTTTCAATCCCCGGCGAGATTTTGGCACTACCGACTTCCAGTCCAATTTTGGTATCAATGCGGCAAATATTTTGGCCGCTATCGTGTACACAAAAGTGTAATTTTTCATGGGAAGCCGGAGCTTTGCTCCGACAATTAAAATTCATCTATTCAGAAGTGGCTAAAGATAGTACTAGGGCTGCAAACGAAACAAAAAAATTGTACCAGTATCGAAAGTTAAACTGAAATTTACAAGATAAACTGTGAAAATTGAAAAAAGCGGCGGTCTGTCAGACCGATAACAGCCGTTAAAGGTTAAGTATATTTTATAGATATCAAAACAAAATTATACGCATTCAATAATAGCTTATAAAAAAAACCCCTTCTAAATATGTGAAAATAAGTTAAGTGAAACTTAATTTTTGTGTACCCTTAACTGCTGTGACGAAAATCGTCGCATAGATGATATGAGCAGTCTCAGAGACCGCTTGACCGAAGGATGAATAAACGGCTCGCTTAACTCATGGGATACTGTTACTGCACTAAAATTTATGTACATAACCAGGGCTTTACAAATTTGTTAAAATCTGGTAGCCAGTAAAAAATATTTACCCACCTTACCTCCCCCAAGATGGATTAAAAAAAATTACAGTCTCTTTTATCCATCAATTGACAAAAAATAATAACAAGCATAGTTTAGAATTATTATTTACATAGTTTAGAATACTAAACTGGTATTATGTTATATTCTTTAAATTTAAATTACGTTTCATAGTTTTACTTCAAATGAAATACTTATGATCACTTATATGTTATTTTTTTTATGAATTTTTTTTAATGATTGAAAATGTTTGACAACATTTTCAATCCTGAATACAAATATCTGATTCTAAACTTACAAATAAACGTGCGCATTTTTTAGCATTGTTTTAGATACCACAGAGGCTGAATTGACACTATTTCTTACTTCTTTATTAACCCCACACTTCAACATTCGGATCATGTTATATGCTAAGCTAGCTAGAGCGGAATAGAATGGCAATTTCTGTGCATGAGATGGAAAATGCCTTTTAAAGTTGGTTCTTCTATTTATTAAAAGTACGAGGGAAGAGGAAGACTGCTGCTTCACGCGCACGAGTAGAGATAAGAGAAAAAATAACGTTTGTGTTTATTTCTTAAATAAATTTTTTACAAAAGAAAAAAATATTAAAAAACCTGCTACATTAAATAATTTGGTCACCAGATAAAAAAAGTTGGTCGCCCGTGGCGACCTGCCGAAAGCATTTGTTAAGCACTGTACATAACTATTATAATTAAAATTTACCTATTCAGAAGTCTCCAGCGATAAGACTGTGGCTTCAAACGAAAAGAAATTCCATTGATATCTATAATTAAACTGAAAATTAAAAGTTAAACTGTAAAAATTGAAATAAGCGGTCTGTGAGACTGCTAACAGCAGTTAAGGCGATTAACAAAAGACCCCGCCCCGTTTCTTCCCATTCCACAACACCAAACTTCGAACACTTTCACGGACTCAATATAAAAGTATGAAATTGGCATGTCATGACTTCTGAAGAGATTTTAAATTAAAAGCGCTTTACATTTCTTGATAAACGTATTAAGCCTTGACAGAAATTGTCGCGTAACTAATGCGAGCTTCTCTGAAAAGTCTTCTCTGTCTCGTTCGATCGAAAGATGAGTTAACCCTTTTAGGCGCAGAGTAATTCTGCTCGCAAACTGGTGATATGATTGATTCACACCAGAATTTACAAACGAATTGCTTAGAAAATAAATACTTTCTTTTCTTCACGTTCATTCAAGTTCATTATAAAAGCAACATTTTAGTAAAATATTCTGGGTGCCGTTTGGCAGTTTGGAATTAAAATTAAGTAGTCACATTTGTGGCCACCGCCCTTGAAGGGGTTAAAGGCTCCCTTAAATCATAGGATACTTACTGCTTCAGTACTAAATTTTATAGTCAGGACTATTATAATTAAAATTCTCCTATTCAGAAGTTTCTAGCAATAGTACAAGGTCTCCAAACAAAACTAATTTTAACTTAGTATCTAATAGTTGAACTGAAAACTACAAGTTAAATCGAGAAACGTTAAAAAAGCAGCGGTCTTTGAGACTGTTAACAGCAGTTAAGTGAAAAGTCTTGAGTTGTATGCAAATGCTATCTCATAACGATCATTTTCGTACTATCGTATTCGGAAATTCGGTTCAAAATGTTTGACAACATTTTCTGAAAGATCCGTTGCTTTTATCAAGAAATAGAAAGCTGTATTTTATTTCATAGATTTTCAATAAGATCATCTGCAATTTTCATGCGTCTAAACTTAATAATGACTCCATGAATTCGTCAAATTAGCTGCTTTGGTTTCGATTACAACCTTAAACTGGAAGTAAATAGATTGAAATATCAAAAAAGCAATTTTATATTATCACTTTTAGAAAGCAGTTTTATATCACTGCAAATGTTACTTTACATTAATGGGGCTGTGCATATATAACGTTACCACTTTAGGGGGAAGAGGGGGGGGATCTGGCACTTGATATCGTAAGATCTAGGGGGAAGGGGAGGTTGTCTCTTCCTATCGTTATCATTTTTAATCCAACCAAAATTTTCTTCTTTTTCTTTTCTTTTGGTAACTTTTTTTACATTAAAATACTCCGTTTTTAGCTTCTATTTCCATGAAAATACAGTTATTACTAAAACCGTTCTATTATAATAAAATTATTTCATTCCAAAATACGGAATACCCCAACATTTGACATTCTTATTCTTTATCTGCCATATACG
This sequence comes from Maratus michaelseni, assembly GCA_963931845.1. Taxonomy (NCBI): domain Eukaryota; kingdom Metazoa; phylum Arthropoda; class Arachnida; order Araneae; family Salticidae; genus Maratus; species Maratus michaelseni. The sequence goes on from OZ007600.1 coordinate 201,335,899, forward strand.
CATATAAACCACTGTTTGAGAAACCAGTTGCGAAGTACCTTTGAAAAGATACTTGTTGCGTTTACTAGAAAGAAAAGAAAAAGAATGTTGTCCACCTGTTTTGTTTATAAGAAATTCTGTTTGTCCCTCCCCGTGCAGGAAGTAAGTGCAAGAAAACAATATTAATTATTCAACAAAAAGCTATTAACAACTACTTATAATTAGTAACTATTTCTTTAAAATATTAGACGATGTAAAGTTATTTCATATACTAGCCGCCACTGGCGACCAGTTTGGTCGCCCTTAAATGTATGTTAAGCATTGTAACAAATTATTTTTATTCATAATTTATTTTTTTCCTTAATCCCTCGCATAACTGGAAAAATCTAATAGATAAATCAAGAACTTTTGCGATCGTGGTAGCATTTCGCATATTTTTTGTTGTTATGTATTTCATCTTTCTTGACAAAAACCGCTTAACCCACTTAAGAATTTATGCTTCATGTCCGTTTGCTTATCACTTGCAATATGTTCGCTAATGCGGAGATTCTTAAACATATTTGGCGCAAAACAAAAATCGCGCCAGCCCCGGTGCGTCCGTGACAGCTGTTTCAATTTAAAATACATGACGTTCACATTTTTCATTTAAAATAGAAAATAGAAAAATAATAATTATCATAAATCAAAACATTTGATTTCAAATTAAAGTATCGTTTCTAATTTGCACGCGCAAAAAATAAAAGCTGACAATTCTTTTCGAAATTTGATCCATTAAATATTATTACATGAGTTCAACTTACGTCAAAAAAGATCCGGAAGTTGAGTTGTATGGAACAGAATTAAGGTAAACTTTGACTGTCTCACTGGTGCGGATTATTTTTTTTACGCCAGGCAGCGATCCAAAAATTCATGGTTTAATATTTTAAACATTCACAACGAATGAATCTTTTTTCTTTGTTTACTTTCATATATAGAGAATTTTAACTGCGAACCTAATTTAAACTGAAGTTATTGCAGAATGTATACATAATTGAACGTAAGTCATCTCTCAAATATTAATTTATTTTGAACGATCTTTCTAAAAATGTAATTTTTATGCAGTTTTATTTGCAAAAATAATTTTGAATAAAAATGGCCGCCTGGCATATGAAAAAGTGAAACGGACATCCCGGAACTGTTGATGACAGTCACATGACTTACGGTTTTATTATATAGATAATAATAGAGATATTTTATTGACTTCTTCTCTTCATCTGAATCAGTAAAGTATGCGAATAATAAATGTAAAACCATATCTGTATAGCACTGTAAATATATTTTTTTAAAATGACAAAGAAAAAATTGTGAAAATAAAGAGTTTTTCGACATTGATAACGATATTATTGGAGGGGGGGGGGGGGTCCATGAATGATAACGTATGATATCGTAAGGGGGTGTGGGATCCAAAATTACCCAAAAGTTGATAGCGTTATATATGTACACCCCCAATGTAACAAACTTATTTATTGTTGAGCCACGTGATAATAGATTTAAAGTAATTCATCTCTGAAATTTTTGTTTTTCTTTTTTTCTTCAAAGTATAATTCCAAATTTAATCTATTTGATAAGTTCTTAAGATATGAAAATTACTGGATTGCCATTGGAAACACACAGCTATACATATAAATTCTAGAACTCTAGCACATCTGGGAGTGTGTGAAAAATCCATTACCAAATTTCATCTTTACATACATGAAACAACTTAAATAAAAGCGTATAATGAAAATAGAGATCACTCTGTTGTTAGAAATAATCACATAATTACTTGAACCAATTCTAAATAGCTGAGTATGTATTTAACTTATAAGAGTCCTCCCCCCTCACGCGAAAGCACCCGCTCGCTAATGTTAATCCTATGAGGCATTATTTTCGTAATAGCTCGTTTGCATTTCAATATTTTTAAACTATTTTTTTTTGTATTGGATAGCAGAGATCTCTATATCTGCTATTTTCAGAGTTGATTACTTTTTCGATTTTGTTCGCATTTTTTTTTTTTTTAACTGAGATACTTTTATTTTTGAAACCGGTTTCGAAAGTGTCTTCGTAAAGAAAAAAAATTTTATGTTTGAAAACATTTTTTGCATTTATCAAAAATTGATAAAGCAAATTTGTATAAAACTTGTCAGATATATTCATTTTGATGCAAGGAATAAGTTATGCTTCAAATTTAGTATAACTGCATTGATTATTACTAATCAGCATTATTTCAAGAAAATATTTTTCAAAAATTTATAATTTACATTAACAAAGAAATTAAGTTTTTAATTGCTTGAAAATGTTAAAATGTTAATTGCTGTTTAATTGCTTGAAATACGTTCAAGGTACATTAGTTTTATATCATTATTATTTCGTACGATAGAACTATTAGTTTTGCTACAGAGTTGTCCACAGTGGATGCAAGTAAAAAACAATTTTATCTAAATTAAACATTTAAAAAATAGTAAAGTATCAGTTGTAGAATATTGAAATACTTATGCTGCATAGAACATATATTAAGCTGTCGGTGGTAAAAATTATGCATTTCTATTTTATAGGGAATTTGAAATACAATTAAATGAGAAATGCTAAAAATAATATTCCCAAGACCCCTTAAGCTTTCTGATAAGACTTTCAAGTTCAAAGTTTTGATACTGTATGCGAGCGAAACTAAGCTGGCACACATGTAAAACTAATGTTTTTTCCACGCACCAGTTTGCATTATAACGACGACATAAGATTTCAGAAATAACTCCGTTAAAATCTATATGAGAAAAGGGTTATCAATTACTCGTGAAATATATTGTAAATGTTAAAACAAAAGTAAACTGATAACCATTTTGCGTAATTACACAATTCTTGAAGCACAATGACACATTTTTATGGGAAGTTAGGTAGATAAGGTTCATCCCCACCTTAAACGATAGGAGCAAATTTTTCTTTTTACCAACATGCTTTCACTGTTAATATAATTTGGAATCTGTATTTATCGCATCAGATTTCTGTTTGAACATTATAACCCTTAACGGGTGTGACAAAATTCGTCGCAAAAGAGCGTTCTCTGACACCGCTTAATCGCAAGATGAATAAAAGGCTCGATCAACTCTTAACAGCTGTTAGAGGTCTCACAGACCACTGCTTTTTGCCATTTTTAAATATAGATACTGGTGAAATTGTTTAGTTTGGAGCCCTAGTACTATCGCTAGAAAATTCTGAATAGGTTAATTTTAATTACAATAATCTTGTACAAGAAGTTCAATCCAGAAACAGTATCCTACGAGATATTTTGTGCATTTTATACTTCTTTCGATCAAACGGTCTTAGAGAGACCGCTCACAGTATTTATGTCATAGCAGTTAAGAGTTTTATCATACGATGCAGTTTCTGTACTAAACTTTTTGTACGAGACTATTATAATTGAGGACCCTCAGAAGCCAAGGGGCATAAGTGACAAAATTGAAAAAACTGAGCTAAGTACACAGGCGATCTGGAAATAAGGCTAGCGTTTGGAGGTCAACTACTTCAGCATTCAAAACTTGTACCCCTTGCTATCAATATTGATTAACTATCAATTTAAAAAAAAAAGTATGCCACTTTCTTTACGCAGTTATTGAAATAAGAGTTCAAAAACCACTAATTAATAAGCAACAGTTTCAAAATTATTTCAGTCAATTTCTATTAACTGAAAACTTTGAACTCCAAATCAAAATTGTGTTACTTGTATCCCAAGTCCTCAATTAAAATACATCTAGTCAAAAGTTTCTAGCGATAGGGCTCCAAACAAAACCTACATTTTCACCAGTAACTTGTAATTTTTAGTTTAACTGAAGATAACTCTAAAAATTGAAAAAAAGCAGCGGTCTGCGAGTAGAGTTGCAAAGGCTAGAAAAAACACGGTTTAAATCTGGAAATAAACCGGGTTTTTTGGGAATAAACTTAGTTTTTTGGAAATAAATCGGGTCTTTTGGAAAGAAACCTGACTTTTGCAACTCTATCTGCGAGACAGCTAACAGCTGTTATCACAAACATTGGTTTATTTAACCCTTAACTTCTGCGATGGAAATTGTCGTATAACTATACTATGAGCTGTCTCCGAGACAACCTAAGAGCCTAGCCTACATCAGTCATACCAAAAAACGCTCAAGCTAACGTTAAGTCTATGGGAAGGTCCTTGAGCGATTTCTCGCTCACATTTTAATATTTTTAAATGTTTTTTGCTTAGGATAGCTGAGGTTAATCTCTAACGTTGTTAGTTTTTACTTTTTCGATTTTGGTTCCAGTTTTTTTCTTTATAGAAAGGTACTTTCACTTTCAGAGCCGGTTCCAATCGGTTCCAAAACTGGAAATGTCCGCTTATAACAAAAAAAAAACTAACCAAAATAAAAAAAATAAAAACTAACAACGTTAGAGATCGACCTCAGTTATCCTATGCAAAAAACATTTAAAGATATTAAAATGCGAGCGAGAAATCTGCCAAGAACCTTCCCATAGACTTAACATTAGCTTGCGTGTTTTTTCGCGTGACTGATGTAGGCTTTTAACTGTAGATACTAAAGAAAATTTAGTTTTGTTTGAAGCCCTTTTGCCAGAAACTTTTGAATAAATGTATTTTAATTATAGTTCCGTACATAAAGATTAGTGCAGAAACTGAGTTAATCGACCTTTTTAATCAATATTTCGATCAACTCATAGGATACTCTTTCCGTACTAAACCTCATGTACAGGACTATTATAACTAAAATTCGCTTATTCAGAAGTCTCTTGAGATAGAATTGGGGCTCCAAACGGAACAAAAATATCAGTAGTATCTCTAGTTAGTGACCATTAAAAGTTAAACTGTGAAAATTGAAAAAAAGCAGTGGTCTGAGAGACCACTAACTGTAGTTGCATGTTAACAGATTTTAATGTATTTCAATCGTATCAATCTGTTTTTCTCTATATGAAACATTCGTAACACCACAGTAGTTTTTCCCCTTCCGGAACACACAGTAAGTATTGTAACCCTGATTTGTGTGTGTGTGTGTGTGTGTGTGTGTTGTGTAAACAATACATCTGAAGGGGTCTGGGGAAGAAAGTGCCAAGCCACATTTTTTAGTGAAATAAATCTAACACTGTAACCTATTGCTTAATATTATAAATTATAATATCCAACATAGAATTTGTTTCTAATGTCACTTGGTGGCAGCCTGTGTGACAGGTTTCGTTTTTGTCCCCAATGAAGATAGCTGATTTACAAAAAACGTAATAGTAATATCATTAAAGTAATGCCATATTGTTACTCAGAATATCTCGAATGTTACTAAGACATTGGCGAAAAAACTTTTTGTTATCTGTCTTAATTTGAGTATTGGATCAAAATTGCAAATTGAAATATCTCAGAAGTTCAAAAATGTGGCATGGCACAAACTGTACTTCGATTGAACTCACATTTGGTAAATACGTTATCAATCAATCATTGTCGCAAAAGCTGTACAGATTCACTTAGACATTAGCCTAAGGATTAGATATTTAAACCTTTACTACTATGCATAGCTACTGTGAGTTGTAGCTACCGCTTTTTCTCTCTAAGACCGCTGGAACGAAATATTAACCCTTAACTGCTGTAACAGAAATTGTCGCATAGCTACTGTGATCAGTCTTTGAGGTCGATTTATTGATCGAAATATGAATAAAAGGCTCGATTAACTCAAAGGATATTGTTTCTGTACAGGATCATTATAATTAAAATTTACCTAATCAGAAGTTTCTAACGACGGTACTAACTAAACATAACTTACCCAAGTTTCCGAACTAAACACAATTTCTCTGTATCTATAGTTAAAATTAGAAGTTAAAATGAAAATTGAAAAAAACAAGTTGGAAATTGTACGTCAAACGTTACAAACGAGGTGCGTTCGTACGCACGTTTTAGAATTAAATTCATGATATCCCGTGCGTAGAACGGGTTAAACAGCTAGTTAAGTATATATTTTATGACACTGTTCATACAAATATCTTAACTAGTTATATAAATATTCAGATATATATGTATCAGCTAGTTATATAAATATTCAGATCTTGATGATTTTTAATTCTGTGAAATGAATTATATCGTCTGCAGATTAATTTCTGTCATAAAATAAGTATCTCGGTCGCTTGACGATTTAACATCCATCGGAAGCTCCTGTAACAAGAAAGCACCGATTTAAAAAAAAAAAATTCAAATTTCTTAATAAATATTTTTATTAATTTCTCCTAAAGTTTTGATTCGATTTTAATGAAATTTGAAATGTCTCGACAAAATTCTGCAAAGATAATATATTTTAAATTGCAAACCATTTGGTTGGGTAGTTTTTGCGTTGTTATATGCGGACAGACAGACGGACGGACAGACGGACGGACCAAACGACGACTATAGGTGCTACGTATTTATATAATTACGAACGCACCTAAAAAGCAGCGGTCTTCTAACAGCAGTTAAGAAATTAATAAAGATTAAAATTTACCAACTCAGAAGTCTAGCAATAAATAGTACTAGAGCTTCAAATGAAACAATTCCATTAGTCTGAAAATAAGTTCAACTGAAGCCTTCGTTTGGAACCCTAGTACCATCGCTAGAATCTTCTCATTAGGTAAATTTTAAATTACAATGATCCTGTACAGAAACAATATCTTTTGAGTTAATCGAGCCATTTTTTCATCTTTCGAACAAGTGACCTCAGAGACTGATTAATAAAGACTTAACTCGTTGTTTCCGTACCTAACTTTAAATACATCACTATTATAATTAAAATTCACCTATTCAGAATTCCGTAGCGATAGTACCAGAGCTCCAAACAGTATCTATACACTGAGAAAAAATTCTGCCACTGGCATCTAAGAAACTAAATTGAGACTCTAGAAAAAATAGTGCCGTGTCATACTTATAAAAATTCTAGTTCCCATTGCTAGAGAGTTCTAGCCTCCCCTATTCAAATTCAGGAGTGCTTCCCTATATTATAGCGTGATAAAGCTTATTTAAAAATCTCTACAAATAAATGTGAACACAAGCGACTAGTTTTAGTAACTATAATTCTAGTTTATGAATTTCCAGAAATCAAGTGAGAATTTCTCGCAATTCAAACGATTCATAATATAATGCATCGTTTCATCGCCTAGAAAACTACAGACTAGAAATTCTCGATCATGTCTATCCAGTTTATTTGTTTACCTTATTCGCATAGCTCTGAAATCGATATTTCTAGTTTAGGGATTTAGAAAATGACTTCTCATTCGTTCTAGATGAAGGCGGTATAAGTTTTCTTTCAGTGTATTTAAAATTAAAAGTTAAAATTCGAAAATTGAAAAAAGCAGCGGTCTGTCAGACCGCTAACAGCAATTAAAAGGTTAATTAACACTATTAATATCCTGGTATCGGTAAGATAGAGACTTTCTGATTGCAAAGGTATCGTTTGCTGAGGCCAATTTGGTAAAATTTTAATTTTTGTAATTAAAGGCAAAAGAATCCACATTTCTAGTTAATACCTTCGCCCGTAATTTTGCTGTATAAAGTGCATAAATATGAAAATTATGTCATGTGATCTCACAGATAAACAGCAGCAATGACAACTTTTGGGGGATAGAAATCTAATGTTAACCCCCTAACTACTGTGACAAAAGTTGTCGCATAACTACTGTGACCCGTGTGCGAGACCCTCGTTTAAAAGCCTACACTAGTCAAACGAAAAAACGCGCAAGCTAATGTTAAGTCTATGGGAAGGTTATTTTCAAGTTTCTCGCTCGCATTTTAATATTTTTAAAGGATTATTTTTGCATAGGATAGTTATGGTCGATATCTAACATTGTTAGTTTTTACTTTTTCGATTTTGGCTCCAGTTTTTATATATAAGGGTATTTTCACTTTCAGAACCGGTTTCAAAATTTAAAAATGTCTGCTTATAAAAAACCGAACCCAAATAAAAAAAAAAAAGTAAAAAGTAACGTTAGAGATCGACCTCAGCTATCCTATGCAAAAGTAATCATTTAAAACTGTACTAAAATGAGAGCGAGAAATTTGAAAACAACCTTCCCATAGACTTAACATTAACTTTAGCATTTCTTCCCGTGGCTAGCATAGGCTCTTAACTCATAGTTTTCACCAGGTTTTTGGTGAAACACTGAACTTAATTTTCAACAGTGTAGGATACTGCTTCTGTACTAAACTTTATGTACAGGAATATTATAATTCACCTATTCAGAAGTCTTGCAACATTACTAGGGCTTCAAATGAAACAAAAATTCACTGTTATCTACGGTTAAACTGAAAATTAAAATTTTAACTGAAAATTTTATAGAAACAACTGTTTGCGAGACCGCTAACAGCAAGTAAGGGTTTTAAAGACTAAATTCAGCCATTTCTTATCAGTTATTTCACCGTGGACGGACTATGTTATTTTGATTAAATAACTATTTTTCCTCCAGGCGATTTAAATTATGGGCAAGGAAAAAAACTACGATTGTATTTAAATCTATTCTTCTTATTTAACTCTGCGACTCAACCCTCTGCATGGAACATTCTTTTTTTAAAAGTTAAAAGGAACACCGATCTCTCAGACCATAACATCTATTCTTACTAACCTATGAAATTGATTCTCATAAGGAAGGTGGACTCTTTACAATGCAATATTTCAAATTATTTATACAAAAATACACACTAAACTATAGAAAAAAAATCATAATTCTAAAGAAATACAAAAATAGAAACATTGATCTGTCCGATAGACCTGTGTTCAGTGCGGAGGGTTAACTCGGATTTGAAAATTGTAACTCAAAATAAAATATTTTAAAACATGGAAAAAAATTAAAATATTTAGTACATAAAACTACATTGACTGAAAAGAAATTTTCCAATCTGCAATTAATAGAAAATTACGTACTTCTCATAAATATTGTCAATTTCCCATTACAAAATTGTAAAGTATACAAATTTGCCTTTGTAAAGTATACAAATTTGCCTTTGTTAAAAAAATTCCATTTTTGTGCATTTCCGGCCTTTTTAATTTGACAAAATTTACGAAGTACATTTTAAAAATAACAATGGGAAACTGCTCAAATGATAAAATTTAACTCAATATCGCCGTCTGTTGAGAATTCTACGAACAATTTATATTAACTTTTGTAGGAAAATAGCAGCAATAAATAAAATCGTCTTTTAAGGCAAACTGTATAAGTAACATTGACTTTTGCGTAAGTTGTAGATATGCAACGTGGTTATGCAGAGTTAAGGTGTTCTCAAATCCACTGGTCAACAACGCATTACTTCCACACAAATTTTCACTCTTTTTTTTAAACCCGGAGGCATAAAATTGGCAGGTCTGATTGTTGAATCCAATAGTTTCCATTTTTGAGAAATTACTTAGAGTTATAAGAGATTCTTGTCTCGTGACAAGAATCTCTTCCCCCCACCCTTTCTAGGGTTTATGCGTCGGGAATCTGGTTCAAAACGCAGATTTTAACAGTATTTTCCGAAAGATCTGTATTTACCAAAAATGCCTTTCAATTATAGTTTCTGAATAAGAACATTTGCCAGTTTCATGAGTTTCCGAACAGAAATGAATTCAGAAAGTAGCTCTTTTGGATTTGAGAACAGCCTTAATTATTAATAAGGCAACTTATCAAAAATATTCTTTTAAATTCTTCCCGCCATTAAGTCCCAAAATTCATTAACGGCTCCAATGAAAGATTATATTGTTTGAAAGCACTTAAAGGAAGAAAATCACTAAATTCGAAACTACATTTTAAAAATGTATTATGAAGTACAGGTTTGTGTAAATAAAATAATACAAATTTCAAAAAACTTATGCAGATTAAAAAGAACTTTATTTTGTAAAAAAAATTCCAAATTTTAAAATATTAAAAGATAAGAACAAATTCTGCATCCAGCCCGCATGGGTAAACATAGAAAATAAATTTAGAAAAAGGGAGAAAAACCCCCAAATTTAAAAAACTCTTGAATTACAACAACAAAAATTTTCCAAATATTCAGATAAATTTAAAACCAGTCCAACTTTATCATAATTCCAAACAATCCTCATTGAAAGCGCTAAATTGCGATGAAAAAAAAAAAAAAACTAATTCTCAGGATCCCGTACGGGTCTCGCGCACATTAAAATGACTGGTTGAAATATCTTATTTGTTGAGGTAACTGCAGCACTAATTCTTCACCAGAGGCGGGTTCCATTCCGCGAATTTTTATAGAAAACTGCAAATACGTATTTCTTATCCTTGCATGATGATCGTGAAAGTCAAAAGTACTCATAACTATTTAAAAACAGTGTCCAATTTTTGAACATAAGCATAGTTTCAGATGAAAAAAACTTTAACCCATCAGATACGTCCACCTAACTTTATTCATCAGTGTAGTTTTAATCATGTTTATCAGAGATGTCTTTAAACTAAACACTTTGCATACAAATCAACCTTCTCTAGTTTCTAGCCATTGCTTAATAACAGAAATATCTCTTCTAATTTCTAGAAGCTCTCGTCTCATTGAGATATAATTCTGTTGCAGTAGACGTCCAAAGTCACAATGAATCTTCAGAATTAATGCAAAGCCCTCTTCATGATAGCGAGGTATGTTTCGCACTGGAATAAAGGGAGACACACGTAACAAAAAATTATGAAGATCCGCTTTAATGAAGTAAAATTTCTCCCTTTCATGAGGCTCGCGAATGATGGTCAAACTGGCTTTCATCACAAAAGGTAGAGCTTCACTACTTCTTAACACTACTTCCATATTATTTACGTCAACTTTGTTGAACGTAATGTCAATTCTAAATCCAAAAAGTTCAAGTTCTTCAGTAATATTCAAATCCTTTGGATTCACAGATAGACAGCGGAATCGATCAAGAACGAACTTTTTCATGACGAAAGCTTCACTAGCATTCATAATTGTTAATTAAATTAATTCGCAACAGTAACAACTAGATGCTCTTATTTTTTTTTGTTTACTTATATACATGATTCGCATCAAGTACCCACTTATAAAACCTCAACACTAATTTGCAAAAATACAAGTGACAACCAAATCCCAGAGAATGACAGAAAATGATTCAGATTCACTCTCAAAGGTTAGCATCGCAAGTCAATTCGATCATATTAACGAAACATATACGTAGAGTACCTTTACTGGAGTAGTACACTGTTGAAAAGTATCTAGATCGCGACCTACGTTATGCACGGCCGGTTCATGAAATTTAAAATGTAGTGGATCAATCTTTACACGGCGATTGGTATACAAAACGATGACGCGACGTTTTGTACCAATTGCCGTGTTAAGATTGATCCACTCCGTGCGACGTTTTAAAAGTCATGAACCGGCCGTGTATAACGTAGGTCGCGATCTAGTCATACTGCCACAAGTTTACTACAGATGTGATGCGGTTTCTTAGGTCATTCGAAACTGTTTCTTTTACGAACCTCAAGAAACGAAAATTCCGATTTTATTGACTCAAGAGCGTTAAAAAAAAAAAAAAAAAAAAAAAAAAAATGTGCTGTACAGTATAACTACCTCATACTCAACGGAAACTGTGATTTCCGGAGTTAAATTTAAAGACGCTCTAAAGTTAGTATTTGAAAAAAAAACAAGTTGGAAATTGTACGTCAAACGTTACAAACGAGGTGCGTTCGTACGCACGTTTTAGAATTAAATTCATGATATCCCGTGCGTAGAACGGGCTAAACAGCTAGTTAAGTATATATTTTATGACACTGTTCATACAAATATCTTAACTAGTTATATAAATATTCAGATATATATGTATCAGCTAGTTATATAAATATTCAGATCTTGATGATCTTTAATTCTGTGAAATGAATTATATCGTCTGCAGATTAATTTCTGTAATAAAATAAGCATCTCGGTCGCTTGACGATTTAACATCCATCGGAAGTTCCTCTAACAAAAAAGCACCGATTTAAAAAAAAAAAAATCAAATTTCTTAATAAATATTTTTATTAATATCTCCTAAAGTTTTGATTCGATTTTAATAAAATTTGAAATGTCTCGACAAAATTCTGCAAAGATAATATATTTTAAATTGCAAACCATTTGGTTGGGTAGTTTTTGCGTTGTTATATGCGGACAGACAGACGGACGGACAGACAGACGGACAGACAGACGGACGGACCAAACGACGACTATAGGTGCTACGTATTTATATAATTACGAACGCACCTAAAAAGGGGGACATTTTATTTAAAATGACTTTAAGATCAATACAATGTATGGTTGAGGGGCATAAACATTTTTAACGTCTTTATAAACGTATTTCACATAAGTACCTTACAACAGACATTACGTGACCATACTTTAGATTCCTGCCCTTTTACATTTATAAATATGCTTTGCTTAAAAAAAAAAAAGTATCGTATATATTATTTCTCCGGTCAACATCCCTTTTTCTAACAAAATACGAAACGGAGAACGACGAATGAGATGCCATATGAAAGGATTTTGAACAGGCTTCTGACATAGTACACTTAAAATTTCTTTAAAACATGTTTTTGATTAAAAATTGCAGTTAATTAAAAATTAAATCGGCATTGTTTTCATAAATGAAATGAAAGATTTTCATCAAATCAGTGTTGCCACAAAAATAAAATACTGCATTATCAGATGATGTCATCCTCTAATGCAATTAAAATACGATTGTTAATTTATATCTTGCGCGTACTTTTTGAAAGAATATGGAGCTTTTAATCGAGTTTTATTTAATTTTTACGCGAGCGTTACCTATTCTTTATTTGTTTTCTTTGTTTAATCATGAATGTGTATATGCGTACTGTACTGGGGCGCCAGTAGATTACGTAATATATCTTCAATCGATATACAGTACATTTACAAAAATTGTATTTATTTATTTTATAACTAGCTGGCCCATGATAATAACCTTAAAAATATCTAAATTCAATGTTGAATTATTTTATATTTTTAAATGAAAATATATCCAACCGAACTGAAGGACAGTCGTTATAGTTATTGCCGATTTAATTTCTGACGTTTTGATATATTAAACTTTCAATTCTGACCAAAAGTTACTGAGGAAACCTACATAATATAAAGCGCCCCCCCCCCCTCTTTTAAACTCAAAATAATATTCAGTTTTGGCCAATTTATGAGTCCCATTCGAATTTTTTTTGCCCCAAAACATTGTTTATAAGATGATTATATTAAAATTAAATAAAAATCATGCACTCGTGACATCATAATTCACTTTTATATTTTAACAGAACAGTAAGGCTACTGTAATTTGGGACTCCTGCTACAGCCAGTATACGTCAGGACACATGGCCGTTATCATTATCTTTTTACGCGTGAAGATTTCGCTATGGTACTCCATTTTGAAATTTGGTAATTTTTTAAATTCAATATTTGAAAAACGGCATAATCATTCGATTTGAAATTTATATAAAGAAAAATACAATTTTTTACCTTTCTAACGAAGTTTGTCTAACAATTTTGTGACAAATAGTTTTCGAGCTATAAATTTTTTCAGTAACTTCAAATGTTTCATTTTCCGAGTTTAATCTGTGGCAATGATTATCGAAAATCCCAGTCGTCAGCAACGCATAGCTTTTTTATTAAAGAGGATATTTCATGAAGCTGTTAATACGCCAGCGAAGTCTGACGTCACTTAAATGGAGGACAAACCACAAAGTTTGTACATCTCATGTTTATGTTCCCATAGGCAAAAAAGTGGTGTAGCAAATATTGATTTATGTATTTAAGGCGTTTCTGGAACATTTGTGTAAAATCTGAGGAAATGCTTTCATATGAATTCATTAAACGTCTGAAGTGTTTCCATTTATTTATAATTCTTTTTTTTTCGGTATAGGAGTCTTGACAACCTAGAGAAATGACCTTGGCGAAAGAAAATATGGCAAGAAATTTTCTGGCAATCTATTCCCATTTTCTTATACGACCACTTTTTATAACAAAAAACTATCACCAAACAGTAACGCCAAATAAACGGGAGAACGTTGCCATTGGAATATCGAAATAAATAAATAAATAAAGTTACTTCTCTACTAGATGGTACCCGTCAAAACTTGACGGAAAAAATTACAATGACAATATTAGTAAAATAAGCTTCTTTATTACATAAGTTTATGAAACAATCTTTCAAATATTTTATTTAAAAAAAAATTCCCCCAGTGAATTACGTTATTATTTCCGATGCAAAAACTCTAAACAAACAATCCGTAAACAAAATGGAAATCAGTTTGACATTACCGCCCTATTCCTCACGGCAAGAAAGAAAATTTCCTGAACCTATGAAATATCATACAAATAGCATATCCCTACGTTCATCTCATATTCAGTCAATAAAAGAACATATTAAATAAGGCACACATCCCCCCTTGTGATAATGCAACCGAATGAGCTCCTATGCGCATGTGCATTGCATCTCCCCAAACGCACCGTCGAAATTCGACGTTAAAAAAGTTTTAAAATGTTTTGATCAAAATTTTTAAAGTGTCTTCTTTAATTATTGTTCGTTTCAAATCCATATCTTCTGAAACGCATCCATTGTTTTAAGCTAATCAATTTTTATGTAAAGATGAAGAATTTTTTTTTACAATAATAAATCAATCTGCAGATAAGGAGATTTTTAATGTTTTCAAGTGTAATTTATTTGTATGGTTTCTTCATTCCTTTACATAATCAGGATGATTATTCCTTTTCCATAATTAAGAGAAATAATGTAAATAAATAAATATCCAAGATTATTTTTGATTCTGTTTTCATTAATATATTGTAAATTTTATTGTTAAAAGTTACTGATAAATGATACTTTAGTAAAAGGAGAATTTTCTTAGTTATTTATTATTATTACTAGCCGCCACTGGCGACCAGTTTGGTCTCCCTTAAATGTATGTTAAGCATTGTAACACGTTACTTTTATTCATAATTTAATTTTTTTCCTTAATCCTTCACCAAACCGAAAGATTCTAATAGACAAATCAAGAACTTTTGCGATCATGGTAGCATTTTGCATATTTTTTGTTGTTATGTATTTCATCTTCCATGATAAAAACCGCTTAACCCACTTAAGCATTTGTCCTTCATGTCCGTTTGCTTATCAGTTGCAATATGTTCGCTAAGGCGGAGATTCTTAAACATATTAAGTCATATTAAGTAATTTTTCGTAATTGGGTCCATTGCCAATTGGCGTATTTTAGTTAATACGATTTGATGCAATGAAATCTATTTTGTGAAAGTCTTTAATGATATCCACATTTATACTGAACCATATTGTTGCTAATATTTATTTTTGTTTTTCGTTAACTTTTGCTGTAGACTCGATTGCGAAAGATTATAAAATCTATCATTATTCTCATCTAAAACGTCTTGAGTAATGTGCCATAATCGGGCTACATATTATTACACGTAATTTTCGAGTATAGTTTGGTGGAAAATCGAACTTTTGAAGGCCAGTTTTGATAATCGCATTCCCTTTAAACCATATTTTCTGTCAGGACTTTTGGCCCATGACGTACAATCTGATTAAAATTCACGAACTTCCTTTTAGATGCCTTGTACGACTTTGTTTTTCTCTGCTCCCCTTTCTTGATATAGTTCAGGAGTTTTTATAATAGCGTAATTCTCTTATTTCGGCATGTCTGCTTAATGTCTACTGACTATTAAGATTCGTAACAGGTAAAATACGCCGCGCCAACATTGGCACCTATAATTCTAATTACAGCAACCCGTTTTTTCTCTCTAATATTGTAACTCTATAGTTAATATTACGTAGTAGAAATATAAAAGACTATTGAAGACGGTTCTATTGATATAGTAGATATAGATATGTATAGTATATTCATGGGTATATAATATGTGAGTAGAATATATATATCTCATATTCATTCCGGTGGATATAACATAACCCAAATAAAACTTCCATCGTAAATGTCTAATCTAAAAAAGAACAATATGATTTTATGTGTTTAGTAAGTGTATATAAAAAGAATTTTCTGTATTATTTTACTTTAATTCTATATTATTAACCATTTTTAATGATGGGTCCTTTTGGATACAGTTGTCGCAGACGCACCGGGGTATCATTTTGGCGCCAAAATGGCGATTTTATGCCTGGCCAACCTGGCGTTTTCGGCTAGATTTTGCTTCGTATGGCAACCTGGTAGAGCAGATTCCGCATGCTTTATAATAAATTAAATATTGTGTGTTTTATAACAAATTAATGATTGTGTATGTTTTTAAATAAAATTGTGTGTTTTTTTAAATATAAAATAACTTATTTCATAATAAAATAAAAGTAACATGCTGTTTTAGCAATCTCTAACAGGTGTCTGAAAATGGAATTTTCTCGCCAAGATGGCGCAAAACAAAAATCGCGCCAACCCCGGAGCGTCTGCGACAGCTTTTCCAATTTAAAATGCATGCCGTTCACATTTTTCATTTAAAATAGAAAATAGATAAATAAAAAATAGGTACTTTTCCGTTATACGGACACCATGCCAAAATGTATGCTAACGCATAATGTATGTATTAAATGTATGTAAATGTATGCTTGGCGACAATGGTGTCCGTATAACGGAAAAGTACCAAAAAATAATATCATAAATCAAAACATTTGATTTCAGAATCAAAGTATCGTTTCTAATTTGAACACGTGAAGAATAAAAGCTGGTATTGGCGATTTTAAAAATGATATTGGCGAGATTTGCACCCAAATAACATAAAAGTACTTAATGATGTTATGTATTTTATAAATGTATATTAAATTACTATTTGGAACGCGATTGGTCATTATCAATGGTAAATATGATTGGTAATTAACAATCATTTTATGTGATCTCTCTTCCTGCCACGTATAATACATAAATATCAAATTAACTGACAATTCGTTTCGAAATTTGATTCATTAAATATTATTACATGACTTGTATTTGCTTACATTCAACTTTGTCAAGAAAAGATTCCGAAGGAAGTTGAGTTGTAAAGCACTTCATCAAGCAGAATTATGGTAAACTTTGATGGTCTTACAGGTCCTGGTGCAAATTACTTTTTTGACACCAGGCAGCGCTCCAAAAAATCATTCATGGAAAACTTATTTTACGAACGATTATCTCCATGGTTTAATGGTTTAATATTTTAAAACTTCACGACGAATGAATCTTTTTTTTTTCTTTTGTTTACTTTCATGGATAGAGAATTTGAACTGCGAAGCTAATTTCAACTGAAGTTATTGCAGAATATATACATAATTGAACGTAAGTCATCTCTCAAATATTAATTTATTTTGAACGATCTTTCTAAAAATGTAACTTTTATGCAATTTCATTTGAAAAATAATTTTGAATAAAAATGGCCGCCTGGCATATGAAAAAGCGATACGGGCATCCCGGAACTGTTGATGACAGTCACATGACTTACGGTTTTATTATAGAGATTGAACGTAAGTCATCTCTCAAATATTAATTTATTTTGAACGATCTTTCTAAAAATGTAACTTTTATGCAATTTCATTTGAAAAATAATTTTGAATAAAAATGGCCGCCTGGCATATGAAAAAGCGATACGGGCATCCCGGAACTGTTGATGACAGTCACATGACTTACGGTTTTATTATAGAGATTATTTTTTTCTTTTTTTGAGATTTAATGGCAACATTCTTCCGTTTGTTTATTGGGCGCTACAGTTTGGCGAATTATTTTAAAACTAATCCTAACTAATTTAAAAACTGATCCAAGATTGCTAAAGGCACGCGCGAGAAAAAAAATTAACAATCGTATTTTGACTGCATTAGAGGATGACGTCATCTGCTTCGGGAAAACCATGGGACTTAGAAATATAAATCTAAACATTTCAATTTCAATTTCGCTTTTTAATGATAAGTATAAAATAAACCCGTGCGGCGTTTTTTATAATAATTGCTATGAGCATCCTATAATGTGGTATTTTATTTTTTTGGCAACAATAATTTCAGGAAAACCTTTCATTTCTTTCATGAAAACAATGCCGATTTAATTTTTTAATTTCAGCAAATTTGAATCAAAAACATGTTTTAACGAATTGTTAAGTGGGCTATGTCAGAAGCCTGTTCTAAAACCTTTCATATGGTATCTCATTCGTTGTTCTGCGTTTCATATTTTCTGAGTAAAAGGGATGTTGACAGGAGAAATAATATATAAGGATCTTTTTATCTTTTACTTTTATTTAAAAAAGAATAAAAGAGATAGATACATGTGTGTAAATAAAAAAGAAAAAGAAAGAATTTTCTCTGTATTTTACGCTTATCTGCGTGCAACAATTAAATACTATATATATTTATCTACTATCTAACCAATCTAGCTACGTATCTTTTTATCTATCTCCATACATAACTGTATTTATGTTTTAAAATATTGTAGATTAGTATAGACGTTATGAACGTTTACCTTACATTTGTAATTGAGCATGGCGCCACTTTATATCCAAATAAGAACAAAAAATGATGCGCCAAACATAGCTAATGAAACACTTTCCAACTTTTCCAGAATACTTGAATAAAAGTTCTTTGTTTAATATGGTGAAAGGTGGTTTCTAAGTAAACAATTTGGAAAATGCATAACATATTTGAAAACACAATGCCAGCAATTACCGAAAATAATCGAAAAAAAATATATAGGAATTCTTTTGTGTAGCCCTGTATAGAATCTATGCATTTTACTATATGTACTATATAGTATTCCAAAATTAACTCCAGTTAGGAAACGCATAGCAGAGTCGAAAATCGCCTTACAGCAATTTCCACCAATAAACGGAAATATACTCAAGATTTTCTGTGCAGCCCTGTATACGATCTATAGAATTTATATAAACCAAGTCATATGCAAAAAAAAGTTAAATTTAAAAATGCGTACCACAAGTGATAACGCACTGCCAGCAATTATTGTTGAATTATTATTGATAGACAGTACTGTAAGAGAATTCTTTTGATTGTCCCTGTAAATGAACGATGAATATACTATGCACACCCTGTTCTATGGTAAGCCTCTTGTAGTGCACATCAGCGATATATATCAATTTAAATATGTTTGAAATAGTGTGACATCATTAAAATACACCGCTAACGATTACCCCCATAGACCGTAATGTAACGGAATACTTTTGATTATCTCTGTAAAAGAACCATAAATGCTACACACTTCAATTTCGATATCAAACATGCCATAGTAAATTTAAATAACTTATATCAGTTGCTTGGCAATCCGAATATATTTACGCCAGTTAGAGCACCGACAGACAGGCAAACAGACAAACTGAATTCCATAAACACTTTTCAACTATATTGGAAAGTGTTAAAAAGACACGTGCAATTGTTATGTTATACACGGCACTGTACAAAAAGAGGAATTGTTCTGGATCTAGCACAACTTTCGAAAAATGTAATATAATCTTTTCTGAGTTATACATCATTCCGAATAGCATTTCTTTATCTTCAGAAGTCTCAGAAACCAATAGATTTCCGTGATTTAAAGAAGCATTTTTTACAGAAAAACTTGTTTTGCTGTCTATCCCCCAATCGGCAAAAACATTTAAAGTTTGAATTAGTGTACCTTCAAAATTTATCTGTGTATAAACATTAAATTTTGACCATTGATTAAACAAATTGTGCTTATTAGATGCGTTTGTAAATATATAAATACTTAGCACCTATAGTCGTCGTCTGATCCGTCCGTTTGTCCGTATATAACAGCGCAAAAACTACCCAATCGAATGGTTTGAAATTTAATGTATATTATCGTTGCAAAATTTTGTCGAGTCATTTCAAATTTTATGAAAATAGAATCAAAACTTAAAAAAGATACACTGTTAAAAGTTTGCAGCAAACTGTCTAGTCATTTGTCCGTTTTTATAGAAAACGTTTACATAACCGTAATTTAACGCTATTCTGATCATATTCCACATATTATGGTCAAAATAGAGTTATATAGGCTATGTAACCGTTTTTTTACAAAAACGGTCAAATGACTGGACAGTTTGCTGCAAATTTTTAACAGTGTATATTTCTTTTAAATGCTAAAAGGTGTAAATTAAGAGCATAATATACAGTAAAATAACTTTATTGGGTTGTTGACATGGTTCGGATCACTCTGAGCCATTTTCAAAAACAAATAAGAATATTATTGCATAATTGCACGGTCTTTGAAGTTATTATTTGAAATGCTATCATTTAATTTTCACGTACTTTTTAAAAATTATGCATGTTATTTGTTATTTTTACTTGGTTGTTTATTTTCCTATTTGTAACTATGGAGTCACTCGAGCCACAATTTCGGTATGTTAAAAGATGGCGCATCGTTACATATTGTATTTTTGCGTGTTACTATTTCTACGGTTTTTCTTATTATGGTTGGATAGTATAGACTGAAGAGAAAAGTTATTTTACTTTCATTGAAATCTATTTGGATGATTTCTTCTTGATATAATCTAGCCAGGACTGTGGATTTTTCTATTATACTTAATATCAGCTATAGGCTCTTTTTTTCTGTAATTAAACTTCCTGCTTGTCATGCCAATATAGTAATACTTAGGTCAGTCTTCTTTAATAAAAAGTATTTCATATACTCCTGTACAATTCTAAAAATTAATTGGCTCAATTTTACTGGAAATATTATTCTTTAATTTCTGAGCGGGTTGGGCTATTAACCAGATATTGAAACGTTTAAGTTTAAGTTAATTTATTATATTGTTAAAAAATATATTAATAAAATTTTCTTCATTTTATTAAATCTTATCATACATCATTAATTCAATGATATCCCATGTTAAGCAATGAATCTATGTTGCCATGGTGATGACGCCCTACTTAAGATGGAGTCCTATTATTTCCGTATTTCTGAATTTAAAAACCAAATTTGTATACTAAAATTGTTTTATTATAGCAATATTATAATCTACCGACATTTTTTTGGATATATATTTCTGGAGGAATAGATATTAAATGGAAAAAGAGTCTAAATATGTATTTCAAGTTCTGAAATTTTCAAAGCTAGGCTTCAGTTTCCCATTGGAATTTTCAGTTATTGTCAACAAAAGATAAAATGTTGCCCACTTAAAATGTACTTATTTTATGACGGAAATGACTCCTGTCATTATAACAGACGATATAATTCATTTTTTCAGTGAAATAATAACGATGATTTTTTTTACATTGTCTTGTATTGGATATTTGCGCATAGTATAATTTTAGTGTATCAGAATTGCATAATTAATTGTTTGTAAAACTGTATAGAAACTTAATTTCATAAAATAAAATATTATCTATCATATGAAAATCTGCACATAAAATAAATTTAGTATCCATGCATAACAGTGCAACAGCTATTGCACCAAGAACTGAATATTTATAAAACTAGTTATAGTACGAACGAACCTATTCATCACGTTTGACCTACAATTTCCATTTTGATAATATATTATCATTAAAAATTGACTAATCATTTATGGAACGTTTGCATTATGAAAATTATAATAACTCTTTCTTTTTTTACTCCGTCAGGCATTGCGCGCAGTCTAACGCCTGTATAAATTAATGTTATGCACAGGGGTTGACAAATGCAGTCGCCATGTCACCACTGGCGACCAAGGTTTGTTATCTGGGGAACAATTTATTTAATATGGAGTTTTTAATTTTTATTTTTGAGGGGGATATAAAAATTGGCCTAAGAAATTAACGCAAGCGACGTTCTTCGTCTTTCCCCAATATTGAGATATAAACTTAGAAACTAGATTCATACACAAAATATTTTTAATTATTTGTACAGTTTACCAATTTTTCTCTCCGACATTATTTAAAAGAGCATGGTTACAAATTTTTTACTAAAAACGTGCTCCATTTAAAAAATGTAAAAACAGTCTCCAATAAAAATCTCTACCAGTCCACAAAAGCGCTTTCACCCCCCGCTAGGACATCATCAGTTTTGTTTTACATTTTTTAATGGAGGACCTTTTTAGTAAAAAATTTTTAACCATGCTTTTTTAAATAATGTCTGAGAGAAAAATTGGTAAAATGTACAAAAAGTAAATGTACAGACATTAACAAGTGAAGACCTGTTTTTAATATTAAGTTTTATTTTTAATTTTGTAAAAATAAGTTAATCAAATGCAAAACTTAAAATAATAAAATCAGAATTATTTAACTGACATCGACAGGAAAAAGGGCAAAAACTTGTTTTCCTGCTTCACTTATTTCATGGATGCCTTCCTTACCAGATATAGATCTTGCAGCACTCAATTATCCGAACATTTTAAGCATTCGGCAATCTTTTCCGAACATGCCGATTAATTCAGCCTTTACAGTATATCTTTTTTTTTTTTTTTTTTTAATTTTAGAGATAAATTATGTAACTAATACTTCTGAACTATGTTATTATTTTTTTCTCTCAATTAATGCATAAAAGAATTTTTTGCGCTTTTAGAAAATCAATGAAGGGGGGGGGGAAGGAATATTTTTTACTGGCGACTAAAATTTTTTGCTGGGTATCAGATTTTATCAAATTCGTAAATCCTTGGTTATGCATACATTTTTTTTCCCGTAAAGAAGAACAATGTCTTTTTAAAATGATCTATTCTTAAATGAAAGCTATTTCATTTACCATGTATGAAAAATATTTAAAACGAAAGATGAATAATATTAGTCATAACTAAAAATCTTATCACTGAAAATACATAAAAATAGGTCATTTTAAATACACACATGTACTTATTACCTATACCATATTTCATAACAATCCATACATACGTTCTCAAGATATCCTGCGCGCAATGCCTGAAAACACAGTTATTCAAAAGCCTGTGGCGAAGTTATAACTTAAATATACACAAAAGGAATTTCATTTTTGCAATAACTCCTGTTCTATTGGAAATTTTTGCATGCGATTAAAATACTTCTAATGAATCATTTTGTAATAATAAATGAAAATTGTAAAATAGAGTTTTTGAAGCCTTAAAAAGTACAAGATTTCAATAAATAAATAAATAAATAAAAATAAATAAAAATAAATATGTGGTGCATTTTAAAATGATATAGATATAATAAGTACATAAGTATATAAGTACAGTGTATCTGTACTTTTGCTTGTGGCGAGAGTAAATCATGCATTGTAAAAAGAGGAATATGTTAGATCACAACATAACGTGCGGGTAATAAAATCGCTAACAAATTGTGCTGTAAATTTCAAGTGCGCTGTAAATTAACATGTGCTTGAATTTTCAAGTACGGTGATGTAATTTTACAGCACAATGGGTTGTAAATTTCAAGTTTTGTTGTAATGAACATGTGCTTAAATTTTCAAATACGATGATGTAATTTTACAACACAAAGTGTTGTAAATTTCAAACTTTGTTGTAAACATGTGCTTCAAGTACTATAATGTACACTGTAATAAAAAAAATCTGTAATTTCGATAGAAAAATATTGTATTTTTTACAGAAAAAAACTGTTTTAGAGAAACACAGTTTTTTCCTGCAAAAAAGTGTGGATTTTGTATTTTTTACAGAAAAAAACTGTTTTAGAGAAACACAGTTTTTTCTTGCAAAAAAGTGTGGATTTTGTAATTTTTACAGAAAAAATTGTTTTAATTAAAATATACAGATATTTTCTGTAAATTAAACGGTTTTCAACTGGCGCCAAAATTGACAGTTTTTTTTCTGAAAATTTGAGATTTTTTTATTTTATTATTATTATTATTTTTTTTTTTTACAGTGTAATATTAAAGTGCATAAAACATTAAAATTATGTCAGCATTATGTAATCATTAAATGTAATGATTCAAAAAGACATAATTTTAATATTTTATGTATTTTAATATTTTAATGAAGAAACTTTCTTGGTTGAATAATGGCTTCTCCATTTTCAGGCTGTGTTTTTACCAACACCAGACCCTATGGCTTACAAACCCTTCATGCCATATCCATCGAAAATACTATACCATAAAGGATATCAGAAGGATGTTAATTATGTCATCGGATATACAAAAGATGAATCAGCTTATGAAGTATCAAGTAAGTACAAGAAATATACTTAAGATGGTCCGGGGATACAAAATTTTAGTAGATGTATAAGTATGATTCCGCTTTTTTTCGAGTAAAGAAAAAACACTTGGTTTTTACACTCTTTTTTTTTTAACTCGACTTGTTACTTTCTTCTGTCTATAATAAAAGAAAGTATTGTAATCGAAATTTTTTTCGACTTCCGGTTTTCAACGAATTTACACGTTTTAGGGGTAAGAGATTCCGAAAAACATGTTTTTACAAAATGTCTCTCTGTCCGTCAGTGTGTCTTTTCATTGTACCATCGAAAAGTGTATGAAGTTATGCTTCAAATTGAACCTAATTTTTTTTTATGTTTTTGGCTATGGCAAGCAGATTCTAACAGAATTTGGGGATATTTCGACGAAAGGGGACGCTGTGATCGATATTTTTGTTCCATTTTCACTATTGTACCATCAAAAAATGTATGAAGTTATGCTTCAAATTGAACCTAATTTTTTTCTATGTTTTTGGCTATGGCAAGCAGATTCTATCAGAATTTGGGAATATTTCGAAGAATGGGGGGGGGGGGGGGCACTGTGATCGATATTTTTGTTCCATTTTCACTATTGTACTATCGAAAAGTGTATGAAGTTATGCTTCAAATTGAACCTAATTTTTTTCTATGTTTTTGGCTATGACAAGCAGATTCTATCAGAATTTGGGGATATTTCGACGAAAGGGGGCGCTGTGATCGATATTTTTGTTCCATTTTCACTATTGTACCATCGAAAAGTGTATGAAGTTATGCTTCAAATTAGACCTAATTTTATTTCTATGCTTTTGGTTTTGGCAAGCAGGCTCTATTAGAATTTGGGGCTATTTCGACGAAAGGGGGCGCTGTGATAGCCATTTAAAGATTTCAAATTCAAAAAGATGTGCAAATTAAAAAAAAAATTAGAAATCCTAAAAGTTTTTTTCGTTAAATGTTCGGCCTGATCCGGAGAATCCGGAGCAATTTTTGTTTTACCTCTATCTTAAAAAATGGCTGAGATATAGCGGTTTGAAATTTTAGGGTCTCTGACATTTTCAAACAAGACAGCAGAATTCATCCATAAACGGGTTTAATTTCTGATTTTTAATTAACATGGTTTCGGCAAATTTTCTTTCATTGTTGTAACCATTAATCCTATTATATGCTTATCACTATATATTTATATTCGTCAACGTCAAATTTTTGCCAAACTAGGCGACAGTTGGCGGAATATCGTCAAATTTGGCGACCAAAATATGTTGCCATAAATGAAGTCAACTTGGCTGTAGAGGACTAATTTGGCGATATTCTCATTGAAATTCAATGTTGACGAGAGCTGGGATTGAACCTTCTTTATTTAGGTTCCATTTTACTTTCGTGTTTTCCAGTAAAATTAGCTAAAATCGTAAAGCCAAGGAATAGGGAGACTATCTGTTCCTGTGGGTTCAGGCTAGAAGGACTTTTCGTAGTTTAGTATACATCGGTTGTTCGCATCCCTGTAACCCGACGATTCGCAAGCAGCTGACGTACAACAGAATGACGAAAAATATTGATTTTATTGGCGATGTGATAGCGAATTTTGAAGTATTAACATGACTGAGATAGAAGAAAGTTTTGGGATTGGCACATCCGACTTGTGTTTTATATGTAAAGATGGAATTTTGAAATGTATTTTTTAGTCACTTGATATGCTAGAAGTATAAAAATTATGGTCACAGGTTCAAGGCTGCCACTGGCGACTATTTTTTAATTATATCTCTCACAACTTTCTCAAAACAAAAATCTTTCAGATACAGTTTGTCAATAGAAACATAAGCAGAAACAGTTGATTGTTTCAATGAGATTCCCAGTTGTAAAACAACTCCACTCCCTGTATATGAGTAGTTGTATGTCACATCTTAAGAGAGCCATGTGAAGAAAGTACAAATGTCGCATATTAGCACTAGAAAATGAAAGAAAAGTAGGGGATTTCAATTGAAAACTTCATCAGCCAATTAGGAGAGAGATAGTCAGCCAATCAAATTTAACCAGCCTAAAGCAGCCAATCAAATTTAACTTGCAGTAAAAGAGGCGGGACTTCGCTGACAAATTGTCAGGAAGAGAAGAAAATAGAAAAAAAGGAGTAAAAAAAGCATTAAAATATAAGAATTACGTAGAAAAATAAGTAAAAATATGAAGAGAAAGGTGTTTAACTGTTTCTGAAGGAGAATTGATCGCAAAAAGGCAAGGAAAAAGCAGGAAGGAGCGTAAATCTACTCCTACAAAAAAAAAAAAAAGAAACAGAGAGAGCGGTTTACATTGTCATACATAAAAATATAGTTTAAATTACACTTAGTATAAGAATCAGTATCGGAAATACATATATTTTAAAAAATATATTAAAGACAAAAACAAAAATTATTAGCACAAGAGAGACTACTCTGGAATAACAGTAGTATACCGAGGTTTTTACGTTTTGAAGTACTTTAAACGTCGTAATCAGGTAGTTCATAGACAATATCATTGGGAACCTTACAGATTACTGTAACATTTCTTAAGAGGAATTTAATGCGGTTAGCCACAAGAGAGACTACTCTTGAATAATAGTAGTATACCGAGGTCTTTTACGTTTTGAAGGACTTTAAACGTCGTAATAAGGTAGTTCATAGACAATATCATTGGGAACTTTATACAGATTACTGTAACATTTTTTAAGAGGAATTTAATGTGGTTAGCCATTGAAAAATGTCTGAGGTCATTTCTGATAATAGAGTTACGTAGATGCCTAGAGCCATTACGGATGATTCTAAGAGTTTTATTGTGGGAGCGAGAAAGTCATACTAGATTTACAAGCGAAACCTTAGATAGGACAGGCATAAGTAGTAATAGGAAGTTACACTTTGACAACATATACAAGAGAAATATATTACAAAATTTATTTTTTGAAAGTAGTAGTGCGTAGAATATAAAATTAATCGACAGTGGCATCCCTGCAGGTGTGTTTCCAATGACAATACAACATTTTAATATTTTTACAATTTAATTATAAATTAATATTAAGGCATTTTTTTCAGTTAGCCGGCCAGGTGATAAATCGTTAAATATTCTTTATGGTTACAAAATTATGCGACAAAAGGATTTAATGATGCACCAAACCACACATGCACAGTTAATTTAATTTAGTTTTTGTCCTAAGTTGTTCTTCTTTATATTTTTCTAACATTTAAATTTTTTAAAGTTATTTATTTACATTTAGTTTTATATGACAGTTAAACTTAATTTTTCAATGGCCCTCTTATGTCTTTGCAAGTCGCCTACATGTCGCTTGGATGTTAAAAGTGTTATTACACGAGGTGTGAAAGTTGCCGCTATTTTCGGGCGACACAATGTTAACCTATGACTTTTATGCTCGTATTCACTATCTACCTCAGCCTAGAAAACCTCGGTCGAACGCTCAAACGAAATCCTCGAATAACCTGATTGGATATAATCGCGACCGAAGTCAGGGCTACACTACATACCGGGCTTGCTCATTCATTATGATGACGTCACAAAAGGTGGCTGACTAGGAGGAAAGACATACAGCGATTGGCACAAAACGATGGGCGCGTTGCTTTGGACCAATCGCTGGTCGCGGTCAGCCACCATTTGTGACGTTTTGAGAGTGAATGAGCAAGCCCGGTATCTAGTGTTGCCTTGCCGAAGTCCAATCACATTAATGATGAATAACATTTGAGCGTTCGACGCAGGTTTTCTAGGTTGAGGTAGATGGTGAACACAAGCGCGACCTACGTTATACACGGCGGATTCAGGACGTTTAAAAGTTACACGGAATTGATCATCTTTACACGGCGATTGGTACAAAGCGTCGTGGTTATGCTTTAAAGAGTGCTAAAAAGTTGTAGCCTATAAATGTGCAACGGTGCTCCTACGATAATAAGGCGATCATTCCAGCCGAAACATTCACAATGTTTCCGTTGAGAAGAGCTAGCAGATGGCGCTGCGATCCCATCGTTATCTTTTCAGCAACGTTGTACATTTATTGGATTCAACTTTTTTAGTACTATTTTATAGCAGATTTCCACACTATGTATTCTAGGCGCTGTAGTTGAAGGTCAAACAACCGTTGGAGTTCAAACAACCGTTGCAGGGCAGTTGTGATTGGTAGCTGTGGGAATTATGGACGTTGCTGGAGGTCAATCGGGCAGTTGAGATTGGCGGATGAGAAAGTCATCAGCTGATTGCAACTTCCCTACATAATTATAAATTAACAGTTAATTTTTTAAAGATTTAAATTATTTTTATTATTAATTTTGAAAGGGAAATATTTCAATATAATAAATTGTAACACCTTGTAATAATATATTTCTTTTAAATTCTAAAAGATGTAAATTAAGAACATAATACAAATAAAAATAACTTTTATTAGGTTGTTTGACATGTTTTGACTCATTCCGAGTCATTTTCAAAGACAAATAAGAATATTCCATAATTGCACGGGCTTTGAAGTTATTATTTAAAATGCTATCATTTAATTTTCATGTACTTTTTTAAAAATTACGCACGTTATCTTTTATTTTTACTTGGTTGTTTATTTTCATATCTGTAACCATGGAGTAACTCGAGCCCCAATTTTGGTAAGTTAAAGATGCCGCATCATTACATATTCTATTTTTTCGTGTTAGTATCTCTATGGTTTCTCTTATTATGGATGGATAGTATAGACTGGAGGGAAAAATTATTTTACTTTCATTGGAATTTATTTGGATGGTTTCTTCTTGATATAATCTTGCCAGGGCTGTAGTTTTTCTATTATACTTAATATCAACTATATGCTCTTTTTTCTGTAACCAAATTTCCAGGCTGGTCATGCCAATATAGTAATTCTTGGATCCGTCCTCTATAATAAAAGGTATTTCATATACTCCTGAATAATTCTCAAAATTAATTGGGTCAATTTTACTGCAAATGATATTCTTTAATTTCTGAGGAGGTTTGGCTATTAAGCAGACAGTGAAATGTTTAAGGCCGTTTTTTAATTTTTAAAAAAGCTTGGATAATATGGAAGAGTATAAAGTTTGTATTTTTGCTAGTCAACTTTCTTTTCTGGTTTCTTATTATTGGCGATATCCATGATTAATTTATTAATATGGTGTACTTTAAAACCATTATTACAAGCAATTTTACGAATATTATCTAATTCATTATTCAATTTATTTTCAGTACATACTATAAAGGCCCGTTTTATGAAAAATCTTATGAGGGAAATATTTGATTTTGTGTAAAAATTACTGTATTCTTTTAGATTTGGAATAAACTAAAAGGTCATTTTCGTATTATTGCGAGCGAAAATTAATACATATAATTAACTTACCACAATTAATTATTGAGATCATTATTAGGATTAAGATGTTAATTATTCAGAAAAATATTTGTCAATTTTGAGCTGAAAAACAAAAATAAAGAAAAAGGATACGTTTCGTAAAATTTACTATTAACATAACTACCATTAACAGTAAAATTTACGATTAACCCTGAATTTAACGGTTCAGGTCAGTTTTCCTTATTGTCGATAAATAGTATATGAATATTTTTATCAATTATTTCAAATTTTAAGGGAAGATTTTTACCAACCGTCCTAGAACGGGCTTTTCCATCAGTATTATATATTTTTAAATATGTGAAATGAAAAATCATATTTATATCTTTCATTTCTCCAAAAATTATGTTTTTAAATGTACAAAATGATCCTTTTTTTTTTTCATTATATACCAATTTAAAAGTTCTACTATATGGAACCCGTCAAGACTTGACGGAAAAAAATTGCTATAACAATATCATTAAAATAAGCTTCTTTATTACTTACGTATGAAACAGTCTTTCAAATATTTTATTTTAAAAGTTTTTTCCCCCAGTGAAATACAGTACTATTTCTGATGCAAACTCCAAACAGACAATCCGTAAACAACTGTGTAATGCAAATCAGTTTGACATTACCGCCATATTCCCCACGGCAAGAAAGAAGATTTCATGGACCTATGAAGTATCATACAAATAGTATATCCCTACTTTCATCTTTTATTCAGTAAATAAAAGAACATAGTGATAATGCCACCGAATGAGCTCCTATGCGCATATGCATTGCATCTACCCAAGGGCACAAAAAAAGTTTTTAAATGTTTAAATTAAAAGTTTTAAAATGTCCTCTTTAATCATTGTTCGTTTCAAATCCATATCTTCTAACCCCCATCCATTGTTTTAAGCTCATCAATTTTTATGTAAAGATGAAGAATTTTCTTTTACAATAATAGTTCAATATGCAGATGAGGGAGATTTTTAATGTTTTCAAGTGTAATTTATTTGTATGGTTTCTTCGGTCCTTTTACATAATCAGGATGATTATTCCTTTTCCATCACAGTCGGACAGAGCATATTTTAAGAAATTCTCACTGGGCGACAATAAGTTCGATCTGTTGTCCCAAGCAAATATCTATAAATTCAGCCCCCCCCCCCCAATAACTGCAAACCAAATAATTAGAATATCGATTTCTATAATTCTGTTTTATTAATTCTGTCTATTTTACTTCTTGTGTACCTGGTAAGTAAATAATGATGTCTTCATTGAATCATGTAAACCCGTTCATTTATAGCTAGGTAGCATTAAAGAAAGTCTACATTCACAGTTCAGACTAATTGTTAACAGTTGTTATGTTAGTCATATATATAGATCAAACATAACATTCAACCTACCAAATTTCTGTACCTAATTAAAAATTTATGTATGAAATTTATCACTAAAATTATGTTAAAATGCTGCCTACCTTTTACTGTTTCTACACTTGACTTTTGTACATAACAGTCATCAACCAATTTGGTATTTGGAGCATGGAATAAACTTTCCAATTGAAAGGCAAATTTGACCTGAATAATTAAATATTTGTTTTTAATTTCCCGTAACTATAGTTTTATACCCAAAGTGGAACTAATGAAAAAGATTTTCCTCTTGCTGTTTAAAAACAATAAATTAAAAAAAAAAATACTTTAACATCTTTAGCCTTTCAGAAATTACTATATTTTGAAAAGAGTAGAACTAAACAAGGAAATCGATTTTACTCTTCATGTTTCAAAGAAATAAAATTCTAACTGTAAAATATTTCCAAAATACTATAGAAATATTTACACTAATTTAAAATTTTTATACAAAGGACTTTCTTATGGAAATAATGTAATTAAACAAGGAAATCGATTCGTTCTTTATATTTTAATGAGTTAAAATTTGTTAAATTTTAATAATGGTTTTAAAATGTTACAATAATAATTAATATCATTAAATGTTTTCTTACAAGTTATTATCAATTGAAAAGAATTTTTTGACAAACTCTTGAGTTTGATAGACTTCTTTGTCTGGAAGCTATCTCCTTATTTCTTTGCTCTCTAGGACCCTTGCAACAACAGGTCTTGGATCATAAAAAACTGTTCCAATTACATTAACAGCAATAAACATTCTTGAGTTTAATGCTTCTCTTGATAGTCCTGACTGTTTGTTAGATTTAAGCGTTGTATGTATGGACACAGCTCTTTCTGGGCCAGCGCTTTGAGGTGTTAAAGAAACATATGATTGTACCAATTTGTTAAAAACTGAGTGGGGTTGAGACGCTTTAAAGTAGTGATAGAGTCTTGCTGTTGATGAGGTTATATCTGATGGAGCAGGCTGTTTTTCAGACGCGCATAAAGCAACCGAATCATCGGTAAAATCGGCAACTTTGTCTTTACCAAAAAGGTTCTCAACATTAAGGCGGGGTGGGGTGCACGAACGACCTCTGTTGGTCTTCTTGCTTTTAAAAAAGCATCTATCCTGTTGGAGATGCTCATTTGATCCTCTTCCAACCTTTGAGAAACAAATTATTTGCAACTCAATACAGTTTCTTTTCTCACTGCAGACCAACATCTCTTAGTAGAAACTAATGAGTTGCAAACTTTACGCCTGTGAGGATTTTCGTCAACATCTGAGTCACTTTCAGATTCCTTAGTACCTTCATTTATGTCCATCAACTGTTCTTCGTATCCACCAGGATAACACCCATCTTCAATAAGAGTCAAAGCATTCGTAAAAATTTTCTTTGACAATTCTATGTCAGGCAGTGTAACGAAAGACCTTTGACTATCTTTCTGAAGTTTTTCAAAGTGCTTCAGCAGATCTAGCATTAGGCAAGTCATGCGTTGTTGCTCACCATCTTTCATCCATAATCGGAGGAACCCGCAAGCAGAAGTTTTTTCAGTTTTTGATGAGTCGGATTGATGGTTCACAATGTTTTTTCATGAAAGGAAGATTGTGCCATACTGCTTTAGCTAAGTTTTTTAAGTGTTCCACTAACCGCATTTAAAAATATGCAGGGGAACGAAAGGCAGTTTGATTTTCTATTTCAGCTATTTTTTTTAAGTTCTTCAAAGCGTAGAGCAGAAGTCCAATAAAATGTTGCTACAGATTTTATATTGGATTTCCAATGCCGAACTTCAATAACTGATGATTCCAAATTAGACATAGTTAAGTCGGACCTGTGAGCAACGCATCAAACGCAAGGCAAGTTTCTGCCGAAGTATTGTTTCATACGAACCCAGAGGCCGCTGTTTTTGCCTGTATTTGCACTTTCCCCGTCAGTAGTTAAGCTTGTCAACTTATTTTTGGTGACACTCTCAATGCCCAAATTCTCAAATACGATACACATAGTGAACATTCATAGTGAACTTTGAGCTGTAAACATTTTTATCACCGCTATAAACTTTATTATTTAAATAATTCGACATTTAGTGCAGAAAACATTCAGTCTTTTTCTGGTTATATACTCAACGCATTAAGTAAACAGCGCTCGTAGTCTTTGCATCTCAGCTAGCGACTTGTGATCGTGATCGTGTGATTTAATTAGAAGTTTGTTTGGCTCCAAATCACACAAAGCTAATCATTCTAAGCTCTTAGCTCGACTTGAAGCACATAAGCTTGTCCTTTCGAAAAAACATTCTTTTACTGGAAAACGAAAGCTAAAATGCGTGGAACCAGATTATAGACGATTCATTCCCAGTTCTCGTCAACTGGAATGAGACTTTCGTCAAATTAGTCAACCATAGCCATGTTGGCTTCATTTATGGCAACCTATTTTTGTTGCCAAATTTTGCGATGTTTCGCCAACTGTCGTCTAGATTGACGAGAATTTGATTCTGTCAAAGATTTCATTAAATATTTATTTAATGAATAATTTTGGTAAATTATAATTTCTATTACAAATTACTTATTTATTCAGCAGATGTTGAAATCAAGATAATTGTGTATTACCATGTTAATAACTAAAGTAGGCAATAAAATAAACTTTTACAAAAAAAATATTAACCAACTTAAAAAAAGCACTAAAAAGTATTAAATAATTCTTTAAAATTCTCTAATGACAAAATGTTATCCATTAACCACAAATCTGATATCATGTATCGGAATAAAAATGATAAATTTAATATGCACAGTTTAATACCCATCAAACATAGATTTTCGAGAGAATATATTTTACAAGAGATGAATTTACAGACTTATGATTTCGTTTACGAATATATACATATGAAAACCAGCAATTCCTTTTTGAAGTCGTTGCCAAACAACCCCAATCAATAAATTAGTAGATACTAGGTATTAGTAGATACTAGGTATTAGTAGGTACTAGGTATTAGTAGATACTTACAATATATTCACAATTCTTGCTATACTTAAAGTAGTTTGGCCTCGACTTCAAAACGTAATTGACTGCTTTTCATATGTATATATTCGTAAACGAAATCATAAGTCTGTAAATTCATCTCTTGTAAAATATATTTTCTCGAAAATTTATATTTGATGGGTATTAAACTGTACATATTAAATTTATCATTTTTATTCCGACACATGATATCGGATTTGTGATTAATGGATAACATTTTGTCATTAGAGATTTTTAAGGAATTATTTAACACTTTTTAGTGCTTTTTTTAAGTCGGTTAATATTTTTTTTTTGTAAAAGTTTATTTTATTAAATATAACACTGTGACATTTTCTAAATTATTATTTAATAAAATCTAAATTATCATTTAATAAAATAATGTTTAATTTGAAAAAAAAATCTTCTTCAGTCCTGTGAGAATCCAATTTAACTTAACAATAAACATTGAAATTTTGAAGATTTGAAGAATTTGGGGATCTAAATCGGCAGCCTAGGATAACTCCCTGGTTATATAGCATGCTTATTCAACATTTCTTAAATTTCTGCTATTCTTGCATTATTGTTTTTGTATTATCAGGTTTTGATTAATTTTCTGATAGAAATTTTGATCAGGATTTCATGATTGCCTAATATTTATTAAACAAATTACGTCCTTATAGAAAAACATGTTTCAGGATTTTTTTTTTCCCATTTTACTTAAAGATCAATGTTTATGTGGTTATTTTAATGTAAAGTGTTTCATAATCTATGTGTGATGCTTCATTTTCTCTTATTGTTAATGCATCAAAAATCATTCGTGAAGCGAACTGGTTGTTATATTATTTGAATCCCATCACTGGATGGATTGTTGGAAAATAAATCTTTCAAGCAGAAACACAAAGGTCACAACAACGACATGTTTCCCATAGGCCATAGGTCACACGGCACTTCCCGCCATCCCAGTCTGCCTCTTATTGTATCGTACTGTCCCTTCCAATACTCGGTATATGCTATAACAACTGTCACCAGTCATATTATCCGAAGCACAAAGACAGTTTTTGTTATTCAAAGATTTTTTGTTTCAAAAATTGCCGGCACCATTCCCTGTCACTGGGCGACAATAATTTCACACTGGGCGACACTAGTGTCGCCTACTTTATATGTTATTTTATGCCCTGCAGTCGGAGATATTTTCCTTCTTATACAGTTAAATATCCAATGGATCTTTAAAAAAATAATAAAATACAGTTCCTAGCATATTCTGATGCGACATATACGAGGGCTATCCAGAAAGTAGATTACGTTTTCGTCTGTGTCCGCTAGGGGCGGGGCTAGCGCGGCCATCTTGGGGTCAGAGCGTTGCGCAGCTCAGTCGGCATCTAGCCGTGCTAGTGAGAGGTTCGTGCTGTGCTCCGTTCAGATACTGTGACGGTTTGAAATGTCTGCGTTAATTGAAAATCCCGCGAGCTGCGAGGTGCGTGCAGTAATAAGTTCACAATAACGGAACTTTCTTTGAGTTTTCCACAAATTTCGCGAAATTTGTTGCACGAAATCATCAGCGAAAAGCTTGGTTACCACAAGTTTTGTGCAAGATGGATTCCAAAAATCTTGACAGAGGACCACAAAAATCAGCGAATGGCTGCAGCGTTGAACTTTTTGGACGCTTACCATAAGGATGGTGACTCTTTACTCGATCGCATCGTTACTGGTGACGAAACATGGGTGAAACACGTGAACTGTTGGTTGAAGGCGCAGGCGGCCGAATTTTTCGACGAAGGCATTTCCAAGCTCGTACTTCGCTACGATAAGTGCCTTAATTTGTATGGTGACTATGTAGAAAAGTAGTATTTGAGTGTGGCTTTCATCTGTATATAATAAAATTTGTTTCCTATACTTTGTTTATTTTTTATTCCAAAACGTAATCCACTTTCTGGATAGCCCTCGTACATCAACGAATTCAACATATAAATTTTATGTTAATCATAAACTGATTATTATTTTTTTTTTTTTTTTTTTTTTGACAGATTTTAGTTTAGCGCCAAAATAATTTGATCTTATGATTTATCAGGTTTTTTATTATTATTTTTTTTTTTCACATTTCATTGATTGTTAGGGAAATCTAATTTCAATTGTGGCAACTTCCCCAGGGGCTATTTTACATTATTGAAGCAAACTGATGGCCATTGTTGAGATAGAATGGAAAAATACTTGAAAATTATTTAAAAAATCGTTAAATTAAGCAGAATTTTTCAAGTAAATTTCAATCGAAAGCTAATTGTTTTTCTAATTGATGATGTAAGAATTAAAATTATAAAATGTAGTAAAATCTCTCTATATTAAAAAAAAGTAACCACCGCTGCGGCCGCCGCTGTCAATTAAGATTTTGTGCCTTGAAGTCTTTCTGGATTAATATCCAAAAAACTATTGCAAATAAAAATTTAAAAATTGGTGGTTTTATAAATAAATGTTCTATAAACACGCTGAAGCAGACAGTTTTTAAATCGAAGAATTATTTTAAGAGATATTTAATCTTAAAGTTGGTCAAAATAGTTTTCTTATAAAAGTTTTATAGAAACGAAAACTATGCACATGAATTTAAACATAATTTGTAAGGATATAGTTGACAAGGTTGGGGTGTGCAGACTGCAATTATTTTTTCAATGTGACTCATTTTTTGAGGTTATATTTCAATTTTTTATTCAAAATTTTCATTATTTTGACGAAGATTTATTTCATATTTCATAAATTCCATTATTTGAATCGTTGCCAATTTGTAAAATAGCGCACATAATAATATTCCCTTTCAATTAAGAAATGTTTTACACGTGACTATTAAAAACAGAAATAAAACTTTAAAATAATAATTAAATGATCACGTGTTAAGAGCAATAAATGTAGAAAATAACGGAATAAGAAATATACTTGCGCGTGAATATTAAAAGGTAATTAATTAAATTATTCCGCGTTTTCAAAGCATTAAGTAGAGTAAGATTAATTTATTTTGACAAAATATTTTATCTATTATTGCAAATTTTAAAACAGCGTAATTAATAATATTTCCCTTTATTTAAAAGCTATATTTTTACGTTTAATAATTACGTTTAAATCAACGAAATAACTAATAAATTGGTAAAATATAATTAAAAATACAGATAAACGTTGAATTAAAGATCACTCGATGACATAACTACCACGCGTAACGCATCTGGTATCAATTGAATGCGACGCCACAGATATGCACTTTTGGCTTTAAATCCTATATTTTGGCGACAGTTCTTTTCTTTTATAGAAAGTAGTAGTCGGGATAATGGAGTAATACCCAATTTTCTATAGCATCGTTATAGAATTTTCCGATGCCATGAAATTGCTTACTTAACCATTTTGCACGAGTTGATTTTCAAATGTTTAATTAACCTTATTTTATCAACAGTTGTTAGCTGTCTCGACAGCAGTTGATTCGGCTTTAAAATCCCTTGGTCAAAGGAAAGCGAATGGAAACCCGATTATAGCAGATATTACAGCGATCAGCCGATTACAGCAGGTCGTTTAATTATAATTCAATCTTTCGCAATCGTTTTAAGGTTGATCAAATCAGAGTGTTTTTACAGTTTGTCGTAGAGGTCTGCACGGGCCGAAATTTCCAGGCCCGGGCCCGGCCCGACCCATACGAAAAAAAATTTGGCCCGGCCCGGCCCGATACAAAAATTAAATTTTCGGCCCGAGCCCGGCCCGGCCCGAACAAAAAAAATATTGGCCCGGCCCGGCCCGATTTAAAAGTTAAAAGTTCGGCCCGAGCCCGGCCCGGCCCGGAAAAAAGTTAAAATCTCGGCCCGAGCCCGGCCCGGCCCGAGTGAATTTCGACAAAACATAATTTTTACGTCGATATGGTTAAAAATTTGTCTCGTAGGAGGAGATCTAACCAAAAATTCCTATCTTAGCCTTTTTTTTTTCATGTTTATATCTTCATTTTTATAGAGGTGCCGCAAGCTGGAATGGTTATTTTTTTAATATTTCTGTATTTGTTGTATGTATGTGTTTAAGTTATCATTAATATTGTTAATCCATATTCCATTTATTGAAGTGTTAAAAATCAGAAAAATGCTATACAGTAAAATCTTCTAAGATAGAATTGCATAGGGAAGAAAAAAAAAAGAGTTATAGACAATTTGTCTTCTTATCAGGTGTAAATGTATTATATATTCTTTTCTTACGTATTAGTATATTCATTTTTAATGGATCAACACATTTTTCAATTTAAGACAGGATTCCGTCATAAGCAGGTTCTTTTTCACACGTTTTACTATATTTTAATTTAGCCATATTTTAATAAGTGTATAAATCTACTATTCTTTAAAAACAATAAATTTTAATGTTTAATTATAAAATAATGGCGATTTAAAAATGTATGCATGTTTTGCAAAGATTTTTATGCCAGATCTTATTTTACTGACCTTCGAACGGACCAGGCACGCCGAGACAATGATTTTCATACGGGTCAAAACCAGGACTAAAAATTTTGAGGCGTGAAGACTAGGAAGAATGAAACCAAGTCCCGGCTCTGTACGGAAAAAATAATTTAAGGCACGGCCTTATCCTTCAGGAAAAAAGTAAGGCCCGGCCCGGCCCGTAAAGAGTAATCACTAGGCCCGGCCCGGCCCGAGCCTTCAGAAAAAAATATGGCCCGGGCCCGGCCCGGCCCGAGTGCCGTGAAGGGAAATAGGCCCGAGCCCGGCCCGCGGGCCGGGCTAAGTACGGGCTTCGGGCCTTGGCCCGGCCCGTGCAGATCTCTAGGTTGTGGTGTCAGAACGGGGGTTGGCGAGCGTAGCTCGTAGGGGGCAGAGCCCCCTAGTGTAGTAGAAAAATGAAATTCGTAGTATATTTAGAAGTGATGTAAGAGCGATATAATCTAAAGCGATAGCGCCGTTTGTTGTCACAACCGTTTACACCCGTTACACACATTACACCCGTTTATCTGCAGATTTGTAGGCAGCAAGATTATGTAACGTCATAAACGGAAAATTGTAAAACATTTTAATACGATTATTTGTAACTTATAATTTAAACAGCTTTTAATTGCAGACGGGTAAATACGTATTTTTTGATTCACGCATATCACAAAAATCAAGTTTTTTGAGTTGTTGCACTTTAGAAAAAAAAAATGTGCGACTTATATTATTAAGTTTTGTGCACAGTTAATGTGATGTATAAAGAAATGATCTAATAATATATATTTCGAATAAACGAAGGATTCTTTTCTCATTTTTAAAAAAAATCATATGCTTTGATATAAAATATTTTAAATACAATTTTAAGCATTTTAACAATGATAACACACCACTTAGAATTCGACGATTGTAAAAGTGCTCTTAAAGTGCTATTATACGAGGCGTCTAATTTGTCACTACTTTCGGACGACACTGTGTTAAACCTATGGCTTCAAAAGAGTTGCTCGAAAAACAACCAACTTTTAATTGTCGGAGCAATTTTGTCGCCTGTAGCCAACGCCCCCTAAATAAGAAAGCCGTGACACGCGTCACGAAAACGCCATACCAAGCAGACAAAACAAAGAAAAAAATTCGAACAACTTGCATGTTTCGATTTCATTGGCTCATAGAATTAATAATTATTGTTAACGACTAATAGTTAATAATTCTACAAGTCATCGAAATAGAAACATGCAAGTTGTTCGAATTTTTTTCTTTGTTTTGCTTGCTTAGTATGACGTTTTCGTGACGCGTGCCACGGCTCTCTTATCTAGGGGGCGTTGCTCTAGCTCATCATCCGATCCATATCACTTGGAACAGCAGCCAATCAAATGCATGACAATCAGACGAAGGAAAAGACTTGCACAGAACAGCCAATGAAATGCTTGGAAAACTAACGAGTCGAGGCAATTTTTTGTCGCATCAACTTATGCCGTGTAATAGCGCTATTACATGCGATAATTTGAAGCTATAAAAATTGCCTCGACCCGCCAGTTTTCCAAGCATTTCATTGGCTGTTTCGGACAAAGCTTTTTCTTCATCAGTTTTCCAATAATTTGATTGGTTGTTCCGGGAGACATTGCTCGTTATTTACTTAATAGTGCTATTATACAACATAAGTTGAAGCGACAAAAATTGCGGCGACTCGTCAGTTTTACAAGCATTTCATTGGCTGTTCCGGGAAAGTCTTTTACCTCCTCAGATTTCGATGCATTTGATTGGCTGTTCCACGCGATATGCTTGTAGAGGCGACAAAATTTCTCCGACAACAAGAAGTTTCATGCGTCATCTTGCTTGCAATGGAAGCCATAGTTTTAACATGGTGTCGCCCGAAGGTAGCTGCTACTTTGACGCCTCGTGTAATGGAACTTTAAGTAGACACTATAGGCGACAAAATTGCTCCAACAAAAAAATTTGCTTGTTTTTTGAGCAATTTTTTTAAAGCCATAGGTTAACATTGTGCCGTCCGAAAATAGCAGCAACTTTGACTCCTCGAGTAAATAACACCTTTAGATACAACATCTGTGATTAGGTCTAATCGCCCTTATAATAGAGTGGCGATATATATACAGGAGAATGTTCAGATTTATGTCCAAACTATGACAACCTATATAACAGAACAGCAATACTCGCCTCGACAAGTTTGCTTAGACGAGTTGTTGTTTTGGAGCGCGTACCTCTTAGAACATGTGGTGGGCTTTCCGTGGCCAAATGGTTAAGGCTTCACTCCGCTAATCACTTGCGAGCTTGGGAGAAGGCGCCAGGGTGATTAACCTCTCATTATCGTGTTTAAACCTCGTTTCGAAAATGGACCATATTCCAAATCTGAGTTCGAGGCTGAATAAAGTACCGTGGTACCGGTAATTTACCCAAAGAACTTCTAACTTATAAGAAGAGAAGTTACTACTACTTTTACCATGGCTACACTAGATACCGGACTGACTCATTCATTATCATGACGTCACAAATGGAGGCTGGCCGCAAGCCGCAACCAGCGATTGGTACAAAGCGACGCACCCATCGTTTTGTGCCAATCGCTGTATGTTTTTCGTTTTGTCGTTTCGCTTTGAACCAAGCACTGGTCGCGACTTGAGCTCCTATATAGGAGCCTTAGTCGCGACCAGCCACCATTTGTGACGTCATGATAATGAATGAGCTAGCCCGGTATCTAGTGTAGCCTAGAGCCTTAGTGTAGCCCTGCTTTTACCCCATGAAATGTTTCGCTGGCTGGCGGGGATTTACATTACGTGTACGGAGCCTTCCCTTCTTTACTCTAGAAGTTCTTTGCCTGGAGCACGTGATAATGACGTAAATGGAATATACTGCACAGCGAAAAAA
This sequence comes from Maratus michaelseni, assembly GCA_963931845.1. Lineage (NCBI taxonomy): Eukaryota > Metazoa > Arthropoda > Arachnida > Araneae > Salticidae > Maratus > Maratus michaelseni. Next base: position 201,376,945 of record OZ007600.1, read on the forward strand.
TCCCTGACGGCTCGGCCTACAGGCACAGGTAGATTTCGAAGACGCAGAACGTGGGGTGCCTGTTTGTCGGGAATTGTGGAAGAAATGACCTTTTTGCGATGATGCTGCAGTTGGAACCGCCTACTTCGAAACCAAACTTGTTTGCAGGCGGAGCCAGCAAGGATTTTTTTTTTTTTTTTTTTTTTTTTTTTTGCTATAAGAGTTGGTTCTATAAAAAACATGCCAATATAAAAGTTTTAGATAATATTAAGAGGATTTTTAATAAATTTAAGCGGATTTGAAATCTTGGGAATTGACGAAGTTATGAATTTTTTTCTTCTAAAACCCCCCTCCCCCCCCCTCTTAAGGCAATTTTTAATTATATCAAAAATCTGTCATACATAAATTTTCGGCCCTTCTCCTAGAAGTAATAATAACTTCAAACGGATTCGATACATATCATAATTAAGAAATTATGGGTTTTTTCTGTTTTCACAAAAAGTCCTCCCCATCCCCCCCCCCCCCCGGTTCGATTTTGCCCATTAACGAACTTGACCGAGATTTTACCCCTTGATTTTATGTATCAGTTTCGAAAAGATGCAGGAGTTGGAACCGCCTACTTCGAAAAATAACTTGTTTGCAGGCGGAGCCGGCAGGGATTTTTTTGTTTTTAATTTGTTTTTGCTATAACGGTTAGTCCTATAAAAAACTTGTCAATATAAAAGTTTTAGATAATGTTAAGAAGATTTATAATAAATTTAAGCGGATTTGAAATCTTGGGAATTGACGAAGTTATGATTTTTTTTCTTCTAAACCCCCCCTTCCCTCCCCCCTTAAGGCAATTTTTAATTATATCAAAAATCTGTCATACATAAGTTTTTGGCCCTGTTCTTAGAAGTAATAATAACTTTAAACGGATTCGATACGTATCATAATTAAGAAATTATGATTTTTTTTTCTGTTTCCACAAAAAGCCCCCCCCCCCTGGTTCGATTTTGCCCATTAACGAACTTGACCGAGATTTTATGCCCCTTGATTTTATGTATCAGTTTCGAAAAGATGCGGGAGTTGGAACCGCCTACTTCGAAAAATACCTTGTTTGCAGGCGGAGCCAACAGGGATATTTTTTTTTTTTTATTTTTTTTTTTGCTATAACGGTTGGTCCTATAAAAAACTGGTCAATATAAAAGTTTTAGATAATACTAAGAGGATTAATAATAAATTTACACGGATTTGATATCTTGTGAATTGACGAAGCTATGATTTTTTTTCTTCTAACCCCCCCCCCTTTTTCCCCCCCTTGGGGCCATTTTTAATTATATCAAAAATCTGTCATACATACATTTTTGGCCCTTTTCCTAGAAGTAATAATAACTTTAAACGGATTCGATACGCATAATAATAAAGAAATTATGAGGATTTTTCTGTTTTCAGAAAAAGCCCCCCCATTTCGCCCCCCTTGGTTCGATTTTGCCCATTAACGAACTTGACCGAGATTTTATGACCTTTGATTTTATGTATCAGTTTGGAAGAGATTTATGCAGAATTTTTCCAGTTATCGTGGTCAGAAAAAAGTGACATAGATAGATAGATAGATAGATAGATAAACTTTTGAACTGGGGGTGGTTTTGGGTTCTGGGAGTCATGATCGGCGTAGATCTGCAAAAATTTTTCAAAATTTCCAACTTAGGTGAGAATGTAATAGGTAGTATTTCTTACGAAATCTACCTAAAATGTATCTGGTCGCGACCTACGTTATACACGTTATACCCGGACAGGCTACCGCGTGCATTCCACTTATCTTTTTTTACAGACCGCTAGAATGACGTGATGCTCTTTTTGTACACCTGCATTGGTGCATTCGAGAATCCCGTGACTCCCGCGGTCTGTAAAAAAAAGATACGGGTAAAGCACCGCGGTAGCCTTTCTTTTTCGTTAGCTTCGCGTTATACCGGTTCATGACATTTAAAACGTCACACGGTGCGGATCGAGGCTAACGAAAAATACAGGCTACCGCGGTGCTTTACGCGTATCTTTTTTTACAGACCGCGGGAGTCACGTGGTGGTCGAATCCACCAATGCAGGTGTACGAAAAGAGCATCACGTCACTCTGGCGGTCTGTAAAAAAAGATAAGTGAAATGAACCGCGGTAGCCCGTCTTTTTCGTTAGCCTCGGTGCGGATAATCTTTACACGGCGATTGACACGAAACGCTGGGCACGACGCTTTGTACCAATAGCCGTGTAAAGATTATCCACTCCATGTGACGGTTCAAACGTCATGAACCGGCCATGTATAACGTAGGTCGCGATCTGGGCCTCTTCCTAAACATACTTTTCAAAATACAAATTTATCTTTCTATATGATTATTTAATGTTCTGAATTTTCTTATGACTGTTTACATTTTAGTAATTAGAAATCTGGAATTTAAGTTTTAGTACCCAGATGAAAGCAAGGATCCGGATAGAATTTTCGCTATATTCGAAATGAGATTGACCAATTAAGAGCTTGTATTTTGCAAGATTTTCTAAAAGAGCGAAAATTTTGCAAAAATGTTGTATTCTGATTGGCCAAACTATTTTCGAAAATAGCAAATAATCTATGTACTCTTAGATCCCTACCGAGGTTTTACAGTTTTGCAACTCTAGAAATTTACCTTTATTTTGCCAGATTTCAACTATAACAAAATTCTAAGAATGGAATCTGCCTAGGAGTGTGAAATTCTCACACCTCAAAAACTAGAGGGCTTATATGCAGGCGCATGCTCAGATTGAAGTTTTAGCCGAAACTGTTTCAACCAAATTCCAGAACTTGGCTGTACTCACGTGAAAAAGTTTGAATAGACGAAGCAGACGTAATAGCCGTTAATTCCTATGGTGCATATATACGAGAGCTGAGTTGCAAAAAACCGGTTTATTCCCAATAGACCCGGTTTATTTACAGGTTTATTCCCAAATAACTTGGTTTATTCCAAAAAACCTTAGTTTTCTCCCAAAAAACCTGATTTATTCCCAGGTTTAAACCGGGTTTTTTCTAGTCTTTGCAACTCTTTATGAAAGTGGCGTGCAACGAGATATAAAATCTGATTAGTCAAGCCAATTTTGGACAAAACCGATGCGATTATCGTAAAGCTAATGGTTATTGACTTGTCTACTCGTCTAATAGCAGGGCAACACTAGATACTGAGTTTGCTCATTCATTCTCATGACGTCACAAAAAGTGGCTGCCCGCGACCAGCGATTGGTACAAAGCGACGCGCCCATCGTTTTGTGCCAATCGCTGTATGTCTTTTGTCGCGGCCAGCCACCATTTGTGACGTCATGATAATGAATGAGCAAGCCCGGTATCTAGTGTAGCCTTGCTAATAGCCTAATAACTCGTCGTCATCTAAACGATTATTGCCAATTTCTGGAATGTTGGTTGCCATAGTTTGGACAAAAGTTTCACTCTGAGTATGCCCCTGTGCGTACGTCGGCACTCTCCTATAGCGACACTGCATTAATTTCAAAATTGGCTCAGTAATATAATTGTCTATTTAGGATGTTACAGAATCGGATTGCTGAGTAGAAAAGATACAGCGTCAAGACTTGCGCCGTAAATTACTTTGACAGTAGCGTCTACAGCCACTCTGAAAATGTTTTGCTTCCGATGACGATTCAGACTTTTAAACTGAAATTAACTGTTTAAAAGTTTGTTCTAAGCTATATCAATAAGAGTGTAGGATGCGAAGCTAACTAAAAAGAAAGGATACCGCGGTGATTTACGCGTATCTTTTTTTACAGACCGCCGGAGTCACGTGATGCTCGAATGCACCAATGCAGGTGTACGGAAAGAGCACACGTCACTCTAACGGTCTGTAAAAAAAAGATAAGTGGAATGCACCGCGGTAGCCTGTCTTTTTCGTTAGCCTCGGTAGGAAGACTCAGTGGTATGTCGTATCTTTTCAGTTCTTTAGAATCAGGTTCGGATCCTGGTAGCAAAACAAAATTTCAAAAATGTAACGTTTTTATTTTTAAAGATATTTAATTAAATTATAAAAAAATAATTTAAAACAATTTTAACGATTTATATAATGTGATTTTATGATTATATATTAATTTAAGAGTCTATTACGAGTTATCTGAATCCACAAGTGTTTTGCTTTTATTTTTGTTTTCATGGGTGGGAAGGGCTGATAAATTCGTTAGAGTGATTGCGGCTATAAAGAATTTCGTATATTGGGAGAATTCAATACAACGAATTAGCTGAATTTACTGATTTTGTTTTGTTTCTATGGGAACTAAGTGCTCATACAAGCGTTATATTGATAGCAGATTTAACAAATTTAGTGTTTTTTGACATTCATATTTTTCATATTGATGGCAGAAAATGTTTTAGTATTGCGAAAAAATCGAGGCTAACGAAAAAGAAAGGCTACCGCGGTGCTTTACGCGTATCTTTTTTTTACAGACCGCGGGAGTCACGTGATGCTCGAATGCACCAATGCAGGTGTACGAAAAGAGCATCACGTCACTCTAGCGGTCTGTAAAAAAAGATAAGTGGAATGCACCGCGGTAACCTGTCTTTTTCGTTAGCCTCGGAAAAAATGTATAATTGACGAATCGATTTTGAAAAAAAAAAACCTATTTAATTTAAAAATCAACTTAGTTTTTCTATCTCAACGATTCTCTTCTATTTTCCTTTCATTTTGATATACACTGCTCAAAACAATTAAAGGATATTTGAAGTTTTATATAAAATTAAGATATAAACGAAATTTTTTTTGCCGAAAATAGAAGAAGAGAATCACAAATGCAAATTTTTCTGGTTTTCAAACTGTGGAGTATGCAAATTTTGAGTTCGACGTCAAAAACGTCGCTTCAGCGGCAGCGAATGAAATTTGACTTTCAACTGGATAAAAGAGAATGAAGACAAGGATGATCGGCATTCAGTGATTGCTTTGTTTCGATCAGTACGATGTCTCAGCGAAGTCATTTGACAGATTCAGAAGCTTGGAGGATTGTTGGTAGGTTAGAAGGGGGCCAAACTCAAGCCGAAGTAGCGCAAGCCATTGGAATGTCACAAAGTGTCATTTCCAGGATCTGGAACCGTTTTTTGGAGAGTGGATGTGCAGGCCGAAGACCAGGGCAAAGCCGTAGACGGGCAACAACGCCCAATGAAGATCGGTATTTAGCGTTAACAGCTCGGAGACACCGAAACATGAACGCTACTCTTCTCCAACAACACCTTCGCTCGGCTACAGGCACCACGATTTCAACTCAGACTGTCCGAAACCGGCTCCATGCTGTAGGTCTGTATGCTCGCCGACCGATGGTATGTGTTAGATTAACATCAAGGCATCGTCGCGACCGTAGGGAGTGGGCAACCGAGCATGTCAACTGGAGGAGAAATGAATGGAGCAATATTCTGTTTTCTGACGAGTCCCGTTTTTCTGTGCATCCGGATAATAGGCGTATTTTCATCTGGTGGAACCGTGGCAGTAGGAATAATCCTGCGTTCGTGCACGAAAGTGTCAGATTTGGCGGTGGAGGAGTGTTGGTGTATGGTGGCTTCTCCATTGACAGGCGCACTGACCTCTACATCATTCGAGATGGAGCTCTGACTGGTCGCCGATATAGGGATGAGATCCTCAGACCTATTGTAGTCCCTTACGCTGCAGCAATCGGAGATAACTTCATTTTAATGGACGATAACTGCAGGCCACATCGTGCAAACCTGGTGGAGGATTTCCTTTTCGAGGAAGGAATCGTTCGAATGGAATGGCCAGCGTGTTCTCCAGACATGAATCCAATCGAGCACGTTTGGGAAGCTCTAGGAAGACGAGTTTCTGGCCGCCAACAATCCCCACAAACTCTCCAAGAACTGGAAAGAGCTCTTCTGGAAGAGTGGGGCAGAATACCACAACTCGTCATTAATAGCCTCATTGAGTCCATGCCTCAAAGGTGTTCAACGTTGCTGGCCGCCCGTGGAAACCATACCCCCTACTGAAAATGATTTTCTTTGAAGAAAACACCTTTTCTTATTTTTTTTTTCTCATATGCAGAAATTGTGTTTTTTTCCTTTTGTACACAAATACGCAATAAAATGCATTTTTTTCTGCCAAACATGTGTAATTTATTCTCATATAACCTACTATGTCTGTCGACCATGTATCAATCAGCTAAAAAGTTTCCCAGATACAAAATCCACCTAAAACTGCAATATCCTTTAATTGTTTTGAGCAGTGTATTTTTTTTCGTTTCCTAATAATAAATCCTATATTTAAAGACTTAAATAATCGCTGTAGACTTTTGTTCAAATCACTTCACAAATTGGCTTTCACGAATTCATAATCAATAACAGTATAAAAGTGTAATTTTTCGCTACATATGGACAAGATTTCCAGTTTGCGTCATTTCCTCCAATTTCAGCCAAAAATATTTTTGAGCCAATTTAGGAATTAAAGTCTCGTGGGAGACTAAGGTGCTTCTATATGAGAGTGGCAACATATGCACAAGTGTATGCACAGATTATGCCCAGACAAACAATTTTGTACATTTTGTACATTCTATGTACGGCCTGCACTGTTAAAAACCTCCAGCTTTTGCTGCATAGTCACTCCACCGCTTTTATAGAATATCTCTATTTTGACCAATGAAAATGCTAATAATATAGTAAGGTAACCATTTTCTCTAAAAGCGGTGGAGTGTGTCTGCAGCAAAAGCTGAAGTTTTTTAACAGTGTGATCGCAACCTACGTTATACACGGCCGGTTCATGACGTTTAAAACGTCACACGGAGCGCGACCTACGTTATACATGGCCGTGCATGACGTTTAAAACGTCACATGGAGTGGATCATTTTTACACGGCGATTGCTGTAAAACGGTGGGCGTGCCACTTTGCACTAATCGCCTTGTAAAAATTATCCCCTTCATGCGCGACCTGCGTTATACCCGGCCGGTGCATGAAGTTTTAAACGCCACATGTAGTGGATCATTTTTACACGTTATTGGTGTAAAGCAACGCACCCCCCGTTTTGCACCAATCACCTTGAAAAATGATCCACTACATGTGACGTTTTAAACGTCATGCACCGGCCGTGTATAACGCAGGTCGCGCTCCATGTGACGATTTAAACGTCATGCACCGACCGTGTATAACGTAGGTCGCACACGGAGTGGATCATCTTTACACGGCGATTGGTAGAAAGCGGCACGCCCACCGTTTCGTGCCAATCGCCGTCTAAAGATTATCCGCTTCATGTAACGTTTAAAAAGTCATGAACCGGCCGTGTATAACGTAGGTCGCGGCCTGATTTGGGGTTCTATCACTGTAATTTGACAGAGAAGACAGTCGTGTAAATGACAATATATTTTCTTATTAATATCTTCGATACTAACGATCCTTTTCAAGATTGAAGGTGTACCGAAAGTACTCAAAATCTTTGTAAACGTCAATCGTCAAGATCCGCATGCATGAAAATTTTTTAGTTCTATATGGAACCAGACAATTATTTCGAATGCGATTTTTGGCTAGAATCTAGGCAGAATTGAAAATTTTTAGCATATAGAAAATCTTATGTTCCATAAAGGCGCATTTACATTATGGTTTTATCGTTCTAGGTGTTGGCGTTCCAGACGTTAAATATTAACCCTCTGAGCGTTTTGAAAAAGGGTAAAATTGTAATGTTGTTTTCTCTACATTTTGTTTTAAATGCTAAAAAAATATGATTCTTTCAGCATTATAAATAAAACTTAATTACAAATATGAATGTAACCCTTGAGAGCATTAATCATTCTTCAATGTTTTGAAAATTCATTAAATCTATAGAATTATATTATCTTAAACATTGCATATATTGCAGTGAAACCTGGAGCTTAGTGAACGGAATATTACGTTCTACACGCTTAGAGGGTTTAGACCCAACCAATCAGCGGCAACGTAATCAACCAATGAAAAGAATCATTGGTTAGGAAACCTATCCCTTGCAGACCTGGAGAGATGGTTACGCCATAATGTAAACGCAGCATAAATGTCCATTTATATTATGGTGTTATCGTCCTAGGCGGTGGCGTTCCAGGTTTAAATCATAAGACCCAACCAATCAGTGGCGCGTAAACAAACAATGAAACACGCTGATTGGTTGGGAAATCTGTGCTTCGCTATAGACCTCACAACCCTGAGGAGACGGTTACGCCATAATGTAAACGCACCATTACATAGATCTATTACAGGGCTACACTAGATACCGGGCTGGCTCATTCATTATCATGACGTCACAAATGGTGTCTGGCCGCGACCAGCGATTGGTACAAAGCGCCCATCGTTTTCACTGAGCTCCACAATAGAACGGAGAGCTAACTTCCTATTCTAATACATTGTGTCCAGCGGTCAGCCCATGAATACAATGCCAAAGATTTTCGGAGGAAAATCTTTGGCAAAACACAGATTTTCTCCCATAGAATAGGGGTAGATGTTTTCAAATTAGATTATCTGTCAAAAATATAACGAAGTTGCTACAATTTTCACTGATATATATTTTTTATTGTAAAATCTACAGGTTTTATTTAAATTCATCGCCAATATTTAATTTGATAATTATTAAAAACGAAATTTTATATAAGATCAATCAAAAAAACAGAAAAATATGTTAAGTATTGCTCATAAAAATATGAAAAAGCTGTAGAAATAGCCAAAAATGACAAAAAGTGTGCGGAAAAGTTAAAATTGCCTGGAATATTAAGAAAAGTGCAGGATTCATTACTTGCGCGCTCTAAAAGTGTGATGAGGTTGCGGCAGAAAGTGGATCGGTGAGTTAGCTCTCCGTATTATTATAGAGCTCAGTGATCGTTTTGTGCCAATCGCTGTATGTTTTTCGTTTTGTCGTTTCGTTTTGAACCAATCACTGGTCGAGGCCAGCCTTCATTTGTGACGTCATGATAATGAATGAGCCAGCCCGGTATCTAGTGTAGCCCTATCTATTACCATCTTGCGAACATGTCGCATAATAAAAATTAATTTCTCAACCTGCGAAATCATGAAAATCTGTTTGAATCCCTGTGTTTTAGAATTATTGTGAATGTAATGCATTCATTTTTGGCGACGTAATTCGTGAAACAACCAACTAGGAATGAACGCTATCAGTAATACATTTCAAGTAACACGAAAATGCTAAGAAAATAGTTGGAAATAAATTGGGACTAATTACTCAGCTATTCATTCTCTTGTAAACAAAATACATTTACCTTTAACATAAAGTATTGACGAGTTAAAGCAGTCTTATTGTATCTTTAAAAATGGGAATAAAGGAAGAAAGAAATGTTGCAAAGGATGAATTTAGAATGGAATGTTTGCGATTGAACAGAAGAGTAGCTAGCGAGATAAATAGACGTATAGCAACGGGTTTTTCGCGTGTACGAGCTATATCTGATATGGTTGATGAATTTCGAGATGGTAACGTTACAGTGTTAGTCAGCCCTCCACGCCCTGGTTCTGATGAATATCGAATACCATCAGTAGAAGCAATTAGACTAATTATACAAGATTTATATCGTCAATCAGGCCAAAGCAATGGAACGCCCAGACCTTCTGCTTCTTCCCGACCATCCAATTCTTTCCGGGCTATCTCCCCCCTTCTGTCTCCTCCTCAAAGGACCAGTAATCCACCAAGAGAAGTCAGTATGGGAAATGCAGTGAGAAATCTAGGATCTGCATTTGGACTGAGATCACCGGATTATCGTAGAGACGAGAGAGAGGCTCAGAATCGGAGAACTTGGAGAGAGGAATCTGTTAATAACCTGAGAATGATGGCGGACGTTGCTCTAACTCAAAGAAGAAACGCCGTGGAACGGGCGAGAGCAGCGAACCACTTACCACCTATTGTCGATGACAATATACCAAGGTACCAGTACAATCCGGACACCTTCAGACCTCGGGAACTAACGCTGAAGCAAACCTCTTTAGTTATGAGTACTTTTGACTTTCACGATCATCACGCAAGGATAAGAAATACGTATTTGCAGTTTTCTATAAAAATTCGCGGAATGGAACCTGCCACTGGTGAAGAATTACGTGCAGCAGTTTCCGCCTTAATAAGAAGATATTTCAAATTTCAACCCGTGATTTTAATGTGCACGAGACCCGTAGCGGATCCTGATGATTCAACTGCCGTGGGTGTTCTTTTTGAAAAAATAAATTCGGCACTTCGTATTTTCAATAACCGAGGTGTTTTGGCTAACACTCGGTACAGCGTGGTTCGAAATTTAGCTATGAATTGGATCATCTGGAAGTATGAAGGTTAAGTTGGACTGTTTTTGAATTTATCTGAAAGAATTTTGGAATGTTTTTTAATTCAAGAGTTTTACATTTGGGTTTTTCTCCCTTTTTTTAAATACATTTTCTATGTTTACCCATGCGGGCTGGATGCAGAATTTGTTTTTAGCTTTTAATGTTTTAGAATTTGGGATTGTTTTACAAAATAAAGTTTTTTAATCTGCATAAGTTTTTTTTAAATTTGTTATTTTATTTACACAAACCTGTATTTCATATATTTTTTTAATATGTAGTTTCGAATTTAGTGATTTTTTTCTCTTAAGTGCTTTCTAACAATATCTTTTTTTATTGTAGCCGTTAATGAATTTTGGGACTTAAGGTGGGAAGAATTTAAAAGAATGTTTTTGGTAAGTTGCCTTATTAATAATTAAAGCTGTTCTCAAATCCAAAAGAGCTACTTTCTGAATTCATTTCTGTTCGGAAACTCATGAAATTGGCAAGTGTTCTTATTCAAAAACTATGTAATTGAAAGGCATTTTTAGATTTTTGGTAAATACAGATCTTTCGGAAAATACTGTCAAAATCTGCGTTTTGAACCAGATTCCCGACGCATAAACCCGAGAAAGGGGGGGGGGGGGAATTTTGTCACGGGACAAGAATATCTTATAACTTTTAGTAATTTATCAAAAATGGAAAACTATTGGATTCCAAATAGCTTCAACAGTCAGACCTGCCAATTTTATGCCTCCGGGTTTAGAAACGAGTGTGAAAATGTGTCTGGAAGTAACGCATTGTTGACCAGGGGATTTGAGAACCACCTTAACTCTATGCATAAGCACGTTGCATATCTGCAACATACGCAAAAGTCAATGTTACTTATACAGTGTGCCTTAAAAGATTATTTTATTTATTGCTGCTGTCTTCCAACAAAAGTTAATACACTGCAAAAACATTGTTGATTTTACGGTATAATACTGACACCCCAGCTGCCAATATTATACCGTAAAATTAACAGTAATAAACAGTAAAACAAGCAGGCATGCGCGAAAGCGTATTACCGCTTATTTTACTGCTTATTGCTGTTAATTTTACGGTAAAATATTGGCAGCTGGGGTGTCAGTATTATACCGTAAACTCAACAATTTGTTTTTAGTGTATAAATTTGTTCGTAGAATTCTCAACAAACGGCGATATTGGGTTAATTTTTCAAGCCAAAGTTTTATTTATCATTAGAGCAGTTTTCCCATCGTTTTTGCTAAAATGTACTTCGTAAATTTTGTCAGATTAAAAAGGCTGGAGATTTGCAAAAATGGAATTTTTTACAAAGGTAAATTCGTATATTTTACAATTTTTTGTATTTGGAAATTGACAATATTTATGAAAAATACTTAATTTTCTATTTATTGCAGATTTGAAAAAAAAAAAAAAAAACCTTTTCAGACAATGTAGTTTTATGTTCTAAATATTTAAATTTTTTTCCCATGTTTAAAATGATGCATTTTAACATTTTCAAATCTGAGTTAAGTCACAAAGAGTTAAATAAGAATGGATTTTAGTGCAATCGTAATTTTTTTTTTCTTACCCATAATTTAAATCGCCCGGAGAAAAGTTATTTAATCAATAACGTAGTCCGTCCACGGTAAATTAACTGATGAGAAACGTAGCTGAATTTAATCTTTAAAACCCTTACCAGCTGTTAGCGGTCTCAGACAGCTGCTTTTATAAATTTTCCGTTTAAATTTTAACTTTCAGTTTAACTATAGTTAAAAGTGAAATTTTGTTTCATTTGAAGCTTTAGTATTATTGCTAGACTTCTGAATAGGTGAATTTTAATTATAATATTCCTGTACATAAACTTTAGTACAGAAGCAGTATCCTACACTGTTGAAAAAAAAAATTCAAAGTTTCACGAAAAAATTGGTGAAAACTATGCAATAAGAGCCTACGCTAGCCACGGTCAGAAATGCTCAAACTAATGTAAGTCTATGGGGAGGTTATTTTCAAATGTCTCGCTCGCATATCAATATTTTTAAATGATTATTTTTGCATAGGATAGCTGAGGTCGATCTCTAACGTTATTAATTTTCACTTTTTTGATTTGGGTTAGTTTTTTTATAAGTGAACATTTTTAATTTAAAACTGGTTGAAACCGGTTTTGACAGTAAAAGTACCCTTATATGTAAAAACTGGAATCAAAATCGAAAAAGTAAAAACTTAACGTTAGAGATCGATCTCAGCTATCCCATGCAAAAATAATCATTAAAAAATATTAAAATGCGAGCGAGAAACTTTAAAATAACCTTCCCTATAGACTTAACATTAGCTTGCGCATTTTTTCGCTTGACTAGTGTAGGCTCTTAAACGAGGGTCTCGCAGACGGATCATAGTAGTTATGCGACAATTTTTGTCACAGCAGTTAAGGATTAACTCTAGACTACTATCCCTCAAAAAGTTGTCATTGCTGCCGTTTATCTGCGAGATCACTTAATTTTTGTATTTATGCACTTTATACAGCAATATTTCGGGCGAAGGTGTTAACTATAGAAATGTGGGTTCTTTTGCCTTCAATTACAAAAATTAAATTTGTATCAAATTGGCCTCTGCAAAGACGTTTTTGCAATCTGAAAGAAAGTCTCTACTTGCCGATACCAGGATATTAATAGTGTTAATTAACCTTTAATTATTGATAGCGATCTGACAGACCGCCGCTTTTGTCAATTTTCGAAGTTTAACTTGTAATTTTAACTATAGATACTGTTTGAGCTCTAATAGCATCGCTACAAAATTCTGAATAGGTGAATTTTAATTGTAATAGTGCTGTACTTAGTTTGATACAGAAACAGTGAGATAAGTCTTTATTAACTCTTAGTAGACCGCTGCGCTTTTCCGTTTTCACAGTTTAACTTGTAATTTTAAGTTTAACTACAGATACTAGTGAAATTTTGTTTCGTTTGGAGCCCTAGTACCATCGCTAGAAACTTATCATTTGGTAAATTTTAATTATAATGATCCTATACAGAAAATATATCCTTTGAAGTTAATCTAGCCTTTTATTAATCTTTCGATCAAGCGACCACAGAGACAGATCACAGAAGCTATGCGACAATTTCTGTCGCAGCAGTAAAGGGGTTAATCTTTCGCTCCAGCGATCTTGAAGGGCAAAAGCGGTAGCTACTGTGAGCAGTAGCTATGCAGAGTAGTAAAGGTTTAAATATCTAATCCTTAGTCTATTTTGTACATGAATCTGTACAGTTTTTGCGACAATGATTTATAACGTATTCACCAAATGGGAGCTCAATCGAAGTACCGTTTGAGAATTGTATTGTTTACATAACACAAACTCGCAAATCAGGGTTACTATACTTAAACGCTGTGATCCGGAAGGAAAAACTACCGTGGTGTTACAAATGCTTCCCATACAGAAACAGATTGATACAATTGAAGTACATTAAAATCTGTTAACACGCAACTGCTGTTAGTGGTCTCTCGGACCGCTACTTTTCTCAATTTTCACAGTTTAACCCCTTCAGGGGCAATGTAATTTTGTAGCTAAAATATTGAAATGATTGATTGACACCAGGATTCACGAACGAATTTATTTTAAAATAAGTAAAAGCTTTTCCGAATGTACCTTTTTATAAATTCAAAATTTGAGTATAAAATTTTGGTGTCATTGCGACATTTTGGGATTAAAATTAAGTGGTATATATAATGTACCGTTCAAGGGGTTAACTTGTAATTTTCACTTGCTAGAGATACTACTGAAATTTTTGCTTCGTTTGGATCCTTAATTCTATCGCTGGAGAATTCTGAATAGACTAATTTTAATTATAGTGCTGTACATAAAGTTTAGTACAGAATCAGTATCCTATGAGTTGATCGAAATATTGATTAAAAGGGTCGGTTAACTTATAGAATAGTTTCTATACTAAACTTTATGTACGGAACTATTATAATTAAAATAATCTGTTCAAGTTTCTAGCGATAAGGCTCCAAACAAAACTAAATTTTTACCAGTATCTACAGATAAACTAAAAATTACAAGTTAAACTCTTAAAAATTGAAAAAAGCAGCGGTCTGCGAGATCGCTAACAGCAGTTAATACAAGGTCACAAACATGGGTTTATTTATTCCTTAACTTCTGCGATAGAAATTGTCGTATAACTATTGTGAGCGGTCTCCGAGACCACTTGATCGAAATATTGATTAAAAGGGTCGAATTAAGTGGTCTCGGAGACCGCTCACAGTAGTAGTTATGCGACAATTTCTATCGAAGAAGTTAAAAGTTAAGAGAATACAAGATCACAAACACTGGTTTATTTAACTTTTAACTTCGATAGAAATAGTCGCATAACTACTATTGTGAGCGGTCTCAGAGATCACTTAATTCGACCCTTTTAATCAATATTTCGATCAAGTGGTCTCAGAGACCGCTCACAATAGTTATACAGTTGGCAAAAAAATTATTTGTACACTTCATTTTTTTTTATATTATAATAAAATCAAATAAAATATTTGAGCAAACAACAATGTAATACATTAATTTAATGCATTATAATAATATAAAAGCAAAAACAAAATAAAAATAGATTTTTTTTACATTTTAACAAGCAAATATACAAAAATATAATGCAAAAAAATATTTGTACACCACATCAATGTACTATAATTAAAATTTAGTTAAATGATACAAATTAATACTTTGTGTGAATTCCTTTAGCTTTAATGACTGCTTCTAGACGTTGTGGCATAAATTCCAACTTTTTTGTGACGTTTGGGTCTGTGTTACTCCATGACTCAATAAGGGCTTCTTTTAAACTGTTTTTACCTGATATATTTTTTTTTTCGAATTTGTGAATCCAATAGCATCCACAAATTTTCTATTTGATTCAAGTCTGGAGATTGTGGACTAGTTATCAATCGCATTTGAGCATTGTAGAGTAACCATGTCCTGGTGATCATAGCAGTATGTTTTGGGTCGTTATCCTGCTGAAAGTGAAAAGTTTCCTCGAAGCCTAATTTCCTAGCACCTCTTAATAAGTTATGCCGCAACGCATCAATGTATGTTAAAGCTGTCATTCTAGTGTCGATAAATTCCAAATTAGAATTTCTTTAGAAGCCATGCACCCCAAAATCTTAACCTTTCCACTACCATGCTTGATAGTTGGGAGTATATGTTTTGGATCTAGAGCAGTTTTATTTTTACGCCAAATTTTTCAAATGCTTGGTGGAGAGAAAATTTGAAATTTACTCTCATCAGAAAAAATCACTGTTTTCTAAAAATCCGCTGGTTTGCTTCTGTATGCCAAAGCAAATTCCAGGTGTTTTTGCCTATTTGTTTCACTGATGAATGGCTTTTTCCTTGTGGTTCTTCCTTTTAAACCTGCATTGTGGAGAACATTTCTTATTGTTTGAGGTGTTACTCTGATGTTAGAAGATGTTGCAAGGTCTTCAGCAAATTTCGAGCTGACTCCATAGGATTTTTTAAAGCTGTTTTAACACAACTTCTTTTTACCCTCATTGTTAATTTGCTGGGGCGTCCTGGTCTTTGTTTATTTTCGATGCATCCAATTTCTTCATACTTTCTCGCTACGTATCCAACAGTTGTAAATGGTAATTTAATAGCTTTTCCAATTTCTCAGTACGATTTTCTATTTTTATGAAGCTCTGTGATACGATTTCTTATGTCTAGAGGTACTTTTCTAGTTTTGGGTGTCATTCTCAATTACTTCAAGAACAAATTAGATTAAATGCCAGACAAATATAATATGAAGTTAATTATCAACAGCTACTGTATAAATAGTCCTTTGAACCATGAACGCTATAAACACACTGCGAATCTAGCTGTGGAAATGTACAAATACTTATTTTGCAAGAAACTTTTAAACTTTTCAGATTAGAAATTTATTTTATATCTTTATAGACATTTTCTGTTGTTTAATTTAAAACGCACGGCAAACAAACTATATTAAAATTATTTTTGTCAAAATATCTGTTTTTATTTAGTTAAAAATTAAATATATTAGAGTGTACAAATAATTATTTTGCCAACTGTACGACAATTTCTATCGCAGAAGTTAAGGAATAAATAAACCAATGTTTGTGATCTTGTATTCTCTTAATTGCTGTTAGTGGTCTTGCAGACCGCTCTTTTTTTCAATGTTTAGAGTTAATTTACAGTTAAACTAAAAATTACAAGTTACTGGTGAAAATTTAGTTTTGTTTGGAACCCTATCGCTAGAAATTTTTGAATAGATGTGTTTTAACTATTATAGTCCCGTACATAAAATTTAGTACAGAAACTGCATCCTATGGGTTAACTGCTATGACAAAAATGCTGTGAGCGGTCTCTAAGACCGCTTGATCGAAAGAAGTACAAAATACACAAAAAATCTGATAGGATACTGTTTCTGCATTGAACTTCTTGTACAGGATTATTGTAATTAACTTATTCAGAATTTTCTAGCGATAGTACTAGGGCTCCAAACTAAACAATTTCACCAGTATCTATAGTTAAAATGGAAAAAAGCAGTGGTTTGTGAGACCGCTAACAGCTGTTAAGAGTTGATCGAGCCTTTTATTCATCTTACGATCAAGCGGTGTCGGAGAACGGTCTTTTGCGACGAATTTTGTCACGCCCGTTAAGGGTTATAGTGTTCAAACAGATATCTGATGCGATAAATACAGATTCCAAATTATATTAACAGTGAAAGCATGTTGGTAAAAAGAAAAATTTTCTCCTATCGTTTAAGGTTTGGGGGGGGGGGGGGGGATGAACCTTATCTTACCTAACTTCCCATAAAAAATTGTCATTGGGCTTCAAGAATTGTGTAATTACGCAAAATGGTTATCAGTTTACTTTAGTTTTAACATTTACAATATATTTCACGAGTAATTGGTAACCCTTTTCTCATATAGATTTTAACGGAGCCTAGTTCTGAAATCTTATATCGTCGTTATAATGGAAACTGGTGCTTGGAAAAACATTAATTTTATGAGTGCTAGCTTAGTTTCGCTCGCATACAGCATCAAAGCCTAGAACTTGAAAGTCTTATCAGAAAGCTTAAGGGGTCTTGGGAATCTTATTTTTAGCATTTCTCGCTTAATTTTATTTCAAATTCCCAGTGAAACAGAAATGCATAATTTTTACCACCGACAGCTTAATATCTGTTCTACGCAGCATAAGTATTTAAATATTCTACAGCTGATACTTAACTATTTTTTTAAATGTTTAATTTAGATAAAATTGTTTTTTTACTTGCATCTACTGTGGGCAATTCTGTAGCAAAACTATTAGTTCTATCGTATGAAATAATATTGATAATGATGTAAAACTAATGTACCTTGAACGTATATTTCATTTTTAACCCCTGACAAGCACACTGGGTACAAAGTACCCACCCCAAAATTTTATTTCGGTATAATTCTCTGTATGTATTTAACAAAGGGCTTTCCCTTCCAGCGATGTTTTGTTGAGACCTTGAGGAAGCGTGTTCAGTAGCCGTTAATGAGATTCAGTTGTTACGACGCAGTGAGCGCGAAACGTTGTGGGTACTTTTAACCCAGTTTGCTAGTTGAGTGTAGTCAGTCAAGTGCTCAAGAGTTTTGTTTCGGATCATATAGTGTTTTTTTTATTTATTTACAGTAAGTAATAAACTATGATTACAATTGCATCACATAATATTTATTAACTTATGTAAATTTACGAATTCATATGCATGTATCTGTCATATACATATTGATTTATATAAAATATTTTTAGAGACGTTTTAAATAGTTTTGTAAATTGTAATATTTGTTTCAGATGAATAAAAAGCGGAGAAATTCTAAAAAAACCAGATTGACTTTCATGAAAGACTTATCATTTGAACTGATAAAGCCTTTGCTAATTAGGCGGTATGGGATTGCACAACTACGAAAAAATATTAAAACTGCAATAGCTCAACTTCTTAACTACGAAACACCTGCCGTTAATTATTTTGAAGTCATACCAATACCAAAAACAAGATGTTCATATTGTCATTACTCATTACGAGTTAAAATAACAATAATGTGTCCGCAATGTGAAAACCCGATGTGTAAAAGACATCGATGCCCAATGTGCGTAGAGTGTTGTAACAAAAATTCTACTTAAAATATATTTTTTGTGTTTATTTGTGTTTTTGTACTTAAAATACAATGAATAATAGATCTCTGATTTCTTTGAAAACTCGTCCTTTACCTACTTTTTAGTATACGCCACTTCAGCGCCTTCGAATAGTAAAATAACTATACTCTTTGAAGCGGATCAAGAAACTGATTTTACCATCATTTAGAGCGCTTTTTAAGCTTTCCAAAACACTATAACTTTTTATATTTTAGTCCAATAGAATCAAAGATTTGGCACGAAAACAAAAAAATCTCAAAACGGCACTTTTTTCAACTTTGATGGTACTTTTATCTATTTCAATTGACACCAATAAATTAAATATTGTATCCATTTTATGTGGGATTGTTTGAGCTTTAATTAAAAAAAAAATCTCTAGCTTTGTTAGGGACCAAGAAATGAATTGTGTTGGGTACTTTTCACCCTCAATGCTTAAAGAGGTATATCGTTTAGATGTGTGCTTGTCAGGGGTTAAGCAATTAAAAACTTAATTTCTTTTTTAATGTAAATTTTAAAATTTTGAAAAATATTTTCTAGAAATAATGCTGATTAGTAGTAATCAATGGAGTTATACTAAATTTGAAGCATAAGTTATTCCTTGTAACAAAATTAACGTATCTGCCAAGTTTTATACTAATTTGCTGTATCAGTTTTTGATAAATGCAAAAATTGTTTTCAAACATCATATATATATATATATATATATATATATATATATATATATATTTTACAAAGATACTTTCACTTTCAAAACCTCATGTATGTAAAGATGAAATTTGGTAATGGATTTTTCACACACTCCCAGATGTGCTAGAGTTCTAGAATTTATATGTATAGCTGTGTGTTTCCAATGACAATCCAATAATTTTCATTGTTTAAGAACTTATCAAATAATAGATTAAATTTGGAATTATACTTTGAAGAAAAAAAGAAAAACAAAAATTTCAAGGATGAATTATTTTAAATCTATTATCACGTGGCTCAACAATAAATTAGTTTGTTACATTGGGTCTGTACTTATATAACGATATCAACTTTTGGGTAATTTTGGATTCCCCCCCTCCCCCTTACAATATCATACGTTATCATTCATTGATTCCTCCCCCCCCCCCCCCCACAGCCAATTATATCGTTATCAATGTCTAAAAACTCTTTATTTTTACAATTTGTTCTTTATTTTTTTATATATATTTACAATGCTATACAGATATGGTTTTGCATTTATTATTAGCATACTTTAATGATTCAAATGAAGAGAAGTCACTAAAATATCTCTATTATATATGAAATAACTTTATATCGCCTAATTTTTTAAATCTATATATTTAAAACGCTAAGCGTTTTGTTTCGACAATCCGTGAGAACAAACTACTACATCAAATTACATCATTCTTTTTTTAAATGAAAGATATTTGGTCACAGATTTGTTATCGTACATTCGTTTGTTCGAAAATTTAATTAATTAGCCGTAATCTTAAATTAAAATTTTACTTCTGCTTATGACGTCATAAAGTCGGCAATCGGATTAACGCCCACTGTTGCGACGTACAGAGTTTATTTTCTGAACTCAATGATTGCGAGCATAAAAAATAAATATTAAAAGCACGTGACTTTTAGGCCGAATTTTTTAATTTGTAAGTTAAAATATAGTTAAAATGTTTAAGTATTTCGGTAAAAATATTTATCCGTGTGTTTTATAAGCAAATAAAAATTCATATTTACTGTGATGTCACGGAAATGTTGTCCATTGGGTTCATTTTATCATTAAGCATTATAACTTTGTTGATGCCATTTTTTTCATTACAATTAAATGCAAAATATATTTTTATTTGTATGCATGGTGCTTAAGCATAAATGTACGTGTGAAAAGTTTGTACCGGTGAAAATGACGTTATGCTTAGCTTGAAATGCATTTTAACATTGATAAAACTAAAAAGAAAAAATTATATGATTGTGTCAACATGGCGTAATATTAACTGATATTTCAATTTTTAATTTTAAAGATTAGAACTGGAGCCTTTATTGGTTGCTTCATCTTGATTGCATACCTTGATTACATGTTACCAATTACTTTTTTTAAATTATAGGATTAAGTTATAGGAATTATAGGATTTAAATTATTAAGATTTCCTTTTTTAATAAAAAAATTCACAAAAGTAAAGAATTTCAGGAAAAAAAACTTGAAATAATGATTGTATTTTTAGCTAGAATAAACAATGTAAGGCTAATATTTTATAGGAATTATTTTGGTAGGTTTGTTATAAGTTCATTTAACAGTTCCTTATTAGCGGCAAAGTCTTATTTCTTTCACTGTGAATGTTCCTTTCGATGTCAAAAAATGGTAGTCTACTTTTGGCCGCCAACCAAAACACAATGGCAATATTTAGAAATGTAAAAAGGTTGCGACAACAAACGGCACTATCGCTTTAGCTTTAATCGCGCTTACATCACTTTTAAATACTAAAAATTTAATTTTTTTTACTACATTTTACAATTTCAATTCTTACATCCTCAATTAGAAAAAAAAATAGCTTTCGATTGAAATTTATTTGAAATCTGCCGCTTAATTTAACGACTTTTTAAATAATTTTCAAGCATGAAATATTTTTCAATTCTATCTCAACAATGACCATCCGTTTGTTTTAATAATGTAAAATAGCCCCTTGGAAAGTTGCAACAATTGAAAATAGGTATCCATAACCTTCATGAAAAGTGAAAAAAAATAATCCTTATATATTATTTCTCCTGTCAACATCCCTTTTACTCAGAAAATATGAAACGCAGAACAACGAATGAGATACCATATGAAGGTCTTAGAACAGGCTTCTGACATAGCCCACTTAACAATTCGTTAAAACATGTTTTTGATTAAAATTTGCTGAAATTAAAAAATTAAATCGGCATTGTTTTCATGAAAGAAATGAAAGGTTTTCCTGAAATTATTGTTGCCAAAAAAATAAAATACCACATTATATGATGCTCATAGCAATTATTATAAAAAACACCGCACGGGTTTATTTTATACTTATGATTAAAAAGCGAAATTGAAATTGAAATGTTTAGATTGATATTTCTAAGTCCCATGGTTTTCCCGAAGCGGATGACGTCATCCTCTAATGCAGTCAAAATACGATTGTTAATTTTTTTTCTCGCGCGTGCCTTTAGCAATCTTGGATCAGTTTTTAGTCTAACTTTGATGGAATAAATTAGATGATATTCTGGCTTGACTAACAACTAAATGTTGTTTGCAGATTTTTTATCCTTGCTTTTTCTTTAGAAGTTTAAACCTGCATCTAATAAATATTACATATTGATAAAAAATTATACTTCTCTATTATCCCGTCGACCACTTTTCATAACAAAAAACTATCGCCAAATAAACGGGAGAACGTTGCCATTGGAATATCAAAAAATAAATAAAATATAAGAATTTAAGGAGACAATTGTTATTTTAATTAATAAAATAACTACTAAATCAGTAAAACATAATGAAAAATACACGCAAATGTCGAATGTAATACCACTAGATGACGTAACAAACACGCATAATGATTCTGACATCAAGTAAATGGGACTGCATTTTTGGCGTTTAATCTTACAGTTTGGCGGTAGTTTTTTGTTATGAAAAGCGGTCGACGGGTTAATAGAGAAGTACCTAAAAAATATTAGATTTCAGTGCGAAATCTTCGCACGGGCCCTCTGGTAATAATAAAAACCTGATAAATCATAAGATCAAATTATCCATAAGATAGAGTATTTTGGCGCTAATATAAAATCTGTCAAAAGAAAAAAAAAACTATTTTTAGTTTATGATTAACATAAAATTGATATGTTGAATTCGTTGATGTATATGTTGAATCAGAATATGCTAGGAACTGTTATTTATTATTTTTTTAAAGATTCATTGGATATTTAACTGCATAAGAGACCGATTGTGATGGAAAAGGAATAATCATCCTGATTATGTAAAGGGGTAGAAGAAACCATACAAATAAATTACAATTGAAAACATTAAAATTCTCCCTCATCTGCATATTAATTTATTATTTTTAACAAAAATTCTTCATTTTT
Organism: Maratus michaelseni; assembly: GCA_963931845.1. NCBI lineage: Eukaryota > Metazoa > Arthropoda > Arachnida > Araneae > Salticidae > Maratus > Maratus michaelseni. The sequence continues at coordinate 201,399,392 of OZ007600.1, forward strand.
ACATAAAAATTGATTAGCTTAAAACAATGGATGCGTTTTAGAAGATATGGATTTGAAACGAACAATGATTAACGAGGACATTTTAAAACTTTTAATTTAAACATTTTAAAACTTTTTTAACGTCGAATTTCAACGGTGCCTTTGGGCAGATGCAATACATATGCGCTGTAAAGAACTTACTTTCAGATAACTTATTTTTCCGTGTAAAGAACTCTTTCACAGAACTTATTTTCTCCAGGCCACCGATAGATGGCAGTACTCGTCCAATAAGAGATGAATTTGAACTTTTTTGCTGATGAAGAATCTGAGAGCGTTAGTGAGCGGTCGGAGTCTGATGTGTGCTAGAGAAGAGATGTGTAGTTCCGAGTGATGAAACTAAAACAAATCATTGTTACTACGAGCATTTTACTTTTTCGTCTGTGTTGTCAATTGTGTTTGTAAGTGTGTAAATAAAGTTAAAAAATGACCAGACGGCCTTTTACCTAGTGATGCGTCTACACATAAAATGTACGTCTTCGATCTTCGGCTGTACAAGCTTATTTGGTGGCAGTCCGGTGCGATACCTAGGTGATATAACCAGTGTTACTCTCTAAAAAGAAGCAAGTTCGTCTATATGAAGCGAGTAAGCCAGTTCCAATTTTTTTTTTTGTATTTTTTTAGTACCTTGAATTGAATCTATTATCGATTATAAAATTTCTTTTTAATCTGGATTAATTTGATTCATTTATTTTGCTTTCGTAAATTAATTTCAGACTTTAGTAAAAGTTGTGAGTTAATTGGGGCAAAAATTCAAGTACTGAAATATACTGGACTTATTCCCATCAAATAAAATTAATCAGAATATTGAAAAGTTATTAAATAGTTTTCTTGATGATAAATAGTGTGAATTTCGAATTCGTAAGCTATTTTATTTTAGAAAATATTAAGAATTGTTCTGAAAGTAAATTTTAAGAATAAATAATACAGTTTATTTATTTTTTGTTGGGGATAATTATGATGTCATAATTCTTTTGGATTAAAATGGTTTAATGTGTAAAATGGTATTTCATTGTTTGAAGGAAATAGAATAAAATTTCCAATCTTACCAATTTGCCATTTGGATAAATGCCAAAATTATAAAGCGCTGGTTTATTCTGTTTTATTTTAGAGTATTTCTTTATTTGGTTATTTGTTTATTCTAAAAATAGAATAAATGATTTTTTGTTCTTTTATATCTGAGTTGAAAATTGTCAGATTTGATATTTGTTTGGTTGTTGTAAAAGGGGAAAGGTAACAAATTGAGTTATAATTCTGTTTTGTTTGTTAGATTTATGGAAAAGAATAAAAACTTGATAAAATATCAAGTGAAAACAGAAAGTGTTATTTTCATTTGCAAAAGAACTTGAGTTGAATATTTTAACATTTATTCTTTTTATGTAAAAAAAAAAAAAAATGTTTCGTGGATTATTTTATTTTATTTTATTTTTTATTTTATTTTTTATTTATTTTTTATTTTTTTATTTTTTTTGCGAGTAATTTGTTATGCTTGTATAAAAGGTTTGAGAATTAAGAAAAATTCTCGTATTTACGTGGTTTTGATTTGTTTAATTTTAATTGCGTAATTTAATTATTGATTTGAAATAATTTTGTTTATTGAACATAAAGTACAGTTGTGTATTTTGAGAGTTTAAAAATATTCTTTTATCTATCTGAATCGTATTTTTGTAATAATTACATATGGTTATTTAATTTGTTTAAAAAAATTGCATAGTGTTTAATTTACTAAGAATTTTGGTAAAACGTTATATTGTTCGATTTTCTTACGTGGTTAAGATTTTAATTTGTTTATAAAATAATAGGTCTAAGCAGAGGATTTAATAGAAGTGGAATTTAGAATTGCTTTATTATTTGAAAATTATTCCATCTGCTTGAAATTTTTGTTGTTCGTTTTAAGTAGGGGAGACTTGTTGCGATGGCGTTTTTAGCAAAAGCTAGAAAGACAGATTTATTAGAAATTTGTAGTGAATTGGCGTTGGAGATTGATCCTGTGAGGACGATTCCAGAAATAAAAAAACTGATTTTAGAAAGTGAAGTTTACAAGGAAGAAGAGATTTAAATCATGCTAGACCGAGTAATAGAAGATAGGAAAGCGCAAGAAGAGAGAGAGAAAAAGGAGAAAGAAAGAGAAGAAAGAATTCGGCAAGAAGAGAAAGAAAGAGAAGAAAGAATGCGGCAAGAAGAAAGGGAAGAACGTATGGCTAGGGAGGCTCAAGAACATGAACTACAGTTAAAGAAACTCGAGCAATCGCAAAGAACTTCTACACAGAACGACGGTTCAGAAAGAAAGGCTGATGTCGGACCTAAGATACAGTTGGCACAAATTGTTCCAAAATTCGACGAAAAATCTGATGAGATGGGTCTCTTTTTAATTAATTTTGAGAGAAGAGCAGAGATGGCTCAAGTTTCGAAGACTGATTGGGTTGCATACTTATTAGCTGTTTTGACCACAGAAATTACGAACATGTTAGCCAGGGAATCTCCCGAAGATGCGATTAACTATGATTTCGTTAAAAGTCTTATCTTAGAAAGATATAAGTTGAATAGCGAGAAATTAAAGCAATGTTTTTATCGGCGTCATAAAACGCCAGACAAGTCTTGGAGGAATTATGCGCAAGAACTCGCTAGTTATTTTAACGCTTGGATTACAGAATTAGGTATTGAAAAGTTTGATGAACTTAAAAATCTAATTATTACAGAACAGTTAAAGTTTCGAGTCCCTGCGGAAACAAAAGAACATTTTCTTGATAATTGGTTAAATTTTGTGACGCCTTTAGATTTGGCTAAGAAATTGGATGACTATGAAAGTATCAAAGATAGTTTAAAAAAGAAAGAACTTCCGAAAAAGAACATGTTTAATTCTCGACCCCAGTTTAAGAATTCAAATAATTTTGACTACAAGAAAGAAGCTAAGGATAATATACCAAAATTGCAAACTAAATCAGAATCATTTTCCGGGAACCATAAAGAAAGAGAATTTGATAAGAGGAAAACATTACGTTGTTACGAATGTGGATCAAGCAATCATCTTCGTCCTCAATGCGATAAACTTAAGAAATCCACAGAAATCATTTCTCATGTTAAGGTTGGAGTTGGACAAGATTCTTCGATAACGCCTTATCTTAGTGTGGGGAAAGTAAACGGCGTACAAATGGAAATTTTGAGAGATACAGGTGCGACAATAGATTTAGTTGCACAGAGGTATGTCAAACCACATATGTATCTGAACGAAAAAGTGTGGGTTCGGGTGCCCTTACACGATGGTCTATTCTGTTTACCTCTCGCAGAAATTGAATTAGACTGTGAAATGGGGCATGTGATAACTAAAGCTGCTGTCTCTAGAGACTCTGTAGATTTAGGAAGATATTTATTAGGAAATAAAACAGCTGCTTTATTCGAGCATTGTAAGAAAGAGAAGGCAGTGAAAGAGCATATGATTAATGCTGTTCAAACCAGAGCTCAGAAGAAAATTCTGGAAGCAGAGAAGGTTTCTCTTGAAGAACCTGAAATGCACGAAATTTCTGATGAAACTTCTGCAAAGAATCATAGCAATAATATAGAAAATGAAAACAAAAAAATGGATGCGAAAAAAAATAAAGATCAATCTGAAGAAGAGAAGTTGGAAATCAAAAAAGACTCAATTTTGCCAGTATGTCAAACTGTCTCAGTACAAGAGCTTATAAAAACTTCTCCTAAGACATTTTCTGAAGAACAAAAGAAGAGCAAAGAGCTAAAACTTCTTATTGGAGAAGCTAAAAGGAAAAATACCAAAGATAGCAAATTTATTTTGGAGAAAAATATGCTTTTTTATATAAGGAAAGATAGGAATGGTACTGAAAGAAAATTATTAGTTGTCCCAGAAAGATTTCGTGAGCAGTTAAAATTTTTTTGTCATGAAACGGTTGCCAACCATTTGGGTGTAGCTAAAACTAAAGATGCTTTGATTAAGACCTTTTATTGGCCAAATAACTTTAAATATATCGAAAATTATGTTCGCAAGGCATGTGCTCAGAACTTCATGGCTGTGTCTTCTGTAGTTTCCAGGGATACTGGTTGCAATGAGCTTACAGACATTTATATGCTTCTATTAAAGGATCAAAGTAGATGGGTAAAGGTAACTGCTTATCAGTGTCTTGGTCCCTTCATTTCTACATTTGCTGAGCCATCTAAAACCAGTTTATATTATAGTGAAGGAAAATTAGTCGTTTGTGATGTTTCAAACTCTCCTCCAGTACAAAATTCTCCTAATTACAGAACTGAAACTGTTCAACAAAGTGCTGATAATAATTCCTCCGATGTAGACAGGACTACTGTTTCAGAACCCTGTGATAGCATAGTTCCTTTGAGCTGTTCTGAAAAGTCTCCCACTTCTGTTTCGGAATTTCCGGCTATCTCGGACCATGTAGGAAACTATTCCACTGTGATAGAAGTAAGTTTTCAAAGCCAGTCTGCCAACGACCGTGTGATAAATGATGCAATAGATGTCTCTTTAATGGAGAATGGTTCACAACCGTTGTCACAAACTCGTTTGAGGCGAGTTGAAAAAAAACAATAGGGCTAATCATGTTTGTTGCCTGAATGATTTGAACGAGTCTGGGGATTCAGTGAGAGAGTCTTATATGTGGTATGATTATTACATGGAAAAACAGAGTCCTCTTGTTAACAGTGACTGTAGTGAAGCGAAAGAAACTGGTCCTGTTGATTTTGATACAGTTCAGAACTCTGTTGCTATTAACGGTGTCTGTGTGAGTGAAGTGCTGTTTGAAACACTAACTTGTGAACCACTATCGATAATAAATTGCAGTATGAATAAGCTAATTACTGATGAAAATGAAGAAGACTGTGAGAAAGCAGATAAATTGTGTTATTCTTTAGACGTATCTCAAAGTAGTGAAAATCATATATCTTTATATTCAGCTGGTACTATATTAGACTTAGTTTCTCAATCCAGCGTAGAAGAAGATCAAAATGATAGCAGTAGTACAGTTTCTTTAAATGATGAAAGTGCCTTTAACAGCTTCCAGTATTGGCGCATTCCTCTTCCAGATGTAGATTGTTCAAATATACGTGAGCCTTGCTTAGACATAGATGTTTTTCTTAACAGGATAAAGGCTCAGTCTAAAAGCAACAATATGTTTGATTCCAGTACTTCCACACCAGATCTAGATTTTAGATGCAGTCGACTCAAAGAACTCGATGCAGAGAACTCAAATTTAAAGTGAAGTTGTAGAATTGAAATAAAAATTTTAGAGTTTGATAAAATGTTAGAAAATAAAAAAGGTGAACCCCCTCCTTTGCAGAATACTATTACTGCTTATAATCAGGATATTGATCCCCCTGAGTTGTTATGGTGCTATTTAAATATGATTGATGCGAACTGGACTGAAATTGCTCACAATTGTGCTTATAGTTTATCAGGAGTTGCAATTACTCTTGGGCGTAAATTTTGGCCATGCCTTAAAGAAGCGTTTGATGCTCTTTCATCAGACTTGCAGGATTTTATAATGATGAGAAAAGTCCGTCACACTGTTGCCTCTTCCAAGCAGCAACTAGCTGTGATACTTGGTCCTAAAATAACATCCCAGGACTTACTGCCTGTGTTTTCACGCTTCATCAAAGATCTGGATGAAGTTCGCATAGGGATACTGCAGCATATGTCCAAATTCCTACGGGAAATTCTTCCTGAAGGGCGAAAACAGTTTCTTCCCTGTCTTTCAGAATTTCTGGACTCAAATAGGGATACTGAAAGCAAAAACAAAAACAGCGGAACTAATCCTAGACTTTTAAGTTGGGCCTTACTTCTACAGTCCTTCAATTGTGAAATTGTTCATAAAAAGCGAAAACAACATCAGAATGCTGATAGTTTGGGTCGAGCCATAAAAGCCTAAATTTGATTAGAATGCTAATATGTAAATATGATAATTTGTATGTCAGTTAATTTTGAATTAATTGTTTTGAATATGTATAAATTATTTTTCAATTGTGTCTTGTCTTGAGTATAATGCCTGTTTATTTGTAAATTTTAATGGTATTAATTACATTTATTTTTTTTTCTTTTCACGGTGGGAATAAGTCAAGTGTGGTTCAAGGTACTAATCTATTTTTTTTTTTTTTTTGGAACTAGTGCTTGAAGAACAATAATTTAGAAAGAAACTTTTCCCCGTCAAGACCGTGAAAAGTTTTCTCCAGGTGGGGAGGAGTCTGTAAAGAACTTACTTTCAGATAACTTATTTTTCCGTGTAAAGAACTCTTTCACAGAACTTATTTTCTCCAGGCCACCGATAGATGGCAGTACTCGTCCAATAAGAGATGAAATTGAACTTTTTTGCTAAAGAAGAATCTGAGAGCGTTAGTGAGCGGTCGGAGTCTGATGTGTGCTAAAGAAGAGATGTGTAGTTCCGAGTGATGAAACTAAAACAAATCATTGTTACTACGAGCATTTTACTTTTTCGTCTGTGTTGTCAATTATGTTTGTAAGTGTGTAAATAAAGTTAAAAAATGACCAGACGGCCTTTTACCTAGTGATGCGTCTACACATAAAATGTACGTCTTCGATCTTCGGCTTTACAGCGCATAAGAGCTCATTCGATTGCATTATCACAGGGGGGGGGGGGGGTGCTTATACTATGTTCTTTTATTTACTGAATGTGAGATGAACGTAGGAAATTTGTATGATAATTTATGATAGGACTATTTGTATGATACTTTATAGGTCCATGACCTTTTTTAACACTTTCCAACCTACTTGAAAAGTGTTTATGACTTCGGTTTGTCTGGTCGTCTGCCGTCTGGCCGTCTGTCCGTGCTCTAACTCCCGTAAATATGCTCGGATTGCCCTGCAATTTTTATATGTTATAATCGTTATCTATAGCATGTTCCCTATTTCAACGGAAGTGTGTAGCCTTATAGTTTTTTTACAAGGACACTCAAAAGAATTCCGTTACATTGCGGTCTATGGGGAAAAATCATTTGTGGTTTATTTAAATAATGTTTCACTATTTTAAACGCATTGAAATTTATATATATCACTAAGGTGCATTAGAAGAAGCTTAATATGGAATAGGGTGTGCATAGCACTTATAGTTACTTTACAGGGACAGTCAAAAGAATTCCGTTACATTACGTCTATGGAGAAAAATCGTCTGCGGTTTATTTAAATAATGTTTCCCTATTTTAAACGCATTGAAATTTATATAAGGTTCATTACAAGAGACTTACTACAGAATATTGTGTGTATAGCCAACACCGGCTCTATTACAGAGCCGGTGTTGGTATAGCAGTCATCGTTCATTTACAGGGACACACAAAAGAATTCTCTACTGTATGTTAACAATAATTCCTGGACGTGCGTTTTAAGTTACTGAACGCGATTTTAATTTTAAATCGTTTTTTGTATATTACGTGGTATGTATAAATTCTGTAGATCCTATACAGGGAAGAACAAAAGTTCGGGAACACATTTCCGTATTATTTAACTCCAGACGGAGAATTTTAAACTGTGCTACGTGTTTCCTAACTGAACTAAAATTTAGCATCCTATGTAGTATATATACAAATCTATAGATCCTATACAGGGCTGAATAAAAGTATTCGGATTACTTAGATGTTATCTTTTAGCTTATTAAAGAGTATGATTCGTAAAATTATTTTGGAAGCGTTGGAAAGTGTTACATAATCTATGCTTGACGCATGATTTTTCGTTCTTGTTTATTTTGTCGTGGGGAATATGGTGGTAATGTCAAACTGATTTGCATTACACATTTGTTTACGGAGTGTTCATTTGGAGTTTGCATCGGAAATAGCATTTCACTGGGGGGGGGGGGGGATTTTTTTAAATAAAATATTTGAAAGACTGTTTCATACGAAGCCCTACTTAAATAATAAAGAAGCTTATTTTACTGATATTGTTATAGTCTTTTTTCCGTCACGTTTTGACGGGTTCCATCTAGTAAATAGTTACTATTTAAAACTATTTGTTAATAGCTTTTTGTTGTATTATTATTGTTTTCTTGCTACGTGTTTCTTAACTGAACTAAAATTTAGCATCCTATGCAGTATATATACAAATCTATAGATCCTATACAGGGCTGAATAAAAGTATTCGGATTACTTAGATGTTATCTTTTAGCTTATTAAAGAGTATGATTCGTAAAATTATTTTGGAAGCGTTGGAAAGTGTTACATAATCTATGCTTGACGCATGATTTTTCGTTCTTGTTCATTTTGTCGTGGGGAATATGGTGGTAATGTCAAACTGATTTGCATTACACATTTGTTTACGGAGTGTTCATTTGGAGTTTGCATCGGAAATAGCATTTCACTGGGGGGAGGGGGATTTTTTTAAATAAAATATTTGAAAGACTGTTTCATACGAAGCCCTACTTAAATAATAAAGAAGCTTATTTTACTGATATTGTTATAGTATTTTTTCCGTCACGTTTTGACGGGTTCCATCTAGTAAATAGTTACTATTTAAAACTATTTGTTAATAGCTTTTTGTTGTATTATTATTATTGTTTTCTTGCACCGGCCCCTGCACGGGATGGGACAAGCAGAATTTCTTATAAACAAATCAGGTGGACAACATTCTTTCTCTTTTCTTTCTAGTAAACGCAACAAGTATCATTTCAAACATATACTTCGCAGCTGGTTTCTCAAACAGCTGATTATATACGTACATGGCAGATGAATAAGAATGTCAAATGTTGGGATATTCCATATTTTGGAATGAAATAATTTTATTATAATAGAACGGTTTTACTAATAACTGTATTTTCATGGAAATAGAAGCTAAAAACGGAGTATTTTAATGTAAAAAAAGTTACCAAAAGAATAAACTAGTCGTTGGGGGCCACCGTAATACTTACCCATCATGGATATGCATAATGTAAAATATTAAAATAAAAATGTGTAAACTACTTATAAAATGCATTGCAATTCAAATAAAATCGTGGATTGATGACGTCATAAACTTTAAAGGCTCGATTACTGAATTGCTTGAAAGAGGTTTTTCCTTATAACTGCAAAAATAATAATCCTATTAACTAGTGGTTTATTGCAACTGATTAAGCGTCAAATTTCGAATTAAAATATATCTTTAAAGTGAAATTTGGATAAAATACAGGGTCCTGAAAAATCGAAGAGTGTGGAAAATAGGATTACAAATATCTCGGCAACTCATTATCCGATCGACTTCATGCTTTATGCAAAATTTATGTTTTTTTATTGTCTTTTATATTCATTTCTTAAAATGAACAATTTCGAAAATTTTTATATACCTTTCATCAGAACGAATATTTCGAGAGTCCGAAAAAAATAGTTCCGGTTAATCTAGGTTATTGAAATGAAATAGACTTCTTCCCATTATTACATACTAAGTACATACCAAATTGCAAGTCTCTATCTCAATTTTTTCGGTAGATAGAGCGTTTACAGACACACACACAGACACACAGACGGACGGCAAAATTTTTTTTTCTAAAAATATGTTTTTCGGAATCTCCAGTGTCTGAAACGTGTAAATCCGTCAAAAAATTTTTTTCGATTTTCAAAACGATTACAAGACTTACCCTATACTACGTATGATGGGTAAGTAAAAAAGGATGAAAATTTTGGTTGGATTAAAAATGATAACGATATGAAGAGACAACCCCTCACCCCCTCTCCCCCTAGATCTTACGATATCAAGTGCCAGATCCACCCCTCCCCCCTATAGTGATAACGTTATATGTGCACAGCCCCATTAATTTAAAGTAACATTTGCAGTGATATAAAAATGCTTTCTAAAAATAAGTTAATATAATTTTTTTTTTTTTTTTTTTAATATTTGAATCTATTTACTTCCAAAAGTCGTAATCGAAACCAAAGCAGCTAATTTGACGAATTCACGGAGTCATTATTAAGTTTAGACGCATGAAATTTGCAGATGATCTTATTGAAAATCTATGAAATAAAATACAGCTTTCTATTTCTTGATAAAAGCAACGGATCTTTCAGAAAATGTTGTTAAACATTTTGAACCGATTTTCCGAAAACGATAGTGAGGAAATGATCGTCATGAGATAGCATTTGCATATTACTCAAGACTTAACGCTTAACTGCTGTTAGCAGTCTCAAAGACCGCCGCTTTTTTTTTATTTTCTCGATTTAACTTGTAGTTTTCAATTCAACTACAGATACTAGTTAAATTTAGCTTTGTTTGGAGACCTAGTACTATTGCTAGAAACTTCTGAATAGGAGAATTTAAATTGTAATAGTCCTGAACATAAAATTTAGTACAGAAGCAGTATCCTATGATTTAAGGGAACCTTTTACCACCGCCCACTGAATATTAGGCTTGAGCGCTGACACAAAAATTGATGCAGTCGTAGGCCGACATTTTTCAGCGTGTGTACGGTCCCTTGAAATTCAATACCAATAATTTCTAAAAGTTTTCTTCGCCTTATTTGTCTGAGATTCAATAAGTTAAAGAAAACTTTTAGAAAATACAGCTACTGCCATGTGTGAAGGCAAAGTGCGTAAGTGGGTCAGAGACTTTAAAGCTGGCCGCGACAACCTCCATGATGTGTTCCGCTCCGGTCGCCCATCTGTGATCACAGACGATATGGTGGATTCAGTTGAAGCTTCAACTTTTGAAAAGTTGAGGTTTCAACTTTTTCTCGTCAAAGTTAAAAAAGTAAAATTTAATTAAAAGTTTCTGGTTTGAATCGGATTAAAATTAGGTGGTATATAATATATACCACCGCCTCTCAAAGGGTTAAGCACTCTTTCAAACGACTTTCCTGCAGTGTCGAGTTATCGGAGCAGGAGGCAAGTTTCTATAAAGAGGGTATTCAAAATCTAGTTGTAAGGTATGATAAGTGTTTAAACAAACTTTCCAGCTATGTTGAAAAATAGAGAAATGTATGTAGAATCTGAAAAAAAATTTGGTTTTTGAAAATTTTCTTTTGTTTGGTTTTTATTTTCAAACGGCTCTCACTTTAAAAACACATTTGAAGTATCATAACATTACACTGAAAAAAAAAATAGGTTCTCAAAACTGATTAAAAAGTACTAAATTTTACATACGTCACCTACTCAAAATAGCTCCGGTTCAAATGCACTCAAAATTGAGAAACACATGCAGTCATTTTTGACTCTATGGATGTGTTCAAATATGAACACACTAGCTGACATGCCCGGCGTTGTCCGGGCTCGTGATAATAACCTTAAAAATACCTAAAATCAATGTTGAATGATTTTATGTTTTTAAATAAAAATCTATCCAAACGAACTGAAGGACAGTCGTTATAGTTATAGCCGATTTAATGTCGATTTAATTTCTGACGTTTTGATATATTAAACTTTTAATTTTGACCAAAAGTTCCCGAGAAAACCTAAATAATATAAAGCGCTCCCCCACCTTTCCTCTTTAAAACTTAAAATAATATACAGTATTGGCCAACTTATTAGTCCCATTCGAAAAAAAATTTCAAAACCTTGTTTCTAAGATGATTATATTAAAACTAGCCGCCACTGGCGACCAGTTTGGTCTCCCTTAAATGTATGTTAAACATTGCAACACGTTACATTTATTCATAATTTAATTTTCCCTTAATCCTTCGCCAAATCGGAAGATTCTAATAGACAAATCATGAACTTTTGCGATCATGGTAGCATTTCGCATATTTTTTGGGCACAAATGTCACATACGCACGTTGGCGCGATTCTCCCCCCCCCCCCCCTCCCCCGCCAATTTGGCGAAAACTTTGTTATGGAAATTGTTGTTTATTTACTTTTATTTTTTATTTTAATTCTATAAATTATTTTTGATATGTATATCAATATTTATTTACAACAAACTATCATTTATTTATTTTTATTCTTTTTTTTAATTATGAGTATTTTTGTTAGCCGGGAGCAGATGATAATTCGCCAAATATCGTTCCCATCACCGTCATTCATACTACAATTAATTTAATTTTAAATTATAAACCTGTCACTCATTTCATTTAAAATACTTAACTTTAATCTAAAATGCTTATATTACATAAATTTAAAATACTTCACACTTTTCATTTAAAAGAGAAAATAAATAAATAAATAAGAAATAATATCATAAATCAAAACATTTGATTTCAAAATCAAAGTATCATTTCTAATTTGTACACGCGATAAATAAAAGCTGTATTAGCGATTTTAAAAATGCTAAAAATCTGATTCATTAAATATTATTACATGAGTTCAATTTACGTCAAGAAAAGGTCCGAAAGTTGAGTTGTATAGCACATAATTATGGTAAACTTTGATTGTCTCACTGGTCCGAATTATTTTTTTGACGCGAGACAGCGGTCCAAAAATTCATTCGCGGAGAACTTGCTTTGCGAATGATTACCTCCATGATTTAATATTTTAAATGTTCACGACGAATCAATCTTTTTTTTGTTTACTTTTATGAATAGAGAATTTGAACTGCGAATCTTTCGACTGAAGTTATTGCAGAATATATACTGTCTTACCGTAAGGAGAAAAACTCTAAGAAAATTCTCTCTCTCTGTGGTCACTATAGAAACGGACTCGTCCACTTAATTTTCGGGTGGTCAGGAGTATTGTTGGCTTTGTTTGTAGCTTTAGGCGCGAAAAAGGGGAGAGGAGAAGGTAGCAGTCTGCTTTGAGCTTTTGCCATTGACAGACGGATTTTTTTTCTGTTCTCTTCTGATTATTGCGCGTTTGCTGTTATATATTTTATTGCTTATTAAACCTTTAATCATTGATTTTGGTCTGTGATTAAATACTACCGGCAGATATTCCTATTCTAAAATGACATCCACATTTAAAAAAGGAAAAACATTGCATTCTCAAGCGCGTGAAATAATAAATAACGTGTCTAATTTCTTTAAGGCAGAGGCTGCTGCAAAATCTTTGAAAATACCAATTTCCCAAGCCACTAAACGAACAGCTGAAGCAACAAAAGTGTCAGAATCTACGGTGAAAAAAATTAAACGTGAAGTTATCAAATTGGAGCAGAGTAATGAGAAAATTTTTGTCTACTCCAGGAAAACACCGCAAAAGACCAGAAATCCGCAATTGCTATATTGATGATTTCAATAAATGTGTTATCCGACAAATTATTCAAGACTTTTATGTTAATAAAAAGAAAGTCCCCTCTATTTCAAAATTATTGCCAATATTGAGAGAAAGAATTGATTTCAAATGGCAGAGAGAATCTCTGAGAAAAATTTTGCATTCGATGAATTTCCGTTGGAAAAAAAGCAGCAGTCGCAGAAAAATTCTGATGGAAAGGCCTGACATTGTATTTTGGCGAAATCGGTATCTGCGGGAAATGAAAAAACATAGAAATGATAACCGATGCATTGTTTACATTGATGAAACTTGGATCGATAGTAATTTAACTTTTGGAAAATGTTGGCAAGACGAAAAAATTACAGGTATCCAAGTGGACACAAACTCTAAAAATCGCTTTATAGTGGTGCATGCCGGTTCCTCTAGTGGGTTTATTTCTGGAGCTGAACTTGTTTATAAAGCCTCTACAAACGTTGGAGATTATCATGGACAGATGAACTTCAATAATTTTCAAAAATGGATTTTAGAAAAATTGATACCGAATTTGCAGCCGAAAAGCATAATTTGTATGGATAATGCTCCATATCATACGAAAAAAGTCGATACCGTTCCCACAAAATATTCCACAAAAACTGTAATGCTTGACTGGTTAATGCTGAAAGGGATAGCCGTGCTACCGTGTCTTAAATTCGATTCAAAACGTCGACTTTCACAGCATTTTCTGGAAGATCTTCTGCCTTTATCAAAAAATTAAAAAGCGTCTTTCGATTACCTAGTTTCTAAATAACATCATCTGCCAATTTCATGCGTTTCCGAACAAAAATGAATTAAAAAATGTGTCAGAAAGTAGCTCTTTTGGATTTGAGAACAATCTTAATGCCTATAAAAAACATATTATAAAGATTTGATTTAAAATGTGATAGTTTTTGCCAATACATTTCTCTATTTATTATATTATTAAATTCTACTGTATTTGCGTTGTCGAATAGAAGGCATAGTAAAAATTGAGAGCGTCAAACGAATGCTAATTGTGCCAAGTTTTCAACCTGCTGTTATCTCTCACACCTCTCCCACTTGGTATGTTCTGAGGAAGCAACCCTGCTCAGAGTTTTTCTCCTTACGGTAAGACAGTACATAATTGAACGCAAGTCATCTCTCAAATATTAATTTATTTTGAACGATCTTTCTTAAAATGTAACTTTTATGCAGTTTATTCAAAAAAATAATTTTGAATAAAAATGGCCGCTTGGCATATGAAAAAGCGATGCGGCATCCCGGAACTGTTGAGGACAGTCACATGACTTACAGTTTTATTATAGAGATTAAATAAAAATCATGCAGTCGTGACATCATAATCCACTTTTATATTTTAACAGAATAGTAAGTCTACTATAATTTGTGACTCGTGCGCCAGTATATACGTCAGGAAACATGGCCGTTATCATTATCTTTTTACGCGTGAAGATTTCGCTAACTCCATTCGAGTACTCCATTGTGAAATTTGGTAATTTTTGAAATTCAATATTTGAAAAACGGCATAATCATTAGATTTGAGATTAAATAATGAAAAATATATTTATTTTACCCTTTCTAACGCAGTTTGTCTAACAATTTTCTGACAAACACTTTTCGAGCTATTCATTTTTTCAGCAATTTCAAATGTTTCATTTTTCGAGATTAATCTCTGGCAACGATTAGCAAAAATCCCAGTCGTCAGTAACGCATAGCTTTTTATTAAAGAGGATTAAAAATCCCATTCTTCTAATATTCTTTTCACGAACAAATACATCTCATTCAGCACACAGACCGGACCGACCGCGCAGGAATATACGAAGCACTCATAACAATAACGTAATGTAATCTTACGCATTATAAAGGAGATGCAAGATGTAGTTCCTTCCACGGAATAAAAATATAATATTATTATCTGATTTCCAGGGTATATTGCACTGTTTACCCTTTTATGCCGCCATGAATGGAATAAATCGATCCAAAGTACAACTATCGTTTCGTTTGGGTTTGATAACATATGATGTTTCAGGTTCATTTGATATTCAGTTTGATATCAGTATATCGATTTACTCATTTTTGAGTACTTAATTTTTTTCAGTGTATTAAAATTCCCCGCAAACAATTTTTCTTCAAAGATCCTAATGTAAATGTGATTCTTTTATGCGTCCCTGTAAAAGAAATATAAATGCTACACACTTCATTTTCAATTACAAACATGATATAGTAAACCTCAATAACATATATCAATTACATGGCAATCTGAGTATATTTACGAAAGTTACTTTATGGACAGTTAGACAGACAAACCAATGTCACAAACACTTTTCAACTAATTAAGTTGGAAAGTGTGTAAACAAATGTTTGTACAATTTGGTGGAATAAAATAAAATCGAAATTTTTGTTATGTTGCTGTACAATGGTAAATTTAGGTGGTAAGCAGTTGAACGGAATGTTTCCCAGGAAGATTTTGATTTTTTTATTGTTTTAATAGTCCGGAAGAATCGCCACTCCCCCGCAACTCGAAATTTCAGAAGATCTATATCGGATATAGACATCTAACTTAAAAAAAAAAGTTTGAAATCAATATGACCACCAATTTATTAAAGTATGGACAAGTTAGACAGACAAACCAATGTTATAAACACTTTTCAACTATGTTGGAAAGTGTTAAATGTAGACACATGATTGAAAAAACCTATTTTAATACTTGGAAATTTTTCCATAGAAAATTTCTCACGCCTTGCATTCATAATATTTCAAAATTTTAATTACTTAAAAGGCGTATAGCCAACAAAGGGAAATAGTATCCAAGCCGGGACTCGAACTCGGGTCATCAGTCGATGCTGGATTCTCTTTGTGTTTCGTGTTTGGCCCAGGGTTGGTGGCTCACGGAAAAATATTCCATCTTGTGCTGCGATTGTAGCCTTGCCAATATGTAATAGTGAGAAGTGCCAGGCTTGGTGTCGTTCTGTTGGTAGAACGTCAATGCGCTATACTGATGACACGGGTTCGAATCCCGGCTTGGTTACTATTTCACTATGTTGGCTATACGCCTTTTAAGCAATTAAAATTTGAAATATTATAGACACATGGTTGTACAATTTGGTGGAATAAAATAAAATCGAAATTTTTGTTATGTTGCTGTACAATAGTAAATTTAGGTGGTAGCAGTTGAACGGAATATGACCACCATAATCCGTTATGAAGATCATATGAAGATTAGGGAAAGATTTCGAAATTTGATTTGTGTGTGTTAAAGTCTCACGGTAAAATCCTTTCTCCCCACCCCCTGAATTCCGAGAGTATGAAAAGTCCCTTCGAGAGATATAGTATGCATTAAACGTTATTTCTCAGTAAAGAATTTAAAGGGTGTCTCAAGAGAAAGCCCCCCTCCCCCACCTAGAAGAAAAGAAAGTGTTTCTAGGAAGATTTCAAAATTTCTGTCAAGTTAATGGCTTGGAAGGTAAAATCCCTCGCTTCCCGGAAATCTACAATATTAGTCCCGTGAGTCTTGGAAATTACCCTTTGGAGGAAAAAATGTACACAACAAAGAAACAAAAATGCCCCCCCCCCTACTTTCCCCTCAAAATCCCCAATGTCAACTGTGGGAAAATAGAAATTCTCCTTGGAATTAAAAATTTCTGAATTCAACACTGCCAGTTTTTTATGAATTCAGCGGGGGGTGGGGGTGGCCCTTAAGGGAAACTATCCGGGAGATTTTAGCTCCCACCCCCCATGGAAGATATTATCTTGTTTTACTTTCCTGATAAGAAAAAAAAATCCCATTCTGGAATCCCGCAATGTTCCTTTTAAGAATACAGAAATCCCCCATCTCCCAGCAAAAAACATTATCTAGAGGCGCCTGAAAAGTGCCCCCATGAAAAGTTCCCCCATACGTCATTTTTACGTCACAGCAGATGGGGGTAGATTTCCAGTCATAGAGAATTTTACTTTCGTCGAAAATTGGAAAACTTCCCCCTGAAAAGTTCCCCCAAATCAGAAGGGGGAAGTTTTCCAGTGAGATGAGATTTTCTTTTCACTAAGATCTTGAAAACTTCCCCCATGAAAAGTATCCCCGTACGCCATTTTGACGTCACCACAGATGGGGGCAGATTTCCAGTCCTAGAGAGTTTTACTTTCGTCGAAAATTGGAAAACTTCCCCCATGAAAAGTTCCCCCAAACTAAAAGGGGGAAGTTTTCCAGTGCCAGGCAATTTCTTTTTCACTGAGATCTTGAAAAGTCGGAAATTGGAAAACTTCCCCCATGAAAAGTATCCCCATACTTCATTCTGACGTCATAGCAGATGGGGATACATATCAAGGGGGAACTTTTCCAGTGCAAGAGAATTTTCCTTTTACTGAGAGCTTGAAATCCATCCCCATGAAAAGTGTCCCCATATCTCATTTTGACGTCACAATATAGGGTCACATATCAATGCTATAACATTTTACTTGTTTCGAGAGCTGAATATCTGGCACTCGAAATGTGTTTCTCTTTTATGTCTAGTTACTATTGTTACTTTGAATTATTATTATACGGACTTGAAGAAATGCGCAGAAGAGATTTAGTGCGTAATGTAAAAGTATCTTGCTTACTTTTCATATTCGGTTATCAAACATATACTAGGCGGTCAAAAAGGATTTAAGTATTAATGTTATATAATGTTGCTCAAAGCATAATCTGTTAGAAGGCTCATGGAAACTCATCGAAAACAAAGATTTTTGTATTAGCGGAAAGTGTGTGCATATGATATTTGTTGTTGAGTAGAGCATCAAATGTGAATCTTTAATGAAAAATTCCCATTAGTTATTATTATTATTATTATTATTATTATTATTATTATTATTATTTGAAAATTAGAATTTGCTCTTTTTTTTAATTTTTTGTTAATATTCCCAATCAAATATCCAATATTAATAATTTGACAGAGTAATGATCACTTTAACTTTTCTACTATTATATAAAAAAAACCAAGTCATTAAATATCCATCATCAATCTATAACATTAATAACTAGAAATTAAAAATTAATTTTTTGAAGGTATTTCATGTTTTTGGCAAACATTTCCGTAATAATTTGACATCGAATTCCACTATAAAAAATATACAGATTTTTTACGCTTGGTAGAAATCACAAACAAGCGATTTTTTTCAAAAATACATAGTTTTTTTTTTTCAAATCTTTTTTAAGGTAATGCAACTAAAAAGAAAAAATTAACATTATTTAATTTCTTATTTTAGAATTTAAAATTTGATTTCTCAACGCATAATCGTAAATTAATTAAAATTAATTTACTATTTCATAAAAAGCTTTTTTTTTTTTTTTTTTTAGAATATAAGTAACTTTTATGGATAGTACCAGATTTACAGGTATATTAATAAGAAAGAAAGGGGGTGCTTCAACTAACTCATTAACCACATGGTTTCCAAAAATAATAAACAGATTAAGAACTCTTAACTTTTATGCAAATTTTGTGCCAGTGATAATCCTTTTACAACCAAAAGGTGTTGATATTAATTACCACATGTTTTCTTTGCTTTAGCAATTAAAAATAATTATTTTAACTTCCGTAAAGGTGCGCCTGTTGTCTTTCTATTTAAGTTGCTATATTTCTTTTTTATAGAATTTCTTCTAAACACGAGCATTTAAATAAAAACAAAGTCTAAATTAATCTACTTTAAAGCATTATATTTACATTATTTTTTATACATTATTATTAAGAGTGAATGAAATTGGGCTTCAGTACCAAGCGTGAATACTGCCTTTAAGATTTCACACAGTTTTCATGTATCCAATTATTTATCTCATGTTTAATATTTTCTTACGTTTTTGTGGCTATAATTTGAGAATATGTAATGTGCTAAGTAGAATAATTTAATTAAAAGTAAATTATTTCTGTGAAATACTTCATTTGGAAATAGCATATTTTGCCGTAATAATTCAAAGGAAAAGAAACATCGCGAATATAACAGTTTAGAAATTGTTACATAATGTATGCTTAGTTTTATTATTATTATTATTATTATTATTATATTATTATTATGCTTTCATTTTATTTTATCTATCTCGTGCTTTTAATGTGCATATAGTATGTATAGCACTTATACAGCAGGTATGTCAAACTCGTTTACCGCCGCGGACCAAATTAAGCGTTATATACAAAGCCAAAAAAAAAAAAAAAAAAAGATAATATTATTACCATTGCACAGAATAAAATTTGTTCGTATAAAACACATCCATGTTAAAGAAATGTGCATGTAAAGTTCAAAAGTAAATAAAATTCATAGCTTGTTTTATCTTATTTTTCGAAAAAATACTCGAAATTGCTTTCTATCAACCGAATCAACTGAATTTAATTTATTTTTTTTCTAATTTGTATTTATTTTGCAATTTGGTTGTGCACGATGACCTGTTAATCTTTTACCTAGCAAAGAAATAGCTGCCAATCTTCCGTATTTTTTTCCAGTGAAAAAGAAAACATATTTCGAATCAAAAAATTTCTTTAAAAATTTGTGTTTTGTATCTATGCTCTACTTATTCTTTTTTATTTTCATTTATTAAATACATTTTCTGGTTTAACGTATGTTGACTTGAAAAATAACAAAAGGTTGGCCGCTATACGCAAAGAAGCCGTACAAAAGCGCGCTTGTTCAAAAAATGTCCACTCCGATGTTTTTCTAATAATGTTTGGCAACATATAAAATAAAATACATTTTCTTTTTGAAAGTTGTTTTGTCAAAATAATAAATTCTATTTGAAAATGCTAATCATGGCCGGATTAAGGGGGGGGGGGGGCTACGGGGCTGCAGCACCGGGCCCCAATCCGTCAGGAGCCCTCGTCAACAGCTTAAGTTTTATCAAAATTTTGTTTTAAAAATTACTTAAATTTCTAAAAGAAAGAAAGAAAAAAGTAAATTTTTGCTTCTAAAATGAAAAAACTTTTTCTGAAATAACGAGATAAAATCGGGTTTCAAGCGTCATCACTTTTTCCTTTTGCAATTCCAAAACTTCGAAGTACGATTTAAGGGTAGTCGTCACTCCCTTGAAAACACCCGATAGTTATTGTTAAACCTATGGCCAGGTTGCTTTCAAATTTCTCGTTTAAATTTAAATACTTTTAAAAGATTTTTTTTTTTCATAAGATAGCTGAGGTCGATCCGTAATATGACGATTTTTTATTTTTTCGATTTCAGTTGCAGATCTGTTTAGTAAAGGTATTTTCACTTTCGGAACCGGTTTTGAAAGTGAAAGTACCTTTATTAAAAAAATCTGCAACTAAAATATCAACCTCAGCTATCTTATGAAAAAAAAAAAAAAAAAAAAAAAAAACTTTTCAAAATATTCAAATTTAAATGAGAAATTCGAAAACAACATGGCCATACTTTTAACATTAGCGAGCGGGTGTTTTCATATTCTTTTACTATTTTTACCCTACTTTTGATCGATACCAAAAGAAGAAAACATCTTTACTATTTTCCGCTTCTACCACCTAATCTCAAAAAACATGTGCACGCTCAAGGGAAGAATCTTGAATTGCAAGGTCTATGTGTGCACGGCATACGATTTCTTAGAAATTAGTACAGGGTCACCCCTTTTATCTTATCAAACTAAGTTAAGTTGATTAATTATGAATTTCATTATTTAAATGGCTTTACACACATCCTTATTTTATTAAAATTCCCATATTCATATATAAATTGTTTCTTTTGTGCAATTTTTACTAAAAATCAATACGTATGGGTTAAATTCTTTATACTCAGATTAATTTGTTTAAGGCGGTTCTCAAATTCCCTGCTCAACAACGCGAAACTACCTGACGTGTTTTCTAACTCATTTTTAAATGTAAAGGCATACAATTGGAAAATCTGACTATTGGAGGGATTTAGGATCGAAAAGCGTTTTAAATTTTTTGATAAATATATTAAGTTATAAGAGATTCTTGTCAAGTGACGACAATTTTTTATTTTTTCTCGTGCTGCTGCGTCCGGAAATTTGATTTAAAATGCCATCTTTGACAGTATTTTCTAAATGAGCTTCTGCCTTTTCCAAAATATGTAAATCGCCATTCGATTACATAGTTTCTGAATAAGAACACTTGCCAATTTCATGCGTTTCCGAACAAAAATGAATCAGAAATGTGTCACAAAGTAACTCCTTTGGATTTGAGAACAGCCTTAATAAAATTAATCATATTTTGCGCATAAATTGACATATTTCAGTCAAACTGGAAAATTTTAGCATATATATATATATATATAGATATTTTAATTCATTCTCAAGATATAGATTCCACTAGAAAAGTAAATTTTTTTAAAAGTTTGAGGTGTTGCATTTTTTTTAATCAGAAAAAAATTGCTTTTTGTAATAAAAGTTTTATCTCACATTTATATTTTCTAACAAAACTAGTGGGCTCTGCTCCCTTCGAGCTACGCTCGCCAACTCCCGTGCATACCCCGCTGAATCGTAAAACACGTTAATTGGTCTAAAAACACGCTAATTTTTTCTATTTTAAAAAGATTATCCGATTACGGAAGACTGATTGCAATGAATTTATTTAATAAAATTTCATATATTTTGCACAAAAATTGACTTGTTTTAGTCAAACTGAAAAATTTTAGCATGCATATTTATAACATTTTGCTCATTGTCAAGATATAAATTTAACTTAAAAAGTAAATTTCCTAAAAAGTTTGAAGTGGTGCCATTTTTTAAAATCAGAAAAAAAAATTGTTTTTTTTTTTTTTTTTTTTTTGTAATAAAAGTTTAACTCACAGTTACATTTTCTAACAAAACTAGGAATTTCCGCCCCCAACGAGCTACACTTCCCAAGACTTCACAGGCTCTACAAACACAATGATATAATCTGTTTTAAAAAGATTACTTGATTACGAAAGATTGGATGATATTAACACGACCAGTAGTGATCTTTTATAATCGGGTATCTATTCATTTCCCTTTGACTTGAACATACCCAGGGCCGCATCCACCGCTGTCGCAACTGCTGACGGTCTAACTGCTGGAAGATTTTTTTTCTTTTAGACGCTATAAGAAAATAGTTTTAAATAATATATATATATATATATATATATATATATATATATATATATATATATATATATATATATAATTATAATATCTATGAATTTCAAAAAACATATCAAGTTCTATTATCATTCTACTTAAATCTCCAAAGAGATAATTAATGATATTGTGTATACAGAATACCACATAGCTAATAATTAACATGTGCAAACATAATATTACCATAGCTTGTGCTTCAATGGTAATTGGCCAAATATTACTCATACCTAAAGAATATTGAAAAAAGAAAAAAGAAATAGAGAGAAAGGGGAAAAAAAAATTATAAATTGGAGTTGCAATTAAGTAAATACAAATGGATTAATAAATTAAATATGAACCATATACAATGGAAAATTGGACCACATGAGAATTAAATATGAATTGGATATGAAAAAACACATGCACATGTACTCATCAGCCTGGATGCACCCACATGTGTTTTAAATAATAATTCAGTGTTTCATAATTCTACTTCCATAATGCTAAGATCAGTAGAATCATCCAGGTACACTGAATTATTACCAGACAACAATTGGAAATATTAAAATTTGGAAATATTTAAATAGGAAATAAAAAACCATTAAGAATATACAATATATTTCACTCACATCGATTATCCCAAAAACTGTATTTAACACCTCACGAAATTACCACGAGATAACAGTTTTGAAATAATAAAATTGGATATATGAACGCGTAAAGTGTAGATAAAATATTTTACTCACAATAATTATACAGAATCCTTAAAATGTCACAACTTCTGCATAATATTCACATCCACATGGCAATGCATCATACATGATATATATATATATATGTATATATGTATATATATATCAATCATAATCTTTACCACTGAATGCTTTCCGCACATAAAAATGTAATTATTTGAAAGTTTTCTTTCTCTTTTAATATTCACGTGTAAATATTTTTTCGAATTGAAAAATATTTGGAAATATTATTATTTGGAGTTTTTAAATACAATGCAAATTTCTTCATTAAATGCTTTACACACATAATAACTTAATTGTTTTAAATTTTCCTGTCATTTTTAATATTCGCGTGTAAGTATATTTTGCAAATGGAAAATGTTTAGAAATATTACTTGGGCTTTATAAACATCTAGCACCAGAGGTAAAAAACGGCTTTTTGGAAAAAAGAAATAAATATCCATATATATATATATATTCGACACAGCATTTCATAATCTAATCACGTAATATACCCAGACAACCACAATCGTCCTTCGGACGATCTATAATGATCCTGAAAATCCTGTAGTTGTCATATCCTATAAAACTATCCAGCGAATATCCGGAAGATAGTTGACAACGGACCGTCTGGATACATTGTCCACAAAACAGCCGGCGAATGTCATAGAACGCACATCCGCAAATTGACTTTCTTCCTTGGCTTCTTTCCTCTGCACGCTACGGTAACGTATCAACCAACCTACCTACCAGACAAGTTTATTTTCCTTTTTGCTGAATGAAGAAACGTGATCGGCTTTTCGGAATCTGATTAATAAATAGCAATCTGATGTCAATAAAGGTAAGAATTATCTTTTTCATTTGTAATTCTATTCTTTATAACTTCCGTTTATATACTTATATTTTCTTGTGTAAAAGCGAAGTGTATATCAGACCTAATTATTCATGTAGGCTTAATGGTAAATGTTAATAGAGATGGTAGTGTAAACGCAACAGTAGTGATTTGTATTTAACAGTTTGATAAATTATTAAAGAAAATACAACCACTTTGAGTACTTTCTGAGAATTTTCAAGTTTAGATTACATTTTCTGTGTGAAAATGAAGATTTACTTACAGCTCCAGTTTAAACTCTTTTTTTTTTTTTTTTTTAAACTTCAAACACTTAAAAAACCAAAAATATGTTTTTCCCTCATTCTTTTTAACTTAAAACACTTTAAAAGCAATTAAAAAATGCCCCTCCCCCCTCTTTTTTCTTTTACAATTAATTCCCATTACTTTAGAAATACTTATTTCTTTACATAGATTTTAATGCATATTGATATATATTAATTAAAGCAAATGTATGTATTCAAATATATATATAATATATATGTATGTATTTGCTAAACATTTTAATAATATTTATTAAATCTTAACAAATTAATACATTTTTAACCACTTTAAAATTATTGTCACTTAAAAAGAAAAACATACTTCTAAACGTAACAGTTAATATGTTTTAACTTAGATGACAATGTCAGATTTTCTGACAGTTTTAGAAAAGCGTAGAGTGCTGGTAGTTGGAAAAGGGCACATTTTTGACTCTGAAGGGTATTTTTTAGATCCATATGAGCACTTTTTATATTTTTTAAATTCATTCTTTCAATTTTAAATGCACTTTTGATATTTAAATGTTACAACACTCCTATCGAATTGCAACAATGTGTCAATTTTTACTATGCAAATAATTTTTTTTTACAAAACTGTAAAGGCTTAATTTTCTTGGTTGAAGGGCAAGAAGAGCACTAATTTTTTGATGAGGGGCAAGAAGGGGGATGTTTTTTAAACCAAAGGGCAGCCAGGGTGCAGCACCTTCCTGAAACTGCCTACAGGAAACTCTGCAATTTGAATATAAAATAGCTTGTGATCAAAAATAGTGAAATTACTGTAGCTGCTAATTATTTTCTTAGTTTTGTGTAACACGTTACTTTTTGAATAAAAGTGAATGGGGCAAATAGCACAATACAAAAATTAGTTGTTTGTTTGTAGCAAGCATCAACATTTCTTTGAACACAATTTCCAGAAACAAATGAAAGTCTTCTTTAACAATTGTGTGGTCACCCATGGTACTATTATTTAGGAAATTGGTAACAAATTGGCAGTGGGAACTGCCATATATCTGTAAACAAATACCAGTTTTAGAGTTTAACAAAGCACTATATAACCATTGTATGTCAGAAATGTTCTTGTTTATGGGGTTATAATTTTGGAATGCAACTTTTGTGAAAAATGAACAAACATATTTTTAAATAAGCAATTTTTACTTTGAGATAGTGCTAAAACAGAAGATGCTCTGATGATCACACTAAAAACATTATTATCCTTTAACTGTTTTTTATTTTCATAATTTTCAGGGTTAAATTTTACTTGTATTTTACACAGAAATCGTAGAAAATTTTTGAACCATCACTCAGATTTTACAACAGTGAATCAAAAAGTGACTCGCAGATATATTATATATCCCACTTCTCTGAAAAACAGTTAGAAGATCAACACCCCCCCCCCCCCTCCTTTCTTTCACTTTCAAAACAATTTCTGAAAGTGAAAGTATCTTAATAAAAAAAACTTGTAATCAAAATCGTAAAAGTATAAAGGAGTGTGCATAGAGATTGACCTCAGCTATCCATTGCGAAAAAAATCATTTATAAATATTGAAATGCGAACGAGATATCATAAATTATTTCCCCCATAGAATTAACATTAGTGAGTGGGTGTTTTGGTCTAAGTGAAGTAGCCTCTTAAAGCTAAATAAAGAAATTGGTATTAAATTTTACTAATTTTTTTTCCTACATTCACTATGAGTTTCTCTTATGCATGTGTGACTTTAATACTGATGTTTTCAATATTGATAAATAATGCTATTAAATTCTAGTGCAATAAAATGCCTAATATATATATTAGTTAAGGGGTCGATGCAGGTTTTTTTTCTTGGGGCCCATTTTGTGAAAAGTAAAGGTTATTTTTGTGTAATTTATTATATTTTTGTGAAAAATAACATTTTGTAACGAAAGTTGAAATCCAGTTAGTCAAATTTGAACCAAGCATTTATAAACAAAAACTTTTTTTTAATCCTTTTGCTGAATTTTTCCTCTCTGGTGAACTTGTTTGTTCAAATTACACATTTTAAAACAACACAAGATAAAAAATAAATAATAAATAGTAAGTTTTTATGGAATAGAATTTTGTGAAGTGTATGTTTTATCAAATAGATTTTTGTGAAGAGGCCCATTTTATTAAATAGATTTTTGTGAAGGGGCCCTAAATAACCCCAGATTTTCCCTGTATCGACCCCCGAGTTAAGCTATAAAAAATTTTATCTAAAGAATTATAGTTTATAAGTAAAATGCTTTAAAATGTAAAAGCTAATGACAGTTAAAACTAAAATTAGTAAAAGCCACTTTTTAAACATTTCAAGCTGACTTTTTTGTAATCCTGCTTTATATAATACACAACTAATTTGAAATTGATACTTTTAGCCTAAGCTGGTTTTTGAATTCGTACAAGTACATTATTATTAAATAATACTAGGGAATCGAACTCGGGCTTCCCGGGTTACAGAACATCGCTGAAAACTGTTTTTTTTTTTTATTTAAAATTCTAACAGATTTTTTATATTTAATATATATATATATATACTAAAAAGAAATGGCGCATCTAGTATTTGTCGAGAATTAACAATTTTCTGACAAATACTTTACGAGCTATTAATTTTTTCAGTAACTTCAAATCTCTCATTTTCTGAAATTAATCTCTGGCAACGATAAGCTAAAAAACCAGTCATCAGCAACACGTAGCTTTTTATTAAAAAAGATTATGTATTAATTTATCTTTTTTTTTCTAAATTCTGTTCTATAAAACTCAATCTATTTGAAATTACTTTCATAAAGAGAACTCTGTTACTTTCCTTAATTTCAGATATTTCAATTTCAAATCATAATTAAATCCTAGTGCTAATTAATAATTAAATAAAAATTGGAAACATTTCTATTGAAAACTTGGTTCTTAACCCGTCAGCACATGCGCCCCTTTCCATTACGTTACTACACGCGCAGGATAAATTTTACCCCAATGGGTTTTCTTGTGTCAATTTCCCCCCGGTTTGATTATAAGCAAAAATTTATATTTTGAAATAAACTGTAAATCAATAAAGAAAATAATTTAACTTAAAATAAGAGGTTTTTTCATATTTAAAGAAAAAAAAACCCATAAAATCTAGCACTAAGATTTTTTTCTGCATATCATTACATACAAAGTTTTTTCAATCGAAATTTAGCCATAAAAATACAAAAAAAATATAAAACTGATATATAGAAACTGTATGTGCAAGAGTTGTTAACGTTTAAAAGAAAAATTATATTATTATTTGCACACTATATTTTTTACATAAACATTTGCATTAACATTTTCCTATCATTATGGGTTACGTTATAACACGCGTTGGGTAAATTTCCTCCACATGACATTTTTATAACAAAAGAATGGAAAATCTCACAACTGGAGGTAAATTCTTTTTGGCCACATCTTGATCTCTTTCAGCTTGAAAGGTACTGTAAAGCTCAGAATGATCCCGAACGATTTACGCACATTTTTAAGTAATAGTTCTGAGCTGGGGTAGATTTGATCCCAGTGTGTGTGCTGACGGGTTAAAATGTTAATTTGACACATTTATTTACACATGCTTCATTTCAAAGTTATTTCTTTATTTTAGAGACTATGCAAGTTAATTTTTGAAAAATCCAGCTGTAAATTGAGCTGAATGCTGGAAAAGAAGTCTGCAATGGACTCTAAGCAGTGGTATGTTTAATTGATTTATTATTATTATTTCTTTTTCTTAAAAATAAAAGAATATGTGAGCATGTAGTTTTATAGCTTTTATTGAATTGTCATATTTTTGCATTTAAGCATATTTATGAATTGTTGTGCTTTGGAACATTTTTACTTATTTATTTATTTAAATGGGCAATTCCATTGTAACAGACTAATTGACATAGCGGAAAAAAAAAGGCTTTATCTCATTTGAAAAATAATAATTATGTAATTCAAAAAAGGGCTACAATTAGCATGATGATATTTATTAGAAGATAAATTAATATAGTTATTATGAATAAATTATTTAATGTAAATAATTATGGTTAAAAAAATGTTAATGTAACAGACAAACATGAATTACCATGCTTTTCAGATACCTTGATGTTTATCGATATATTACTTATAAAATAATTTACAATTTATTATTATAAAAATGTATTTTCATTCAGAGGGCGTTCTGAAACATATATCTTTCTCAAAATTTGACTGTTGCCATAAGATAGTCATGAAAAATATGTAATCTTACCTGTAACAGACAAACAAATAAACACGTAAACAGAAGCGATTATAATGAATTTTATTGATTTTGACTATTCAAAATTTTATAAAATGCATTGCAAATATAAAAAATATAGGTATAATACTATCAGAAAAAATATATATTACCTATTTGATCTAAAATATAAAATTCTAGAAATGGTAAATTGGCTTGGAATTGCCCAAATGTTTATATTCCATGGCTTGTTTTTGAAAACTGATTTTTTTTTTTCGGTAATTTCTAAAATATTCAGTTAACATTGATAGATCACCCAAATTAATTTTTGTATTGGTACCCATACAAAAAAAAATTCAGCCCGGCCCGATACAAAAATTAAAAGTTCTACTAGCATACCTGTCAAAAGGCAATAAATATCTTTTTAGCAGTCATATAAGTATAGAAAATCTTCATTTTATCTTAAAGTACATTTAATTCAAACTATTTTTTTTTTCAGAAGAAATAAACCATAATTTTATGTTAAAGTTTTTGGTACTTTTCGGTTAGCCGGGTGCCAGTGACATATGTACATATATAAATACATATGTATATACATATATATAATATGTATGTATATATTATGTATTTGCAGATATATGGTATATATATACATGTACATATATCAGTGGTAGAGGTCTGCACGGGCCGAAATTTCCATGCCCGGCCTGATACAAAAATCAAAAGTTTGGCCCGAGCAAAAAAAAAAAATATTGGCCTAACCCGGCCCGATTTAAAAGTAAGTTCGTCCCGGTATAAAAGCTAAAAGGCCGGCCCGAGTTAATTTCCACAAAACATTGATTTTTACGATGATTTGGTTAAAAATTTGCCTTGTAGGAGTAGATCTAACCAAAAATTCCTATCTAAGCTCTTTTTTTTTCATGTTTACAATCTTCATTTTTATAGAAGTGCCGCAGTCTGCGATATTTATTTTTTTAATAAATCTCTATTTGTTGTATGTATGTGTTTAAGTTATCATTAATATTGTTAATCCATATTCCATGTATTGAAGTGTTAAAAATCAGAAAAATGCTATACAGTAAAATCTTCTTCTAAGACGGAATTGCATAGGGAAAAAAAATGAGTTATAGACAATTTGCCTTCTTAGCAGGTGTAAATATATTATATATTCTTTTCTTACGTATTAGTATATTCATTTTGCATGGATCAACACATTTTTCAGTTTAAGACAGGATTCCG
The DNA here is from genome assembly GCA_963931845.1 of Maratus michaelseni. NCBI lineage: Eukaryota > Metazoa > Arthropoda > Arachnida > Araneae > Salticidae > Maratus > Maratus michaelseni. The sequence continues at coordinate 201,428,875 of OZ007600.1, forward strand.
TCATAAGCAGGTTCTTTTTCACACGTTTCACTATATTTTAATTTAGCCATATTTTAATAAGTGTACAAATCTACTTATCTCTAAAAATAATAAATTTTAATGTTTAATTGTAGAATAATGGCAATTTAAAAATATTTGCATTTTTTTCAAAGTTTTTTGTGCCAGGTCTTATTTTACTGACCTTCGAACGGACCAGGCCAAGCCGAGACAATGATTTTTATAGGGTCAAAACCAGGACTGAAAATTTTGGGGTGTGAAGACTAGGAAGGATGAAACCAGTCCCGGCTCTGTACGGAAAAAATAATTTAAGACACGGCCTGATCCTTCAGGAAGAAAGAAAGGCCCGAACCCGGGCCATAAAGAGTAACCACTAGGCCCAAGCTCGGCCCAAAACGAGTGGAGACCAGGCCTAGCCTGAGTGCAGTGAAGGAAAATAGGCCCGAGCCCGGCCTGTGCAGATCTCTAATTAGTGGTGCCTAGCTAACCGAAAAGTACCAAGATTTTAAGTATATTGACATTTATTTTAAATGTAAACATTCTGCAGCACTTTTTGATTATTAATATTCAGGTCTGAAACTAAAGACAGCACAGAGGGGGCATGTGCCCCGGGCGCCAGAATGGAAGGCATGGGGGACGACAAATGACCATTTGGTTTGTTGCTTGATACAAAAAAAAGTATATGAAATTTGGGCAAAAATGTTTTGTAAGTTGGAAAATTCAAAAGAAAAACTGAGAATTCATGGGACACTAAAAAATAAAAGGTAGAAAATTCACATAATAAAATACTTATTAAAAACTTAATTTTTTTTTTGTTCCGAGTCACTATTATAATTTGGAATTTAGGTTCAGGAAAGTATCTAAACATATTAGTCTATAAATAGGAAGTGCAGTATAAATGACAGCTCCATGAAACTGTATGTAGATAACATACAAAGATGTTTTACAGTATTAGAATTCATTGTTATATTCTTACAGAAAATTCTGGTTTTTCAGTTCTTAAGACATTGTGACTTATAACACTAGGACTTTAAACATCTGTTCAATTGTAATGTAATACTATAACTACAGTAAAATCTTTCTGTAATAGAATCCTGTCTTAAATGAAAAAAATACACAGATCCAACAGTAACAATAGCATCAATTCTATTTGCTAAGACGAAAACTTGTATAAAACTGAATTTTGTCTTGTTCCTTTTGATTCTGTACTCACAGGTTTTATTGAATAAGTATTTGACAAAGCACAGAGTTCACTATTACGTATTTTATGATTACATATTTTTCAGTTTAAAATAAGTCAGCTATTAAAAACTTAGTAAAATTATCTTTGTAAATTTACTTTGCGAGAAAGGTAGGGTTAGTGGGGGTGCCAAAATCCCTGTTTGCCCCTGTGACAAAAAAGCTAATTTCGGCCCTGAATATTTAAATTCTAGGTATCTCTAAACTGTGTTATATCAACACTATTGTCGTCAAGCGTAATAGTTAGTGCCAAATGGGAAAAAAAATTGAGCTTAAAGCAAACGGAAAAAATAATTAAAAGAAAAAGAATGAAAAGCAAAACCTGTTTTTACCTTACTATTAAAAAAAATAATTGATATCTCCATCGTCAATTGACGAAATTTGTTCAAGTTTTCAGCAAGTTCAATAATAGTAAATTAGGCTGTGTAACAAACTTTTATTAAAAAATAATCAATTATTAGAAAATGAGAGAATCCCCACAAAAAAGCAACTGCAAAGAAAAAGGAGAGAACTATCTGTGGTTTTTGTTTTGTTTATTAAACTATTTGCAGTCAGAAGTCGCCGAACGTTATCAAAATAAGATCATCAGCTTCTGATGGTATAGATTAAATACTGTATTTTTCTCTGTTGGATTATTGCTTCAGTGACGAAAAGGTGCTTTTAGCAGTAGTCAGGGGAGTTAACATAAAACTACATATTTTAAAAATGTTTTCATAATGGTTTATTACATAACATTTTTCAGTAATATTTTGCTTGTTTAAATTTTTTTGTCATTTGCATACCTTAAATCTAACATGTCTGTTGTCAAAAGAAATCTCCCTCCACCCTTAAAAAAAAAAAAAAAAAAAAAAAAAAAATTACAGGAACACCGCTCTAGTTATGCTACAGTAGTTTCGGCACAAAGTCTCTATATGATATCCTTATATATAAAAATCCTTATAAAATACATTTTTTTTTTCAGCACTTAAGTTAAATTATTTATATATTACTAACAGAGTTTCCCCCAGGTTTAAAAAGGGGCAGGGTGCTGCTGGTGAGAAAAGGGCACTTTTTGGATTTTTGAGGGCACTTTTCAGATTCTTAAAGACATTTTTTTTAATTGTTAGATGTATTCTTTTGATTTTTAAAACCACTTTTGATATTTCAAAGTCAAAACACTCTTTTTAAGACAACATTGAGTCAGTTTTTACTATGAAAGCAAATTTTTAAGGCAAAAAGGAGAAAGGGCACTTTTTTTACTAAGGGCAAGAAGGGTGCTAATTATTTTACTGGAGGGGGCAAGAAGGGTGCTAATTCTTTTTATGAGGGACAAGAGGGGTGCTATTTTGTTAACCAAAGGGCAGGCAGGGTGCAGCACCCTTCTGAAACTGTCTGGGGGAAACTCTGTTACTAATATTACAATAGTTCTTTATATTTAATTACTAGTTTAAATTTTTTTGTGTGTGGCATTTAAGTGAAAATATTTATACGTAAATTTGAGTTCCTTGGGTGCGGCACTATACATTTTTAAAAAAGAGATTTTTATAGGTGTGCCGCTTACGTGGATATACTTTTTTTGAAACAGATATTCATTGGTACGGCTGATATTCCCAATAATACGGTAGATATGTAAGTATATTAAGCCCTGACATTATTTTAATGGTTAAAAAAGCATTTTCTCACCATATTACATTTGCCGTGTGTTCAAATACTGCACACATTGTTATTTTCTTTTTGAATTTTTTACTCCATACAAAAAATAAGTCTTATTTTAGAGCATTATAACTTATAAGTTTGATAAATCATAGCTTTTATAAAAATAAATCTTATGTTCTCATAACAAACACCAATTCAGCATAAGTGAAACAAGCATTTTAAAATGAAACACCAGGGGTCGATCCAGGAAAAATTTGGGGCCTATTTAGGGCCCCTTCACAAAAATCTATTTAATGAAATCGGTCCCTTCACAAAATTCAATTTGATAAAATGGGTCCCTTCACAAAAATCTATTTAATGAAATCGGCCCCTTCACAAAATTCAATTTGATAACATGGGCCCCTTCACAAAAATCAATTTGATAAAATGGGCTCCTTCACAAAAATCAATTTGATAAAATGGGCTCCTTCACAAAATGCTATTCCATAAAAACTTACTATTTATCATTTATTTATTATTTTGTGATTTTTAAAATATGTAATTTGTAAACAAGCAAGTTCACCAGAGAGGAAAACTTCAGCAAAAGGATTTTAAACGGTTTTTGTTTTTAAATGCTTGGTCTGAATTTGATTAGCTGGATATCAACTTTCGCCACAAAATGTTATTTTTCACAAAAATATAATAAATTTCACAAAAATAACCTTTACTTTTCACAAAATGGGCCCCAAGAAAAAGAAACCTGCATCGACCCCTGAACACACAAATTGTAGTTTGTTAATCTGTAAAGTATAGGATTGCTGTACTAAATCTGGTGCAGCGGAACGGCAAATACCGTTTAGTGTCAAACCAATATTGATGACTAAAATTGTGCTTCTACAGAAACTTCTCCATCGAGTGTTTCCTTCACTAACACAACCCGGTATCCGGACCCGAACACAGCGAAGTATAGAAAGATGTACGCTAGGCATAACTAGAAGAGACAGAAAGAGAATAACCTGGATGAGAAGTTAGACGAAAGTTTTTGCCGTCATTGAAAGAATTAAACGTCTAAAATGGAAAATGGGCGGGGCACATTGCAAAAAGATAAGACAGTAGATGGAGCACAAACACCCTACAGTAGTATCCCAGTGATGTAAAACGACCAAGAAGATGACCTCAAGTAAGATGGAGTGACGAAATCAGATAAGTGGTCAGTGTTAATTGGATGACTAAAACACTAGACAGGAAACAATGGAAAAATCTGGGTGAGAATCCAGCAGTGGATTGAAAACAGTTGTTGATGATGATGATATCTAATCTTTATTTAGCATACTTATGCCTTACACATTACTAAATACATACTTGATCTTTACTTTTTATATTTTAATCAAGTTTTACATTTTCTTAATATTTAGTACTTTATTATTTTACTTAATAATTTACTTTATTATAGACATATTCATTGTAATTTCAAATGCATTATTACATTCGTATTACTGCTTAAAAAATGTAAATAAACCAGAAATCTGCAAATAATTAAAAAATTTGCACAATTTCAGTGTTATGATGGACTCATGTGGATTTGGGGAGTCTACTGTAGTACATTTTGCTTGTAATTACCATCATTTTTAATTATTAAAAATATGATATTACCATCAGTTATAAATATTAAGATTTTTTTTTTTATTCGACACAAAACAAGGCGGGTGCTTTCATGCTGTATGACGTTTTTCGACATAAAATAAGATGTGCTTTTACTTTTTCATAGTTGTTCAAATATCCCATAAGACTTAAATAGTAAAGTTCCTAAAAATAATTTAATAAATTTTACTGTAAGATCTTTAGAAGAAACAAACGGTAAGAAATTATTGTATATCTTGTGTATATATGCTGATTTATTCATTTTGAATGAATGTGATGCACTTATAAAGTTAGGTAGAAATGTATAATTTTTCTTTTCTTTACAGACGTATGCCGAGCAGAAATTTCTGTGACAACAGCAAGGTGGAAGAAACCAGATTGTTGCAAAGAAAAAAAAAAATATGTTTTGTGATGTGGAAAGTTGTAAATAAATATTTGTTTTGTATTTTATCGTGAAAGTTGTAAATAAATATTTGTTTTGTTTTTAATGTGAATTTTTTTATTGTGCAATTTGTAACATTATAGAATTTTTAAAAAATAATAAGATTATTCAACAGCGGTTATCATTTTCCCCATACTATCTTTCATGACATTGTGAAATATATTTTTTTATTTTTATTCCTTTACTGATTTCCAATTAAATTGGGAGTAAAATTTTAAAATTTTCAGGTATTCACTTCTGATGACTTTTGCATAAAGATTTAATTTTTGTACGTCATATAATTTAAGTTTATTATTTTATATTGAGCACTTAGTGTAATATGTGCAATTATTTAAAATACAGAAGTTGTTTATTCATTAAAGTTAGAACAATGAAAGCAAACAATATCTTAATATTGCTCAAATTTGTGTTAATACTTTGTGACATATATCAAATGCACTTTCTGGGCCATTAGCATTTACATAATCATGGTACTGTCTCATTTTGTTAAAGTAAGGTAATGTATTTAAGTACAAAGGTAAGTAAAACAAATTGAATCTGAAGCTGTATAGTCAAATTATCACAGCAGTAAATGTGTGCTTCGGTCACTAAATATGAAAGGGCATACTTTTCTGTCCTTTATTTGTTTTGAATGCAAAAGTATTAACAGATGACTTATGCAGTAGCTTTATTCTAGAAAAACAATGTAAAACCATCATCGGAGGGACAAAACGATACTTTTAAATTTCATGTGGCACCTTATCAGAGGACAATCAAATGCATAACATTTGTTGCATATACCGGGTGTTCCTAAAGTGGATCAGGTATTTACATGCTTTTTTTAGTAAGTAAAACAAATAATTGCAAAGTAAAAAAAAAAATTGTTATTTAAAAAAAACTTAAGGGTGTATTCAAATCCAAACTGCTTATTTTGAGACACATTTTTAAATTCATTTTTGCTCGAAAATGCATCCAATTGGCAGGTTCTCTTATTCAGAAACTTTATAATGTCCGTGTTGTCTCGATTTTTTGATAAAGGCAGAATATATTTTTAAAAATGCTGTCAAAGTGGACATTTTGTTCTGAATTTCCCGAAGCGATAGCGCTGGAAAAAAAAAAAATTACTTTGAAAATATTTGTTTGTAAATCAATTTCTAATTAATTGAACGAAAAATAAAAACGTAGGTCCCTTATAAATCTCTTCATAAATCACGCCGCCAAGTTTCATGTTTTTACTTTTAAAAATGAGTTTGAAAATGTGTCATAAAATTTTGAGTTGTTGAGCATGGAAAAATATTTTTTTTTGAATACTGCCTTAAGTTTTTATATGACTTCTTACGACAAGAATGATAAGTTCCACTTCAGACATAGCACTTAAAAAAAGGTCATGAAAATTTTTTAAATTGCATCATTTTATATAATATTTGCTCAAATTAAGAATAAAATATGTAAAAAATAATTATATACAAGTAAGGAATTTTACAAAATTTCTTAAATTTTCTTGAATTTTATCGAGAATATAAGATGAAAGGGCTATATAATTATATATGATATATATCAATATATATAAGTAAGGAATTTTACAAATTTTCTTGAATTTTATCGAGAATATAAGATATCTTCTGCCTTCAATTTGCATTTTTAAAATTCATATATACCTCAATATATTGTTACTGAAAACATTTTTTATTAAATAAATTATATAGTGTTGAGATCTTTGTTAGATTGGATATTTTTTTTTAAAGAAAGATTATTCAATAACCTTTCTTAAAAAATAAAAACTTTTATTCCCTCTAATAAATGAAGATATTTTTAAACTATAAAATTTATTAAATAAATGTTTTCAGTAACAATAGATCTATGCATTGTCATATGTTTATGTACATATGAATTTCAAAAATGCAAATTGAAGGCAGTAATATCATGAAAACCATCCACAGGATGCTGACAGGTGTGACATTTTGACACCCAGAGGATGCCCTATAACCATCCATAAGGTGTTGTGTAATGACATCCATAGGATATTGACAGGTGTGACATTTCGACACCCAGGGGATATCCTATAACTGTCTACAGGATGATTTCATCCATCCGCAGGATATCAGCTTATCCTAAATATGACATTATGTGGATGCTTTTAGGATATCAATAGGACCATCCAGAGGATGTAATGCAAGTGTCCTATAACCGTCCAAAATGTGTCATGAGATGACATCCATAGGACGTTGAAAGGTGTGACATTTCGAAACTTAGGGGATGTCCTGTAACTGTCGAGAGGACCATTTCATCGGTCCACAGGATATCAGCTTGTCCTAAATATGACATCTTTTGGATGTTTTTAGGATGTGTTTGTGTTGTCTGGGTATATATATATATATATATATATGCCTTCAAAAGAAGGTTAAATTGCTGTGCATAGTTTTTAATCCTATAAAATTTATGTAACTGAATTATATTCACCGATTTCAACATTAAACAGAGGCACTTAAAATAATTATTCGATTTTAAAACTCTATGTTTCACCATGTTTATCATACATTTCTCTATAAAACTATCATTTTTCATGTTTTTCTGTCAATTACAATACTCAAACATTATAGATAAAGATTCTCTAGACGCTTAACATTTTATTACGAGGATCTTGGCGATATTTTAAAAATAGAAATGAAATATTTCTCGGAATGTATTAGAAATGTAGATATCTAATGCTGTCAAGATGCTGTTAATCAATGATAAACAATTAATATCTGTTTTCCCAAATGTGCTGCATATTGCAATTATAGTATATAGTAGTACCGCTTACAAACTTTGAAGCAGAATGATCATTTTCCAAACTAAAATTAATAAAGAACAGACTATGATCGTTTATGCTGGAGCCCAAACTTAGCGGTTTAACACTAATGTCACTAGATAATGACATAACAGAACTGTTTGCATTTCATGATGCCCTGCAATCACTTGGAAATTTAAATACAAGGATTTTTTTTTCAATTAACTTAATTTTTAGTAATGAAAATCTAATAATAATAAAAAAAGCTTAAACATGTAATTAAATTTATTTATATCAATAAACAGATGTATTGAAATTATTTTTAATGTATTCAGTTTTTATACGCCTGGAATATTTCTATTTTTTTTAATGTTTATAAAGTATTTGTTAATTGTATATGTTTAAACAAACTAATTAAGAGCACTATTGAAGATAACAAACAAACAAACAAAAAAACGCTCTTGATTAACAATATAAATATTTCCATTTTTAAAATTTGTATTTCAGGATTAAAAAAAAAAATAATAAAAGGTGTGTGGGGGGGGGGGGGAGGGGGGATAAATATTCAGTATCGTGGGAAGGGGCACAAAATTTCCAGTAGCAGGGGAAGAGGGGGGGGGGAGGCAAAATGTCCAAAATAGCCCCGGGCCAAAGAAATGCTTAATCCGGCTCTGATGCTAATACTATCAAATGACATGATGAAATTATGAAATTTGCCCTCAGGTTGAAGTTTACTCAGGTGCTTTTATTAAAAATGAAAACTCCAAGTACTTTGTCTATTGGTGGTCTTTTAATAATTCACATTCATAATTTGTCAATTTAAAATGAAAATGCTTACCTTGTTTAACATTTCGTAATTAACAGTTAAACTTTTATGATGGAAAGCTGTCAAATTTTTGTATAAGAAGGTAGATCTGGTTATATTCGTTACCAATATTATCAAGATATTTTCTAAATTGACGAAGATTAAGCATGTGCGTACGAATATGATATAAGTTTATAAACATGTATCCGGCTTTTATAAATCAATCCGGCTATACAAAATACTTTTTAGCAATGGTACTTTTGCTTATAGTATTTTCAAACTTCTTTAACTGTTCTGCGCATCCTTTCTTCCATTTCCTAGTAAATGATTTTGAATCACGGGATATTTAATGCAATAATTATTTTATAAAGTAAATGTATTTTCTCCAATAGGCTTGGTGAAAGCACTCTCTTTTAAGAAGTGTCAATTTCAATTCTGACAGTTTTTCTTTCTGATGTTTGGCCAGATTTTTAATGCTTTGTCCTGTAGCATCTCTTAATGTTCCATTCTTTCGAAACTCCAACAATGTTTGGATATCAACATATAATTTCAGTTTTTCTTTTAATATAATGGTATTGTGAATCAACTTAATTTTTTTTTTAATGTTTATTTTCCGTCAATCATATATATTCATACTGGTAGAGTTTAAACTTTAAAAAAAATTCCTAGGTTGTTTATCAGTATGTTATTAAAATAATGTGTAAATCGGTAAAAAAAAAAAAAAATAAAAATAAAAATAAAAAAATAAAAGAAAGAAAGATCAAGCAGGTTTCATTAACAATGACACATTTACAAACCTAAGTAATGAAAATAATTAAAGAACTTAAATCCAAAATATTTTTGTAAAACAAGAGTGGAGAAACTAGATGACATGACGTATTCGGGGGTTTTGCTTCAAGCACAAAAGTGATAATTTATGTCATTTCGAAAGCAAATCATTTAAAAGCCACTTAATTTTATACTTTGATTTTAAAAAAAGTTGTAACTGTTCTTAATTAGCCCGAATTTTATTAATTTTACTATACATTTCTTATTATTTAATAAATATAGCATGTGTAAAATTGAAGAGAGTAGTAAAACAAGTTGGAAATTGTACGTCAAACGTTACAAACGAGGTGCGTTCGTACTATAAAAAAAGTTATAGTTCTATAAAAGTTATAGTTCTATAAATATTCAGATCTTGATGATTTTTAATTCTGTGAAATGAATTATATCGTCTGCAGATTAATTTCTGTAATAAAATAAGTTTCTCGGTCGCTTGGCGATCAAACTTCGAAAGCTCCTATAAAAAGAAAGCACCGATTTAAAAAAAAAATCAAATTTCTTAATAAATGTTTTTATTAATATTTTCTAAAGTTTTGATTCAATTTTTTTAAAAATTGAAATGTCGCGATAAAATTCTGCAAAGATAATATATCTTAAATTTCAAACCATTCGGTTGGGTAGTTTTTGCGTTGCTATATGCAGACGGACGGACCAGACGACGACAATAGGTGCTACGTATTTATATAATTACGAACGCACCTAATAAAGCAATAGTTTCGTCATAAAACACATAAATATTATAAGAAAAATACTGTAAAAAAATTACGAATCTTTAAATTTTTAGACTCGAGATTTCGCACTTTGTTACATTCCGATTAGTTAACTGTGTATCTGCAATTTCTTGGAGCTAAAATTTAAAACTTTAAAACTGAGCTACATCTGTCTATATACATCAGTTATGCCAAATGAGCGGATTTTTTTTTTTTTTTTTTTTTTTTTTTTTTACTACCACATTTTGAAGAAAAATATTTCCCTTAATTAATGACGAAATAAATAAGACAAAAATTACTATTAAAAAAAGTGGTAGCAATTGTGAATAAAAAAAAGCAACTGGCAATACTTACATACATATGTTTGAAATCTCTAAGACTATTTGGTGTAAGTGAGTTCCTCAAAAGTGTATTTTCAGCATGCGTGTTCGAGCAACTGAATAAATGCCAAAATAAATGCACAGGTAAAATGTCAAAGGCTTGGCGGGCCACAGAGAAGTTGTCGGCGGGCCAGTTGTGGCCCGTGGGCCTCGTGTTTGACATACCTGCTTTACAGGGACACTCAAAAGAATTCCATTACAAAACGGTCTATGGGGAGAAATCGTTTGCGGTTTATTTTATAATGTTTCAATATTTGAAACATACTGAAACAGATATATATCACTGAGGTGCATTACAAGAGGCTCACTATAAAATATTGTGTGTATAGCATTCCTCCTTCATTTACAGGGTCACATAAAATTATTTTGTTAAAGTACTGTCTGTTAATAATAATGGTTGGAAATGCGTTTTCAGTTGCGTTTTTAAATGGAACTTTTTTTCCCCCTATTATACTTGATGTGTATAAATCCTATAGGTTATATACAGGGCAGCACAAAACATCTCGAATGCATTTGCGTTTATTGACGGAAATTGCCGATGGGCTATTTTCAACTGTGCTATGCGTATCCTAACTGAACTAAATTTTTGCATTCTATGTAGTATATATAAAAATCAGTAGATCATACACTGGGCTGCGCAAAATAGTTAGGATTTTTTTCCGAATATTGTTGGTAATTTCTAAAATTGGATTTTTAAATGTGTTATGCGTTTTCCAAATTGTTAACTTTAGCTAACTAATTGTAGGGCTTTTCCCAACAATCAATTAGAACACTCTATTTATAAAAAGTTTCTGGCCGCTGGTAGCAGACAAATCTATATTGGATGGATAAAGGCACACGCCGGGTTACATGGTAATGAAAGGGCAGATGATTTAGCAAAGCGGGCCACTTCTGCTGACTCTCATGCTCCGTTACTTGAAATTTTATATCCAGTCTCTTTGCTGAAACCGTATTATCGGGATAAGTTGATTGATACCTGGCAGCAGTCCTGGATAGCTTCAGCGGATGGTAGGGATACCTATAATGTCTTAAAGAAGGTTAACACTGAATTTATCTGTAGAAAACAAATTTTAGTTTATTATCTTTCTAGTCATGGCAGTTTTCCAAGTTTCCTCTATAAAATAGGAAAACGTAGAAATGACCTCTGTGACTGTGGCAAGAAAGGAGATGTTTTTCATTTCATTTTTGGTAAATGCTCTTTAATGCCAGAACACTTCACTTTTGACAGAGATAAATCTGTAAGGTGGAACTTTAAAAATGTCATCTTAAATCCTCAATATTTTGCTCGTCTGACTTTAAACTATAATAAGTTGAATGATTTATATTCTTTTATTAGATATAAGTTTTAATTGAGTCATGGTGTAACATACTGTTTATGCACTATAAGTTAGTTGTGAATTGGGACGTTGCCATTTCCAACCTTTGCACGTTAATCATTATCGAGTTCATAGATTTAGTTTTATTTTGTTAAGGCTTTGCTAAAGCGGTGTTCAAGTATGACTTTCATGTTTATCTTTATATCAATGTTCTTTCAGCTGGTTTTCTTCTTCAACAAGTTGCAGTGATGTTGCAGTATAAATCATTACATGTAGTATCCTTCATCATTTACACATGTTAATGCGACTAAGACTATGCGGTTAAGACTATGGACATGACGGACTTCACTCATTTACTTCAGCCATTTGATAGAATGAGCTTTTGTAATGCGTTGGACTGTTCTCTTTTATGCACCTGCTCTTCAGTTTTCCAAGACTAATTAGTTGTCATAGCTTTTCAGTGGTACTTGTTTTAAATCCTTGCAAGTTGCAGTGATAATGTTTCTACTTAGTTAAAGTTGTGCGACTACTCTTTAGTTAGAGTATTGCTTTACTGAGTTGGCTCTTTTTCAGCTGTCACTGTTGCAGTCGGTTTGCTGGTATATTCTGGAACGTTAACTGTGAATGATTCTTTTAATGCTTTTATTCCTGTTTCATACATTTCAGCGTGATTTTAATGCTGGAATTAATTCCTGCAATTGACTTTTGTGGCATATCTGGACTTTACTTGTTAGATAACATTGACATTCAATTCTGGCTGCTACTTTAACTACAGTTATGGACTATTGCTATCTTGTAAGCTGTGGTGCTTTCATTGGATCTCGGTCAGTGAATGGCTGATGAGTGATTTTTAAAGAGACCTCATTTGATAGCTTGGTTTCTGCGGAGGTGAACTAAACTATATCAAACTGGATGTTGTAAATTCTGCTGATCTACATTGACTTTTGCATTTTCAGTTGTGTATGTATATGGGTAGCAAGTTATCTGCTCACATCTCATGTTTCATTTGTAATATACTGTAACTCTCCGTGGTGAGATGCTCTGTAATTTATTGTTTTTTTTTTATTTTATTTTTTTTTTTTTTGTTTTGCTGTAAATTTTGTGATTTCAGTAGCTATATAATTGGTAATTGTATTTTAGAGTAATTGCCTTGTATGGGAGGCTATGTATTTGTTTTTGGTTTATTTTAGCTTTAGAATTAGGTTTAGTGAGACAGATGTAACCATTCTATCTTTAGAGTCTCTTATAATTCTTAGTTTGTAAATTAGCTTTAGTAGTATTCTGTTTTCGGTTCGCTTCGTTTATTTTTTTTTTTTAGTTCCCTGCGTGAAGCAGCGTTTTCTCACTAAGTTGGTGGGGTGTTGTTGTTTTGTTTTGATTTAATTCCAACAACCCTTGTTTCGGGTTTGTCTTTGAGCTGTGATATTGCTGGGTGGTGAAGGGGAATCTACCGCCGGAGGTTTTACGCCGCAAACCCTTACAGGTTGGTGCTCCGGCTGGGTGATCTTGTTAACTTTAGCATCAGACTTAGACATTCTTAAACGGTAAAGATTTCTATAAAAGCATTTTGGAAGTGTTGAAAAGTTTTACATATTCCATACTTAACGCATGATTTTTTGTTCTTGTTTTTTTTTTTTTTTTTTTCCTAGGAGACAGCAATTTAAAACCTCTGTCCCCCCACCAAAACAGGAAAAATCTTACGAGCTTCATCTGGTGACAACTTATTAGAAATATTTCCAAATTTTTAAAATGTTTTTAATTAGTTGTTTGTTGAGACACAAAAACGAATCTAACCATTCGTTCTATTAATTTTTGGGTTTAATTTAACAATTTAGATTTCTTTATTATTAGTTTTTTAGAGTTTAATGTGTCTGAAAAAAGTAATAGAAATATAATCTTATTTTAAACTCAAAAGGTCACTAATTCAAGAGATAGAAAAATGGTTTTCTAGTTTAAAAAATTGGAAAATTGTTTGAAAAATTCTTTTTTAGTTTCTAAACTAAAACTTTTATAGATTGTCAGAAATCATATGGTTAAAATAGACGTATCAGATAAAAAATAAGAAGTTGAAATTTATTTTCTATTTTTCTATTGAATAAGTTTCCATAAAATGTTATTATTAAAAAAAAAAAAAAAAAAAAAAAAAAAAAAAGCATGTACTAAGTTTCACATATGCTTTTTTTTTTTTTTTTTTTTTTTTTTCTACAGATAATATTTGAGTTATTTTAAGATACATTATGGTTGATGTAGCTACATTGCTAAGCTAAACAAATGTTTATTTTTGTTATTTTTTAGTAAGTTTTATATTAATTTCTGTACAAAATATTTTAGAATTATTCTTTATTCGGGACTCAAACTCTTCCATGAATATCTTACTTCTTTCTTTCTGTATCACCCTTTTTTTACTGTATAAATTTGACATAAAGAAAAACGAAATATAAAAAGTGCTTAATGTGTATTTATAATTCTGGAGAAAGGAAAAAGAAGCACATAGAAAGGACTAGCAATTTGAAGCCAAAACGAAGGGTTGACTTGATAATGTGTTAAAAAAATAAGACTATATCGTTAACTTTATAATTCCAGATTTTTCGGAAAACGCAAATTAATAAATATAAAATAATGAATCAAGAGTATGAAGTATTGTTTTATTTTCCTAATTTTTTTCTTTCCTTAATTTTAATTATTTTACGAGCATCCTGATTTGATTACTTTTATAATTTAAAAAAAAACTAAAATAACCCCATATTTATTTATTTATTTATTTATTTATTTATTTATTTTTTGAATTGCCTTTCTTGATTAAAGTGGTTATCAAATTCCCGGCTCAATAACGCCAAACTTTCTTACTTCTTTCAAAACGTCATGGCATAAAATTGGCAGGCCTGACTGCTGAATGAACTGCGATTTGGAATCGAATGGCGTTTTCATTTTTTGATAAATAAATTACTTATTGAGTTAAAAGCAATTGCTGTCACGTGATGATAGATTTTTTATCCTTTCGTGCGCCCGGAAATTATGTACAAAACATCAACTTTGACAGTATTTTCTGAAAGATCACCTGCCTTTACTAAAACATTGAAAACACCACTCGATTACATAATTTCTGAATAAAGAACACCTGCCCATTTCATGCGTTTCCGAACAAAAATTAATTCAGAAATTTGTCAGAATGTAGCTCCTTTGGATTTGAAAACAGCCATAATGCTATGCAATAAAGGGCTAATTTGTAAAATAAGTAACTAAAAAAATGCCATTACGAGATATTCAAGATTAAAGTTTTTTAATAAAGTAAAGAAAAATATCAACTATACTATTGTGATTTCTTCCTCTAAAATAGCTTATTTGTTAAAGACTGTATCCTCAGTTAACGTATGTGCAGCATATTTTGAATAATATATTTTATTTTATTGAATTTACGGAGTCTTCGTTTATAAAATTCACATCCCTGAATATCATGGCATATATTGATTAAAAAATAAAACTTGCACGTTTTAAAGGTTGTCAGGCCAGGATGCAGTTTACATGAAAATGAGAAAAACATTTAAAAGTACAGTTACCATCGCCGCGGTGGACAGCCCTGCTCAAAGGCACCCACTCTGTCTGTATTAGATTACACATTTCAAAAATCTTAAAGATAATGTTCTTTACTGAAAGCTGAATAAAATATTTCGATAAACTCTGCCAATTAATTCATAATATATCCGATCTGGTTCGTTGCTCACATAAATAAGAAATAGAAAATGAATTAATGTTTTTCATGCTTTCATGTGTATGTTCCGTTCAGATAATCTTTTATATTTCTCAACTCTTTTACTGCAATTACGGTATTTTAAAAATATTTTCTTCCTTTTTTTTCTTTCGAAGAAAATTATATGACCGTTTAATTTTATAATTAAAAATAATTATAATTAAAAATATCTTATTACTTTATAGTGATGTTTCACTTTATTTATATCATATAGTATTTAAAAATGCATTTAATAATTGATGCATCTTTTATACATAAAGTTTGAGATACTAGCGAAAAAAAGATAAGAAAGACAGAAAACAAGGGGGAAAAATCGTTTCATATAATTCATAGGATTCACAGTTAATTATTCACATTAAATATTCATATATTACATAAGAATATATATAAAAAGTTTGCATTATTTTGATAATATCGAAAAATCCATATTAAATAGAGTTTGAGTTTCAACCCAAAAAAAATTCATGGTTAAGCTGTTTCACTAAGTACTGACTATCAAATAAACTGTTTTCTACCCCGCCCGAGGCGATCCATCTATTTGCTTCACACAGCCCGTTCAGCGTCTTTTGTTAATGACTTATTGAGTGACCAGGCTATATTTCCGCTAACTATTCAAACGTATTCAGAAGATGAAGAGTGGAAAACGGGTTTAGCACTCTGTACATTCTTCCTTTTATCGTGATTTTTCTCGGAACTAGAGCTCCTATTATAGGAGTCTTACAAGGAAACAGTTCCGGTATTTCTACCAAAATTTTCACTTTTCACCAAAATCTTCACTTTTTTTCATTCAGAAGAATAAATGAAAAAAATTTTATTCATTCAATTTTAAACAAGAACGAAAAATCATGCGTCAAGCATAGATTCTGTAACACTTTACAACACTTCTAAAATAATTTTACAAATCTTTACCATTTAACAACATTAAAAGAAAAATAAATACATTAATTAAGAAAATTATTTCATTCCCGATAATTAAAAAGGTTAATAATTAACTAACTATTTATCACATTTCATAGGAGACAATACGGTATTTTTTATTATAGGGACCTTGACATAACCCAGTCTTAAAAAAGTGAAATTTTTTGCCAAATAATTGCGAAAATAAAATTGCAACCAATGCAATAAGGAGGGCCAAATAAAATCGTGGAAATAGACGAATTGGGTAAAAACAAATATCAATTTTACCTGATAAACAATTTTACTTTTAAGTCTTTGTGGAACGTTTTAACATCCTTCAAAAAAACCTTAATTGGAAATAGTATATGCTTTTTCTTTAAATTCAATTCTGCCTCCTTGGTTTAATGTATAGTTGAAACAAATCTTGTTTTCTAAATGACAGTATGTTGACAGGCACTTTTTGTTCTCCAGAATAAATTGATTCATGAAGTTTGTATATGTGAAAATATGTTTTTGTTTTTCGGAAAATTTACTGAAATCAAGATTTTGTTTTCACCATCTATTCAAAGTGAAAATAAATTCTGTTTTTCAGTTTTAATGGGAAAATGGTGTAAAAAATATACTAATATGTTTTATTTCTCCCTTTTTATACACAAATATGGAGTAATTTCCTTTCCGTTTTTAGATAAACTTCGTTAAAATTTACAAAAAAAAAAAAAAAAAAAAAAAAAAAAAAGAAAGAAAAAGAAAAAAAATCTTGGAATCTAATTTAATTTTTTAAATTCTGAGAGTTTGTGCGACATCCTCGGATCAAGTAAATCGAGTTGCGTTCAATAATCTAAGAGTAGTTGCGAAATACAAAAACATGGTCAGATTTTAATATAATAGATTCGTGTTCATTTTCCTTTTCTTAAAATTATGATGTGATTTTTAGCAGAAAACTCTCATCTGTATATAACGGATACTCATGCTTAATAATCAGTATAGATAACAAAACATTTAAATTTTTCTTTATAAATATGGCGTGAAACTCATCTACTTTCTATACTTACTGATCCTTGTATTATTAATGTAAGGAATTAATTCACACTCATTTTAAAACATATTGGAAAATTCCCGTTTTATTTCAAATATGAAGTCTCTTTTTCACCAGAGAAATCCCTTTTTAATGACATAATTCTTGTTAATTTTCTTTTCCAGGCAATTAATTTCAATACTGGCATAGGAGAAATTAAGTTATTTTAACGAAATAATATTAAATCTTTAGGTTTTATCAACAAAAATGGAACTGTTAACATTCGTCATTTTTTTTAGGTAATCGAGTTGTTTCTTAATAGTTTTAAGAAATAGTTTTAAGAATGAAATAACTATTTCTCGCTATCCATGACATCATTTTCGACATGGATAATTTTGCGGAGCATATTAATGACATTTGCTAATCATTTTCTTTTGAAACTTCTTTTTACTTTTTAAAAATTTAAATAAAAAATACGGTTTAGTTATATTAGCCGTGCGCAGACGGTAAAACGTCAAGTATTGTTACAATACAAAAGAAAAACAAGAACGAAAAATCATGCGTCAAGCATAGATTATGTAACACTTTCCAACGCTTCCAAAATAATTTTACGAATCATACTCTTTAATAAGCTAAAAGATAACATCTAAGTAATCCGAATACTTTTATTCAGCCCTGTATAGGATCTATAGATTTGTATATATACTACATAGAATGCTAAATTTTAGTTCAGTTAGGAAACACGTAGCACAGTTTAAAATTCTCCGTCTGGAGTTAAATAATACGGAAATGTGTTCCCGAACTTTTGTGCTTCCCTGTATAGGATCTACAGAATTTATACACACCACGTAATATACAAAAAGCGATTTAAAATTAAAATCGCGTTCCGTAACTTAAAACGCACTTCCAGGAGTTATTGTTAACATATAGTAGAGAATTCTTTTGTGTGCCCCTGTAAATGAACGATGACTGCTATACACACAATATTCTGTAGTAAGTCTCTTGTAATGAACCTTATATAAATTTCAATGCGTTTAAAATAGGGAAACATTATTTAAATAAACCGCAGACGATTTTTCTCCATAGACGTAATGTAACGGAATTCTTTTGACTGTCCCTGTAAAGTAAGTATAAGTGCTATGCACACCTTATTCCATATTAAGCTTCTTCTAATGCACCTTAGTGATATATATAAATTTCAATGCGTTTAAAATAGTGAAACATTATTTAAATAAACCGCAAATGATTTTTCCCCATAGACCTCAATGTAATGGAATTCTTTTGAGTGTCCCTGTAAAAAAACTATAAGTGCTACACACTTCCGTTAAAATAGGGAACATGCTATAGATAACGATTATAACATATAAAAATTGCAGGGCAATCCGAGCATATTTACGGGAGTTAGAGCACGGCCAGACGGCCAGACGGCAGACGGCCAGACAAACCGAAGTCATAAACACTTTTCAACTAGGTTGGAAAGTGTTAAAAAAAGAAAAAAAGTGAAGAAAAAACCCAAGATCATTTTATTTCCGCACTTTATTTTAGATGAATATCCGCTTTATTTTAGATGAATGACGTCATATTCGCTTGTATATATCCTATGGTTACGCATATTGAGACCTTGTATTATTATCAAAAACTAAAAAAAGTACGTTTCATTTCTAATAATATTATTTTATCTTATTTTTAATTCTTTAATTTTTTTTATTTCATTTTCATTTTTCATTGAAAAATTTTCAGTTGAAACTAAATTGTTGAGTAAAAATTATTATTCCGGGTTTTGAATTAGTTTTCGCAACGATAAAGTACTAGCAACGGTAAAGTAAATTTAACCATTTTAAAATATTATACGAAAATATTTCCATTTATTCTCTATAAAAATAATGAAATTTTGAATTAAGAAAAATATTTGCATAAAATAAACAAAAACCAGCCTATGTTCATTTGAGGGTTATTATCAACCTATACACAAAGATACAGGATCATTAAATGTTCCATTTTGACGCTGGCTTCAGCCTAACATTTGAACACAATCAGATTTATAATATTATTAGGATTAGGATAGGGTGTAAAGAAAACATATTTTTAATTTCCAGTTATAGATGTTATAAATTTATGATGGATATTTAATGACTTGGTTTTATGTAATAGTAGAAAAGTTAAAGTTCAGTTTACTATTTAAATTCGTTTCAATGGGTTATTAGTAGTTCGAAATAATTTATCCTTTCAAAATAAAAATTCAAAACCGTGAAAACGCATTATGATCCAGACAACTGTGAGAGGTTGGGATCTTAGACCAAGACCCCGATTATTAACCGGTTAACGCGGCACTGCATCCCATGTCTGCTTTGCCAATAAATTGTAGTATTTATGAGGATTTTATTTTAATGTGTCTCGATTTTTTTTTTTTCAAGAATTACATAGCTGTTGAGAATAGGCTCTTCGTTTTCGTAAAATGTTAAAAATGAAAAAAAAAAAAAAAGAATAATAATAACGATTTGTTCCTAGTCGCTTTAAATTGAAAAAAAAAAAAAAAAAAAAAGCAAAGCCCTGAAAAAAATTGCCTTTGTCTCAACAATCGTAGAACAATTTGGTAAAAATAGTTTTTCTTAAACTATAAATAGGCTTAAAATTACACAATGTGCTAAATACTTAAAAGATGACAGAAATATTGAAAGAAAATTTTTATAATTATTTTAATTCACAGTACTTTCAGGCATAAACATAGCCGCCGTCAGAGAATACAATAAACCAATTAAATTTTTTAAAAAATATTTTTATCATCTTTTAATTAATCAGCACATTCTATAATTTTAAGTCTAACTTTTAAAGATGAATTTAGAATTCTATTTATTTATCTATTTGCTCATATAAATGGGGTATCACAGATTAATCAATTAGAAAAAAATAGTAATTTTGTTACAAATTCTGTTCAAAAATCAGATTTCTTATGTATTTTATGGTCTACTAAAAGTTAAAATTCCATTTATATTTTTGAAGCTAATGTTCGTTTACAACAATATAATTATTTATTTGTAAGTTTGTTGTACACTAATGACATAGTATCTTTTTTAGTTTGTTCTTAAGATTTGTTTACCTTTCAATTAATATGGTTATTTTTTTCAAAAACACAGTTTTAAAGATAATAATAAAGAAGTTGATAGTTGATTTCAATTCTAAATTCTGATCTGCTGATTCAAGAATTATTTGTTTTTGTGTCAAATTATTGATATTGGATATTTGATTTGGAATATTAACAAAAAAAAAAAAAAAAAAAAAAAAAAAAGAGCAAATTCTTATTTTTCCAAAAAAAAAAAGAGCAAATTCTTATTTTTCCAAAAAAAAAAAAAAAAGTAAATAACTTATGTGAATTTTTCATTAAGGATTCACATTTGATGCTCTACTCAAAAACAAATATCACATGCACACACTTTCCGCGAACATAACAAAAATCTTTGTTTTCGACGAGTTTCCATGAACCTTCTAACAGATTATGCTTTGAGAAATATTATATCACATTAATACTTAAATCCTTTTTGTCCGCCTAGTATGTGTTTGAGAACCGAATATGAAAAGAAAGCAAGATACTTTTACATTACGCACTAAATCTCTTCTGCGCATTTCTTCAAGTCCGTATAATAATAAGTCACAGTAACAATAGTAACTAGACATAAAAGAGAAACACATTTCGAGTGCCAGATATTCAGCTCTCGAAACAAGTTCTAGCATTGGATATGTGACCCTATATTGTGACGTCAAAATGTGGTATGGGACACTTTTCATGGGGATGGATTTCCAGTTCTCAGTAAAAAGAAAATTCTCTAGCACTGGAAAAGTTCCCCCATGATATGTATCCCCATCTGCTATGACATCAGAATGACGTATGGGGACACTTTTCACGGGGGAAGTTTTCAAGATCTCAGTGAAAAAGAAAATTACCTGGTACTGGAAAACTTCCCCCTTCTGGTTTGGGGGAACTTTTCATGGGGGAACTTTTCCAATTTTCGACGAAAGTAAAACTCTCTAGGACTGGAAATCTTCCCCCATCTGTCGTGACGTCAAAATGACGTATGGGGACATCTTTTCATGGGGGAAGTTTTCAAGAACTCAGTGAAGAAGAAAATTACCTGGCACTGGAAAACTTCCTCCTTCTGCTTTGGGGGAACTTTTCAGGGGGAACTTTTCCAATTTTCGACGAAAGTAAAATTCTCTATGACTGGAAATCTACACCCATCTGCTGTGACGTAAAAATGACGTATGGGGGAACTTTTCATGGGGGTAGTTTTCAGCGCTCCCTTATCTAGACCAGCGTTACTTAAACTGTGGTCCGCGGACCCCTGGGTGTCCGTGAGCTTACAGCCGGGGGAACTCAAGCCCAATGTTGAATTTATACTTTTTCTTCGGAAGGAATTTCTGTAGCTCGGGAATGATTTGTGTGACTAGAACTTCTAGTATAGATCATTAATAAACATAAAACCTCAAATCTGTCGGCGGAGACATTTCAATGCTGCAGAGGCGGAATCTGTGAGAAAATAATAAGAACCGATTGATTGAGCATGTAAATAACCAGTACTTTTTTCATATCGCACCTATATGAAAGTTTATAAGCTCTTCAAGATGTGTCGGAATAAGTATAGCTGTGGCTCTAGCTAATGAGTGAAACTGTTAATGGTTTCTTCAGCTTGGTTAAAGCTAAAGCACCACATGTTTGGACACACTGTTGTATTCACCGTTGAGTCGCTGGTTATCAAAAAATGCCTGAAGATTTGAAGACTATATTCAATGAAATTGTTTCAGTAGTAAATTATATCAAGGTTCAAAAATTGAATTCATGATTTATAAAATAATATACGAAGGAATTGCGGAGTCTATGCAAACAAATATTTTTGTGTACAAAAATTAGGTGGCTATCACGAGGGTTAAATTGCAATTTTTGTACTTACGCGATGAAGTAAGACTGCTATTAATGGACCCTGAATTCCATTTGAATGATCGTTTCAAATGATTTCTCCTGGCTTGTCAAGGTGGCGTATTTGGCGGTATTTTTAATTTTTTGAATGAACTGAATTTAAGCTTACAAGGAACTTTGGTACACATCAAATAGCGTATTTGACACAGAGCCGGTTCTCAGAAACTATGTAACTTACTGCCATGAAATTTTGTGTACTTATAGCTAAATACCTATTATGAAGCTCAAAATCATAAAATTTGAAAAAAATCGTATTTTAATATATAGAGATAAAAAAACCCAAAAATCTAAAAGCCTTTTCCTGTTAAATTTAATCAGTTTTCGTTATAGCAGTTGCCAACAATTAAAAATCCACACTAAAATTCTTTCTACAATAATTAATTTTCTATTCAAAGATTTCCACGTGAAAATTGAAAATGAAATAAAAAGTTTCACCCATTGAAAAAAAGATTAATAGGACGTCCTATTGGTAATAAAACGGAAATTTTCAAACATTTCTCAATAATACAAGGAGTATGAGTGTGTGTAAATATAGATAGCAGCTTAATATGACGTAATTAGAGAATTAAAAGGAAAATTAATCTGACGGCTAACATTTTGAAAGTACAACATTAACTATAATATATATATATATATATATATATATATATATATATTTAATGAAATTTATTTGGATTTATTAAAAAGAAGGATAAGGTATTTTGAAAGGAATATTAAACGAAACCCTTTGTGCTATCTTCGATCACACTTACCCACTTGTTTGAATGAACTGAATTTAAGCTTACAAGGAATTTTGGTACACATCCAAGTCCAGAAAAAAGTAAAATCAACAAAAAATGATTTGTGAGCAAATCAACTTGAAAGTAATATTTGAATCATTCCCAACATTATTTTATTTCTTTCAAACGTCTGGCGACACAATTACCCCTGATATTATCGAAAATTTTTGTTACACACTTGAAGTACATGGAAAAATCTTTCAGATTTTATTTTTCTTCCTCGAAGTCAGAAAATTAGTGAATGAGGGAATTAATTTACTAATTTCCAACAAATTAGCGAAATAAAAATCTTGATATGGAATAGGGACAAGATGCGGAATTATCATGCTATGGTTCTACGAAAATTGCTCTCAAGCCATTGAAGAATTACTTATAATCTGCAACACATATTTGTGTTATTATACTTTCTCCAACCTTGTACAAATGAAGAACAACTGTTGAAATCGACGAAATGTCGAACCAGACTTACTTAAACATTGAATGTGATGCTGCACATATAGTAGCAAAAGATAAGCAGCATACTTCTCATAGCAAATAGTAGTACATATATTTTACCTGTCTTAAAATGTATACTATAATTATTTTTCTTATTAATGCAGCTGATTTGTCCAGTACCATTAATTAAATATACAATATGTGTAATTAAATACAAATAAGGTGTATACTAATTAAAATAATTTCTTATCTTATATTAAGAAAAATTTTGTTGGGGGTCCCCGAAATGCATATCACATAAAAAGGGGTCAGTGAGATCACAAAGTTTAAGAAACTCTGATCTAGACCACCGGTTCACAAACATTATTGTTACGCGACTCACTTTAAAATTTGAAACTAGTCGGATGTGCCAATCCCAAAACTTTCTTCTATCTCAGTCATGTTAATACTTCAAAATTCGCTATCACATCGCCAATAAAATCAATATTTTTCGTCATTCTGTTGAACGTCAGCTGCTTGCGAATCGTCGGGTTACAGGGATGCGAACAATCGATGTATACTAAACTACGAAAAGTACTTCTGGCCTGAACCGACAGGAACAGATAGCCTCCCTATTCCTTGGTTTTACGATTTTAGCTAATTTTACTGGAAAACACGAAGGTAAATAGCGTGGAATCTAAATAAAAAAAGATTCAATCCCAGTTCTCGTCAAAATTGAATTTGAATGAGAATATCGCCAAATTAGTCCTCTACAGCCAAGTTGGCTTCATTTATGGCAACTTACTTTGGTCACCAAATTTGGCAATATTCCGCAAACTGTCGCCAAGTTTGGCGAGAATTTGACGTTGGCGAATATAAATATATAATGATAAGCATATAATCTCTATAATAAAATCGTACTGTCATCAACAGTTCCGGAATGTCCGTTTCACTTTTTCATATGCCAGGCGGCCATTTTTATTAAAAATTATTTTTTCGAATAAAACTTCATAAATGTGACATTTTTAGAAAGATCGTTCAAAATAAATTAATATTTGAGAGATGACTTACGTTCAATTATGTTTACATTCTCCAATAACTTCAGTTGAAATTAGCTTCGCAGTTCAAATTCTCTATCCATGAAAGTAAACAAAAAAAAAAAGATTCATTCGTCGTGAAGGTTTAAAATATTAAACCATTAAACCATGGAGATAATCGTTCGTAAAGTTAGTTTTCCATGAAAGATTCTTTGGAGCGCTGCCTGGTGTCAAAAAAATAATTCGTACCAGTGACACAATCAAAGTTTACCATAATTATGTGCTATACAACTCAACTTCATTCTTTATCTTTTCTTGATGTAAACTGAATGTAAACAAATAAAACTCATGTAATGATATTTAATGAATCAAATTTCGAAACAAATTGTCTGTTAATTTGGTATTTATGTATTATACGTGAAAGGAAGAGAGACCACCGAAAATGATTGTTAATCACCAATCATATTTACCATTATTAATGACCAATCGCTTTCAAAACAGTAATTTAATATACATTTACAAAATACATAACATCATTAAGTACTTTTGTGTTATTTGGGCGCAAATCTCGCCAATAGAATTTTTAAAATCACCAATACCAGCTTTTATTTTTCGTGTGTGCAAATTAGAAACGATACTTTCATTTTGAAATCAAATGTTCTGATGGAACAGCTGTCGTAGACGCACCGGGGCACTATATTAACTATAGAGTTGCAATATAGAGAGAAAAAACGGGTTGCTGTAATTAGAATTATAGGCGGTAATGTTGGTGTGACATATTTACGTGATTATCAAAACTGGCTTCCAAAAGTTCAATGTTTCACCAAACCATACTCGAAAATTACGTGTTATAATATGCACTCCGATTATGTCACATTATTCAAGACGTTTTAAATGAGAATAATGATAGATTTCCTTCTTGATTCTCCCGTAATCAAGTCTACAGCCAAAGTTAGCGAGAAACAAACAAACAAACAAAATAAAAAGAAAACTGCCCAGTTAAACTGAGGGCATTGAGCTCACAGGCTATTCACACTAATTGCATATTATACTCTTACTAGCCGCCACTGGCGACCAGTTTGGTCGCCCTTAAATGTATGTTAAGCATTGTAACAAATTATTTTTATTCATAATTTATTTTTTTCCTTAATCCCTCGCATAACTGGAAAAATCTAATAGATAAATCAAGAACTTTTGCGATCGCGGTAGCATTTCGCATATTTTTTGTTGTTATGTATTTCATCTTTCTTGACAAAAACCGCTTAACCCACTTAAGAATTTATGCTTCATGTCCGTTTGCTTATCACTTGCAATATGTTCGCTAATGCGGAGATTCTTAAACATATTTGGCGCAAAACAAAAATCGCGCCAGCACCGGTGCGTCCGTGACAGCTGTTTTTTAAAATACATGACGTTCACATTTTTCATTTAAAATAGAAAATAATAATTATCATAAATCAAAACATTTGATTTCAAATTAAAGTATCGTTTCTAATTTGCACGCGCAAAAAATAAAAGCTGACAATTATTTTCGAAATTTGGTCCATTAAATATTATTACATGAGTTCAACTTACGTCAAAAAAGATCCAGAAGTTGAGTTGTATGGAACAGAATTAAGGTAAACTTTGACTGTCTCACTGGTGCGGATTATTTTTTTTATGCCAGGCAGCGATCCAAAAATTCATGGTTTAATATTTTAAACATTCACAACGAATGAATCTTTTTTCTTTGTTTACTTTCATATATAGAGAATTTTAACTGCGAACCTAATTTAAACTGAAGTTATTGCAGAATGTATACATAATTGAACGTAAGTCATCTCTCAAATATTAATTTATTTTGAACGATCTTTCTAAAAATGTAATTTTTATGCAGTTTTATTTGCAAAAATAATTTTGAACACCTGGCCGCCTGGCATATGAAAAAGTGGAACGGACATCCCGGAACTGTTGATGACAGTCACATGACTTACGGTTTTATTATATAGATTTCAAAGAATCTGAAATAAGAGAAAAATAAAGAAATCAACAATATATTAAGGGGGGTCATCCTCCCGTTACCCCCCCCCCCCATAGTTAACTAATGAACCCCTTAAACTAATCAGGGAAGTCTCTAATTACAATGAATATATATACAAAATTTGAAGAAAATCCGATAATTCTGCATGAAAAACCCATTTATCCAAATTAGGGGGGGGGGATTTGCCCCCCCCCGTTTCCCCCCTTCTGTATACTTAACCAATCAATCCCGAAAACTAATCAGGGAAGCATCTTAACCCAATGAACCTATAAACAAATTTTGAAGCAAATGGGATAATTCTGCATGAAAAACCCATTTATATAAATTAAGGGGGGGATTAGCCCCCCCCGATCCCCCCTTTATACTTAACCAATCAATCCCAAAAACTAATCAGGGAAACGCCTTAACACAGTGAACCTATAAACAAAATTTGAAGGAAAACGGAATAATTCTGCATGAAAAACCCATTTATATAAATTAAGGGGGGGATTAGCCCCCCGTTCCCCCCCTTTATACTTAACCAATCAATCCCGAAAACTAATCAGGGAAGCGCCTTAACACAGTGAACCTATAAACAAAATTTGAAGGTAAACGGATATTTCTATGAAGAGTTATCGCGTTACGTACATACATACATACATACATACGTACGTACAGAACCGGCGGGCACATAAGCTCTCAGGCTTTGATAGCCTGTGAGCTAAAAATATTGGCAACAATATGGTTCAGTGTAAATGGTGGATATCATTAAAGACTTTCACAAAATAGACTTCATTGCACCAAATCGTATTAACTAAAATACGCCATTTGGCAATGGATCCAATTACGGAAAACTACTTAATATGTTTAAGAATCTCCTCATTAGCAAGCATATTGCAACTGATAAGCAAACGGATATGAAGCATAAATGCTTAAGTTGGTTAAGCGGGTTTTGTCAAGAAAGATGAAATACATAACAACAAAATATATAAGAAATGCTACCATGATCGAAAAAGTTTTTGATTTGTCTATTAGAATCTTCCGGTTTGGCGAAGGATTACGGAAAAAAAATAAATTATGAATAAAAGTAACGTGTTACAGTGCTTAACATACATTTAAGGGAGACCAAACTGGTCGCCAGTGGCGGCTAGTAGGATTAATAGTTATACAACAATGAAAGAAAATTTGCCGAAACCATGTTAACTAAAACTCATAAATTAAACCCGTTTATGGATGAATTCTGCTGTCTTGTTTGAAAATGTCAACCACCCTAAAATTTCAAACCGCTCTATCTCAGCCATTTTTTAAGATAGAAGCAAAACAAAAATTGCTCCGGATTCTCCGGATCTAAGCCGAACATTTAAAAAAATTTTTTTTTAGGATTTCTATTTTTTTTTTAATTTGCACATCTTTTTTAATTTTAAATCTTTAAATGGCTACCACAGCGCCCCCTTTCGTCGAAATATCCCCAAATTGTAATAGAACCTGTTTGCCATTGCCAAAAACAGAGAAAAAAAAGTGGTCCAATTTGCAGCATAACTTCATACACTTTTCGATGGTACAATAGTGAAAATGGAGCAAAAATATCGATCACAGCGCTCCCTTTCGTCGAAATATCCCCAAATTCTAATAGAACCTGCTTGCCATAGCCAAAAACATATAAAAAAAATTTGGTTCAGTTTGAAGCATAACATCATACACTTTTAGATGGTACAATAGTGAAAATGGAACAAAAATATAGATCACAGCGCCCCCTTTCGTCGAAATATCCCCAAATTCTGATAGAACCTGCTTGCCACAGCCAAAAACACAGAAAAAAAATTTGGTTAAATTTGAAGCATACCATCATACACTTTTAGATGGTACAATGAAGACACACAGACGGACAGGCGGACGGACGGACAGACGGACAGACGGACATTTTGTAAAAACATGTTTTTCGGAATCTCTGACCTCTAAAACGTGTAAATCCGTCGAAAACCGGAAGTCGAAAAAAATTTCGATTACAATACTTTCTTCTATTATAGATAGAAGAAAGTAAAAAAATATATATATGATTCACATAATACATATAAAGACTTTTGTACAATATATTCTTTCGGGAAAGCGAATTTTCATACAAGCGTATATACGAGAATAATAATAGGTAATCCTAAAGTGAAAATAAAACTAGTCGTTGGGGGCCACCGTAATACTTACCCCTCATGGATATGCATAGTATAAAATATGAAAATAAAACATCTGTAAACTATTTATAAAATGCATTGCAATTAGAATAAAATCGTGGCTTGGTGACGTCCTAAACTTTAAATGCTCTGTTACAGAATTGCGTAAGAGAAACATCCTTGTAACACCAAAAATGATAATCCTATTAACGAACAGTTTACTGCGTCGGATGAAGCGTCTCATTTCCAATTAAAATATACCTTTGAATTGAAATTGGAATGAAATGCAGGGTCACGAAAAATCGAAGAGTGTGGAAAATAGGATTACAAGTATCTCGGCAACTCATTATCCGATCGACTTCCTTCTTTATGCAAAATTTATTTTTTTTTATTGTCTTTTATAGTCACTCCTTGAAATAAACAATTTCGAAATTTTTTAAATACCTTTTATCGGAACGTATATTTCGACAGTCCGAAAAAATAGTTCCGGATAATCCAGGTTACTGAAATTCAACAGGCTTCTTATCATTATTACATATATAAATGTACATACTAAATTTCAAGTCTCTATCTCAATTTGTTCGAGAGATAGAGCGTTTAAAGACACACAGACAGACGGACGGCAAAAAATGTTTTCTAAAAATATGTTTTTCGGAATCTCCAGTGTCTGAAACGTGTAAATCCGAAAAAAAAAATCGATTTTTAAAACGATTACAAGACTACCCTTCTACGTATGATGGATAAGTAATAAACATAAAAATAACCTTTTTAGGGTTTAGTTTTTAAAAAGTATAAACAGAACCATTATAAGAAAACTCGTGTGTCTGTCTGTCACAGCCTTTTTTGACGAAAACTATGGAACGTGGGAAATTCAAACTTGGCAGTGTTATAAAAACTATTGACCCACATATTTATATAGGTTGCCATTATATATTAGCCATTCATAAACATTTTTAGCAAAAATTTAGGGTGCTAATTAAATTACTTGATTGTTTTTTCTTTGTATATCGTGTGCAGGTATCGTTCGAAAGATCTCGTAACGCCAAACTCAAATATATATTTGCTTTAACTTTAAATATTATATTTTCAGAGATGTCGTCGAAAATGTACTGTAAAAATATGTCCCCCTACCCCCTATTTCCGTATCTACTAAAACTAAAATTATGAAAAAATGAGGGCCAGTAGGAGTTTATTTAAATCTTGCAGGTAAAGTATAGCGATTATCCTAGGTCACATAGTTTTTGAGGAAATTGCATTTTTCCGTTACACACACACTTTACTTTGCGGGCACACAGCGGGGTAGTTGAGGGGCGCCCGAAGTATGATGCAGAATCACCCAAGGAAGGATTGCTGATAAGGGTTTTTGAAAAAAATAGTCGGTAATTAGCCAAGATATTAATTAAAAATCCATTTAGAAAAACGCGGCACGGCCCAAGAGGGCGTTGCAACTGTGCGACCGCTTTTCGAAGTGCGCAAAATAGATGTTAAATGGAAAAAAAGTCTAAATATGGATTTCAAGTTTTGAAATTTTAAAAGCTAGTCTTAAGTTTCCCATTGAAATTTTTGTTGTTGTTGTTGCTGTTGATTTGGCCCGTTCTATGAACCCTGTGAGCAGCTTTATATTTCTGTTTAGCTGTCTTACTCCGCCTATTGGAATTTTCAGTCAATGTCAACAAAAGATAAAATGTTGCCAACATAAAATGTACTTATTTTATTACAGAAATGAATCTTATCATAATGACAGACGATACAATTCATTTAAGTGAAATAATAACAGTACGAACGCACCTCATTTGTCATGTTTGACGTACAATTTCCAACTTGTTTTAAAAAGTTACTTCCTAGTATTTTTTTCAATTCCTACTATTAGCTCACACTCTCTCTATATTTATATATCTTGTTCAAATTTTCAATCGTTAATAAAATGCTTTTTATTCATCCACTCAAGTTCAAATAATTTTTTTTAACTTGTAGTGGATGACACTGGATGCTAACACAGTTTTTTCAAATATTAATTAATTCATTAAATTAAATTAATTACTTTTAGTTTTATATGGGAGAAAAAAAATTCTCCCATTGTTTTCATAAATGAAATGAAAGATTTTCCTCAAATGAGTGATGCCACAAAAATAAAATACCGCAACCTTGATTATAAAAAAATGTTCAATAAAAATAACGTGGGACATTAATGCTGCACGGGTTTATTTTATATATTTATGATTAAAAAGCAAAATTCAAATTCAAATGCTCAAAAGGAAATTCGCTTTCTATTTTGCCACTTAATATCGTGATTCTGTCATATGTATATACATATTTATATTATTTGTAATTATTTAATAAAATGTAACTAAAGTAAAATTTTTCTTTGTTGACCTAAGTAGGAATTGACTTCAAAAAAATTATTTTCATATTACTTGTTCCTTTAAAATTGTAAAATGTTGTGTTTGTTATATTTTCGCAGGAGGTAAAATGAATAATACATGTTTGAAGAGCTAAAGAATCGTTTTCCCAAACTTTCGGAATCGCTCTCGTAGAATGTCACGGCTGCCTCTATCAATACAAACCAGCGATATGTAACTTTCTAGTAGCTTTCACTCAGGTATTGTTTCTTATCAAATGATCGAATTTGCCTATCGCTTAAAACAGAATCTTTTGTTCTTTTATCAAAACAATGAACAAAGGTAGTTTTCATTTGTAAATATGTAAACCTGTGTTTGGAAGGCGTTACCGGTTGTCGGTTGGATTCGAAACAAGATGGTGGGACGTATTCTGGGTCTGGTTGTATCCCTTCTTCTAATATATAATGTTCATTGCCAAAGTAAGTAGTGATTTGAAATTATTAATATTCGTTTACCTTTAATCTCTGTGATAGATATTGTCGCATAACTACTGTGTTTCGCAGGGTTCGACTTAGACTATCTAGAGTCCCGGGGCAAGCAGTATTTTAGAGTCTCCCCTTTTTATCTATCTATATAGAAAAGGATCCGGATCCATAAGCCGTGTTTTTGGCCCATGAAATAAGACTAAAATTCGATTTTGTTATACTGACTCAATTATTTCACTTTTTAATATGAGAAGGTTTTATCCTGTACGATTTCAACAATATTTTTTGCATTTTGTTCGAATTTATATAATTTACACAAGTTCGAAGTTCGTATTAGTCGTAGTTTTTGATGAAAAATACGCATTTTCTCCTCATTTTACTTCAATTATTTATATGAGTGCAATCGTGCAACACTTTCTTCTTTACATATTATAAAATACATCAAAATATACTATATATGTAAAAATAAAAGTGCGGCAAAGCTGCGCTCATTGTAAAATATTAAAAATAGAGAGAGTTACGTAACTGCATTCCCTCACGCCACTAAGAGACTTTAGGATGCAGCAACGTCTTTAAACGTTCTACAATGAACGTAACTATTGCTAATAACTGTATTTCTTCACATTAGTAATAGTTACGTTCATTTTAGCACGTTTAAACACGTTGCTGCATCCTAAAGTCTCTTAGTGACGTGAGGGAATGCAGTTACGTAACTCTCTATTTTTAATATTTTACTATGAGCGCAGCTTTGCCGCACTTTTATTTTTACATATGTTGTATATCTTGATGTATTTTATAATACAGTGGAACTTCCCTTTAACGAAGTCCCTATTTAACGAAATTTTCTACTTAACGAATTTTTCTGCAGAACTTTGACTTTGAACACCATTAGCATGTAAATTAATCTCCATATTACGAAAAATATATTCTATATAACGAAGTTTATTCCACTTTTGTACGTGTACAGAATTCAAACTAAGAGGTTGTTATTACGATGGATATGCGCGTTTATTTCAGCGGATTGTAGGAAAATGAACACATTTAAATAATTTCCATTCTGTTTGGTGCTAAATAAAACAATTGTTTTTCACACTAAGAAAAACACTTGTTATCATTACTCTCCCACACCGAGACTCCAGCGCTGACAGTTGAGGGAAGTCAAAATCCCCTTTTTACATTCAATGATATAGAAAATGCAGTGACGTAATGGTAGAAAAAGCAGTGACGTCAGATGCATTGAACAAAAAATATCAATTAGAGTCAGACAGTTACCATTCTGACCTTCCATTGCTGATAGACAATTGCTTTGTACATCTACAAGAATGTGCTTCAAAATGCAAATCGAAGAACACACAAAGTTATTTTTGTTCCTTCCAATGCAACTTCTAAACTTCAGTCATTAGTCTAAGGAATAATAACAAATATTGAAGTACATTATCAAAAAATATAATGTAGTGAAAACATTAGTTTGAGAACCTGTGTATCAGAGCTGATCAAAGCACGAGGGAAAGTTTGGAAATGTGACCATACATACCGACCGTACACAACTGTTTTGTAAAAGACGGCTTCATAATTAAAACTGAATCAAATGCTTCAGAATCCAATCAATACCTGTTTGTTATATCTGAAGAAAATTTAAGTTGATTTCTATTTAACGAATTTTCTTCATAACGAAGTTTTTAAGTGTAACGATGAGACTTCGTTAAATGGAAGTTCCACTGTATATGTAAAGAAGAAAGTGTTGCACGATTGTGCTCATATAAATAATTGAGGTAAAATGAAGAAAAATTACGTATTTTTCATCAAAAACTACGAATAATACGAACTTTGAACTTGTGTAAGTCATATAAATCCGAACAAAATGCAAAAACTATTGTTGAAATCATAAAGGATAAACCTTCTAATATTAAAAAGTGAAATAATTAAGTCAGTATAACAAAATCGAGTTTTAGTCTATTTCGTGGGCCAAAAACACGGCTTATGGACCCGGATCCTTTCCTTGAATTATGCTGAAGTGATTAAACTTTATACATAAATTTCGTACTAGGTACTATTCAAACACATCTGTATACAGGGCGATATATCTCTGTATAAGAGCGATAATCATAACTTTAACCCTCTAAGCGTGTGGAACGTAATATTCCGTTCACTAAGCTCCAGGTTTCACTGCAATATATGCAATGTTTAAGATAATATATAATTCTATAGATTTAATGAATTTTCAAAACATTGAAGAATGATTAATACTCTCAATGGTTACAGTCATATTTGTAATTATGTTTTATTGATAATACTGAAAGAATCATATTTTTTTAGCATTTAAAATAAAATACAGAGAAAACAACATTACAATTTTACCCTTTTCAAAACGCTCAGAGATTTTTTTTTTGCATAGGAATATAAGGGACATTTCGAGCCGTTGAAATGTAAATACAGGTCTTTCAGTCATTTTTGGCTATTTGTCATAATATCATACGTATATGATAAGATGTTTAAAAGAAAAAATACCTCCAATTGGTCATCCTTAATGGTTTTAATTTGCATTATTACGAGGATAACGTCAATAATGAATTTCTCTTGAAAACATTGTACTACAAAGATGTTACAATAAAATTTAAATCATTAGCTTTCTCATGGTGTTATTAATTCTCTTTTTGGGGGAAGGGGTATGGGGAATAGAAGCAGGGCAGGAGCCCCCCCCCTAAATGTTTTAAAAAGTAAGATATTTTGTCATTTTTGGCCAATTTTTAACATTTGGCTTCCATTTAATGCAAATCCTACGTATGTTTATGGGGGCAATCTCAAATTAGGAGTGAGGGGTGGAGCAGCTGCCTTACGTGCCCCTGCATTAGTTAAGCCTTGGTGGGTCGTGTCTGAGACTGCTTGAACGGAAAATGAATAAAAGGCTTGATTAACTCATAGGACACTGTTACTGGAACAAAATGGATGATCAGGATTATTATAACTAAATTCACCTATTCAGAAGTCTCTAGCGATAGTACCAGGACTTAAAAAAAAACCCACTAGTATCTCTATTTAAACGAAAAGTTACCAATTAACTGCGAGGAATGAAAAAAGCAGTGGTCTGTGAGACCGCTAACAGCAGCTAAAGGATAACTGCTATGATTAGTTAAAGGATAACTGCTATATTCTCGCGTAGCTACTGTGAACGGTCGCTTAGACGGCTTAATCGAAAGCGGAATAAAAGGCTCGATTAACTCTTAGGATACTAATGCAGTACTAAACTTTACGTACAGGATTATTATAAATAAAAATGACCTATTCAGAAGTCTCTAGTGATAGTAACAAGGTTCCAAACGAAATAAAATTTCACTGGTATCTAATGTTAAAAAGAAACTTAGAAGTTAAGCTGTGAAGAATGAAAAAAGAAACGGTCGCTGAGACCGTTAGACTGAAAAAAAAAAGTGTTGATTTTACAGTATAATACTAGCATCCCAGCTGCCAGTATTATACCGTAAAATTAACAGTAAAATAAGCAGGTAATACGCTACTGTAAAATCAACATTTTTTTTTTTTTTTTTTTTTTTTTTCTTTCAGTGTACAGCGGTTAAGGGTAAAGGATGTAACAATATTTGAGAAATCACAGGTAAACCAGCTAACATTGATGTGCCTTTTTTTTCGATAAAAACGGAAACGATTTCTAATTTTTTATTTTTATTTTTTAATAGAAATGAAGTAGTTAAACTATGAATTAATCCTTTAGCTAAAAATAAAAAATGCAATGGTTAGTTCTAAATGAAACCAAGATTTCTTTTGTTTTTAAAATTGCATAAAAAGTCTAATTTTTTTTAAATAATTTCTTGTCAAATGATTGGATTATACTTTAGCGACTGCCAAAATTATATAATAAAGAAGTTGAAAATTGTACGCCAAACGTGACAAATGAGGTGCGTTCGTATTATAGCTAGTTATATAAATTTTCAGATTTTGATAATTTTTAATTCTGTGAAATGAATTATATCGTCTGTAGATTAATTTCTGTCATAAAATAAGTATCTCGGTCGCTTGACGATTAACACCTCGGAAGCTCCTATAACAAAAAAGCACCGATTTTTAAAAAAAAATTCAAATTTCTTAATAAATATTTTTATTAATATCTCCTAAAGTTTTGGTTCGATTTTAATAAAATTTCAAATGACTCGACAAAATTCTGCAAAGATAATATATCTTAAATTTCAAACCATTCGGTTGGGTAATTTTTGCGTTGTTATATGCGGACGGACGGACGGACCAGACGACGACAATAGGTGCTACGTATTTATATAATTACGAACGCACTTAAAACAAGTAATATAAAAAATTTTTTAAGTCAATTCCTACTTTTTAATCATAAATAAATAAAATAAACCCGTACAGCATTAATGTCCCACGTTATTTTTATTGAACATTGTTTTATAATCATCGTTGCGGTATTTTATTTTTTGTTGGCATCACTCATTTGAGATAAATCTTTCATTTCATTTATGAAAGCAATAGAAAACATTTTTTTCTCCCATATAAAAATTAAAATTTAATTAAATTTAATTAATGAATTAATATTTAAAAAAACTGTATTAACATAAATTGTCATCCAGTACAAGTTAAAAAAAATGTATTTGAACTTGAATGGATGAATAGAAAATATTTTATTAACGATTGAAAATTCCAACAAGATATATATAGAGAGAGTGTGAGCTAATAGTAGGAATTTAAAAAAAAGAAATTGATGTTGTTTCAGTAGTTCTCGAAAAAAGAATGCATCAGTGTCAATTGTTTTGCATTGACTATTTTTTGTTTGCGGAATCGTCTAACTATTATTATTATTACTTTTAATTCTTGTCTATCAATGTTTAGTTTAGCTACTGTCAAAATTACTAAAAGTAATCGGAATTGAAATTCCTTTATTAGTTCCTGTGAAAAAAGTACAGCTTTTCCCTTCCCCTCTAAAAAAAAAGAAAAAAAATCAATAAAATTAAATAAAAAATAAATCCGGACGATGGCTATAAATACAGTTCTAATTAATGCAAAAATAAATGAAAAGTTCGGTTTTAATTCACATAAATTCTTTACAACTGTGTGTGGTTTATATCGTCTTAAGGGGTAGTGTACATATTAAAACTTGTACATGCTTTGATTTTTTTTAAATGGTAACATCCACTTTTGCTACTATATTTGAGTTCTTTGGATCAGGGCAGCTCAGAAACAGGTATAGTTTATCTTTTTTTTTTTTTTTTTTTTTTTAATTAAATATTCATAGGGTTATAAAAGAAATGTGCTACGAGGGGTTTATCGATAAATTTCAAAATTGCAAAATTATCTCCTTCAAATCGAGTCATTTTTAATCTTTTATTGCGAGTTCTTCAAAATTAGAATTTCTGCCTAATTTAATTGCAGAAACACTTTGATTAAATAAGGCAAAATTCTTAATTAAAAATTACTGGCAGGAATAATCGAGGACTTTGAGCAATGTGTCACGTATACGCGACACTTGTTGTGAAGGGATTAATTAAGATTTTACAAAAATAAATACCGGGAATATTTAATTAGACACCAGAAAATTATTGCGAATATAGTACCTAAGTGTGCTATCGTTAACTTATTAAAAAGAAAGATAATTTATTAAAATTTTTCCGGTGGACATCGACGATTTTCTTTTCTGTGAATGCTTTGATAACAGAAAACTAACAGCCATTTCCTATTAAATTTAAACATTTTTCGTTATAGCAGTTGCCAACAATTAAAAATCATCAATAAAATCTTTTCTACAATAATTAATTTTCTATTGGAAGATTTTCACGTGAAAAATGAAAATGAAATAAAAAGTTTTAACAATTGAAATAAAGATTAATAGGACGTCATATTGGTAGTAAAACGGAAATTTTCAAACATTTCCCAATAATACAAGAAGTATAAGTATGTGTAAATACAGAAAGCACGTTAATTGTCGGTCGAGAATGGACCTCTTGGCGTCGTCACTTTATTCTTTTAAGCGTTTTTAACGAAATTCTATAACTTTAGAAGAATTTTTCTATTGAATAGACAATTGAAATGCC
Organism: Maratus michaelseni; assembly: GCA_963931845.1. Taxonomy (NCBI): domain Eukaryota; kingdom Metazoa; phylum Arthropoda; class Arachnida; order Araneae; family Salticidae; genus Maratus; species Maratus michaelseni. Next base: position 201,466,493 of record OZ007600.1, read on the forward strand.
TAAAATCGTTACAAAAATGTTAAAGTTACAAAAAGGATAGATGCAAACTATTAGATATGAAAAAAAGCTGAATTGAAAAAAAGACATCGGATGAGAAATCGGCTTATAAAGCAAAAAAGGGGGTCTTCAACTTTAATTTCCTCAAAATACCTTTAGCCCAGACATCAATCTAAACAAGAGTTAAAGCAATATTTAAATTTTGCTTGGGTGATGGTCTACAAATAGAAATTTTACCAAACTTTAAAAATTTCAATGCTAACACCTAAAGTTTGCATCCTATTTGGATATTTCGGTTTATTCTACCTTCAGATACCAGTCGGAAGTCAGTAGATAGGGAATGGGACTTCTGAGTCAGTAGCAGGCGGTGCGGTGGTAACACCGCCTACTGCCGAGATCATAGGTGGGTGGAATAGCTAGCGTGGAGAAGCTATATTATAGTAGGGTGAGGCGAATAGGTCTGCTATAAGAGTGGTATTCTAAGGAGGGGGGACTAAATTAATATATATTTTTTAAGCATTCGGAACATTTTCCCAATTGTTGTTGTAATTTGTTAAATTATAATTTTTTTCTACAGTATAACATCTAAGAAAGAGAAGCTTAAGAAGAACTGTACATCACTGTATAGCTTTAATGTTTCTGTTTGGTTTTCAGATCCACCAGAGATTAACGACAGCTACATAGCATGGGGTGAAATCGTACAACCTCTCGAGAATGTCTTCAACATGATCACGATCCAGACCTCTTTCGAGGAGAGCTACGACGCGAAGACTCAAAATGCGGCATTCTTCCTCTACCAGTTGGGCAAGAATCTGACGTTTGTGAAGGACTACGCAAACAATCAGACCTTCCTCTACGTGGAGAGCAATGATAACATGACGGTGACTGATGATGCTGATGCGAAGGAGAAACCCAAATTGCGTAAGAATGAATTTAATTATAGTTTTATTATTTTTTAAAAGATTCTAATTCAGACTTGCAGTTTGACAATTTTTAGTCTCATTAAAATTATGGAATTACTTTTGACAATTATATTTGATTAGGTATTTAATAATGATTTATCCGTAAACCTCACACTAGTACGAATTCGTACCGGCCAAAATTTCAAATGTCAGCGTTTTTTTTAAAACATGCTTTCATAAATTGGCATTTTTCGTTAACAAAATAAAATTTTTGAATCTTACAAAGGATGGGAATAATCACTTATTACTGAGAGTACAACCAATAGAGTGAAAAAATGTTCGGACCGGGGATCGAACCCGGAACCCTTAATATCACGCACCAATACTCTACCATTTAAGCTATTCGGACGGCGTCCAGTTTAGCATTTCTCATTCTGTATGTCGTCCAGATAGCTCAAATGGTAAAGCATTGGTGTGTGATATCAAGAGTTCCGGGTGCGATCCCCAGTTTGGATATTTTTTCACTCTATTGGTTCGATCTAAGTGGCCGCCAACAGGACTTACCAAGGTCTCAACAGAGTTCGTTGGCCATGCTTCATTCGCTATCTTGTTTCAAAATGGCAGCCATTTTGAAACAAGACGACGATGAAGCTGGCCAACGAACTCTGTTGAGACCTTGGTAGGTCCTGTGCACATACTCAGTCACATCCAAATCGGTTGTGCTCTTGAATGGCAAAAATCAGATATATAAATAAACAAAAATCAGATATATAAATCAACATTTGAAGGGAGTGTGCTATTGGTGTTTGAGGTTCATGATCGGTGAAAATATACCGAAATTTTCCGGAATGGCTTTCCTTCGGATGGTTGCAATAGGTAAATTTTCACGGTTTGTAATGACAGCTGTCTAAAATTAAAATTTTAGGACTTTTAATAAAGTTATTTTTACTTGTAAAACATCATTTCATACTAAATTGAAAACGATCTACACTTTTGCACCTGACTTTGTTTCACTCTTCCTCACAGTCTTTGGTATAAGCAAGACCTCCTTATCATAGTATCAGACCTCACAATCAGCAAGTTTCCTTTGACCGTTATACACGTGGTTAAAAACCACATGGTTGTCCTGCTACTAGCGCCATCAATCGTCAGTAATAGGAGTATTTATGACACGAAATAACACGGAATTTTTTCACAGCTCTATTTGTTCTATGCATTTGCTTATGAACTAATATCGGTAGTATCCACCAGGCGGCGATACTTTCCGGAGAAAGTCAATTAATAAGTTGGCAATTACCGCGGACATTTTCTCCCAGACTTTCTCCGGATTGTCAAGTCTGATCTATGATAAGGGAGTCTTGGGTATAAGCTCTATAAGTTTCAAATCTTGTCACCAGGGCGCTGTAATCACCCTTATACAATTACGCATAGTTATTTTACTATAAATATATCCTTGTTCCATAATTATAGCTTTATCCGTTCGAGAGCTATTTGAGTGTATCTAGATTATACTTTGTAAACTGTACACTGCCACTAAAAAGACGAATGTTTCTTAACACCTTGACTACCAATTTTTTTTTTTTTTTTAGGGATATTTTAAATCAAATTGCCATGGACTGCCATTTACCGAGCAAACGGTCAACTATGATCCCAAATGAACGTGAGAGACCAGTGGGACAAGCAGACATGATTTTCCAAGCGCTTCAGGGACTGCTGTGTCCAGTGGTACTTTTTAAAGTTGCACTGGGATATAGTGTCCCACTGGGAGTCTAAGGTTTAATTCTTAATCTAGGAAAAGATAACACAACGACGAACGAAAATATATAATAGACTCTTCCGAGTTATTCACTATTCTGAAGAGCGTTCTTTATATTTAGAAACCTCAGAAACTAACATAATTTCGAGATTTAAAGAAGCATTTATAAAAACAAAGGTTCTTTTGCTACTACTGATTTTCGGAAACGTTTCCGGGTAGTTTTTATAGTTGTTTTAATCAGTTGTCTCAAACCGCAATATACACTGTAAAAAATGACAAATGTTTCTTAATCTACGAAAATATAATATAATCACGAATAAATTTATAATATAAACTCATCTTTGTTAACCAGGATTCTGAAAAGTGTTTCTTTATCTTTAGAAACCTCAGACATCAAAGGCATTTCGATATTTAAAGAAGCATTTATAAAAACAAAGGTTCTTTTGCTACTACTGATTTTCGGAAACGTTTCCGGGTAGTTTTTATAGTTGTATTAATCAGTTGTCTCAAACCGGAATATACACTGTAAAAAATGACAAATGTTTCTTAATCTACGAAAATAAAATATAATCACGAATAAATTTATAATATAAACTCATCTTTGTTAACCAGGATTCTGAAAAGTGTTTCTTTATCTTTAGAAACCTCAGACATCAAAGGCATTTCGAGATTTAAAGAAGCATTTATAAAAACAAAGGTTCTTTTGCTACTACTGATTTTCGGAAACGTTTCCGGGTAGTTTTTATAGTTGTATTAATCAGTTGTCTCAAACCGGAATATACACTGTAAAAAATGACAAATGTTTCTTAATCTACGAAAATATAATATAATTACGAATAAATTTATAATATAAACTCATCCTTGTTAACAATGATTCTGAAAAGTGTTTCTTTATCTTTAGAAACCTCAGACATCAATGGCATTTCGAGATTTAAAGAAGCATTTATAAAAACAAAGGTTCTTTTGCTACTACTGATTTTCGGAAACGTTTCCGGGTAGTTTTTATAGTTGTATTAATCAGTTGTCTCAAACCGGAATATACACTGTAAAAAATGACAAATGTTTCTTAATCTACGAAAATATAATATAATCACGAATATATTTATAATATAAACTCATCTTTGTTAACCAGGATTCTGAAAGGTGTTTCTTTATCTTTAGAAACCTCAGACATCAATGGCATTTCGAGATTTAAAGAAGCATTTATAAAAACAAAGGTGCTTTTGCTACTACTGATTTTTGGAAACGTTTCCGAGTAGTTTTTATAGTTGTACTAATCAGTTGTCTCAAACCGGAATATACACTGTAAAAAATGACAAATGTTTCTTAATCTACGAAAATATAATATAATCACGAATAAATTTATAATATAAACTCATCTTTGTTAACCAGGATTCTGAAAAGTGTTTCTTTATCTTTAGAAGCCTCAGACATCAATGGCATTTCGAGATTTAAAGAAGCATTTAGAAAAACAAAATTGCTCTTGCTGCTCCGAAACGTTTACGAGTAGCTTTTAAAGTGTATTAATCAATTTTCTAAACCCGGAATATAGTTTTTTTTCCGATGCTATCTATTCTCAAGTAAACATTTTCATGTTCAACAAATATGTTTACCAGACAAACATGCAAAATGAACAGCGTCAACGTTAACATTAAAATTAAGATTATTTCTTTACTCTTTCATGTATAAATTAACTTATGCAGCTGAAAACGTTTACTTGAGAATGGTTAACATTCGAAAAACAGGTATTCCAGGTTGAGGAAACTGATAAATACACTATGAAAACTAATCGGAAACGTTTCTGAAAAATACGGGCAGCAAAAAATACTTTGTTTTTATAAATAATTTTCTAAATTTTGGAAATGTATTGGTTTCTGGGGATGCAAAAGACAATGGAACACGCTTTTCGGAATTTCGGATAACTCAGAAGATTATATTATATTTTCTTTCGTGGTTGTAGTATATTTTCATAAAATAAGAAACATTGGTCATTTTTTACAGTGTAGGTTGTTGGAATGCTATCCATTCTCAAGTAAGCATTTACATGTTCAACTAACATGTTTTACTAACAAACATGATAAATTAACAGAATTAATTTTATTTTGTTACTTTTGCATGTATTAATTAAAATACGCAGCTGTAAATGTTTAATTGAGAATAAATAGTATTCTAAAAACTGATATTCCGGTTTGAGAAAACTGATTAATACACCTGTAGGAAATACTCGAAAATGTTTCCAAAAATCCGCGGTAGCGAAAGAAACCGCGTGATTATAAATTATTTTTTAAATCTCGAAAATGTATTTGTTTCTGAGGTTTATAATGAACGTTTTTCGGAATCATGGGTAACTCGAAAAAGGTTATTGTACATTGTTGTTCGTCAAAAATATGCAGTATTTTATACAATATATTATAGTTAATTAATTATACTTAATTAATTTAATATAATATTATACTTAATTAATTAATACAGGGTGTCCGAAAAGTCTGGAAACGGTCAAATAACTCGAGAAATATACATCGGATTGAAAAACGGAAAATATGTGTTTAATATATTTTTTAAATCTATTTAGGAATATCAAAGTTGCCCTACTCCCAACTCTGCCCTTTTGTGGAAAAAGGGGGGGAAACTTTGAAATCTTAAATTGTAACTCATTTTTTATTGCAGATTTGGATTGTACGGGAAATAATACGTAACTTTTGCATTTAATATTTTCTTCGGAAAATCGTAGATGGCGCTGTAATCGAGTAAAATGCAGTGAGAATAGTTTCCATTGAAAAGTCTGGAATGGTCGAATAACTGTAGAAATATACATCGGATTGAAGAACGGGAAAATACGTATTCAATATTTTTGAAAAATCTATTTAGAGATATCAAAGTTGTCATTTTTTATTCAACGCGTATTTTTCTGTTTTTCAATCCTATATATATTTCTCGAGTTATTCGACCGTTTCCAGACTCTTCAATGGAAACTATTAACATTGCATTTTACTCGATTACAGCGCCATCAACGATTTTCCGAAGAAAATGTTAAATACAAAAGTTACATATTTTTTCCCGTAGAATCCGAATCTGCAATAAAAAAGGGTGGTTATCATTTAAGATTTCGAAGTTGTCTATCCCTTCCCCCAGGGGAAGAGTTGGGGATCCCTAAATAGACTTTGATATCCCTAAATAGATTTTTCCCAAATATTGAACACATATTTGTCGTTTTTCAATTCAAAGTATATAACTCGAGTTATTCGATCGTTTCCAGACTTTTCACACACCTTCTATACAATATATAATATTATCATAGATTAAGAAACATTTGTCTTTTTTAGGTGCTTTCGTAATTATATAAATACGTAGCACTTATTGTCGTCGTCTGGTCCGTCCGTCTGTCTGTCCGTCCGTCCGTCCGTCCGCATATAACAACGCAAAAACTACCCAGCCGAATGGTTTGAAATTTAAGATATATTATCTTTGCAGAATTTTGTCGAGACATTTCAAATTTTATTAAAATCGAATCAAAACTTTAGAAAATATTAATAAAAACATTTATTAAGAAATTTGAATTTTTTTTTCAAATCGGTGCTTTCTTGTTATAGGAGCTTTCGAGGTTTAAGCGTCAAGCGACCAAGATACTTATTTTATGACACAAAATGAATCTGCAGACGATATAATTCATTTCACAGAATTAAAAATCATCCAGATCTCAATATTTATATAACTGACTGTAGTACGAACGCACCTCGTTTGTCACGTTTGACGTACAATTTCCAACTTGTTACAATGTATATTTGTTTTGGAATTACCACATTTCGATAATTGTCTGTGTAAATGTATTTAATAATAAGTAGTAAATATGTCTCCATTTACAGGGTGCCTTGAGACTAATGAAAAGCAGTGGATGGAATCCGACATTGCACCTGGCCTATTGTCTTTCGAAGATGATGATGGTACAATAAAATTTTCCATAACTCAGCTTTTGAAGCTGCCGAATAAATATATGATGAACAAACTTCGAGGTGTGAAAACTACCTATCGAGGTATTCCAGCTAAATCTTGGATGTACGAAATCAAAACCAAAACTGACGATAAGCAAAACGACGTCACACTAAGTATACAGTCGTACTGGTCTGGTAAGTATTTAAAAAAAAAAAGAACATACTTTCTATCAACTATTCTCCATTTGTGACAGCGGAATAAATCAACATTGTAATTGGTCAAAAATTAGAGCCTAATCAGAAAACGTAAAAAAATACCAACTTATACACAGTCATACATATAAGGATTACCCAAACGAAAAGTGGATAAGTTGAATAAAAAGAATACCTTTACTGGAAATCAAAAGAAATCGCCATGGGCGTTGTAACGCGGGTCCCATCGTTTTGTTATTCAGTGGTTTACTTATTCTGTTACTATATCCCGAAAAATGCTCGGTAATTTACCTACTGCAACATTAACTGATATGTTTCAAAATGATGGTGTTTATTCCTGTGTGTTTTTTCTATAACAAATTTGCACTGAATGTTCGGTTTATATATGATATACCAGTCGCTCTGCTAAACGCAATATCTTATTTAATGTGTAAGGGTTGCCCAAATGAAAAGTGGACATGTTGAATAAAAAGAATACCTTTACTGGAAATCAAAAGAAATCGCCATGGGCGTTGTAACGCGGGTCCCATCGTTTTGTTATTCAGTGGTTTACTTATTCTGTTATTATATCCCGAAAAATGCTCGGTAATTTACCTACTGCAACATTAACTGATGTGTTTCAAAATGATGGTGTTTATTTCTGTATGTTTTTTCTATAACAAATTTGCACTGAATGTTCGGTTTATATATGATATACCAGTCGCTCTGCTAAACGCAATATCTTATTTAATGTGTAAGGGTTGCCCAAATGAAAAGTGGACAGGTTGAATAAAAAGAATACCTTTACTGGAAATCAAAAGAAATCGCCATGGGCGTTGTAACGCGGGTCCCATCGTTTTGTTATTCAGTGGTTTACTTATTCTGTTATTATATCCCGAAAAATGCTCGGTAATTTACCTACTGCAACATTAACTGATGTGTTTCAAAATGATGGTGTTTATTTCTGTATGTTTTTTCTATAACAAATTTGCACTGAATGTTCGGTTTATATATGATATACCAGTCGCTCTGCTAAACGCAATATCTTATTTAATGTGTAAGGGTTGCCCAAATGAAAAGTGGACAGGTTGAATAAAAAGAATACCTTTACTGGAAATCAAAAGAAATCGCCATGGGCGTTGTAACGCGGGTCCCATCGTTTTGTTATTCAGTGGTTTACTTATTCTGTTATTATATCCCGAAAAATGCTCGGTAATTTACCTACTGCAACATTAACTGATGTGTTTCAAAATGATGGTGTTTATTTCTGTATGTTTTTTCTATAACAAATTTGCACTGAATGTTCGGTTTATATATGATATACCAGTCGCTCTGCTAAACGCAATATCTTATTTAATGTGTAAGGGTTGCCCAAATGAAAAGTGGACAGGTTGAATAAAAAGAATACCTTTACTGGAAATCAAAAGAAATCGCCATGGGCGTTGTAACGCGGGTCCCATCGTTTTGTTATTCAGTGGTTTACTTATTCTGTTATTATATCCCGAAAAATGCTCGGTAATTTACCTACTGCAACATTAACTGATATGTTTCAAAATGATGGTGTTTATTTCTGTATGTTTTTTCTATAACAAATTTGCACTGAATGTTCGGTTTATATATGATATACCAATCGCTCTGCTAAACGCAATATCTTATTTAATGTATAAGGGTTGCCCAAATGAAAAGTGGACAGGTTGAATAAAAAGAATACCTTTACTGGAAATCAAAAGAAATTGCCATGGGCGTTGTAATACAGGTCCCATCGTTTCGGTTTCACGTCTACGCCTTTGCTGTAGAAAAATCGCGGTTGTTTCTTGAAGAAGTCCTGCACAGTTTCCTTCACTTCATCGTCCAAATGGAAACGTTCCACCTTAAGTGACCCAAAAATGTGGAAGTCACAGGGTAACAAATCTGGTCTGTACGCCGGGTGTCCCAACACTTCCCAAACAATTTTGTTTAAGGTGTGGGCGGGCATTGCCATGGAGAAGGCTCACTTGTTGTGTGAGAAGGCCTAGCTGTTTGCTTTTGATTGCTTTCCGTTGTTTCGTCAGAGTACTGCAGTATTGTGTTGAATTGTCGCAATCAATTTCCTCAATCAGAAACCGTACTACCGCTTGTTGTTTCTATCTGGACGTATCCATGTATGACCCGAATTTACTTTCAATCAATTTCCTCTACTGCGAACAGGTTTCCTTGTTGAACGCCGTGTGCAGTGCACAGCTCCTACCGCCCTTATATCCTTGTTCGGTAGCGCTGCTATAGCTACAGTCATTTCGACACAATCGCACATGTCCACTTTTCATTTGGGCAACCCTTATGGAATCATATGGAATCATTCTAAAAATACCGATTATGGATTCAAGGAACCTCAAATTGTAAAAATTTACCAATATCTCCAAAAGCGGGTTTTTAACATGAACACCGTTAGTGTGCGAAAAGTAATTAGAGAAACTTCAATGGTCACTCTCCTTATACTCAAGTTATCATCTTCGGATTAGCATTTGTTTATATCGAAAAAAAAAGAATCGTTTTGACGACAAAAATTTTCATCGGATGAAAAAGTAAAAAAAAAAAAAATTTTTTTTTTTTTTCTAATTTAACAAATTAGAACAACCATTGGGAAAATGCAGAGGGATAGCGAGGCAGTGTTCGGACTCTACCATAAGCATTACCTCGTACTATAAGACATTTAAATTTTTTATTAATTTAGCCCCCTAAAATACCCCCTCTTATAGCAGACTTATTCGCCCCACCCTACTATAACATAGCTTCCCCATGCTAGCTATTCCACCCACCTTCTATAGTATGATCTCGGCAGTGGGCGGTGTTATCACCGCCTGCTACTGACGCAGTAATCCCATTCCCTATCTACTGACTTCCTGTTTTGTATCCGGAGGTAGAATAAACCGAAATATCCAAATAGGATGCCAACTTGAACTTGAAAGTGTTACCATCGATAGTTTTAAAGTTTGGTACAATTTCTATTTGTAGACCATCCCTAAGCAAAATTTAAGTATTGCTTTAACTCTTGTTAAGATTGATATCTGAGCTAAAGGTATTTTGAGAAAATTAAAGTTGAAGACCACGATTCTTGCTTTATAAGACGATTTCTCATCCGACGTCCATTTTTGAATTAGTCTTTTTTTCATATCTGATAATTTGCATGTATTCTTTTTGTAACTTTAACATTTTGGTAAGGATTTTATGCATTTCTAATGCCTATTCAAAGAAAAATTCTTCTAAAGTTAAATTCGTTAAAAATTCTTCTAAAGTTACAGAATTTCGTTAAAAATTCTTCTAAAGTTACAGAATTTCGTTAAAAACGCTTAAAAAAATAAAGTGACGACGTTAAGAGGTCCATTGTCGACTGAAAACCATAACCATTTTCCCAATGACTAAAAAAAAAAAAAAATTGGTAAAATTTGGCTCGTACACATTTTTTCTTCATTATGCAAGAATAAAAAGCTCCTAACATGTTGAGAAAATTGTGTATGGTAAAGTAAGTTATGTAGAAAAATAACATTGGTATAATTTTGGTAAATATTATCTCTATAATAAAACCGTAAGTCATGTGACTGTCATCAACAGTTCCGGAATGTCCGCTTCACTTTTTCATATGCCAGGCGGCCATTTTTATTCAAAATTTTTTTTTCGAATAAAACTGCATAAAAGTTACATTTTTAGAAAGATCGTTCAAAAAAAATTAATACTTGAGAGATGATTTACGTTTAATTATGTATACATTCTGCAATAACTTCAGTTTAAATTAGGTTCGCCGTTCAAACTCTCTATCCATGAAAGTAAACAAAAACAAAACAAAATAAATAAATAAAAAGATTCATTTGTTGTGAACGTTTAAAATATTAAACCATGAATTTGTGGACCGCTGCCTGGGTGTAAAAAAAATAATCCACACCAGTGAGACAGTCAATATTTACCATAATTCTGTTCTATACAACTCAACTTTTTTCAGGATCTTTTCTTGACGTAAGTTGAACTCATGTAATAATATTTAATGGATCAAATTTCGAAATGAATTGTCAGCTTTTATTTTTCGCGTGTGCAAATTAGAAACGATACTTTAATTTTGAAATCAAATGTTTTGATTTATGATATTTTTTCTTATTTATCTGTTTTCTATTTTAAAGAAAAATGTGAACGTCATGTATTTTAAATTGGAACAGCTGTCACGGACGCACCGGCGTTGGCGCGATTTCTGTTTTGTGCCATTTTGGCGAGAAAAATTCCCATTTTCAGGTACCTATTAGAGATTACTAAAACAGCATGTACTTTTATTTTATTATGAAATAGTTTATTTTATATGAAAAAACACAGAATTTTATTATAAAACACACACAATGATTAACTTATTATAATGTGGGTTAAGCGGTTTTTGCCAAGATAGATGAAATACACAACAACAAAAAATATGCGAAATGCCTACCACGATCGCAAAAGTTCTTGATTTGTCTATTAGATTTTTCCGGTTTGGCGAAGGATTAAGGAAAAAAATAAATTATGAATAAAAATAATTTGTTACAATGCTTGACATACATTTAAGGGCGACCAAACTGGTCGCCAGTGGGGGCTAGTTTCAAGAATAATCTATTAAAAAAAAATCTCGTATATATTTGATTCGCCCTCATATGATGTCATTGTTGCCAAATTTGGCCATTTTTCAGTCACAAATTCCAAATTCCCACAGGAAATTTTTGAATAGTAATTTTTATTTACTTTATTCACAAAACATCTACTTTTCAATAAAATAAAAATAAGTATTAAAATTTTCAGGTGAGAAATTAGAATTAGAATTTCTGAATAAAAAACTCCTCCGGCAATATAGTACGACATATAATTTTTGAAGCATTTCAGTGTTTATAAAATTTCTGAACAAAGCTGAAACCTTTGTATTTCAGATGGAAGTTGGAATACAAGTGCTGGAGCGAGAATGACACCTTTAGGATTCAATGTTTCCAAGCTGATATGGACAAAACCACCCGTAGTCGAAGATTACATCGTTAATGTTTTTGGCTTTGTTCAAGGTGCTTATGATCACAAGTATTTCAAAGTAAGTTCTGATATTAACCCCTTGGGGACGAGCGACACGTATACGTGAAGCATAAGATGCTCATAATCCTCGATTATTCCCACCAGCTATTTTTTATTGCAAGCTTTGCCTTATTTAATGATAGCATTTCTGCGATTCAATTACACGAAAATTTCTGTTTTGGAAAACCGGTGGTAAAAGATTAAAAATTCTGTAAAGGAGGCCTGTCGCGAAGGGGTTAACCCTTTGAGGGGCGGTGGATTAAAATTAGGTGGTATATATTTTATACCACCTAATTTTAATCCGATTCGAACCAGAAACTTTTAGTTAAATTTTACTTTTTTAACCTTGACGGGAAAAGTGGAAAAATTGCTTTTCCTTATTTTGAACCTAGACCAACATATGATCCTAAATGGCGATCCTAAATAACCCTAGCATCGTATGTTGGTCTAGTTTTGAACTAAATTCTTCCGTAAATACAGCTGTGAGTTCGACGTTACAGGAACAAAATTGCTTGCCCCTGAAAGGGTTAAGCAAATCATTGCAATCTACACATTCTCTCGAATATATATTTTTAAACACTTGAAAGAATTACAAACGTAATGACCAAAAAATTGGTTCTTTTCCAGTACAGGGTATTTTGCTGTTTTTTAAGAGTTTGACGGAATTTCGGCTTCGGGAAGTGAGATTTATTGCCAAATGATATAAACAGCTATGAAAACAAACCCAATGAACTTTTATGCTTGTTTATATATACAGGGTGTCCGAAAAGTCTGGAAACGATCAAATAACTCGAGAAATATACATCGGATTGAAAAACGGCAAAATGCATGTTCAATATTTTTGAAAAATCTATTTAGGGATATGAAAGTTGCCTCCCAACTTTTTCCCCCCGGAGGGGAAAAGGGGAGCAACTTTGAAATCTTAAATGATAACCCCCATTTTTTATTGCAGATTCGGATTCTACGGGAAAAAATTCGTAACTTTTGTATTGAACATTTTTTTCGAAACATTGTAGATGGCGCTGTAATCGAGTGAAATGCTGTGAGAATCTTACCATTGCAATGTCTGGAAACGCTCGAATAACTCGAGAAATATACATCGTATTGAAAAACGGAAAAATGCATGTTCAGTATTTTTGAAAAATCTATTTCGGGATATCAAAATTGCCATTTTTCTAAAATATTAAACAAGTATTTTTTCGTTTTTCAATCCGATGTATATTTCTCGAGTTATTGGAGCGTTTCCAGGCATTACAATCTTAACGATTCTCACAGCATTGCACTCTACGCCATCTACAATGTTTCGATTAAAATGTTCAATACAAAAGTTACGAATTTTTTACCGTAGAATCCGAATCTGCAATAAAAAATGGGGGTCATCATTTAAGATTTCAAAGATACCCTCCAATCCCCCCCCCGGGCTGGCGAAGTTGGGGGGGGGGGGAACTTTCATATCCTTAAATAGATTTTTCAAAAATATTGAACATTGCATTTTGCCGTTTTTCAATCCGATGTATATTTCTCGAGTTATTTGACCGTTTCACCCTGTGTATATATATATATATATATATATATATATATGTGTGTCTTTTATTTACAATTTATTTCTGATTCTATATAAAAATAGATAACTGGCTTCTTTATAATAAATAAATTGTACAAATATGGAAAAAATTGCTTGTATATATGAAAGAGTGCATAGGCTGCCAAATTTCCTTCTCTCGCCAAGGCAGTTTCTGTATCTTGCCAAGACACCTATACTGGAAAAGTACCAAACAATATTTGGTACATCTCCTCTTTATATGTATCAGGAATTTAAGAAGTTGTTCGTTATTATGAAGTGCCCGTTATCAGAGTTTTACTGAATTAAAAAAACAGGGCACACGTCTTTCACGGGGGTGCGACATACATTGAAAAATATAGTAATAATTACATTCTTTTATTCAACTTTTTGTGTGTAAGGATGTATTCTATGTAACCACCGATAATGCTGTAATCGATTTTTTAACTCACTTTCTGTTATGCTAGAATTATAAAAAAATATATAAAAAGGTGAGTTTTCGATGACAATGCAGCGTTTTAATATTTTTAGATTTTGATAATGAATTAATAAATTAATTTGAGGACTTCTCCTTAGCCCGCCACAGGTAACATATCGTGCAATATTTTTTTATGTTTACAATTGTATACGAGTTAAAACAACAGCGGATTTAATAATGCCTAAAAATGTCAACTGGCGGCGAAGCTATTTTAAATATTAAAAAGGAGAATATATTAATAAAAAATAAAGAATGTAATATATTTTTTAAAATATACTCTTAAACCAATTAATAGTTTCATATTAAGTAAATTATGATTATACGTACAGAAATAAATTTAGAAATTCTAAAAAGTTTTCTTTCCTTGCTGCCCTATTTTAAAAAAGAAACTGAGCAAAAGCTAAATATATTTTTAATAAATTCACTAGCTTGCGGCTTCTACCATAAGCGTAGGAAAAAGTGGTAAATTTTCCATAATCGGGTTCAGTGTCCACTCAAAATTAATGTATTGTAGTGGATTTTTTTTTTTTTTGAAAAGTCATGAATTGCAGTCATGTGATTAGGCATGATTTTCAAGATAAAAGATGGCATGATTATAAAAGAGTGTCTTTAAAAAAAACTATTTTTATTTTTATACTTTTTACTTGTATGCTTTTCTTTATACACACGTTTCAAATTTTTTTATTTCCAAATTTCAGGCAGTTCAAGGCGTTGTCTGTCCTAACCGAAAAAGTACGCTGAAATTTCCAGGCGTCCAAAACATAAAGGCGATATCTTTTCATTCTGAACTGGCCTTGCCGGATTACCAAGAACTCAGATACATAGACGTAAGTATTCGATTTAAGTGAACTACAAATGTTGAAACATTTGACCACATTCTAAAAACGACGTTTTCAAAACTGAGCAAAAAATACACAAATCTGAGTATGTCGCACAGTCAAAATGACTCGAGTTTGAAACATGTATAGACTCATTTCTGATAACATGCATACACTCAACAATAAAACATCATGTGCTCCTATTTGAGTAGGTCCATGTTTCAAAAATGAGTATGAACTGACTTCTATGTGCTCATCTGTGAGTATGTCCATGTTTCAAAAATGAGTTTGAACTGAATCTAATCTTGGAGTATGTCCCTGTTTCAATATTGTGAGTATTTCTGGTATTTGAGAATTGAAAGCATTGTGTCGTCCTATTTGGAACAAAAAGTTTGGTAACAAAATGAAAACATCAATTTACTCCGATTTGAAAGTGTCATTTTTCTCAGCGCAGTGACGCAGAGAGGAAATTCAGAGGTCGGGGGAAAAAACCTCGGTACCTTCTATACATATAAAAAAAGATTCCCTGTTACTAAAAGTTTGTTTGATACAATTATATGGAAAAAGTAATTAAAAAATGAAATCTAACATATTGTGTAGAATGGGAATCAAAAAAGTACTCCCGGCCAGTACCGGGAGGAAAAGGTACCTTCTCTATTCCTTGTTTTTAAGAAAGTCACTAATCTTACTTAAATACACGAAGCTAAAATGCGTAGAACCCAATTATAGAAGATTCCCAGTTTTTGTCACTATTTGAATTTGAATGGGAATTTCAAAAAATTAATCAGCTAGGGTTAACTTGGCTTTATTTATGGTGATCTATTTATGTCACCAAATTTGGCGATATTTCGTCAAGTATCGCCAAACATGAGCAGAATTTGAAACTGGCGGATATGATTATGTAATTTTAAGCGTATGAGATCAATGATTCAAACCGGTTAATGAAAATGAGTGCTATAGCATGACATCGAATTATATATATATATATACAAAGGGCGTTCCATAAAAACTGAGAGTAAAATCATAAAAAATCAAGAAATATATTTACCGCTAAAAATACATCATTCTTTTTCAAAATACATTCCCTCAGATGATATGCAACGGTCCCATCGTCCAACCCCCTTTTCAGATCAAGTAGAGAAGTGTTTTCTGGAAGCTGTTTCAAAGAATCCTGCACTGCTGAAATAACTTCAGAATCTGTATTAAATTTTCTGCCACGGAGCTTCTCCTTCAACGTCGGAAACAGCCAGAAATCGCACGGTGCGAGATCTGGACTGTAAGGGGGATGTGGCATGATTTTAATATTGCATTTACTAGGATATTTCTGAACAAAAGCAGCGGCATGCGGGCGAGCATTATAGTGATGTAATCTCCAATTCCCTACCAGTTCATGACGCTTTTTCGATATGTGTTGTCGCAAAATTTTCAAAACTGAAATATAATCTTCACCATTCACAGTAGTTTTTGGAGGCACAGCATATTGATAGATTACACCTTTATGATCAAAGAAAATAATCATCATGATCTTTCCAGCAACTTTGGTTTGTTGGATTTTTTTTTTTTTTTTTTTTTTTTTTTTTTTTTTTTTTGGAGGCGGAGAATTAGTGTGTTTCATACACTTGTTGCGGACTTGGTAAGGGGATCAAAATGATGCACCCAAGTTTCATCACCTGTTATTACAGTCTTTAGGAAATTCGGATCATTTTCAAGCATCTGTTTTCACTCACAACATTGGTCAATTCTTGTTTGCATTTGTTCTTTAATAAGGAGATGAGGGACTCATCTGGAACAAACATGGCGAAGCTGTAAATTGTTGCGTAGAATGCGAAATATCAACGTTGTCGAAATGTTAGTTGATGCCACTATATCCTCATATGTTATTCGTCATTTTCTTGCAAGATTGCCCACACAGTATTAACATTTGGATCATTCACAACACTTTCTGGTCGACCAGGCTTAGGAGCCATTTTCGCAGACAAACGTCCTTTTTTGAAATCACCGTGCCATCTAAAAATCGTAGACTCACCAAAACATTTGTCTTTGTAAGCTTCTTTCATTAACTTAACTGTTCCTGGAGCTGTTTTGCCCAAACGATAGCAAAAATTTATGGCACAAAGCATTTCGTTTTTTAACTCTGAATCACTCACCTCCATTTTTGTAGGCAGTGCTGCAGTTGGGTGGGAACGCTGTTCCCAGAAATATTTGGTTTGTTACTGTAAAAAAAAAAAAAAAAGAAAAAAAAAAAAAGAAAAAAGAAAAGAAAAATCAGGTACGAGCACAAGCCTTTTTTTGGGTGCGTTCGTAATTATATAAATACGTAGCACCTATTGTCGTCGCTTGGTCCGTCCGTCCGCATATAACAACGCAAAAACTACCCAACCAAATGGTTTGAAATTTAAGATATATTATCTTTGCAGAATTTTGTCGAGACATTTCAAATTTTATAAAAATCGAATCAAAACTTTAGGAGATATTAATAAAAATATTTATTAAGAAATTTGATTTTTATTTTTTTTTAATCGGTGCTTTCTTGTTATAGGAGCTTCCGAAGTTGAATCGTCAAGCGACCGAGATACTTATTCTATTACGGAAATGAATCTGCAGACGATATCATTCATTTCACAGAATTAAAAATCATCGAGATCTGAATATTTATATAACTAGTTATAGTACGAACGCACCACGTACAATTTCCATCTTGTTCCCCTTCAGACTGTGAAAACTATACCCATTTCAATGTCTGAATGCGAAAGAGCATTCAGCTGTATGAATAACATCATGACCTATGCGAAAAATTCACTCCCCATTGAAAAAGCAGCTTACGTACTTATATTCGTAAGCCGTGTAGAACATCTCTTAAAAGAATTTCGTCCTGAACCATATGTGAAATCTTGGTTGAGATCAGGAAAAAAAAATTATCAGACGAGACAACTTGTCGTAAATCAAAGAGCACGGAAAAAACCTCTCATTATGTAAACTTCTAGGATAGATGTGCCAATAAGTTATATATGGATTTATTTCTGTTATTTCAATTAAATTTTGGTTCATAATGAAAAAATGTTACTATGAGATTGATTAAATATTGCTTTTAGATGAAAGTTATACAAATACAATACTATAAAAACTAGAATATAATAATTATAACTGCTAATTAAAAAAAGTCGGTTTTTGGCTAAATGTTTTAAATTGGCTTTTGGCTTAGCAAAAATCCGATAGCATCAACATCTACTCTATGAAAAGGCGAGTTCCCACAAACATTTTTTTCTAACTATAGCACTGTTTGTAGGGGAAATCTGTTATCGTATTTATTAACATTAACTACTATAAAATATTTCTTTTGTTTATATTCTTTTGTTAATTTCTAGACATGGTTTGATCCTCAAAATCAGCTCATTCGTGTGGACATGGAAAGATTGGACGACGAGGACCCTCTACCGACGAAAAGGAAGCGTTATCAGTCTGAAATAGCTGTGGGACAGCTGGGTAATTTGAATTTTTCTTTCTTTTAAGAAGAACCTGTATAAAATATAGCTTCCAAACTTCGGCTTTTTTCAAGCCAAATAAACATGTCTAATGAAAGCAGAAAATTTATTCGAAAATATATATCTTGTTCCTTTGTAGTACCCTTTTCACTTTATTATTAAGTAAAACTTCTAGTTAAAACATGTTTGTTTGATACAAAAAAAATATAATAAAAATAAAATAAAATAAAAAGGGGGAAGGTTGGCAGCTGTGGTAAAATAATATCTATAGTAGAGGCGCGATTTCAAAGCTTTCTTGGGAAAAGAGGGGATTTTTTTTCACATTGTTATGCGCAGCTAAGAATATATTATTACAGTTTTATTTTCACATATCTATATTATAAAGCAAAAACATGTCCTTGAGAAACTTTGACGTCACATTGACGATGGCATCAACCTAACAATAAAGTTCTCTTTTACTGGAAATTTTTTTAACTTCTAAACATCGCACAATTTTATTTTTTTACACCGTCGAATAGAAGGAAAATATGTTCTTCCAAATGCAATTGTATGAAAACTCTATCTCAATTGACTGATTTTTTTAAAATAGTTTTTACAATAATTTTCAAGCACGATTTTTTTAAAAATCTACATCTATCATGTGCATTTAAAACAATATAAATAGTTCAACTTTTGTTTGTGGCTAATGTTCCATAACTAAATTAAAACTTCATCAATAAATAAATAAAAAAATATAAATAAAGCAGAAATTTAGCAGACATATAATCGAACTAGCGCTTAAACCGCTGAAATGATCAGAGTAATAAAAGCTGCTGTAAGTAGCGATTTTTGGCGATTTCTTTGGCTATTAACTCCTGGTATGCGGCTAATACAAAAGTATCTCTTTTAATAAATTTCAAAACGTTGTTCGAATACATTATTGATATTTATCATATAAAAATGCTTTTTCGCGTTGTTAGTGAAAGTAGCCTTTCGACTGGAAATTATGAATTCTTCCAATTTATGTTTAAAAAAAGACAGGCATATGGGGTCGTCTTCAAGCTGCAATTTCTGAAATTTCCATTTCTATTGTATTTTACTGCACCCAAAGGTATGAAAACATGGAGGACTGGGAGCAGGAACACACAATGGTAAACCTACGAGCCAACCGCTAAAATCGGGTTTTCGGGTGTTTTCCACCAAGATATGACTTGGCAGACCGATTGCGTTTTAATATGCAAATCGAGTTTTAACTAATTCTGGAATTTCAGCCGTGAACTCGATGAGGTGATTGTCTGTGCTGCCGCCTCCCGGTCTGTTCATAAAAGTGATGGTTCATGTGATAGTCCTTGTAGATGCCTTGTGGATCCTAAATTTAATCCATGAACAATGTAGCATTACTCACAAAGAAGTCTCCATAAGACGCAATTCTTTCTCATGACGCAATTATTTTGAGTGTTCCTGTAAAAAAACTATAAATGCTACACACTTCATTTTCAATACCGAACTTGCCAGAGTAAACCTCAATAACATATATCAATTGTATGGCAATCCACGCATATTTATCCGTGAGTTAGAGCACGGTCAGACATACAGATAGACAAACCGAAATCATAAACACTTTTCAACGTTCTTGGAAAGCGTTAGTAAAAAAGGAAATGTGTTTTCTGTTATTGTATCTTGAATGCCAAATAATTAATATCGGCTTCATACCTATTTACGTTTAACAGAATGCCAGCTGAATTTGAGTTTTCTGATAAGTGGTTTTTCTATTTGAGTTTTTCATATCATTTATATCTGAAAATAATGACTCGCAGGCATGGGTAGAGGAGATATTTCTCAAAATGGCAAGTTTCATACTATTGATTCTATAGATTTCGTACTATATACAGTATTTAATACAATAGATACTATAGATTTCATACTATATACAGTATTTAATACAATAGATACTATAGATTTCATGTCTCTATAAATTCATCATTGGCATAATTTCTTAAATTTCAGAGACAAATTAAAAAATTAGTAAGATTGTTTAAAATTCGTGAATTTCTTTAATTTCATTCTATTTTGTTTTAGAATCTCAAACAACGCCGTGCCGAAAATATTTTGTCGCGTGTTACAGGTTCGCCGTCCCTGAACTATATCACAGCTGCCAACTTTTACGCTTTTTTCCTACCACTATTTTTGTCAAGAAAAAATTACTATATTTAATCCTAAATTTTGTCCCACGTTATCTTTATTGAACATTATTTTATAATCATCGTTGCGGTATTTTATTTTTGGTTGGCAGCCCTCATTTGAGATAAATCTTTCATTTCATTTATGAAAACAATAGGAGAAATTTTTTTCTCCCATTTAAAACTAAAATTAATTAATTAAATTTAATGAATGAATTAATATTTGAAAAAACTGTATTAACATAAAGTGTCATCCACTTAGACCGGGAGGCGGCAGCACATTCAATCACCTCATCGAGTTCACGGCTGAAATTCCAGAATTAGTTGAAACTTGATTCGCATATTAAAACGCAATCGGTCTGCCAAGTCATATCTTGGTGGAAAACCCCCGAAAACCCAATTTTAGCGATTGGCTCGTAGGTTTACCATTGTGTGTGCCTGTTCCCAGTCCTCCATGTTTTCATACCTTTGGGTGCAGGAAAACACTACACAATGGTAAACCTACGAGTCAACCGCTAAAATCGGGTTTTAAAGTGTCTTCCACCAAGATATGACTTGGCAGACCGATTGCGTTTTAATATGCGAATCGAGTTTTAACTAATTCTGGAATTTTAGCCGTGAACTCGATGAGGTGATTGTCTGTGCTGCCACCTCCCGGTCTAACTGCAAGTTTAAAAAAAATTGTTTGAACTTGAGTGGATGAATTGAAAATATTTTATTAACGATTGAAAATTTGAACAAGATATATATATAGAGAAAGTGTGAGCTAATAGTATAAATTAAAAAAAAAAAAAAAACTTTTTTTTTTAAATGTCTATACAATAATCTATATTTCTTCCTCTTTTAGGAGTCGTTTATCGCTGGGGCTGGGATAGAGGCCAATCTCACTGCGAAGTCATACCGTTTGACAAGTACACAAACGACATGCAGAACCTATTCGACATCAAGCAGGATTTCAGACGATGGAAAATGGGAAGGATGTTTGGACTGAATGACACCTCTTACGTTTATATCGGACAGGTAATTTAAAGCAAGATCTCTGAGAGAAAATTTTTAATGAGAAACCGGAAGAAAAAATCTTGAAAAACAAAATTTAAATACTGTTAATTACCTTGTAACATGAAAATTAAAATTTACAGAATGTAATACTATAATTGAGGGGTTCGGGTCAAAAGAGTATCAAGCCACATTTTTGAACTTCTGAGGTATTTCAATTTGAAAATTTGATCAAATCAAGATACAGTGTCTCACAAAAGTGATGGGACACTTGTGCTTTATAAAAAGAAACTGCAATAAAATAAATAAACAAACATGTGCAAAAATTTTTTGGGTGTGTTTCATATTTAAAGTTAGTAACAATTATTACATAACATACATTTTGTCAAAATATTAAAATATTAATTTAGTAAAAATACAATTGTTCAGAACGGAGCAAAAAATGGCTCACATAAGTGATGGGACACTTACTTTTCCATCAAATATTTATCCACAAATTTTACTTTTTAAAAGGTTTTAATATTTTGTTGGATTTCCTTTTACTTTTAAAACATGATTTAATCTTTTTGGGATGGATTCGACTATTTTTTTTGTGATTTCTGGAGTGATTTTACCCCATTCTTCTTGAAGCACCGATTTTAGTTGTTGTTTTGAAGAAATGGTGTGTTTGCGAATTCTTGATTCCAATTCTTGCCAAATATTCTCTATGGGATTTAAGTCTGGAGATTGTGGTGGTGTTTTTATTATTTCAGGACAGTTATATAGCAGCCAGAGTCTAACGTTCAGAGCAGTGTGCTTGGGGTCATTGTCCTGGTAGAATTTAAAATCGTTATGAAGGTTCAATTTTCGTGCTGAAGATTTCAAATTTTGCTTTAAAATATCAATATACTTGTACTGATCCATTATACTGTCAATAAAAACAAAATTACCAACTCCAGCGGACGACATACACCCCCATACCATAACTCCTCCTCCACCATGTTTTACTGTTGGTACCAAGTTCTGTTTGCGAAGTTCTTCCCTGGGTTTTCTCCACACCAAGATTCTACCGTCAGAACCAAATATATTAAATTTACTCTCATCAGCAAATATAACTTTATTCCAGTAATCAGAATTCTTATTTATGTTGGATTTTGCGAAAGCTAGTCTGAGTTTTCTATTCTTTTCACTTACGAAGAATTTTTTCCTGGCTACTCTACCGTGATATCCAGCAGATCGAATTACCCTTCTAATAGTTTCAGGATTAACAATTATTCCATATAATGCTTGTAAATCAGCAGCAACTTTTGAAGCACTAATTCTTGGATTTTTTTTAATATTTCGAACGATAATTCGCTTTATTCCATTGGATAGCTTTGATGGTCAGCCAGGTCTTCTTTTATCCTGAATCATATGATTCTTTTTATATCGTTTAATGATATTGAAAACTGTTGAACGACTCAAGTTAACTGTTTCAGCAGTTTTTCTAATAGATTTTCCACGTTCAATATGCAAATTAATAACTAATTTTCGAATTTCAGGCGAAGTTTCTTTTCGTTTAGCATTCATGACTACACAGAGCTAAAAAACACAAAAATTCCAAAACAAACTGGAGAGAAATACTGCAGACGATTTTATAAATTATTGCCAATTGCTTTTAAGTAAAAATAAAACCCCAAAAAATATTTTTATTGCTTATTTCAGGCGATTTTTGTTGCATACAGTGTCTCACAAAAGTGATGGGACACTTGTGCTTTATAAAAAGAAACTGCAATAAAATAAATAAACAAACATGTGCAAAAATTTTTTGGGTGTGTTTCATATTTAAAGTTAGTAACAATTATTACATAACATACATTTTGTCAAAATATTAAAATATTAATTTAGTAAAAATACAATTGTTCAGAACGGAGCAAAAAATGGCTCACATAAGTGATGGGACACTTACTTTTCCATCAAATATTTATCCAAAAATTTTACTTTTTAAAAGGTTTTAATATTTTGTTGGATTTCCTTTTACTTTTAAAACATGATTTAATCTTTTTGGGATGGATTCGACTATTTTTTTTGTGATTTCTGGAGTGATTTTACCCCATTCTTCTTGAAGCACCGATTTTAGTTGTTGTTTTGAAGAAATGGTGTGTTTGCGAATTCTTGATTCCAATTCTTGCCAAATATTCTCTATGGGATTTAAGTCTGGAGATTGTGGTGGTGTTTTTATTATTTCAGGACAGTTATATAGCAGCCAGAGTCTAACGTTCAGAGCAGTGTGCTTGGGGTCATTGTCCTGGTAGAATTTAAAATCGTTATGAAGGTTCAATTTTCGTGCTGAAGATTTCAAATTTTGCTTTAAAATATCAATATACTTGTACTGATCCATTATACTGTCAATAAAAACAAGATTACCAACTCCAGCGGACGACATACACCCCCATACCATAACTCCTCCTCCACCATGTTTTACTGTTGGTACCAAGTTCTGTTTGCGAAGTTCTTCCCTGGGTTTTCTCCACACCAAGATTCTACCGTCAGAACCAAATATATTAAATTTACTCTCATCAGCAAATATAACTTTATTCCAGTAATCAGAATTCTTATTTATGTTGGATTTTGCGAAAGCTAGTCTGAGTTTTCTATTCTTTTCACTTACGAAGAATTTTTTCCTGGCTACTCTACCGTGATATCCAGCAGATCGAATTACCCTTCTAATAGTTTCAGGATTAACAATTATTCCATATAATGCTTGTAAATCAGCAGCAACTTTTGAAGCACTAATTCTTGGATTTTTTTTAATATTTCGAACGATAATTCGCTTTATTCCATTGGATAGCTTTGATGGTCAGCCAGGTCTTCTTTTATCCTGAATCATATGATTCTTTTTATATCGTTTAATGATATTGAAAACTGTTGAACGACTCAAGTTAACTGTTTCAGCAGTTTTTCTAATAGATTTTCCACGTTCAATATGCAAATTAATAACTAATTTTCGAATTTCAGGCGAAGTTTCTTTTCGTTTAGCATTCATGACTACACAGAGCTAAAAAACACAAAAATTCCAAAACAAACTGGAGAGAAATACTGCAGACGATTTTATAAATTATTGCCAATTGCTTTTAAGTAAAAATAAAACCCCAAAAAATATTTTTATTGCTTATTTCAGACGATTTTTGTTGCATATATAATGGTGTCCCATCACTTATGTGAGCTATTTTTTGCTCCGTTCTAAACATTTGTATTTTTATTAAATTAATATTTTAATATTTTGACAAAATGTATGTTATGTAATAATCTTTACTAAATTTAAGTATGAAACACACCCACAAAAAAAATGTGTACATGTTTTTTTAATTTATTTGATTAGTTTCCTTTTGTAAAGCACAAGTGTCCCATCACTTATGTGAGACACTGTATATAATGGTGTCCCATCACTTATGTGAGCTATTTTTTGCTCCGTTCTAAACATTTGTATTTTTATTAAATTAATATTTTAATATTTTGACAAAATGTATGTTATGTAATAATCTTTACTAAATTTAAGTATGAAACACACCCACAAAAAAAATGTGTACATGTTTTTTTAATTTATTTGATTAGTTTCCTTTTGTAAAGCACAAGTGTCCCATCACTTATGTGAGACACTGTATATAACCTAAAGTTTTTTAGCCAATGTCTTAGTAACATTTGAGATATTCTGAGTAACACTATGGCATTGCTTTAATGATATTACTATTACTTTTTTTTTTTTTTTTGTAAATTAGCTATCTTCATTGGGGGTACAAACATCTGGAGCAAAAGCGAAACCTGTCACATAGGCTGCCACCAAGTGACATTAGAAACAAATGAGATGTAGGATATTATAATTTAAAATGTTAAGCAACAGATGACAGTGTTAGATTTATTTCACCAAAAATGTGGCTTGGCACTTTCTCGCCCCGACTCCCTCAATTTTTTTTAAAAACTGAATAATCTATTTTATACTACTTCAAGGCCAGATTGCAAATAATATCTGTTATACACTTATTGCCGAGACGTCAGTTGAGGCTCACTGTGGAGACCCGAAAAGTTTTTGGTTTCTGTCTGTCTGTCTGTTTGTCTGTCTGTCTGTTCCGCGATAACTGCCGTAAAAATGATCCGATTAGTTTGATTTTTGGTAGGTATATTGGTGAGATACCCGGAATTAGCTGTATAGTTTTTAGTTACATTTGGTTCATTCGTTCGGAAAATATAGAACATTTCTTTTTTGATCATACTGCTTTCCTATGGGATTTCAGACGATTTTGAAATTTTTCAGTCGTTGAAAATAAAATGTCGCATTTGATTAATGTATTTAAACGGTAAGTTATGAAGGCTAAAATTTATCAAGTCAGGTGTTAAATTATTCAAATTAATTTGAAATTTTGTTTATACATTCGTCAGATTTTTTAAATTAGGTGTATAATTTTTGGTGCAATTTTATACATCTGTTCTAATAATATAATACTTTTATTTTATCATTTTTTGCAAATATTAAAATGCATTCATTTTTATTTTCCTTTTCAATTTAACCGTAACCTAGCAACCATGTTTAAAGAATATCAAAATGATAAAATTCAAGTAACTCAGACGATTTTGCTACAATATTTTATTCGCAAAATAAAATATTATTGGGTGATTTTATATTTTATTGAAATAAATGAGAATTTATTTTGGTACAAGTTACCTTTTAACTACTATAGAATGATAGCCGAAACATTTTTATATGAGATATTATTAATTTTCTGGAAGAGATGCGGATATTTCGTGGTTGAAAATTAGTATTATTTTAAAAATATAATGTAATATCTGATACAACGAGGTAGTTAATCTAAAGAAATTAGCGTAGTAAAACGAATCCATACAGCATGAAATAGCACAATTATTGGTAACTGAGATCATAAAAAGTTATCACAAAAAATACTTTATAGCGCCAAATCAAGATTGCTATTTAGTGAATTGGCAGTGGACACGATTATGAAGGATTACACAATAAAAGTTTTCAGGTTTAAAAGTTTCCAAATAAGCCTATTTTGGGGGAGATTTTAGTATGCTATTGCCATCGAATTAAATCAGGATGTACTAAGGTCAAATAAATATTGTACAATGGCCATCAAAACTGTTTTTCCGAAGCAAAAATTGTAATAATACTAGATTTCTGAAATAGATAAGTGAATATATAGTAGATTCAGTTTACATTTCCATAAGTTGATTTTGTACACGAGATATTATTCAACTTATCTATCAGATGCGAGTGCTTCGTGGTTGGAAGGTAAGTAAATATTGCTATTTAGGTATTACATGAAATTATTTTCGAAATTTTTGCTTTTCATAATAAAACCAATGTGTAGAACGAAATCCATTATGTACTAGAATCATTCACACAAACAATAGGAAACCACGAATATAAATTTAATAAGATTACGGGGGGTTCAGGGGGGCTCTGCCCCCCTGAAGAAATGTATTTTTTTACCTAAAAAATAAAATAAGAAGTTCATAAGAATGTCAGAATATTATTGCATAAACCGTGTTTAATTTAATGTTCCTAATTTCTGAAACCTTCGAATTATTTTATATGCGTATAAATATACATGTAATAATTTAAAAAATTTAATTTTGCGTATTATAAGATGTTAAATATTATGAGAAATGAGATTAAAAAACATTGACTTTCATATAGCTGACGTTGAGGCTCCTGATCTGGTAGATTTACTAGCACTAATTTACTTTCAAAAGGAATCTACCACAAGGGCAAATTTTTGTAAATTGTTATACGACAGAATATAAAAAATAACTGTCAGTCCTTGCCCATAAATCAAAAGGTTACTCATCAGAGTTAATTGAAGATAATCAATTAGATTTTAAGTGTGGATATTTAGCAAAGATATTTAATATAGTGCAAAATTAAAGTAAATTGAACTTTTTTACCCGCGGGGTAATTTCTTCAACATTTGTCTCCTTTACAGAAACTCTTTTTTTTTTCAACTTCTTAAAAGATTTTTTCAGCATTAAAAGAGGAAAAACTAGAACAAATTCAGTAATTTCTGCATTAATTTTTAAATTTTTCATTCACTACTGTATAATTAGGATTACCGTGTATATACAGGGTGATCAATTTTAAAAAGTACCCGTTGGTTTTTCTTATTATCCTTCAATCTGACGAATGTGGCAACTATTCTTACACTGGAGTATAATTCTTTGAACTTTGTTTAAGTGTAGGAGAAAATTTCCAACACTGTTGGACTGTTACAGTTTTATTTGTGAGGTAAACCAGAAATGGAAACGCACAATGTTACTTAATCCAGCGATAATTTTATTTTTGATAAATCTAATTTAATTCAAACTTTTTACTTTATCATTCCTTATAGCAAATATTGAAACTGTTCGCCATCATTCTGAACGCAAACATGAACACGTCGAACCAAGTTTTTTGACACACTTCGCAACATTGTTTGTGTTATTGACGGGATTTCATGTTCTTCCACAGAATAACGTGCCATTTTCATTAAAGTCAAAGAATTAGTCCCTGCAGACGATTTTTATTGTTGCCATTCATAATCTTACGAAATGAGTTTCAAAACAAAAAAATAAAATAAAAACGTTGAAAGAAGCAGACGATTTACTCAAATCATTTGCCCAGAATCGGATTAAAAGTTACTAATGATGTTTACGGGAATTTATGTTTAAAAAAGAGTTTTCGTATTTAGAAAGCGAAAAAAACGATACCCGCACATTAAATAGAGACATCCTCTTTAATAAAAAGGTATGTGTTGCTGACGACTGGGATCGTTGCCACAGATTAATCTCAGAAAATGAAATATTTGAAGTTACTGAAAAAATTAATTGTTCGAAAAGTATTTGTCAGAAAAATGTTAGACAAACTGCGTTAGAAAATTAAAAAATTGTATTTTTCTTGATATAAATTTCAAATCCACTGATTATGCCATTTTTCAAATATTGAATTTCAAAAATGACCAAATTTCACAATGCATTACCATAGCGAAAACGTCACGCGTAAAAAAATAATAATAACAGCAATATGTCAGCACGAGTCACAAATTATAGTAACCGTATTATTCTGTTAAAATAGAAAAGTGAATTATGATGTCACGAGTGCATGATTTTTATTTAATTCTCGATAAATACTAGATGCGCCATTTCTATTTAGTTGTGAATAATATAGGTTTATTTCCGTTATTAAAAAATGTAGTTATAAAACATATAAATCAATGGAAAACGGTAGGTAATAAATTGTAAACGTATTATAGTCGTATAAACGTATTAATAAACCGTATTAAAAAAACATAACTTAGTGAAATAAGTATCCGTTTTTATGTTATTATAGGATATCTAGGTAAAGGTACAGATTACTTTAAAATACAAGGTTAAATTCACCGATATATTTCGTTTGATTCAAGGTTCTTTTGGAGAAACCGACCAGCGCAGCGGGCGTAGTCTGCTAGTATTAAATAAGTAATGATGTTGAAAGTCTTGCTACGTATATTATAGATGTGAATAATACAAAAAACAAACGGGTACTCTTTTAAATTGATCACACTGTATTTTGTTAAATAATGTTATATATATTATATAATTATGCAATAGTGACGCATATGTACGAAGTCTTTGATGTAAAGAAGGTTTTTTAAAAAGTAATTTAAGCTTAAATCACAGTTTTAAGTTAATTGTGATATAATGAATTGTGCCGTAATCCAAAATGCGGTAAAGTAATCATATATTTGAAAATTTTATTAGAGTAACATTCATTATGGTTTTCACACTCTTTTATTTAACTTAAATTGTTTTTTTTGTTTTTTTTAATGTAAGGATGGAATTTTGTAATAAATTTTTCACTCGTTTCCTCATGTACTAGAATTACAAAAAATATGTGCACTGGTGTGTTTTTGATGACAATAGAACATTTTAATATTTATAGAACTTAATTAAAATTAATAAATTTATTGAAGAGATTTTTCATTAGGTGGTACATAGGTGGTAAATCGCTGAATTACAACTGTATACGAGTTACAATAATAATGAAATTAATTATGAGTCAAACGACGCTGGCTAATAAAATGCTTTTTATACAAGCTTTTATTTAACCTGCTTTGTATGTCCGTTCCGCTCAAATCTTGCAATCTATTTTAACACACTTTCCTGAGCTACAATTGACCTAATTTTTGGTCGAGGCTAACGAAAAAGACAGGCTACCGTGGTGCGTTACATGTGGCTCTTTTTTCAGACCGCTGGAGCCACGTGACGTTTGAATGCACGAATGCAGGTGCACAAAAAGAGCATCACATGATTCTACAGGTCTATGCAAAAGGTAGTGCGGCAGCTTGTCTCTTTCGTTAGCATCGATTTTCGGTAGTATGACATATTTCCGGTGGCAATACAGTATTATATATATATATATATAAATTTGCCTTCTCCACCCCCTCAGGGTGCCAAAAACATTTGTCAAATAAGGATATGTAAATGTCATCGCGTATGTGATGACGTAGATGTCATTGATAGCTTCAGAAATAAGCTGATGTTCTTCGATTGAACCGTAGCGGGGTTGGTAAATGTCTTTCAGTTAGGCGCAGTGTAAGAATGTGATGTGGGTTCGATTCCCAGAAGGACGTTGATTGAGATTTTTTCTTCCCAGGAAGCTGGATTTAAAATTGTATATCCATTTTATTTTATTTTTAAATACTCTGATTATCAAAAGAAATAACTCGGAATAATTTCTTTAAAAAAATGTATTTATTTCAATCAATTGTTCTTCATTTTTTTCCTTTTTACTACATTATAATAAAGGCTTGTCCTTAATTTTTTTTTAATTATGATTTATTTAATTTTAGACCACAAAGAACGACATACCCTGCCACCTGTTCCAAGGAATACGCACAGACTGGCCGGATAAAGCTTCCAATATCAAATCACTGTGGGAATGGTGTTTCAACGAGGGACTGATTAACAAAGTAATTTCATTTCCTCAACTTTATTATTACTATTATTTGTATAAGCATCACAGCGAATACGAAAATATTCATTTGTAATACAGTAGACACACACAAATCTGAAAATGCCTAAAATGCACACATCGTTTCAGATGTAAACAATAAAACTTAGAGTTAAGATGTAGGTGAAAAATTCCAGTTTTTAAAAAAAAAATTATATCATTCTGTACACATTTTGATATGTAATTCTGGTTAATATGATTCAACTCATGTTTTCTCATGAAGGAAGTATAAACTTATTTCTGAAAAAATTCAAGATAGTGCTGATATCAGTGGCAATCACGATATTTTTACCAAATACCTTTATGTATTAATCAAGCTTTCTGGTTAAAATGTATGGCTAAACATGAAAGAAAACTTTGTTATTTTAAGATTTTTATGTGAATTATTAGTGTATATTATATTTATAAGTAGAGTTTCACTGAATAATTCAAGAAAAAATTATCTGATCATTATGCATATTTAGTTATGCATTATTAATTATTTACTTGACCTTTACTTTTAATATTTTTTAAAAATAATAAACTTTCTTATCTTATTTTATTGTAAGCATTCATTATAATTTCGAGTACAATATTAAATTCAAATTACTGTTTAAAAATGTAAACAAAATAGTGACCAGAAAACTGCAAAATTCTAAAATCCGCACAACCTCTGGTTTTAAGCTATGCGGATTTAAGGTAGTGTACTGTATTTAAGAATATTTTTAGGAGGCTAATTTTTAGTGTAAAATTAGTTCAAATAAATTAATTACAAAGAGTTTAAGTTAATTCAAAAAGACAACTGTTAATAATGCCCCTTAGCATCAAAAGCTTTCCAAGAGCCCTGGTAGTATATCCTGCTAACTTCCCAGTATTCTTTCCGTAAAATGTTGGTTAATTTGACCCAGGTTAAATAGATTCGAACCAGAACTGTTTGGGAGAAAATAAAATGAAATAATTTCCACATAAAACATGAAATGAAACAAATAAAGATATGTTAAATAAATTTTCTGGTTCGAAACGTGTTTAACATGGGTCAAATTAAAACACATTTTAAGGAAGAATAGTTGGAGGTTGGCAAGTATGTGGTAGCAGCACTGTCCCTTTCAACTTTCTTATTAGCATCTTATAAATATAGAACACTTTAAAGAATAATTAACGTAATTAAATTTATTTAAATAAAAAGTTTAAATTTTCATGTACTGTTCCGACTACGAGGTTCTTGAGGAGCCCAGACCCGTGGACTTAGAGGTAACATCGCTTTTAAACCCTAAAATTTAAAAAAAAATTCCGGGAATTTTTTTTCTAAGAAACGCGAAGTATTTGTAAAAATCTATGTACACTAAATTATTATGCATGCATTCAAATAGAAAACTGTATTTTGTTGGAGTTGATATATTAAAAAATTGGTAACTGGACTGGCCAATAGCGGCGTCCTGGAGGGAACAGGCGGAACCGCGGTCGCTTCTAGAATGCCCGGAATGGTAGCAAACCTAATCACGGAAGATCCTACCAGAAAAAAATTAAAAGCTAAATTCAATAAGTTTAAGACATCGATCAGCGGGTTCGGTAAGACCAGGACGTTTAATACATCTGTTGCCCATTGATGGACATGCAAACTCATCATGCATTTCACCAAAAGAACATGTGTTTTTTTTTTCTTTAGTTTAAAAGCTAGTGAAATATTCAGTGTTTAAAAAATATATATGCAGTTATTTACTGAAATGGCATAATAAAGCGCAAATTTTTAACCATAAATTTTGTTACTTAAAGTTATACCATCCCCTGACCCCTGTTATTCACTGCGGTGTTTGTGTGTAATGTAATATATAAATATGTAGATCGGTATTTAAAATACCTAATACATTTAATTAATTTACGAATAAATTGATTTGTAAATAAATAAATGATTTTCTACGTACATTATAAAAGCTGGATAGAGAAATTATGCATGGTTTTGTTCAAAATTTCTGGGTGCCATTTGGAAATTTTGGATTAAAAATAAGTGGTATATATAATAAACCAACGCCTTTCAAAGGGTTAAAAAGTTTTAAAAAACCTCTCAATCCTTTTATATAGTGAATATTTAGAGATTTTTGTGTTCCGGAATACTTTAAAAATGTTTTGCTTTCTGTTCTAACCTTGTTAAAAATTCATTGTGGAGTTTGTGTGTAATGTTATGTACGAATATGAAATTAATATTTAAATACCTTGCATTTTATTAATTTACAAATACATTATTTTGTAAATAAATACACTCTCAGAAAAAACTGTAAATTTATGAGCGTTAGCCCTTCAATTTTCACAGGCCTTATTGGATGAAAAACGGTCTGATCCACTAAATAAGCGGCCTTATCCCTTAGATACTTAGAAAATTAAGAACAATCCACATATTCTTACAGTTCTAGCCCATATGTTAGCAAAAATACGGTACGACCCCATACATTGTCCTCCGCTAGGGTGTAACCCTTCATTTTACTCGTATTTCGAAAATTTTAACCCGCCAAAACAGCGATTCTGTGATGATTATCTAACGTGCTACGTGCTACGGAACAGTAAGCAAAGTGTTATTGTGTTTTAAAGTGCATTATATCCTGTGCATTATAATGCTATATTACTTTGCCCCGTAAAATTACGGGCTGCACAAAATGATGGGCATGGATTTTTTTTTAAGGGGTATGACTGGAATCTCTGCTGCCGGCCTCTGCCCATAATTTTACTGCAATTTTTTTTACAGTGTAAAGAATTTTCTTCACGTACATTATAAAAGCAATATTTTATTCAAACTTTCTGGGTGCCATTTGGAAGTTTGAATTTTAAAATAAGTGGTAATATAATGTACCACTGGCTTTCAAAGGGTTAAAAGGTTTTACGCCTTTTACAGTGAATTTTTAGAGAATTTTGTGTTCCGAACTAATTTAAAGATATTTTGTTTTCTGTTCTAACTCTATTAAAGATTCATTGTGAAGTTTGTGTGTAATGTAATTTATGAACATGTTGAATGGTATTTAAATACCTTACATTTTATTAATTTACGAATAAATTAATTTGGAAATGAATAAATAATTTTCTTCTCGTACATTATAAAAGCTGGATGAAAAAATATGGATGGTTTTGTTTAATAAAATTTCTTGGTGCCATTTGGCAGTTTGAAATTAAAAATAAGTGGTAATATAATGTACAAACGCCTTTCAGAGTGTTAAAAGGTTTTTAAAACCCTTAAACATTTTTTATAGTGAATGTTTAGAGATTTTTTGTGTTCCGGACTACTGTAAAGATGTTTTGCTTTCTGCTCTAACTCTATTAACAATTCATTGTGGAGTTTATGTGTAATGTAATGTACGAATATGAAATTGATATTTAAATACTTTGCATTTTATTAATTTACGAATAAATTATTTTGTAAATAAATAAAGAATTTTCTTCACGTACATTATAAAAGCAATATTTTATTCAAACTTTCTGGGTGCCATTTGGAAGTTTGAATTTTAAAATAAGTGGTAATATAATGTACCACAGCCTTTCAAAGGGTTAAAAGGTTTTACGCTTTTTACAGTGAATTTTTAGAGATTTTTGTATTCCGGACAACTTTAAAGATGTTTTGTTTTCTGTTCTAACTCTATTAAAAATTTCACTGTGAAGTTTGTGTGTAATGTAATTTATGAACATGTTGAATGGTATTTAAATACTTTACATTTTATTAATTTACGAATAAATTAATTTGAAAATGAATAAATAATTTTCTTCTCGTACATTATAAAAGCTATTAGATGAAAAAATATGGATGGTTTTGTTTAAAATTTCTTGGTGCCATTTGGCAGTTTGAAATTAAAAATAAGTGGTAATATAATGTACAAACGCCTTTCAGAGGGTTAAAAGGTTTTTAAAACCCTTAAACCTTTTTTATAGTGAATGTTTAGAGATTTTTGAGTTCCGGACTACTGTAAAGACGTTTTGCTTTCTGTTCTAACTCTGTTAACAATTCATTGTAGAGTTTATGTGTAATGTAATTTATGAATATGCAGATTGGTATTTAAATACCTTACATTTTATTAATTTACGAATAAATTGATTTGTAACTAAATAAATAAATAATTTTCTTCTCGTACATTATAAAAGCGATGTATTATTCAAAATTTCTGGATGCCATTTGGCAGTTTGGAATTAAAAATAAGTGGTACATATAATGTACCACCGCCTTTCAAAGGTAAACCTTTTAACACTTTTTACAGTGAATTTGTACAGATTTTTGTGTTTCGGACTACATTAAAGATGTTTTGCTTTCTGTTATCACTCTGTTAAAAATTCATTGTGGAGCTAGTGTGTAATTTAATATATGAATATGTAGATCGGTATTAAAATAACTCACATTTTTATTTATCTTAAGCAACAGTCAAAATTTTTTTTAACAAAATTTTGTTACTCCAGATTTTTAATTCGTCAAATGCAGGAAGGAAAAATATGAGATTAACACTTCATCTTTTCATAGGCAAAGTAATTCTTTTATTAAAATGTTGAAAGAATTAAATACCAACGGAATATACGAATAAATTGACTTTTTTTAAAATAAATTATTTTCTTCATTATTTTCTTATTATTTTATTTCGTTGTAAATGAAATATATTGTTCAAAATTTCGAGATGTCTTTTGTCAGTTTGGAGTACCGGACTAATTTAAGGATGTTTTGTTTAAAATTCACTGTGAGCTTGCTATGTAAGGTTATCGAGTTGAACAAGGAATTCTAGTTTAATACTCTCATACAAAAACTTAAAATATCACAATTTCTTTTTCAGAATGATGCTTTTCTATTTCAAAACGACGAATTCGGTTTGATCAGTGCTAATGTCATTGTTTTGTCGGTAAGATACTTTTATTGATTTTATTTTAAATAAGATTATTTTATGTGTTAGATATGTGCAAATGACATTGTAAAAATGCGTGAATTTTATTGCTGATGAAAATAACCAATACCCTACCTATCACACATAACTATTTTAGATCTTTTATTCGTTATAAGTGTCATTAAAATTTAAAATCTTGAATGGTGTTGCTAAAAATATTAATATGTAAATAAGACATGAAAGAAAATTCATCATACGTGACAATAAAATTTTAAATTTCGAATAATATTCCTAAAAAGATTATTCTAAATAAAACATGAAAGGAAATTCATTGTAAGTGTCATTAAAATTTAAAATGTCGAATGATGTTCCTAAAAAGTTTAATATTTAAATAAACATTATAGAGAATTCTTTATAAGTGTCATTAAAATTTAAAATTTTGAATGATGTTCCTAAAAAAATTATTATCTATATAAAACATGAAAGAATATTCATTGTAAGTGTCATTAAAATTAAAATGTCGAATGATGCCCTAAAAAGATTATTATCTAAATAAAACATGAAAGAAAATTCATTATAAGTGTCATTAAAATTTAAAATTTAGAAAGATGTTCCTAAAAAGATTATTATCCAAATAAAAGATGAAAGAAATTCACTATAAGTGTCATTAAAATTAAATATTTGGAATAATATTCCTAAAATGATTATTCTAAATAAAACACGAAAGAAAATTCATTGTAAGTGTCATTAAAATTTAAAATGTCGAATGATGTTCCTAAAAAGATTAATATTTAAATAAAACATGAAAGAAAATTCATTATAAGTGTCATTAAAATTTAAAATTTTGAATGATGTCTCTAAAAATCTCTCTAAAAATATTTAAGTAAAACATGAAAGATAATTCATTATAAGTATCATTAAAATTTAAAATTTTGAATGATGTTCCTAAAAAGATTATTATCTAAATAAAACATGAAAGAAAATTCATTATAAGTGTCATTCAAATTTAAAATTTTGAATGATATTACCAAAAAGGTTAATATCTAAACAAACATGAAAGAAAAATCATGCGACTCGCATACGTTATAAGAGAATTTCCAACACTAGAAGAATATTGTTACGAATCTTCATGTTAATAGCAGCCCCCTTTTAAATATAACATAAAAGGAAATTCATTATAGGTGTCATTAAAATTTAAAATTTCCAATAATGTTC
Organism: Maratus michaelseni; assembly: GCA_963931845.1. NCBI lineage: Eukaryota > Metazoa > Arthropoda > Arachnida > Araneae > Salticidae > Maratus > Maratus michaelseni. The sequence continues at coordinate 201,502,845 of OZ007600.1, forward strand.
CTAAAAATATTATTATCTAAATAAAACATGAAAGAAATTCACTATAAGTGTCATTAAAATTAAAAATTTCGGATAATGTTCCTAAAAAGATTATTATCTAAATAAAACATGAAAGAAAATTCTTTATAAGTGTCATTAAAAATTAAAATTTTGAATGATGTTCCTAAAAAATATTATTTAAATATAATATGAAAGAAAATTCATTATAAGTGTCATTAAAATTTAAAATATCGAATGATGTTCCTAAAAAGTTTAATATTTAAATAAAACATGAAAGAGAATTCTTTATAATTGTCATTAAAATTTATCATTTTGAATGATGTTCCTAAAAAGATTATTATCTATATAAAACATCAAAGAAATTCACTGTAAGTGTCATTAAAATTTAAAATGTCGAATGATGCCCTAAAAAGAAAAATAAAACATGAAACTAAATAAAACATGAAAGAAAATTCATTATAAGTGTCATTAAAATTTAAAATTTAGAATGACGTTCCTAAAAAGATTATTATCTAAATAAAACATGAAAGAATATTCATTGTAAGTGTCATTAAAATTAAAATGTCGAATGATGCCCTAGAAAGATTAATATCTAAATCAAACATGAAAGAAAATTCTTTGTAAGTGTCATTGAAATTAAAATATTTTGAATGATGTTCCTAAAAGGATTATTATCTAAATAAAACATGGAAGAAATTCACTATAAGTGTCATTAAAATTAAATATTTGGAATAATATTTCTAAAATGATTATTCTAAATAAAACACGAAAGAAAATTCATTGTAAGTGTCATTAAAATTTAAAATGTCGAATGATGTTCCTAAAAAGATTATTATCTAAATAAAACATGAAAGAATATTCATTGTAAGTGTCATTAAAATTAAAATGTCGAATGATGCCCTAGAAAGATTAATATCTAAATCAAACATGAAAGAAAATTCTTTGTAAGTGTCATTGAAATTAAAATATTTTGAATGATGTTCCTAAAAGGATTATTATCTAAATAAAACATGGAAGAAATTCACTATAAGTGTCATTAAAATTAAATATTTGGAATAATATTTCTAAAATGATTATTCTAAATAAAACACGAAAGAAAATTCATTGTAAGTGTCATTAAAATTTAAAATGTCGAATGATGTTCCTAAAAAGATTAATATTTAAATAAAACATGAAAGAAAATTCATTATAAGTGTCATTCAAATTTAAAATTTTGAATGATATTACCAAAAAGGTTAATATCTAAACAAACATGAAAGAAAAATCATGCGACTCGCATACGTTATAAGGGAATTTCCAACACTAGAAGAATATTGTTACGAATCTTCATGTTAATAGCAGCCCCCTTTTAAATATAACATAAAAGGAAATTCATTATAGGTGTCATTAAAATTTAAAATTTCCAATAATGTTCCTAAAAATAATATTATCTAAATAAAACATGAAAGAAAATTCACTATAAGTGTCATTAAAATTAAAAATTTCGGATAATGTTCCTAAAAAGATTATTATCTAAATAAAACATGAAAGAAAATTCTTTATAAGTGTCATTAAAAATTTAAATTTTGAATGATGTTCCTAAAAAATATTATTTAAATATAATATGAAAGAAAATTCATTATAAGTGTCATTAAAATTTAAAATATCGAATGATGTTCCTAAAAAGTTTAATCTCTATCTCTATAAAAGAGTAAGTGTCTGTCTGCCTGCCCGCGGATTTCTCCGTAATTATACCACCTAGGACTCAGAAATTTTTGTCATGTGTAGATGTTATCACCGGACAGTATACCTCACGGTCGGATTTTTAAATTTTAATTTAGATTTAAAAAAAAAAAATTAAAACGTGTATATGGAATTTTGGGTTCGAAGCTATTTCAAGCTCCTCCCATGAAATAGCCTCGGCAACACCATCCGTGGCAACGAAGCAGCCAGCCAATGAGAGCAGGTGCAGCATCCAGGATCTAGCCACAGATTAAAGATATTCCATTACTCTATGGATCTAGCTACCAGCGACGATTTATTTACTTTCTGTTCAGTGAAGTGTAAGATGAAATTGGCCTAAACCCAGTGACACAACTATCTTCGTGTGTCTGCAACGCTAATAATATTTCAAAAATAGTTTGAAATATGCAATATATATCATATTAAGTTCCCGATAGTTAGTTTTGTCACTGGGGTTTAGGCCTATTTCATCTTACACTTCACTGAACAGAAAGTATATCTTCATGTATCTGCAACGCTTATAATATTTAAAAAAAACTATTCTTGACTGTATTTTTAGTTAGTTTGTTTCATTTTTTAACATTTTTAGTATGAAAATATTCAGTAAATAATTTGTGCAACGCTTATAATATTTTAAAAAACTGTTTTTGACTGTATTTTTAGTTAGTTTGTTTCATTTTTTTAGCATTTTTAGTATGAAAATATTCAGTAAATAATTTGAGTTCTTGGGCGGTTAGGAATCCATTGTGATTTTTTTTTACCTCATACTTACAAATTAAATATTTTTGATGGAAACAAACAATTTACATTAAATTTTTGAGTAATTTATTGTTTACAATTTTTTTCCTGTAATTGTTTTGGACTACATTTTTAGTTCCCGAGATTGATGAATTCATAACATGCGATAAATTGTTAAGATGTATGTTCTCATTAAGATTTGTTATTGAACTCCATTTAAGAACCATTTTTAACTCCATTTAAGAAGTTTCATTTAAGAACTTTTTTAGTCGCCCAAGAAAAATATTCTTAATGAAACAGATTTTCTGAGCTGTTTCTATATATTCATGATTTTTTTGTTGGTGCGTTTTTGAGTGATGTTTATGATTTAAGAACTTTTTTAGTCGTCCAAGAATCTAATGTTTTTCTTGAACTTTACTTTGAATAAAATGAAAACATTCAGTAAATAATTATTAAATCTTAATCACCTGAGAACGGATTTTTTTTTTCCAAATTTGTTTCTTTTGTCACTTTATAGAATGCATACTTTGCGACGATCGGCCGGAAGCATCCAACCACCACCACCATCCATAAATATCATATAATACAATTCTAATACCGTGCAAGCGCCCCCCCCCCCCTGGTTATTTTACGATTTTCCGTCGCATTTAGGGGGGCGGATTAACGAGATTTGACGGTAATTATTAAATTGTTTTGATGAACTGATTATAAATTCCCAGTCCGTGAAATATTTATGATGTGCATTTTGTGACATGAGTTTCATAAGAATCACTCACATATAGGACAAAATTAGCACTCACCAATCTGCAAGTAATACTAAAAATTTGTCGATTGACTGTTTTGCCACCACTGGCCATCTTAATAGTCACACTCGCCAATTGTGATGATTGATTGAAAAAAGATTTTTTACCCCTGCTGTCGTTTGATTATTTTCAAAACCATTTGGTACATTTCACAATTACCCCCCCCCAAATCATTTGACAAATTGTGATTTTTTTTTAAAGCTATTTGCCGATATTTGCATCCCCCCCCCCCCCCGAGACCATTTGATGATTTTTGAGATTTTTTTCAACTATTGATTGATCAATTTTGTGATTTTCCGTTTTCTCACATTATGAGTTTCATCAGAAAGTAAAACAATAAATAAATATGAATGATTTGCGGAGCTGTTTCAAAATAATTATAAAGAATAAGTCTTTAAAAATGTAAAATCAATGTTATTTCTGGCCGAGTTTTTTTTTTTTTTTAATAATTATAAACCATTTTAATTTGTAAGCATGTTGTAAAAAAATCACCATTTGTGACAAATTTTGTGTTTTATAAGAATCGCCCAAGAACGGACATGCAAATTTATGTTGTCATCGCACTCTTTATAATTATTTTTGTTGAGGGTTTTTGGGCGATGTGATTGAATTTTTGATAGAAACAGCTCCGCAAATCATTCATATTTACTTAATGTTTTAACTTGCTGATAAAACTCATAATATGTGAGAAAACAGGGATTTTTTTTTTTTAACTTCATATTTACAAATTAAATTGTGGAAGACAGAATAGGTTTGTTTGTGTAGAGGTTTGTGTGTGTGCTGTTTTTAATAAAGACAGTTGCATTTTTCCCGCGACCCTTTCACGAAAGTTTTTTCTGTGAACCTTTCACAAAATCTGCATTTTTTCCACAATCCTTTGCCGAATTTCGTATTTTTTCTGCGATCCTTCGATGAAATTCAAGTTTTTCCTGCAATCATTTGACGAAATTTGCTTTTTGTGATCCTTTAACGAAATTCGTGTTTTTCCACATACTTATGTCGAGATTCATGTTTTTTCAGTGATCCTACGACGTAATTCGTGTTTTTTTTTTTTCAGCGATCCTTTGACGAAATTCACATTTTTCCTGTGATCCTTTGGCAAAATTTGCGTTTTCTCCGCAATCCTTTGATGAAATTCGCATTTTCCGTGATCCTTTGATGAAATTTGCTTTTTTAATGATCGTTTGACAATATTCGTGTTTTCTCTGCTGCCTTTTGACGAGATTCATGTTTTTTTAGCGATCCTTTTACGAAATTCATGTTTTTTCAGCGATTATTTGATAAAATTCGTGTTTTTCTTGCGAACCTTTGACGAAATTTGCGTTTGCCAGCGATTCTTTGATAAAATATGCTTTTTTCTATTATGATAGGGAAAAGCGGATTAGGATAGGTAGATAGGGAAACCCCATTATCAGATCGGGACATTAGATGTAATTAAGAAACATTTATATATTTGTAATAATTAGCGAAAATGGCGAGATAAAAGGGGTGGGGTGGGAACGACTTTTTATTAAATATCACATTTATTCTACATCAACTTCCTCTCACCACCAGGGGGTGCTTTGCTATCTCTGTTTCTATGGGCTGGATCACAACGGGGTATGGCTCTTTCCACCCGACATCAATAGAGCTTACTGATTTTAGTTTGGATTTTCACCACAGGGGGGCGCTTTCGTATCTTTGGTTCTATGGGCTGGATCATGACGGGGTATGCCTCATTCGACTCGACATCGATAACCTTAATGAATTCAGTTATGTTCGTATAGAACATATTGTGCTCCCTGGCGGTGGAAGGTGTAACTAAAGGATTTTGCAGCTAACTCGGGTTCTATGGGTCACATCACGACACGGTTTGGCTCATTCGACACAACATCAATAGAGCTTACCTATTTTAGTTCTGAATTTCACCACCAAGGGGTGCTTTCCTATCTCTGTTTCTATGGGCTGGATCACAATGGGGTATGGCTCTTTCCACTTGACATCGATAGAGCTGACTGATTTTAGTTCTTATTTTCACCACAAGGGGTGCTTTCCTATATCTGGTTCTATAGGCTGGATCACGACGGGGTATGGCTCATTCGACTCTACATAGATAGAGCTTTTCGATTTTCACCACCAGGGGTGCTTTTCTATCTCTGGTTCTATGGGCTGGATCATGAAGGGTATGGCTCTTTCGACTCGACTTACAGTAATATATGGGAGTGTGTATGGCACGCCCAGTGTTTGCTGTCTAAGGTAGTGGGGCCCCCAACATTAGATTTGTTTAATAATAAAAAAATGTTCAACACTGATTTCAGGTACATTTAAGGTTGTGTTGGCGCGGGCAACGCCGGGCGGGTAAGCTAGTATTTAAATAAAACATGAAAGAGAATTCTTTATAATTGTCATTAAAATTTATAATTTTGAATGATGTTCCTAAAAAGATTATTATCTATATAAAACATCAAAGAATATTCATTGTAAGTGTCATTAAAATTAAAATGTCGAATGATGCCCTAGAAAGATTAATATCTAAATCAAACATGAAAGAAAATTCTTTGTAAGTGTCATTGAAATTAAAATATTTTGAATGATGTTCCTAAAAGGATTATTATCTAAATAAAACATGAAATAAATTCACTATAAGTGCCATTAAAATTAAATATTTGGAATAATATTCCTAAAAGGATTATTCTAAATAAAACACGAAAGAAAATTCATTGTAAGTGTCATTAAAATTTAAAATGTCGAATGATGTTCCTAAAAAGATTAATATTTAAATAAAACATGAAAGAAAATTCATTATAAGTGTCATTCAAATTTAAAATTTTGAATGATATTACCAAAAAGGTTAATATCTAAACAAACATGAAAGAAAAATCATGCGACTCATACATGAAAGAATTTCCAACACTAGAAGAAAAGTGTTACGAATCTTCATGTTAATAGCAGCCCCCTTTTAAATATAACATAAAAAGAAATTCATTATAGGTGTCATTAAAATTTTAAATTTCCAATAATGTTCCTAAAAATATTATTATCTAAATAAAACATGAAAGAAAATTCACTATAAGTGTCATTAAAATTAAAAATTTCGGATAATGTTCCTAAAAAGATTATTATCTAAATAAAACATGAAAGAAAATTCTTTAAGTGTCATTAAAAATTAAAATTTTGAATGATGTTCCTAAAAAATATTATTTAAATATAATATGAAAGAAAATTCATTATAAGTGTCATTAAAATTTAAAATTTTGAATGATGTTCCTAAAAAAATACTTCGTATATATATAAAAAAAACAAAGATTTGCAAGCATTATAAGTAAAATGAAGATGATAAACTTTTGAAAATTTGGAATTCTATGCCGGACACTAAGAGATGTTTAACCCTTTCGCTACGAATCCACCCAAGACGCTTAGCCAAGACGCCCAGCGAAGCAAACTACTCCGAAACCGTCCGAGCGTCTGAGAAAAGGTGTGTTCCATTTTTCCCTCGGAAATAATCAACTATTGTCCCAGAGTAGGGTATTATTGCAATCAACGGGTGGCGTGCAGTTTGTACTATCGATATTGAGGAGATTCCACTTACGAAGATAACTGCCTTCTTATTGCGCTGCGGACAAAAGGCAGGCAGAAGAAAGGGGAAGAAAAAATAACACAGCAATATAACAGCGTTCGGGCGTTTGCCGTATTTTGAATGGTATTCGATTTTTTAGACTTCAGTATTCAAAAACTTAAGTAAGATAGCGTATGCCATTTTGAGAATTTTTCCATCGAGTCATTATTTTCAGAAATTAATAATATAATATAAGACACTAAAATAGAAATACGGCCTGGCGCAACGTCGCGCGGGGCCCTAGCAAATCACCAAGTAGGACCCAACGTCTCAATAATACCGGGCCGGACTAATAAAAATTATATTTAAATTCTTTATATCGTAGAATAATTTATAATTTAAATTGTAAAATGTATGAAAAATACCCTGCAACTTCTTTCACAGGTAATGTGTAAATTATTTTTAATTAAAAAAAAATATATTTTTTTTTTTGCGTTTACGGTTATCAACCGGTTATAAATGGAGTTAATACTCGTTTTTCACAAAAATAAATAAATAAATAAATAAAAAATAAAAACAAATTTAGAGCAAAAATATCATTATTTTACACAGAGGCACCATTGTTTCGAATTGTATAAACAGGGTCGGAGCCTTTAACAAGATCACAACTAGCGCAGTGCCCTGGGCAGCGATTTTAGTGCATTTGAAAATTCCTGGTTAAATGAGTGTTTAAATGCGTAGTAGTTTATAAATTTAAACTTAAATTATGAAACAGTTTATTATATTTTTTTCTATAAGCTTATATTATATATATACAAGTTCCGTATTACTGAAGTTATTAAATTTTACATGGTTCCGCCGGCTGAAAATTTTTTAGCAGTAACTGCCCGATTAAGAACGCTCTTATAGTACATTTTGATAATGAATAAGTCGTTGTTTCCATGGCAACAATGCTTTTCTCTTGTTGTCAAAGACACTAACAATATCGAAGTTAAATTGACAACGCTGAGAATCCGACATTAATTTTGAGTTTGGAACATTTTAATCAATTTAAATTTTGTTCCGTTATATAAATTTAAACCGTTGAATAGGATTGTGAATTTTCTTTATATGTACTATAAATATATAAGGTAAAACCGTAGTTATAAAAGTGTATTTATTTAAGTTAAATTTACTTTAACTAATTCAGTACGAAAAAGATTTTCCTAAAACAGTATTTATCAAAAAAGCGTAATTTTTTTTAATTTTATTGTGTCGTCAACCAGCGATAAATTTCCAAAAACATGAAATTTTCATAATTTTTTTACAGACGTTATATCGAGGTTCCGCAGCAATTTTTTTTTATAAACGTATATATCCTCATGAGAAGAATATTCTATGTTTTTTTTCAAATTTTTCTGAGTATGTGCTTATGGAGACCTTCTTTGTGAGTAATGTTACATTGTTCATGGATTAAATTTAGGATCCTGAAGGCATCTACAAGGACTATCGCATGAACCATCATTTCTATGAAGTGAAAGCTCAGGATCCAACAATTTTAGATTCTACTAGTTTTGACATTGGCAGATGTTTCCAAGACAAGGAAAAAAGAGTAATACAGTTTTATTTGAATGGTAAGCTTATTTGTCTTATAGATATTAACTAAATTTATGAAAACACGAAAAAAAATTCTAAGTATTTGTTTCTCCTTAACTATTTTAATGACAGTGAGAACTTTTTGTGATCATTAACACATTTAAATGATTAGTGCATATATGCGTCCATTTCAAAAATTTCTTTTTAACACTTTTCAACAAAGTTGAAAAGTGTTTATAAATTCGGTTTGTCTGTCTGCCGTCTGTCCGGTGCTCTAACTGGCGTAAATATACTTGGATTGACATGTAATTGATATGTGTTGTTGGAGTTTACTTTGGCGTGTTCGGTATTAAAAATGAAGTATTACAATTCATTTACAGGGACACTCAAAAGAATTCCGTAACATTCAGTCGCATGGGAGAAAATCGTTTGCGGTGTATTTGAATGATGTTACTAAAAATCTATTTTAATACTTGTAAATTTTTCCATAGAAAATTTCCCACGCCATGCATTCATAATATTTCAAATTTTTAATTGCCTAAAAGGCGTATAGCCAACAAAGTGAAAAAGTATCCAAGCCGGGACTCGAACCCGGGTCATCAGTACAGCGTACTGACGTTCTACCAACTGAACCACTTGGAACGATACCCAGCCCGATACTTCTCACTATTACATGTTGGCAAGGCTACAATCGCAGCACACGATGGAATATTTTTCTGTGAGCCACCAACCCTGGGGCAAACATGAAACTAAAGAGAATCCAGCATCGATGATTGAATAAATCTATTTTAATACTTGGCAAATTTTTCAATAGAAAATTTCTCACGTCTTTGAATTCATAATATTTCAAATTTTTAATTGATCAAAGGCGTATAGCCAAATGATGACCCGGGTTCGAGTCCCGGCTTGGATACTTTTCACTATGTTGGCTATACACCTTTTAAGCAATTAAAATTTTTAAATATTATAAATTCAAAGACGTGAGAAATTTTCTATTGAAAAATTTCCAAGTATTAAAAATAGATTTATTTAATCATCGATGCTGGATTCTGTTTAGTTTCGTGTTTGCCTCAGGGTTGGTGGCTAACGAAAAAATATTCCATCGTGTGCTGCGATTGTAGCCTTGGCAACATGTAATAGTGCGAAGTGCCAGGCTGGATATCGTTCAAAGTGGTTCAGTTGGTAGAACGTCAGTGCGCTATACTGATGACCCGGGTTCGAGTCCCGGCTTGGATAGTTTTCACTATGTTGGCTATACGCCTTTTAGGCAATTAAAAATTTGAGATGTTACTATATTTCAAACATATTCAAACTGATATATATCACTGAAGTCGCTTCCCAAGTGAACTAAATTTTAGAATACCAAAAATAATCGAATATTTTTCCGATTATTAATGGTAATTAGTGTAATTGGGTTTTCAAATATGTTATGCATTTACCAAATTGTTTACTTAGATATAATCTTTTACCTTAATAATCTATGAAGTTTTGTTACTGTATGCTGAATGTGTTGGAAAGTATTTCATAATCTATACTTAACGCATGATTTTTCGTTCTTGTTTATTGAGAAATTCCGAATCCATATCGGAATTTCTGAAAAAAAGGGAATTTTTATTTTAAATTAAATCACAGCCATCTGTTAAGGATTGTTTTAAATATATAACTAGCATTGAAATGACAAACTATTTCATTCGATAATGACACATAAAATAATATAACCACTTGTTAACGTTTTGATTACATGGGCAAAAGCATTGTTCAATTCACAAATACACAGATACGTATACGTACGAGTATATACGCCGTCAAAGCCATCTGATAAAAAATAAAGCATATTACCAAGCCAATTACATGGCTATCCTAGTACATTTACACGAGACCAGTGGGCCGTGCAAAGATTTCGCACTGCAATCTAATATATATATATATTTATCAATATGTAATATTTATTAGATGCAGGTTTAAACTTCTAAAGAAAAAGTAAGGATAAAAATATCTGCAAACAACATTTAGTGTTTAGTCAAGCCAGAATATCATCTCATTTATTCCATCAAAGTTAGAGTAAAAACTGATTCAAGATTGCAAAAGGCACGCGCGAGAAAAGAAAAAATTAACAATCGTATATTAACTGCATTAGAGGATGCAGCTTTGGGATCCGCTTCGAGAAAAACATGGGACATAGAAATATAAATCTAAACATTTCAATTTCAATTTCGTTTTTTAATCATAAATATAAAATAAACCCATGCGGTGTTTTTTATAATCGTTGCTGGGCATCCTATCATGTGTTTTTTGTGGTAACAGTAATTTGAGGAAAACCTTTCATTTCTTTTATGAAAACAATGCCGATTTAATTTTTAATTATCAGCAAAGTTTAATCAAAAAACATGTTTTAGGAAAATGTAAGTGTGCTATGTCAGAAGCCTATTCAAAATCCTTTCATATGGCATCTCATTCGTTGTTGTGAGATTCGTATTTTCTGAGAAAAAGGGATGTTGACAACAGAAATAATACGAGGGGCAGTCGGAAAATAAGTTTCCCCTAGCGACTGTGTACAGAGGTGTGTACGAAAGACAAAAATTGTAATGAGACATTAAAGATAAAACATAACTTTATTTTTCCACATAAGTGCCAAGTACATTGAGAAATTTGGCATACCGCTTTATAAGCTTCAAAAAGCCTTCCAGAAAAAAGTCAGCGCTTTGCATACGGACGAAGCGTTGAACGACTATGGGCGAAAGACGACACAGCAGGTGAACGCGAGCGTGCAAGACACCGATACACTGGGTAGAGGTCTACCGCGATCAAGCAAATGGCGCTGTTGCAGTGCCTGCGCAGATGGCGCTGTAACGCTTTGTTCGTATGCAAAGCCCTGATTTTTTCCTGGAGGGCTTTTTGAAGCTTATAAAGCGGTATGACAAATGTCTTAATGTACTTGGGACTTATGTGGAAAAATAAAGTTATGTTTTATCTTTAATGTCTCATTACAGTTTTTGTCTTTCATACACACCTGTATCCACAGTCGCCAGGGGAAACTTATTTTCCAACTGCCCCTCGTATATACGATAGAGCACGGACAAACGGCACACAGAACAGACAAACCGAATTCATAAACACTTTTCAACTGTGTTGGAAAGCGGTAAAAGGAAGGAATATCTTGATGAAAGAGTTTTTATTTCTGATATTGTATGTACATTTTACACATAATTATCACCATTTTCTTGCAGTTACGGTTGGAAGGGACAACAGACTGAGGATTGAGAACGCCACTTCGGATGTCACATTTTTGCAGAGATGGAAAGATGCTATCTACGACAACACTGGTCTTAATAGAAATTCCCTCAGGATTTCTAACGTTCGAGCGGTAAATTGACACAGAATTTTGTTATAATGGCATAAAAATATTTAACAGTTTAAGGGTGCATTCAAATCCAAACTGCTTATTTTGAGACACATTTTTAAATTCATTTTTGCTCTAAAATGCATCCAATGGGCAGGTTCTCTTATTCAGAAACTTTATTATGTCCGTATTGTCTCGATTTTTTGATAAAAGCAGAATATATTTCAAAAAATGCTGTCCAAAGTGGCCATTTTGAAACGAATTTCCCGAAGCGATAGCTCTGGAAGGAAAAGAAAAAAATTATCGTAATATGAAAATAATTGTTTGTAAATCAATTTCTAATTAATTGAACAAAAAATAAAAACATAGGTCCCTTATAAATCTCTTCATAAATCACGCCGCCAAGTTTCGTGTTTTTACTTTTAAAAATGAGTCTGAAAATGTGTCTCAAAATTTTGAGTTGTTGAGCGTGAAAAAATATTTTTTTGAATACTGCCTTAACCACCTTAGGACGGGTGTTATTTAACGAAATTTTAATTTTTAATTTCGCATAGTATTTTCTGTCTTATTTAATATAAGAATTCTAGGATTATAAAAGTCAAAGATTACGACTTAAATATTCTGGTATTAAAAAAAGTGAAACCATATGCACCCTATATGAAAGAGGTGCATGACACCCGTCTTGTAGGGGTTAATGTGAAATACGTGGATGTGTCACAAAGTTAGTTGTAATTTGTGAGAATTTTGGCGGAATGATTCACAATAATGGATTCACATATTTGACGCTTCTAGAAATCGATTTAAATTTAAAAAATCATAGGTTACAATTCATATGTATATTTTTAAAATTAATATCGAATCCTAATGAGCTGTAATTTGGAATTCTCATATTTGAAGGAAAAAAAAAAAGATTTCTGTTAAATAATGCATAGGTTACATTTTTTTTTTTTTTGAAAATTAATTTCAAGATATATATTTTCGAAAAAAGTTTAATTGTAATCTCTGAATTTTTTAATTGATTTCTAGAAGTTTCAAATATGCGACTGCGACTTCAAGATTACAGCTCATTCCGTCCAATAGTTTTAGAGTTATACACTTAAAAAAAATGTAAACTACCCCCTAAGAAAAAAATTAAGTATAGCATTATTTAGTAGACGTTAATACTAATCGATTGGTACCAGTTACATTTTTATACGATGATTTGCAGTTGGATTATCACTATTAAAAGAAATAAGTATAGCATTAAAAAAATTAAGTATAGCATTATTTAGTAGACGTTAATACTAATCGATTGGTACCAACTACACTTTTATATGATGATTTGCAGTCAGGATGACCACTATTACAAAAAAAATTAAGTATAGCATTAAAAAAAAATAAGTATATAGCATTATTTAACAGACGTTATTACTAATCGAGTGTTACTAATCGATTAATACTAATCGATGGCTGAAGCTACCATGTTCTACCAACTGATCTGTTGGTAGAGCATGGCAGCTTCAGTCAAGAGATCCCAGGTTCGAATCAAGGCCCGGACATTTTTCATCCATTTGGAAAATTACAACTCGTATGATTTCTTTACCAATTTGAATAATTGTGTTCAAATTAATCTTGTATACCCCATAATCTCTCTATAGATTGGTAGGATATTCAGTGTAAAGGTCAACAAAATTACATTTGTGATTTAGTGTGAAAATCACAACGAGTTTGTTAACAGATCTCGCAAAAAAATAACTAGCATTTTATTGCAGCTACCGCATCATTAGGTAACTACCAAATGGTATAATCCATCTCCAGAACCAGCGAAAAATGTAAGTTATAACTTAATAAAAAATATTTTCGATTCGAAAAATAGCAAATTAAGATGTCTTGCGTGGTTACGATCTACTTTATAGGCGGCTTTGTATTACATAATAGCAATAAAAATGATTCACTTTCAATAAATAGCCAGTCACAATGTTTGACGCGGTTTGCAATAAATTCTGAGCTTTAGTTGAATATTTTGTATCCATTAATGAGTGGGTTTTTAAGGTTTTAATTAATATCTTGCGTTAATGAAGACATTTTTAAAATTTTATGATTTTCAGCGTGACAGTAGGTATTCAGCTGTAAGTTCACAAAATTTCAAGTCTCTAACTTATTCCCATTTCTGACAACCCACTCTGTGACGGATAGACAGAGAAGCGAGACGAAAAGGGTTTCGTGAGATGAACGAAACCCTAATAAAAATGGTCAGGGTTGATATAAATGGCACATTAGCATACCTTTTGGCATGGTGGGTAATATAATACATTGGCATAACGGAAAAGTACTTGATAATGTTAAAAATCAACAATTTCTTTTTGCCTTTAATTTTAAGCCTATTGTTTATATAATACTTTTTTTTTCAGACTATTGATGGCGACAAAGTTTACATCAAGTTCTCAATCCTGTCCGTTCACAAAGACCTTCCTGCTGCCATAAAGAAGAAAGATAATATTACAGCATTTGACGCTGAAAAAACCCTACGCGACAAAGTGAATGAAGGAAAAGTTTCAATTATGTACCAGCTACAGAAAGGAAAAGTATGTTTTTCTTTTAACTAATTTATTTACGAAAACGATTATATTCATTTTTTAATTTATTTACCTACTAGCTGTTACCCGTGACTTCGTTCACGCAACATTAAAAGAAGAATAAATACATTAATTAAGCAAAATATTTCAGTCCCGATAATTAAAAACGTTAATAATTAACTAACTATTTATCACATTTCATAGGAGACAATACGATATTTTTTTTTATAGGGACCGTGACATAACTCAGTTTTAAGAAAGTGAAATTTTTTGCCAAATAATCGCGAAAATGAAATTGCAACCAATGCAAAAAGGAGGGCCAAATAAAATCGTGGAAATAGACGAATTGGGTAAAAACAAATGTCAATTTTACCTGATAGACAATTTTACTTTTAACGCCTTTGTGAAACGTTTTAATAGTCATCCTTCAAAAAAACATTAATTGGAAATAGTATATGCTTTTTCTTTAAATTCAATTCTGCCTCCTTGGTCTAATGTATAGCTAAAACAAATCTTGTTTTCTAAATGACAGTATGTTGATAGGCAATTTTTGTTCTACAGAATAAATTGATTCATGAAGTTTGAATATGTGAAAATATGTTTTTATTTTTCGGATAATTTACTGAAGTCAAGATTTTGTTTTCACAATCTATTCAAAGTGAAAATAAATTCTGTTTTTCAGTTTTAATGAGAAAATGATGTAAAAAATATACTGATCTGTTTTATTTCTCCTTTTTTATACACAAATATGGAGTAGTTTACTTTCCGTTTTTAGAGAAAATTTACAAAAAAAAAAAAAAAAAATCTTGGCATCTAATTTAATTTTTTAAATTCTGAGAGTTTGTGTGACATCCTAGGTTCAATGATAACCGGTATTAAGTAAATCGCGTTGCGTTCGATAGTCTAGGAGTAGTTGCGAAATACAAACACACGGTCAGATTTTAATGTAATAGATTCGTGTTCATTTTCCTTTTCTTAAAATTATGATGTGATTTTTAGCAGAAAACTCTCATCTGTATATAACGAATACTCATGCTTAATAATCAGTATAGATAAAAAAAAAAACATTTAAATTTTTCGTTATAAATATGGCGTGAAATTCATCTACTTTTTATACTTACTGATCCTTGTATTATTAATGTAAGGAATTGATTCACACTCATTTTAAAACATATTGGAAAATTCCCGTTTTATTTCGAATATGACGTCTCTTTTTCTCCAAAGAAATCCCATTTTAATGACATAATTCTTGTTAATTTTCTTAACCAGGCAATTAATTTCAATACTGGTATAGGTGAAATTATGTTACTTTAACGAAATAATCTTAAATCTTTAGGTTTTATCAACAAAAATGGAACTATTAACATTCGTCATTTTTTTTTTTTAGGTAATCGAGTTATTTCTTTTAGTTTTAAGAATGAAAATAACTATTTCTCGCTATCCATGACATCATTTTCGACATAGATAATTTTGCGGAGCATATTATTGACATTTGCTAACCATTTTCTTTTTAAACTTCATTTTACTTTTTCAAAATTTAAATAAAAAATACGGTATAGTTATATTAGCCGTGCGCAGACGGTAAAACGCCAAGTATTGTTATCATACAAAAGAAAAAAAGGGAAGAAAAAACCCAAGATCATTTTATTTCACCAATTAAAGCCTATTCGCTTTATTTGCGATGTATGACGTCATATTCGCATGTTTCATATGGTTACGCATATTGAAACCTTGTATTATTATCAACAACTAAAAAAAGTACGTTTTATTTCTAATAATATTATTTAATCATCTTTTTAATTCTTTAATTTTTTAATTTCATTTTCATTTTTCACGTGAAAATTTTTCAATTGAATCTCAATTGTTGAGTAAAAATTATTATTCCGGGTTTTGAATTAGTTTTGGCAACGATAAAGTATTAGCAACGGTAAAGTAAATTTAACCATTTTAAAATATTATACGAAAAAATGTCCATTTATTCTCTATAAAAATAACGAAATTTTGAATTATTAAGAAAAATATTTGAATAAAATAAACAAAAACCAGTCTATGTTCATTTGAGGGTGATAATCAATCTATATGCAAAAATACAGGATCATTAAAGGCTCCATTTTGACGCTGGCTTCAGCCTAACATTTGCACACAATCAGATTTATAATATTATTAGGATTACTTGTTTATTTAAATTATAGAACTGGTCCTACTTCAATAATAGAACAGTAAAAATTATGTTTCATTCATTTATTTACGATTCCTTTTTCTTTTTAAATAGCATTTGTATTAGTATATTTGTATTTATTTAAAAGCATGTATTATGTTATCAGTAGTTTTCAGGGTTGCCAGTCTGGCCGCCTGTTTTATTCAGAAATTCTAAATTCATACCAGACATTCTGAACAGTAATTTTTGTCTTATTTAATGCAGTGATGGAACAGTGGCGCAGCATTTGGGCGATTGTTACCACTAAATTTTAATAGTATTCTTTGCCTTAAAAAAACTCAGAAATTCTGTCATTAAATAAGAAGAAGAATACTTTTTATATTTACCTATGTTAGTTGGTCCTCTGGTGCGCCACTGTTTCATCACTGTTAATGACAAAAGGTCCGTGATTACCCAAAGTAAAAATTCTTCTATCAGAATTTCCTGTATGAACTCTGAATTTCTGAATAAAAAAGGAGGCCTGTCTGACAACCCTCATAGTGATAACAGAGGATGCAACAGATATCGAGGCGGTGTAATATATTTTGATTTTTAAGTAATGATTTTGAAATTTTTTCTTATGATATTCCTTGTAGCTTAGTTTCTTTATCATATTAATTTTAGCTCCTCGCGCTTTTATGATTTTTGTTTTGACCTCCAGATTTTTGGTAAAATTCTTAAGAGCCTACGCTAGTCACGCGAAGAAACGCTTCAGCTAATGTTAAGTCTATGGGAAGGTTCTTGCGCGATTTCTCGCTCGCATTTTAATATTTTTAAATGATTTTTTTGCATAGGATAGCCGAGGCCGATCCTTAAAGTTGTTAGTTTTTACTTTTTCGATTTTAGTTACAGTTTTTTTTATAAGTGGACATTTCTAATTTCGGAACCGGTTGGAACCGGTTCTGAAAGTGAAAATACACTTATACAAAAAAACTGGAACAAAAATAGAAAAAGTAAAAACTAACAACATTACAGATCGACCTCGGCTATCCTATGCAAAAAAAATCATTTTAAAATATTAAAATGCAAGCGAGAAATCGTGCAAGAACCTTCCCATACACTTAACATTAGCTTGCGCGTTTTTTCGCTAAGGGAACAACCAGTCGATGTGATTTCGCTGTCACATTACAAGAGTCACAAATGGTCATAATCACAACGCACTCCAAAACCTGACTTATTATTTCGTCACATTACGGATCTCAGGTGACCATCACCACATTATGATTTCATAGAGAAGTCACCGCGACCGACTTTTTAGTCTCCCGCTACAAGGCGACTAAACAAAAATGTCATTTGCAACTTGTTACAAATCGGAATTTATTAACGTCACGTGACGTAAATGCGACTTATTATCTACGTCACCAGCGATAAGGCGAGGCTAACGAAAAAGACAGGCTACCGCGGTGCTTTACGCGTATCTTTTTTTACAGACCGCGGGAGTCACGTGGTGCTCGAATCCACCAATGCAGGTGTACGAAAAGAGCATCACGTCACTCTGGCGGTCTGTAAAAAAAGATAAGTTAAATGAACCGCGGTAGCCTGTCTTTTTCGTTAGCCTCGGATAAGGTGGACAGTGTAAATTGCATTTGGGTAACGGTGTTTTCACAGTTTGTTTATATTCACATCACAGTACGAAGGGAAAAAAATTTCTACTTTTCAGTACACTAATAAAGGCGTGTTTTTATTATAAAAAATATTTTAAACGATTTTCTTTAACATTTCAGATAACAATTTTGGCAGCTGCAAAACACAGTGTATCCTTTCAAATCGATCCAAAATTTGAACCACAAACTTTACCTCCACTACCTGAAGAAAGTACAGCCACCACAAAATTCGTGTTTTCCCTAAGGACGGATCCTGAGAAACCTAAAACTTCGAGCATTAGCATAAAGACAACACCTACCTCCCAAACAACAGACAAAGATATCACGGGCACTGGATCTGAAACTAACTCACCAAATCCTGATGCGGGTACAACGACACCAGTTCCCGAAAAGAAAAAGAAGCATGAGGTGAAGTACACAGGACACCAACCTGGTGCCGTTGCTGGTACCGCTATAGCTATGTTGTTGGTGGGAGTGTCTATTGGAGCTGGTGGTACCTTCTACAAATTCAATGGGTTACCAGAGTGTATGCGAATATAAAGGTTGTACATATGATGAAATCCTCTTTATTGTAAAAAAAGTATAAATAAAAATCTTTTACTTTTGTGTTAATTTTGTGTTTTTGTTCTTAAAGATTAAGAAGAAATAACTTGAACTAGTTCTACAATCAGGCTATTAGATAACGATAGCTGAAGATTGATTCTACGATGTTGCCCATGTCTATTAATTTGTTTCTTTTCTTTTTGCAATTTACTTAGTCAAAAATATTTGAAATTTAACTAGTCAAAAGATGTTGATTAGTTTTAATTAGAGCTTAAATTTTGATTAAAGGTAAAAACACAAAGGTAAAACCATAGTAGAAAGACTATCCCAACCTTCCAAACACCAGGTAATGATACCACGTGTACTGGTAAGACAAGCACCTCGGTGCAATGACACCAGTTTCTTACAAGTAAACGAAGCATGTGTTGAAGTACTCAGGACATCAACCTGGTGTTGTTGCTGGTATTACACAGCGATAGCCGACAACATATATGTTGCCGGCTATAACTCTTCGAATTTTATACCGGACAACCTGAATGTTTTGGATGTTGGAATTTGCATTTGCAGCAGAACTCCAGATCGCAGGACAGTTAGAAAAGTGTTATGTGACAACAGTTTGTTTGTTTAGTACTTAGACACATTATTTTATATTTAAAAATGTTTGTAATTTTTCTGGTTACAATTCTATTTTAGAATTTTTATACAATTTTTCCGTATAATATTTATTGGTTGAAATTTGTATTTCTATTCTCTCTGCAATATATCACATTGAAGGCACTCCTACACATAAAACTATACTAGTCTAATACTGACTGTCATGAACACATTTAACTTAAATAAATATTTATAAAAAATATATTTATATATTTAAAAAATATATTTATCAGCGCTTTTATATAGTTGTCGATATCTTATTTTGCACATATTATGTAAACTACGGCTCGAAATGTGTAATTACAGGAAAACAACTGAATAATGGACATCTCGGGAGTGGGGAATTTGTCCGTTATTTGGAGGTAAAAATGTACAAATTTATTTTATGGATCGAAAACATGTCCGCTAAACAGAGATATCTGCTATTCGGTAATACCCATTATGGAGCTTCTGCTGTATTTAATTTATTCCACACTTACTACCTCTGTATTCGTGTAATTTTACTGTAAAATTCATGTATTCTATTCAGTGAACTTAGTGTTAGCATGTGTGTTTCCATTATAGCTGTCGGAAATATTCCGTATGTAATACGCACAACAATTTTTAGGCCAAAATTTTAGTGTGAAAAATGGACGTTATACGTGAGTGATATTGGAGATGGTTGATATGGTATAAAATTAGCTTGGTTTAAACACATAGCTTTTATTACAACTATAAGGATTGCCCAAATGAATGTTTTGCTGTATTTCCTTTATTCCACACTTACTACCTCTGTATTCGTATAATTTTACTGTAAAATTCATGTATTCTATTCAGTGAACTTAGCGTTAGCATGTGTGTTTCCATTATAGCTGTCGGAAATATTCCGTATGTAATACGCACAACAATTTTTAGGCCAAAATTTTAGTGTGAAAAATGGATGTTATACGTGAGTGATATTGGAGATGGTTGATATGGTATAAAATTAGCTTGTTTTAAACACACAGCTTTTATTACAACTATAAGGATTGCCCAAATGAATGTTTTGCTGTATTTCATTTATTCCACACTTACTACCTCTGTATTCGTGTAATTTTACTGTAAAATTCATGAATTCTATTCAATGAACTTAGCGTTAGCATGTGTGTTTCCATTATAGCTGTCGGAAATATTCCGTATGTAATACGCACAACAATTTTTAGGCCAAAATTTTAGTGTGAAAAATGGACGTTATACGTGAGTGATATTGGAGATGTTTGATATGGTATAAAATTAGCTTGGTTTTGATTCTAGATTTTATTACAACTATAAGGGTTGCCCAAATGAAAAGTGGACACGTGCGATTGCGTCAGAATGACTGCAGCTATAGCAGCGCCACCGACCAGGGATATAAAGGTGGTAGGAGGCGTTCAACAGTGAAACCCGTTCGCGATAGAGGAAATTGATCGAAAGTAAAGTCGTGCCATACATGGATGCGTCCAGATCGGAACAACGCGCGGTAGTACGACACTCTTAATTGATACTGCAGTACTCTGACGAAACTACGGAAAGCAATCAAAAACAAGAATGAAAAATCATGCGTCAAGCATAATGTAACACTTTCCAACACTTCCAAAGTAATTTTGCAAATCTTTACCATAAGGTGTAAGATGATATCTAACTAAACAAAGTCAAAGTCAAACCGGACGAAGAGGCCTACCTTTCGGATTAAACTCAACTAGCCCCGCTTTTGAAAACGCATAACATATTTAAAAATCCAATTTCAGGAATTACCAACAATATTAGGAAAAATATCCGAACTCTTTTGTGCAGCCCTGTATAGGATCTATAGATTTTATATATACTAAATAGAATGCTAATTTTTAGTTCAGTTAGGAAACGCGTTGTACAGTTTAAAATTTCCCTTCTGCAATTTCCGACAATAAACGGAAATGTACTCGAGAACTTTTGTTCTGACCTGTATCAATCTATACAATTTATACACACCAAGTAATAGACAAAAAATGAGTTAAATTTAAAAACGCGTTCAGCAACTGAAAAAGCATTCGCAGCAATTATTATTAATAAGCAGTACTTTAACCGAATTCTTTTGTGTGTCCCTGTAAATGAACAATGAAAGCTATACACACAATATTCTATAGTAAGCCTCATGTAATCCACGTTAGGGATACATATCCATTTCAATATGTTTGAAATAGTGAAACATTATTAAAATAAACTGCAAACGATTTTTAACACTTTCCAACCTAGTTGAAAAGTGTTTATGACTTCGGTTTGTCTGCCGTCTGCCGTATAGCCGTCTGTCCGTGCTCTAACTTCCGTAAATATGCTCGGATTGCTCTGCAATTTTTATATGTTATTGTCGTTATCTATAGCATGTTCCCTATTTCAACGGAAGTGTGTAGCACTTATAGTTTTTTTACAGGGACACTCAAAAGAATTCCGTTACATTGCGGTCTATGGGGAAAAATCATTTGCGGTTTATTTTAATCATGTTACACAATTTCAAACACATTGTAATTGATATATATCACTAAGGTGCATTACAAGAAGCTTAATACGGAATAGGGTGTGCATAGCACTTATAGTTACTTTACAAGGAACGGTCAAAAAAATTCCGTTACATTACGTCTATTGAGAAAAATCGTCTGCGGTTTATTTAAATAATGTTTCACTATTTTAAACGCATTGAAATTTATATTATATCACTAAGGTGCATTACAAGAGGCTTACCACAGAATAGTGTGTATATAGCAGTCATCGTTCATTTACAGGGACACACAAAAGAATTCTCTACTGTCTGTTAACAATAATTCCTGGAAGTGCGTTTTAAGTTGCTGAACGCGATTTTAAATTTAACTGAGTTTTTGTCTATTACTTGGTGTGTATAAATTCTGTAGATCCTATACAGGCCAGCACATATCGTGAATATGCGTTCGCGAACACATTTCCGTTTATTGACAGAAACTCCAAAAGGAGAATATTAAACTGTGCTACGCGTTTCCTAAATAAACTAAAATTTAGCATCCTATGTAGTATATATACAAATCTATAGATCATATATATGGCTGAATAAAAGTATTCGGATATTTTTCCGAATATTGTATATGTTGGCAATTCCTGAAATTACGTTTTTAAATACGTTATGTGTTTTCCAAATTGTTCACTTAGATGTTATCTTTCAGCTTATTAAACGGTAATTATTTGTAAAATTATTTTGGAAGCGTTGGAAAGTGTTACATGATCTATGCTTCACGCATGATTTTTCGTTCTTGTTCTTCATAGACTGTAATGTAACGGAATTCTTTTGAGTATCCCTGTAAAGGAACTATAAGTGCTATGCATACCACATTCTATAATTAATCTCTTGTAGTGCACCTCAGTGATATATATCAATTTCAATATGTTTTAAATTTTGTAACATCATTAAAATAAACCGCAAATGATTTTCCCCCATAGACCGTAATGTAACGGAATTCTTTTGAGTGTCCCTGTGAAAAAACTATAAGTGCTACACCCTTCATTTTCAATACCGAACATGCCACCGTAAGCCTCAATTACATATATCAATTGCATGACGATCCGAGCATAATTACGCGAGTTACAGCACGGACAGACAGACAGACAGACAAATCGAATTCTAAACACTTTTCAACTGTGTGGGAAAGGGTTAACAAACAGCCAGGTCTTCTCCATGACCAGGGCCCGACTTATGCAGGGTCATGTGGGGCAGCTGCCCCGGGCCCCCTCTGGGCTTAATCAGGATTTTTGCTAAAAGGGTGCAAAATGGTTCAAATTGGCCAAAAGTGACCAAAATTCTTACATTTTCAAAGATTGGGAAGAAAGTATAGCTCTCCACTTTCACAATCTGCTTCCTGTGCCCCATGTCCCCTCCTCCCCAAAAAGGAGCAATCTACATCATCATAAAACTATTGTTATAAAATTTTATACAAAAGTACTTTAAAGAGCATGATAAATGAAGAAACAACATAACTAGTGTTGAAACTTATTACTATTAGTATAAGTGCATGCCTTCACTTGTTTTCCCATATTATGGAATCATCCAAATGCAAGCTGATGCAATACAAAGATTAAATTTTATAATGTGGTAGAACATTTTATATTATAACAAATAATCAAGAGTGACTTAAAGACTTGTATTTACACTTGAAAAGCTCGCATGAGTCGTTATATTCATATACAAAAAAATAGTGTTCTGCCATCTGTTAAAGTTGTGACCATCTTTCTTGTGACAGCCTGTATACAGGTGTAAATAGTACTTTGTTCAAAATTTATGTATACATACAATAGGTATGAAGTTTAACACTAGTCACTACAACATAATTGCCAAACAATTTCTATGGGCAGATAGAAGGGGCCCCCCCCAGAATGGTGCTTGTCCCGGGGCCCCAGATAGTCTAAGTCGGGCCCTGTCCATGACAATGCCCGCCCACACGTCTCCCGTAAAACCTAAACGACTTTAAACAAATGCTGTTGGAGAGTGTTAGAACACCCGACGTACAGTCCTGATTTGTCACCCTGTAACTTCCACATCTTTGGGCCACTTAAGTGAGCATTACAGGGGAAACATTTCCATTTGGACGATGAAGTGAAGGAAATTGTGCAGGACTTCTTCAAAAATCAACCACGATTTTTCTACAGCAAAAACATAGACCTGCTGCCGAAACGATGGGACCTGTCTTACAACGCCCATGGCGATTTCTTTTGATTTCCAATAAAGGTATTATTTTTATTCAACCTGTCCACTTTTCATTTGGCCAAGGCCAACCCTTATACATTAAATAATGTATCACGTTTTGCAGAGTGGCTGGTATATCTAAACCGAACATTCAGTGCAAATTTGTTATAGAAAAGACACACAGGAATAAACACCATCATTTTGAAACATATCAATTAATGTTTCCGTAAGGAAATTACCGAGCATTTTTTCGGGATCTAATAACAGAATAAGTAAACCACTGAATAACAGAATAACAAAGCCACTGAAATAACTAATCAAAATTTTCAAACAACCCAAGTAGCACAGTTTCGTTTTTAAATCGTTGAAAAAACGACAACGGGTGTCGTTGAAACAACGTTATTCGTTGACGTTATAAATTCGAAAATATGTCTCGTTGATTCGATTATTTTTCAACGGTAAATATAGCTGTATTTTCAACGCAATAACGACCGTCTTAAAAACGTTGTTCAAGGTCGCAATACTGACGTTTGTTATACTATTTTTACACGCATTTTAGTGCCATAAAAAAACTTATAAAATAGTAATATGTCCGCAATATGTCTTGTTTGTTTTACTTTTTTTCAACGACATTTTAATGCCGTTAAAAGCTTTTAAAAACAGGAATATGTCCGCAATATTGTCCTGTTAGTGTTACCTTTTTTCAACGGCATTTTAATGCCGTAAAAAACGTTTAAAAATAAAGGGAAAACAGTAAATATAAAATTGACTTTTTCGGTGAATATTCTTTTCTTTCATTTTTTAATTATAAACAGCAAAATTTAATTTTTCTTAAAGACCTGTTTGTTAAAAAATCTTTTAGAATTTTCGCTTCCTGAAAAAAGATTAATTATTTTTATCAATCAGTTTTCCCACACTATTTTTTTTCTTTTAGTAAACATAAAAGAAATAATAATACTGTTTTTTAAACGTTTTATTTATTAAAATCTAAAGAAAAAGCTTTTAAAATATCTCTAAAGATATATAACTTTATTATAATTACTTTTTAAATTTCCATTCTTCAGTAACTTTTTGTTTTTAAAATATCAACATTTAACTTATAATTTTTTTATTTCTATTAATTTTCTAATTTTCACTTTTAATTTTTATCATTATTTAATTATAAATATAATATCGCACTTTCTAAATACTTATAGTATGTATAAATAATATACAGTCTCATTTTATTTCTAACTTTTCTTCCATGCTTTTATTAATTGTATTTATTGACAGATCCTTTGATCCAGTTTGAATTAAAAATATGAATTATTAATTAATGCTCTGAACCCCCCCCCCCCCCCCAAAAAAAAAAAAAAAAAAAAAAAAAGCGCATTTAATCTGAAAAATGGCTTCTGCAATAAAAATATCTGCATTAAGAGAAAGATCCAATTTCAAAATTAATACAATCCTTATTAAAATAGTTTTGGAATAATAATATTATGGTATTATTATTCCAAAGCACACAAATTTGTTACAAACCCATGTGATGCATTAATTTAGAGTTCATGTTTTTTTCTTAAACATGTCATTTTTAACTATTAATAATTAGCTTTTAATGTGAGAGATTTTTTAAAAAAGAGTAGCAGATAAGTATTTTAATATTATATTTAAAGTGGTTTTTTTCTTTTCTTTTTCTTCTCATATATTCATATTTCCATGTATTCATTCGAGGTATATTTTTTACATGAAATCAATCTTAGAGGCCACATTAGTCACTTTACCTTTCCATTTCAATATTTCCCAAAATCGTAAAATTAATTTCAATTGTAAAATTCTACCACGAAGATTATTTTTTGTTCAGAGTGGTTAGCTAAATAAGTGGCTTGTGACCAGCAATCTTTATATAGTCATGTCTTTTTCCCTTTCACAAAGAGGGACAAAAAAGCAATAGAAAAATTTACCTACCTGTTTCAAATTTTAAGCAGTTTAATTACAAAACTGAGTATTTTAGTTAAATTAGTGCTTTTCTGTTTCACTTGAAATAATAAATATCCTAGGATAAGAAAAAAAAAGGATGTGTGCACAATTTTAGTTAACAATCAAGAAAAGCCCACTTAGAAATATGTATATTTTTAAATGCAATATGTAATTAAAAAAAAATTAATTTCGTTAACTTTGATAAAAAGTTACTTCATTCTACTAAACATGTGCTTATTTTAATTGCTAAAAGGCATAAAACAAAAACTTTATAAACAGTAAAATAAGTTTTATTAGATTGTTGACATGTTTCGGCTCGATCAGAGCCATTATCAAAACAAATAAGAATATTCTATAATTGCACAATCTATAAAGTTATTGGAAATGACACCACTTAATTTTTCACATACTCTTTGACATTATGCATATTAATTTTCAGGTAGATTTCATAAGAAATACTACCTATTTATTACATTCTCCTTCACGTTGGAATTTCTGGAAAATTTTTGAAGATCTACACCGATCATGACTCCTAGAACCTAAAACCACACCCAGTTCAAAACTTTATCTATCTATCTATATCACTTTTTTATGGACACGATAACTTCAATAATGCTGCAAAAATCTCTTCCAAGCTGACACATAAAATCTCGGTCAAATTCGTTAATAGGCAAAATTGAAACAAGGGAGGGCTTCTTGTGAAAACAGAAAAAAAAACCCATAACTTCTTAATTATGATACGTATCGAATCCTTTTAAGTTATTATTACTTCTAGGAAAGGGGCTAAAAATTTATGTATGACAGATTTTTGATATCATTAAAAATGGCCTCAAGGGGAGGGGGGGGGGGAATACGGGTTAAAAAAAAAATCATAACTTTGTCAATTCACAAGATATCAAATATGGTTAAATTTATTATAAATCCTCTTAATATTATCTACAATTTTTATACTGACAAGTTTTTTATAGAACCAACCCTTACAGCTTAAAAGTAAATAAATAAAATCTCTGCCTACAGGCACAGGTAAATTTCGAATTTCAAAGTGAGCGGTCCTAACTGCTGAATCATGGCAAAAAGGTCATGTCTTCTGCAATTCGCAATAAACAGGCACCCCAAGGTCTGAGTCTTCGAAATCTACCTGTGCCTGTAGGCCGAGCTGTCAGGGACTTTTAATTTTTACTTGGGTGTTTATTTCCATATTTGTAGAATAGGAATGTAAATATGGAAATAAACAGCTAAATAAAAATAATTTTCGAAATATGAAAAAAAAAAAACTGTTCGAAAAAAATTGTTGCATGAAATATGTAGAAATTGTCCAAAAAAAATCTGAATATTCCGTTATAAACATATTTAAATTTTGTTATAAAAATATATTGTTATATTTGTTTTGCCTTCACACTCTGCAATTAAACTAAAAGTTTGGAAATTTGTCAAAACCTGCATGAAATTGTTGAGAAAATCTGAATATTTCATTAAACAATTTTTTTTTCCTTAAAAATAAAACTTTTTCATAATAACCTCCACTACTGGTTTATTGCATAGCTACAAATAAAACAAAATATATATCTTAGGAAAAATTTTACTTTTTATTTAATTCAGACTGTTCGATTCTCACCACCTTTCTAAAATAGTGTAATTGGCCTTATTCTCTCAATTGGCCTTATTCTCTCTTATGACAATCAAGCAATCTGAATTTTAAAAGTACTACTGGCAACACTGATTGAAAATATGAAATAATAAAATTTTAAACAGGAAAAAGAAAAAGCAAAAAATTTGATAAGTTAAAAAAATAATTGCACACTGCAATCCAATCACTCTGCCAGCAAAAGTTGCTAAAATCGCTATGCATAGTTTATTCTTCTTATAAAACTTTTTTATACTTGCATATAATTATGTATACATAAAAAAATACTTACCTATAAACTAATTATATGTCGCAACTCAAGATCTTGGAATACCTTAATCATTGAAATATGTAATTTCATTTTTTAAATCAAAATTTTATAAAATCTTTGTTTTTTAAATCTGTATTAATTATCCTCGAGATCCACACTAACAAGGAATGATTAATAAAAAGTGCTTTATTATTAAAAAGGATTTTTAAAAACAAAGTTTGAGTTATATGAGAGACTGTTAATAAATGATGACTTTTGACATTATTCACCAATAAAATAAGCACTTTTATTACAGTAGAATATTTTAATGAAAACATTATATTGAATATTTTCAAAGTCAATTAAATGAAATTTGAATATATTTACATATTTCAATTATATAAAATATTTAAAACTGAAAAAAAAAATAGTAAAGAATTTTTTTTTCTTTAGTACATATGAAAAGACAACATAGTTTAAATCGACAATTTATTTTAAATATAACAAACAAGTTACAAGAAAATAATCTACAAAATTTTCAGTGTTTTGTCAGGATATACTTCTTTTTAAATGCTGCAAATATACTCTGAGGATTGCTACCCAGTCTTTGTGAAAGAATTCACCTAATTTAGCCTGATCTGCATCTGAAAAGAAAAAAGATTACGATGAATTATAATATAATGAATAGGCAAGGATGGGATACTGAATAAATATACTCCACACTGGCAAGTGAGTGATGGTGAACCGTATTTTTGTGTGTACGTGCCAAGATACACAAACAATTAACTAACAACCAGGGGTGCCATTTCAGAATTTTCTTGGGAGGAGGGCTATAATCCCCACTTCAAACGCGAAATGTTTACTGAATCAAGGATACAAAAGAAGTAAAAACTTTGAATATGAAATTGCAAAAAAGCTATGAAAATTTTTGTCTTAGCAGGTATAATTTCATGATATTGACAATGAAAGTGTTCCATGATAGACAGCTTTTGTTATCTTTGTAGGTAGCCTCTAAGACTGTTAAACCATTCT
The DNA here is from genome assembly GCA_963931845.1 of Maratus michaelseni. Lineage (NCBI taxonomy): Eukaryota > Metazoa > Arthropoda > Arachnida > Araneae > Salticidae > Maratus > Maratus michaelseni. The sequence continues at coordinate 201,531,651 of OZ007600.1, forward strand.
TTTTAAATTGCACCTCTGAAGAGCATTGATGTGTTACAATAAAGCTTGTGAAAACGAAACCTGTCAATAACAGAATTCTTCTCAACTGGAAAAAAGTTTCGATGAAAAAGCACCATACAATTATACCTGCTAAGATGGAGAACTGTCTAAAATTGAGCCTTTTTCCAGCCCCTTTCGATATATTCTCTGCAGTTTTTTACTGCAGGGATGCCATTTCAAGAGTTTCTCGCAAGAGAGGGGGGGGGGGGGGACTTTTCTTTGAGGGACATGGTTTGAAATACCATGCGGAATTGTGCAAATCGTCCACAAAATAAGAAAATCTTGCAAAATAAAAAATTCTGTGCAGGATTTCCCCCTCTTAACTTCTTTCACAGACTGGGAATATTTTTTAAATTTTCGTAAAAATCAGTGTATTTTTTATGGAATTACACAAAATTAGCTAATTTGTCAATTGATCATGGAAAAAATAGCGAATTTTGCCAATTGTTAGCTGCAAAAATTACTAATTTTCTCAAACTGCTGTGGAAACATATATTGCGAATTTCGCTGAAGATCACGGAAATAAACATCAATTTTTGTCAATCGGTCGCGGGAAAAAAAAAACTCAAATTACAACATTTATTCGCGAAAAAAAAAGGTCAAACTTTTCCATCTGTAGCGAAAAAAAATCGCAAATTTTGTCAAAAGATTTTTTTTTTTAAATCACGAATTTTGTATAAATATCACAGAAAAAAATTACGAATTTCGACCAAAGGTTCCACAACAAATCACGAATTTAGTCAAACAATCACACAAAAAAAGTTTGAGAATTTCATCAAACATAATCGCAAATTTTGTCAGTCAGTTTCGAAAAAAGAAATCTTGAACTTCAACAAACGATCATAGAAAAGAATCCCGAATTTCGTCAAAAGATAGCAGAAAACAAATAGCGAATTTCGTAAATCTGTCACAAAAATATATCTTGAATTTCGACAAATGGTTGCAGAAAAAAAAAATCAGTTTCGCCAAGCGGTTGCAGAAAAAATCGGGAATTTCGGAAAATGATCAAGAAAAACAAATGATTTCCATGAAATGATCATGGAAAAAATATCCTGTATTTTGTCAAATGGTCTATTCAACATTTTAATTTCCCTTGTTTTTGTGTTTTATTAATCGCTTCATAGGTTGCCCCCCCCCCCCCATAGGTAAAAATTAACTCTTTTATTCACTGGCCAACTGCCACTACATGGATTTCTTTTTACCTGCCAGTGTTTTTCAGCAGTGGCCAATAACAAATTTACAAATACTTAATAAAAAAAATTGCGAAATTTGTAAAACAATTGTGGAATAAACAGCGAAATTCGTCAAATGGTGTCGGGAAAGAAATCAGGCATTGCAGGAAAAAAAATTAATTTTGTCGTGAAAAAATTTAAGAAATTCAGCGTCGAACGGCAGCGGAAATAGAGTGCGAAATTTTTCGAACACCAACGGAAAAAAAGTGCACAATTTGTTCGTTCATGGAAAAAATCATGAAATTTGTTAATCGATAGTCGATAAATCACGAAATTCGTCAATCGATAATGGAAAAATCACAAAATTCATTAATCGATAGTGGAAAAATCACAAAATTCATCAACTGGTTTCGGGGGCAAAAATTTTCGAATATCGTTTCGAGAAAAAAAAATCACAATCTGTCAAATAATATTTTGCAAAAAATCGTGAAATTCACCAAATGGTTTCAAAATTTGTCGAGCGACAGCGGGGAAAAATCTTTTTCTATTCAATTATCGCAATTGGCAAGTGTGACTATTAAGTTTGACCAGTGATAGCAATAAAGTCAATCGCCAAATTTTCAGTATTACTCGCCGATTGGCAAGTGCTAATTTTGTCAAAAAAACAATCCAACACAGGTAAAAGTAATCATTTTCTTCTATTTTTTATGTAAAGTTAAATAAACATGTATTAACCCCCTTCCCTTACAGGTTTTTTTTTTTTTTTTTTTTTTTTTTTTAAATCATGTACGCTAATGGCGCCTGGTGCATGTAAAATCCGTCGTGGGTGTAAAGTCCTCCAAGTTCCCTGTGAATAATACCTCTGGGGGTGCCTAATCAGGTGAAGGTCTCGTCACCTGATCAAGGCTCTAAATTACGAGACCAACTCGCATAACGATGACAGGTCCATATAAAAAGAATAACATCAATTAGCAGCAAAACAAAATGGAAACAAAACTAAGTCCTCCACATAGCCGTCCTGTCAGCAACGGCCAGCCGCTACGCGGCATCTCTTCAGTGGCGCTACGCGCCCCGGTACCAGGCACTAAACCCGTTTAAGCTAGGGAAACCTGGCAGGTAGGGGCCTGGTCGCCGGTCTCAAAAAAAAAAAAAAAAAGTGCTAATTTTGTCCTATAGCACCTCCACCGCCCCCCTAGTTTTGGACTACCAGAGCGAACCTTCGCTGTTTTGGGCCGATTCCGTATGGCAACATTATAACATGCAAAACATTTAATTAAACAGTTATTGCAGCATATGTTAATCAAATTGTTCTCTTTAATACTTTAAATGACTAAGAACAAAAATCAAAATGTAATTTTTCTGTATATTAAATTTTTATAAAATTTGTATTCAGAAAGGATTCCTGGAGCATTTTTTTTTTTTTTTACCTTTTTTTTTTTTTTTTTAAAGTTGATATATAGATAACCCACATTAAATTTGCACCATGCAAAAATAATTGCATTATTTGTATGTGCTAAGCAATATTTAATTTATTATACAAAAAATAAATCCACATAAATAACAGTTATCAGAATTTTTTTCACAAGCCAGAAAAGTTGCTGTGCATTATTACACGCAACGCAGGTTTGCCATTCCTGTTTTAGGGTAATCTTTTAAAAAACATTGCAATCTATAAGAAATATTCTAGAAACTTTTATACATATTTATTAATTGGTCATATTTCATGTTTTTTTAAATTTCTGCAATATAAAATATAATAAACTTGGGGCATGGGAGGAGATTGTTTCTGGGTTTTCTCTAGTTTTTTTCTGCACATACATTCTACAAGATATGATTCGAGGTGATGACAATCTGACTTATTTATTATTGTGCCATTTAGCAGAGCCCCCTCCCCCCTTATTTTTTCAACGTCCTTTGTATGAATCCCTGTTGCTGAATCAACAAATTTTTCTGACATGAATGCAACAATATTACAACATGAATTTTATTTTAAATTTGCACTGATCTCAGAAACAGTCAGAGCCATAAAAATAAAACCAGAAATCTATCTTTTTACTGAAAAGTAACATGTCTGATTTACCTCTATGGGAAATAGTAAAATCCCTTCTGAAATTAATGCAATATATAACTTTCTCGCAAATTTATAAAAAGATAAATACATTTTTCTAAGAAAATAAAGAGAATTGTCGAAATTGTAGGAAAAGCATAAAAACAGGGGGGGGGGGGGGGGGTTGTAAGCATAAAAGTATAAAAAAGGACTCAAAAGCATAAAACTTGGCACGTATGAGAGTTACAAATGGTAGTCTAAAAACAAATAAATAAATTTCCAATACTGAGGCCTTTTTCCTTATAAATTTCTCGCCTTTACGGCATATTTTTATACAAAGATATTTCTTCAAATAACTCTCATAAATACTAAACTTTGAAAATATTTTCAAAGCTCACTCACAAAAAATTATACATAAAATCATTATACTCAGCCTTTTTCTGAAATATACCTTTTTTATGCATTCAAAAAGTCCTTTTGTATCAAACAGCATTAAGAAATTCTTGTTGCTCATGCTGCTTTTGCCACGTCTTTCAATAAGGAAGATAGTCGGGAAGGTAGCCACTGAAAATTAAAAAAAATTCTTGATTAATTTTTTTTCTTTGTAAAAGAAAAGAGTTACATTGACTGAAATTACTTATCCATTAGGGTGGGTCGAAAAAACTGAAATTTATATAATCGAATCGTAATAGTGCAGGAAAGTTGCCATTGGTAATAAGGAATAAATTCAGAAAATATTACACCAAATGGTCAATATCTTTTACCGCCGCAAGGGGACCAAAAAAAAAAAAAAAAAAATCGATTTTTTTTTTTTTTTATAATTTACAGTATCTAACCATACCAATACAATTTCTAATAGAATGCAACAGCTACATCAAGATGTTAGTAATGTTCCAGTAAAATGTCATTATGGTGAAATCATTTCTCTTACCGCCACAAGGGCGGTCAAAATTTTGAAAAAACGGCAAAAATTTCAAATTTTCGTTTTTTCTAATTTTTTTTAAATTTTTATTATATGTCTACAATTAAATAAATTTACTTTATAGCTAGTAATAACTTATAACTGTCTAGTAATTTTTATCATGGGTATTGCCAACCAGGGGCGAGAGGAACCCGCCCCTCCTAAATTTGAGAGAAAGGGGCTTTTTGCAGGGATTTTGGGGATTTTCCGGAACTTTTTTGTGATTTATTTTGGTAGGGGGAGCCTGCTTACACAAATTCCCCCTCATTTTTCACTTTTGCCTCCCCTCCCAACAAAAAATCCCTGAAAAGTTCCGGAAAATCCCCAAAATCCCTTCAAAAAGCCCATTTCTCTCAAATTTAGGGGGGGACGGGCCCCTCTCGCCCCTGATTGGCAATGCCCATGATCAAAATTACAAGACATTTATAAGTTATTACTAACTATAATGTAAATTTCTTTAATTGTAGACATATATAATAAAAAATAAAAAATAAAAAATTTTAAAAAACGAAATTTTTTGCCGCTTTTTTTCGAAATTTTGACCGCACTTAGAGACCGCGGTAAGAGAAATGATTTCACCATAATGACATTTTGCTGGAACATTACTAACATCTTGATGTAGCTGTTGCATTCTATTAGAAATTGTATTGGTATGGTTGGATAATTTAAATTAAAAAAAAAAATTTTTTTTTCGATTTTTTAAAAGTTTGCCCCCCTTGCGGCGGTAAAAGATATTAACCATTTGGTGTAATATTTTGTGAATTTATTCCTTATTACCAATGGCAACTTTCCCGCACTATTAGGCTTCGATTATAAAAATTTCGGTTTTTTCGACCCACCCTATTATCCATGTGTTATTTTAATGCTAACTTTATACTATTTGTTAGTTTGGTATGTTTCCATTATCCCGTCAAAATAATGAATTTTGTCGATCATGCACAGAAAAATGATGAATTTTGACGATCGGCTACGTAAAAAAATTTCGTCATTCGGGAGTGTAAAATTCCTGAATTTCGTCGATAGTGTGTGTAAAATCATGAATTTTGTCAATTGTGCATGGAAAAATAATGAATTTTGTTGATCGTGTGCAGAAAAATAATTAATTTTGTCGATCGTGCACAGAAAAATGATGAATTTTGTCGATCGGCTACGTAAAAAAAATTCGTCATTCGGGAGTGTAAAACTCCTGAATTTCGTCGATCAAATACGTAAAAATCCTGAATTTCATCATTCGGCAGTGTAAAAATCCTGAATTTCGTCGATCAAATGCATAAAAATCATGAATTTTGTCGATCGGCGCATAAAAATCATGAATTTTATCCATTGCCGCATAAAAATCATGAATTTCGTCAATTATGCATGGAAAATCATAAATTTCTTCGAACAGGCGCATATAAGCCATGAATTTCTTCGAACGGGTGCAAAAAAATTATGAATTTTGTCGAATGGATGCTGAAAAATCTTGAAATTTAGGGAAAAATGGTAATTGGGAAATCCTGCATTTGGCCAGTTCTTTCCACATTTTTAATCTAAAGGTGAAAACAAGGAATTTGGCTTAGTAGCCACTGGCCGGTAGGTTGAATTTTTTTAGTAGCCAGTTAGTGGCGAGTGAGAATAATTTCTTTAGTAGCCAGTAAGTACATTTATGTCATTGAATAATTAATTTAATAAATATATAATTAGTTTACAGTAAAGCAATTTATGTACTAAATAAAAATATTTTAATTTATATTGCTTTGAATAAACTTGAGATACTAATTTCCAATTTATTTAAAAATTTAAAATATGTTAACAGCAAAGTTATACACAACATGCTTATGTAGCTAACTAAATAAGTCTCACTAAGCTTAGGTATTTGCGTGTCTAACTACATAAGTACCTTTTACTAAAAAAATATTTGTCTAGAATTAAGATCTGACAATAATAAAATAGGTATGTTTATACTAGGGATGCACAACCTGTGGCCGGCAGACCAAAAGCAGCCTGCAATGACCCTAAATGCCAACATCTCCAAAAATTTAAAATTTTACCAATTTGTCGCGAAAAAATTTTCAAATTTTGTCCATAGGTCGCATAAAAGCATCATGAATTTAGCCGATCGGACACGAAAAATCGTGAATTTCACCGATCGGGTGCATAAAAATCGCGAATTCCGATGATCGGGAGTTTAAAAATTGCGAATTTTGCCGATCGGGCTCTTAAAAAACGCGAATGTCGCAGATCGCAAGCGTAAAAATTGTGAATTTAGCTGATCGCGCATGTAAAAATCGTGAATTTAGCTGATCAGCGGGAAATAATCACAAATTTCGTCGATGGGACACGTAAAAATCGTAAATTTAGCCGATGGAACGAGTAAAAATCGTAAATTTAGCCTATCAGGCACGTAAAAAATGTGAATTTTGTCAAGCGGGCGTGCAAAAATCGTTAATTTCACCGATCGGGCGTGCAAAAATTGTGAATTTCGCCGATCGGGCACATAAAAATCGCAAATTTAGCCGATAAGGCGCATAAAAATCACGAATTTAATGTGCTTATTTTCACCATTAGTGCATATCATAATTTTTTCCCTCCCTAATATCGCAGGGTTTTTTTTTTTTTTTTTTTTTTTTTTTTTTTTTAAGAAAACTGGAAATTTGCAGATCTGTCGAAATGTAGCATCCATGTTAAATATCATTTTTTTAAATTATGGGCAATAGAAAAAAAGGAGTAAATATTGTGGAATTATGGAGGATTTGCGGATTTAAAAATAAATAAAAAGCTAAAATATGCCACTCGGCAGAAAAGGGGCATCTCTATAAAATACATGGCAACATAGACATAAAAAGTTAGTGACCAAAAGCAAAAAGTTTAGTCGCCAGTGAGTCTATCCCTACAATTGTAATTCTTCAGTATGTAAAAGCCGTAAAAGCAAAATAAATAAATAAATGCACAATGCCTGGCCACTCTTTTTGACTCAATGTGCCGGCAGCCTTTACTGACACACCTTTTTGGTGTTTTCTTTTATGTTTTCATTTGCAAGGGGGAAAAAAGCAAAATACATCTGCCAGTTATAGAAAAACAATCAGAAAATGCATCACTTTTTTTACTGAGGGGCAAGAAGGGTGCAATTTTGTCGACCAAAGAGCAGGCAGGGTGCAGCACCCTACTGAAACTGACAGGGGGAAACTCTGGTCATATGCTGTATGATTTGGCAATAAATCTTGGTTGCTTAGCGATTCATCCTTGGGGGGGGGGGGGGGGGACACTATAACACAAAAATACCCAATTTTTTCAAATTAAAAAAAAATATGGTACTTTCAGAAAATATGAAACATTTTGCATTATTCAAGGAATTGTTACAGCACGTAATAACACATTTTGATAAGATTTCATTTATCGAAATGAGTAATGGTTAAAGAATTTCAGTTTTAATTTCATATCTTTTGGTTAATTGAACTTTTTATATACCTATCAATTCTTTTATATATATATATTTTTAAATAGTGCTACTATTTTAAAAATTTTGAATTTTCAAAAATTGCTTTTAAAAGGTACACAATAAATAAAATTTCAAAAATTGAAATTATTTAAAAAAAACTCAAGATGCATGTTTATGAATATAAACACACACAGGGTTGCCCCTTAGCACACTTCATGTTACAAAATATCAATTAATTTAAATTCAATAAACTTTATATAAAAATTATTATACAGCAAGCAACAATCATTTTCAAAAAACTAAATTGATATCATACACAAGCAGTGATGATCAGAGTTCTGAATATATACAAAATTGATGCACATGATTTATTAAAAGGACAATTCCACATAAAAGTTTCATTTTGAGGGGGAAATAAATTTTATAACATGTTTAACTTGAGTGTATGATTGGAAAGCTTGGTATTTTTATGTTGTATAATAAAATCCTAATACAAAGCCTTTGTAAATTACTATTTACAAACTAAGTTAAGAACCATTATTGTCTTTGTAAAGTCATAATGTTACGTCAGTTACACAATAAAAGTTATGTCAGTTACATGTGTAAATGCCATTTTTTTCTTTTTTATTGTTCAGAAATTAATTAAACAAGTTACTGTTAGAATTTTTCATTACTTAGTGTTGTTGAGAACATTAAATCACTTATTTTAACAAGATAGTTTTGATAATTTTTACACTTCAATGAAGGCAGAAAAAATGTTTGTCTATTTTACGTTACATCAGTTACAGGATTTTGAATTACAATTTTTGTGATTAAAAGACAGATTGAAATAATCTGCAGGTATTTGGGTATTAAGTCCTTAGTAAGAAATATTTTAAATTGTAAAAATAAAAAAAAATTCTAGCTTAATTAAATTTTCTGCACAGTTTTGAAAACAAAATTCGATGATCAAGTGTTACGTCAGTTACGATGGAATTGACCAAAACAATCATTTATTTTACTTTAAATTATTCTTTAATTACAATCTGATTAAAATTAAAACATTCTAAAAATATAATACATTACAAATATTATAAATAAAAATAACAAGACTTGTGATTACTTACGTTTACTAGACAAAATAATGCAAGAACAAACACAGCGCCAGCAAGATGGGAATCAATGGCGGCGGCGGCTTATTATTATTTTCGTTCTTCTTGCCTGGTGGGATGGTTGGAAGGTTGCGCAGAAAGAAATTCCGATCACGCGGCGTCCAAATTGAGTTGAGGAGATACAACGTTGTTTCAATGAATTTTTCACTTAGGAAAAATATCTATTATATCGTTGAGCAATCACGCTTTCGGGCTAAAGTAAAGGAAAACATAAAACGATTAAAAAACCTATTTTAAAACGACGAGAAGAGTAACGGAAATATCGTGACCATGAAACAACGTTTTTTAAAAGTCTTTTCTATGACGAATTAAATTTCCAATTTCTTTAGTCTAAAATATTGCGATATAAAGTATATTTTTCAACGGACATAAAACAACGTAACCAATTTTCAACAGTTCTGACTTATTTTCCACGCTATAAAAACGTCTGGTGCTACCTGGGAACACATTTTTTTTATTAATGTAAGCAATATCATCCAGCATTTCACATGTTTAGGATATAATAAAAAGAAATAATATTGTTTAATACTGGAAAACCAATATAATAACTAATCATCCCTTTCAATCAATCGATTATAGTATGCCAATATAATCAAGATCATCGAGTATTTTGAGTTTCCGTGATAAAATAATAGGAATAAGAAACGATTACTGCTGCAAAACCAACGGGGAAAAGCTTTCGGCATAAGCTGTCCACATCTGATTTTAAATTGTCTTCTTTAGCTGGTAGCTTCAATAGCTCGTCTTTAATTCCACCGCAAAGCTGGCATTTACTTGATAATGGGCATACTCTGGTCTAAAAATAAAAAGAACAAGAAATTTTACTTTAACAAATATAAGTCCATACATTTGAAACACCGATGGCAGTGTTTCGAATTTCTAACAAGATCCAGTTCTAACATAATAGATTTAGTACAATCATCTTCCATAGACACCGAAATATACCTATTATGTAAATCATGAACAACACAGCATAGCAGCGCCTCCTAAATAGAACATGTACATCAAACGAGTTGTAGTTCTTCTAAATGAATGAAAACTTTTCCAGTCCAGTACTTGAACCCAAGACCTTATAACGTAAGCTGTAAACGTTCTACCGACTGTCCACTGGACAAATCCGGTGGACAGAATTTACTCAGACAACCTTATGGCAAAAGACATCTGGTCTGTTATCTGAAACAGTTCGACAGAATGAATCACAGATAAAGGAACTCCAATAAACGTTATTCACGGTATATCAAATATTAACCGAACACTCATTGCAAATTTGTTACAGGTCAACACATAGAAATAAATAAATATAATTTTGAAACATATTATTCAATGTTGACGCAAGCAAATCACCGAGCATTTTGAGTTTTCGGGGATATAATAACAGAAATAAGTAATGATTAATCGTACAAAGCCATTGAAATGACTAATCAACAATTTAAAACAACGAATTTTATTAATATAAGCAAGATCATCCAGTATTTCAAATGTTTGGGATATGATGAAAAGAAGAAATATTGTTTAATACTGTAAAACCAATGTAATAATAATTCACAACTTTCAAATAATCTATTATAGTATGTCAATATAAGCAAGATCATCGAGAATTTCGAGTTTTCGTGATAAAATAACAGGAATAAGTAATGATTACTACTGCAAAACTAACGGGGAAAAGCTTTCGGCATACGTGGTCCAAATCTGATTTTAGAATGCCTTCTTTAGCTGGTAGTTTCAACAGTGCGTCTTTATTTCCACAGCAAAGAATGCATTTTCTTGCTAATGAGCCCACTTTGTTCTAAAAATAAACAGAACAAGAAATTTTAATTCAATAAAAAGAAGTCTATATACAGAGTGGTTATAATTAAACTAACAAGATTCAGCGTGTTCTGCAGTGCGATCTAATTACAAGAATGGAGCCAAATTTAGTAGGATGATTAAATAAAAAGGCGGAAAAGGTTTTCGCGAGAAAAACAGTGCCAAACATTCCCCTAGCGGTGCAAAATTTGGTTCCATTCTCGCAATTAGATCGCGCTAATATCATCTAAAATCATAAAAAATAATCATCTTATGAATACTTTTAATATATGTAACAGTGATTCAGTATTTAATTGGTGTATGTGGCGTTCTTCTAAAACTATTTCCTGACTGAAAAGCATTAAAAGAACACCGTCATTATGTCTCTAAGAAGGGAATTTGGAAATCTTTTATAGCTTTGAGATTCTGGCCATTGCTTTAATTGTCGAAATGTTAAATTTATCATAAATGGTAATTGTATCCCTGAATTAGATTTTTTTGACAAATTAATTATCTATCTTCATCATGATATTATTGTTAATGAAAAATGTGATTCTGTAATGCTCCATCAGTTTGAAAAACCGTTTTTTTAGCTACATATTTTATTTATTATCTAATGTCTTTTTCTGTTTTTTCTTTGTCTGTGTTTTTTTTCGATTTTCCTACCTTTCCTCTGATTTGTTTTGTCATCCTCTGATTGGATGTTGCTCTCTGCCTGATTGGCTGATGCTTTCCTATAGGCTGTGCTGTTTGCTACCACCTGCCCCTTACTGTTTCATTTCTATTCAGTCTTGCTGCTCCCAAAAAGGTAGCAGGCCTTGTTTGCGCCTAAGAAGAAAGATATTCGTTCCTTCGAAACGCGTAGTTATTTCAAAAGTTTTTATATTATAGTGTACGAAAATTTTTGAAAGAATCAAATAAAAGCAAAGGTTATTCCTAATTAAGTAGTGCCAGTTTTATTTTCTTACTGTTATTCGTGACTGAACTAGTAGGTGTGTTTACTTTTTTTCAATGAATTTATTATAGGTCAAAAACAAAACCACCCCATACAATTTAATATCCAAATTGTCACAGAAAAACAACAGATACCGCGATTCGACGAAAAATTATGTCTTGTTTAAATCCATGTTACAGAAATAAGCTTAGGAGGTCGTCTTCATACTGAAATTTCGCTAAAGTCTGAAATTATCAATATGAACACTTAATTTTTGCATCAAATTTGGTTGTTTTAGTAAATTTTACTTTAAGATGCCAAACTGGAAGTCAATTGGTCAAGTGGTTTAATTTACTGAGAAGGTTTAAGGATCTGACTACGTTTAAAAAGTGATTTTCAACCAAAATTGTCAAAATGACGTTATTACATCTTATTAAAGCCCAACTTTTTGACTTTCCAAAACTGTATTTATTTTTATTGTACGATAAATAGAACCGGAGTTGTAGTGGTTTTAAAACTACTCAACAGCTGCCACTCAAACGGAAAGTACTGTTTAAAGGACCGGGAGTACTATTTAAATGTACTAACTGGGGAGGGGGAAAGTAAAAATATAGCCTCTAGAAATAAACAAAGGCTCAGTACTTTAAAAAAATTGAGTATGGCTTATAAAAACAGTGAAGTATAGATGCATATTACTGTGTAAATCCTTGTAGTAAAACATAAATCTAAACTTTAAATGCATTTTGGAAAATGTAAATTGTGGCGAAAATTTCGTACGCAAAACAAGATTTCTCAAAAAGTTATTAGAATATTTCTATGAAATTTAAATTGCATGTTGTTTACACTATTGTGTAAGCAATGAACTAAAGATTTAATTTTAGAATAAATATTTTTTGTTTTATGGATGTTTTCGTGGAATGACATCCATAAATTTTACGAAAATCAGCATGTAAAAATGTACGATATGCTATAAGTTTTGAAACATTTAAAATATCTCTTAGATTTTAGTTCATTGCCTTCACCAATGTCATTAGTTTGAAACGCAAAAAGGAAATTAAGATCGATACAACAGAATTTCTTGTAGAGTGTTTTGCGTATTGGACCAAATTTCACTAAATTTTACCATAAAATCCCCCATTTACCAAAATTTTTTCAATGCATGAAATATTCTTCACTTTTTTTGACAGTTTCTAGTCATAATCTTAATAAAAATAAGCTCAAAAAATAATTAAATAGGTTTTTTTTTTTTTTTAAATTGCTCCGTACGTAGTCAGGCACCTTAAGAATTATGAAGGTTTAAAGTTTGGAACCCTTAATATTAAATTCATTTGCAATTATTGCAAAACAGATTGCAATGAGACTAGTTTTTATACAGAAATTTACTGTGTAGTTGCAAATTCAACAACAGAGTAATTAAGTGTTAACAGCGCATACATAATCATAAATTTTCAAAAATCCTAAAAAAATACCAACCTCTACTTTTAAAGAAGCATGATTCTTCAATGATTTCTTTTGTGCTTCATAAAAAGATATTGGACACAAAATTAATGATGCAAACACGAAAAAAGTGCAAAATACAACCCATATATCGATAGCCGTGGCGTACGCTATTGTAGGTAGTGATGATCTTAAATAATTAGCAGTTGTCAGTAGAGTCAGCAAGGTGGTTATGCCAAGGGTTACTCGAGCGGGTACTGCAGTGACTGGTAACCAAAATGATATCCAAGACACCATGACGATAAAAGTTGTCACCGTGTAGGAGTATACCATGTGGTATCCATTAAGACGCTCAAGCAGAAAAGTTGCATTGACACAGGAAAAATTTCCTTTTATTAAGTACGTTCCTTTTATTAGGTGCGTTCGTAAGTATATAAATACGTAGCACCTATTGTCGTCGCTTGGTCCGTCCGTCCGCATATAACAACGCAAAAACTACCAAACCGAATGGTTTGGAATTTAAGATATATTATCTTTTCAGAATTTTGTCGAGACATTTCAAATTTTTTTTAAATCGAATCAAAAGTTTAGGAGATATTAATAAAAATATTTATTAATAAATTTGAATTAAAAAAAAAAAAATCGGTGTTTTCTTGTTAGAGGAGCTTCCGAGGTTGAATCGTCAAGCGACCGAGATACTTATTTTATGACAGAAATTAATCTGCAGACGATATAATTCATTTCACAGAATTAAAAATCATCAAGATCTGAATATTTATATAACTATCTATAGTACGAACGCACCTCATTTGTCACGTTTGACGTACAATTTCCAACTTGTTAAGTAAGCTTTCAATTATTTTCAAATAAATTTGTTTGTAAAATCTGGTGTCAGTTAATTATTTCAGCATTTTACGAATGGAAGTACTTTGCCCCTGAAAGGGTTAAGAAACATTTGTTATTCAACAACAGAGTAATTAACCCTTAATTGCATAGTGATGTAAATTTCCATCACTTTTTATTTAACTTTCAATAAATAAATCAACTTCTTCGCCACCACTATATTTATATAGAAATGTTAATCCACTAAATCCCCCCCCCCCCCGGTGAACTATATGTTGCTGAACAAAGTTAAAAATCTATCTTAAAATTTCTGGTGTCTAATATTTAATATATGTATAAAAAAACACAATTGTAAAAGAAAAACTCATGCAAAGAAGGGTTAAGTGTTAACAGTGCATTCATAATCATACATTTTCAAAAATCCTAAAAAAAAAAAAAAAAAAAAAAAAAATACCAACCTCTACTTTTAAAGAAGCATGATTCCCCAGTGATTTCTTTTGTGCTTCATAAAAAGATATTGGATACAAAATTAATGATGCAAACACGAAAAAAGTGCAAAATACAACCCATATATCAATAGCCGTGGCGTACGCTATTGTAGGTAGTGATGATCTTAAATAATTAGCAGTTGTCAGTAGAGTCAGCAAGGTGGTTATGCCAAGGGTTACTCGAGCGGGTACTGCAGTGACTGGTAACCAAAATGATATCCAAGACACCATGACGATGAAAGTTGTCACCGTGTAGGAGTATACCATGTGGTATCCATTGAGACGCTCAAGCAGGAAAGTTGCATTGACACAGGAGAACAAACCAGATACGTCTATAAAGGGAAAAAAATATACATCTTAAATGAAACCTTTTCTGGATCTTATTCAAAAATTCAATTTGATGCATCTTGATTGAAATGATACATCTTTATTCAAATGGTACATCTTAATGGAATGATACATCTTAAATGAAATGATGCATCTTTATTCAAATGATACATCTTTATTCAAATGATACATCTTAATTGAAATGATGCATCTTTATTCAAATTATACACCTTAATTGAAATTATGCATTTTTATTCAAAGAACACATCCTAAGAGGTCTTGTATCTTTTAAACTCGCAGAAAATCCTCAAAAACTTTCAAATTTTGAATTAGTGTATCTTCAAAATTATTTTGTGTATAAGCATGAAATTTTGACTATTGATTAAACAGATTGTACTTTTTAATATAATACCACTAGAAACTGACTAGTCTTTTACAGAATTTCAGCTTTATTGAAAATAAAGTTGCTCTTTTTTTTTATTCCGTAAGTCATTGCGCGCATGGTATCTCGAGAACGTATGACTGGATTGTTATGAAATTTGATATAAATAATAAGCACAAATGTATTTTAAAAATGATCTATTCTTAGGTAAAAATTATTTCATTAACCATGCAAAAAAAATATTTTTGTAAAAAAAATCAAAATTTTACATTTTTTAACGAATAAAAATCTTATCATTGTAAATATTTAAAAGTAGATCATTTTAGCCACACATTTGCGCATATTATCTAAATCAAATTTCATAACAATCCATGCATACGTTCTCAAGATATCATGTGCGCAATGACTTACGAAGTAAAAAAAAGAGCTATTTTAATTTCAACAGTGCACAAATTCAATAAAATATTAGTCAATTTCTAATAGTATTATATTAAAAAGCACATTCTACTTAATAAATAATCAAAACTTTATGTTTATACATATAAAGATTTTGAAAATACACTAATTCAAACTTTGATTATTTTTCTCGATTTTTGTCGCGCTTAATAGATACAATACCCCTTAAATGCAGCCTTTTTTTAATTTTAATCAAAAATTCAAATGATAAATCTCAGTGTAAATGATGATCTTAAATGAAAAATCTTAAATTAAACTTTTTTTGGATATTATGAAAATTTTTTTGTATCTTATTCAAAAATTGAAATGATAAATCTTAGTGGAAATGATGATCTTAAATGAAAAATCTTAAATGATTTTTTTTTTTTTTTTTAACATTATGAGAAACGTTTTAGATCTTATTCAAAAATTCAAATGATATATCTTAATTGAAATGATACATCTTTATTCAAATTACACATCTTAATTGAAATAACACATATTTATTCAAATGATACACCTTAATTGAAATTATGCATCTTTATTCGAATTATACATCTTAATTGAAATGATGCATCTTTATTGAAAGAACACATCTTAAATGAAATTTTTCTTGAATCTTATTCAAAAATTCAAATGATGCTTCTTAGTGGAAGCGGTACACCTTAAATAAAAACTTTGTTGGATCTTATGAAACATTTTTTGGATATTATTAAAGAATTTCAAATAATACATCTTAATTGAAACCTTTTTTAGATCTTATTCAAAAATTCAAATGATGCATCTGAAGTGAAATCTTTTTTTGATTTTATTCAATTAAAAAAATTAAATGATACATCTTAGTTGAAATTATACATCTTAAATTAAAACCTTTTTGGATCTTGTGAAAATATGTTGTGTCTCATTCAAAATACAAATGATATACATCTTAATTGAAATGATACATCTTACATTAATTCTTTTTTGGATCTTATTCAAAAATTAAAGTGATATATCTTAATTTAAATAATCCATCTTAAATTAAACCATTTTGGATCTTATTCAAAAATTCAAATGATACATCTTAATTGAAATGAAATATCTTTTTTCAAATGATGCGTCTTAAATGAAGTTCTTTTTTGATTTTATTCAATTAAAAAAATCATATGATACATCTTAATTGAAATGAAATATCTTTATTCAAATTATGTGTCTTAAATGAAATTCCTTTTTGATTTTATTCAATTTAAAAAATCAAATGATACTCTTTAGTTGAAATTATAAATCTTAAATGAAAACCTTTTTAGATCTTATGAAAATAGTTTGTGCCTTATTCAAAAATTTAAATGGTACATATCTTATATATATGATACATCAATGTATAATAATACATCTTTATTCAAATTATACTACATCTGTAATGAAACCTTTTAAATTTTATTCAAAAATTTAATTCAGCGCTTGTGGATGAACTATATATATATATATATATATATATTATTATTATTATTATTATATCTATATTCCTCTTACGTAGCGCGAAAAAACGGCTCAATTTGTAGCTTGCCGTGTGGCAATGACCGTAGTAACATAAAATTAATTTGCTTTAATAGATTGCACCAATCAGAAGCGTGATTTCACTACTGAAACTTGCGTCATATTTAAAAGAAAAATTTCAATGGTTTTTATAAAATGTAAACGTATAAAATGATTTCGTTTAATTACGCCCTAATGACAGAAGAACAGAACACAGATTATTCATTTAGAAATAATATTCTATTCCGTGTAAATATAATAACAGTAAATAATCTATCATAGTAAGTAAAATGTAAATTGTATAATTGTATATAAAAAAAATTAGTTTTAATATGTAAAGTCAAATGTTTCCGATGATGAAAATGACGTCATTCGAAAAGCAAAATATGTATTTTCATACATGAATATATTTTACTATAACTTTTTCAGTGATGACATGACGTCATATTTACTGACGCTTATTCCTGTAGCTAAAAGGTTGAATTCTTGCTATTTATTTAACGATCTTTGGTATACAAAAAAGTAAAATATTTCTGAAAATTATATAATTTCCAATTAATTATAATAAATATTTAATGAAACTCGGGAATTTTAAAACAACTTCTTAAATGACGCTCTAATCTTGGCAGGGATGAATGACTCTGATGGTGAAAATAATGTCAGATTTGAAAGAAAGGGTGGATTTTCATATAGACTCCAAAAGTGTCATGGCAGACGGTAGAATCGTTTCAAACAAACAACCGATTTCTGAGTAGGTTTTCCATTGTGTGAAGGAGTTACCTGCAAGAAAAGCGTAGCAACAGCCAGAAAATGCATAGCAACGGTTTATTAGGAACTCTCAATGACGTCATGATCTTTAGAGTCTATATAAAGCTAAGACATTTTAGTATACGATTTTGTCAGTATGACATCATATTCACTGGCCTTTAGTTTTAATTCAGCAAATTCAAATTCAGAGAGGGGGTTTATTTTTAAATACAGCACGATCTTTCGGCCGATGTATGAATAGCAATGGTCATTAGTTCGTTTTGTGGTCACGTGATACATTTAGCAAACCAGCTTTTTGATTTAGAGTTTCTTTTAAATACAGCAGAAAACGTGTTGTTTATGTTTTCTTAACTTACCAAGTGTCTGCGAGATATTCTATTTTTCACGTCGAACGAACTTTAGACGATGATTGTTGATTTATATTGAACTATCTTGCTATCATGTAGTGTTTTTCTAAGAATTTTTATAAAATGAATTAGCCATTCTGTAGAATACTATAGGCTCAATGAACGAAGTTTTAAATTAATTGTGTTTCCAAGGCAATTTCTTCAGTTAATTATTTTAAATTTCAAAAATCTGTAAATTTCATAATGTTAAAATGATGTATGGCCATAGGTAGCACCAACTACTAAATGCATTTTTAATTGTGTTTTCAACGAAGTTTTCAATATCTTTTTTTTACATTAAAATAATTTGCAATTGTCATATGTTAAAATGATTTATGATAGTACTTATTCTGACTAGAGTTGCTGCAAAAAGCGGCGAACGAGCGAAGCGAGATGGGACCGAGTAGCGTTCCTAATGTGAATTGTGTCGCAATTCACGGGGTTTGGGGAGCGTTAGCGAGCAGGGGGTAGAAGCCCCTAGTTTTTAAAATGTTAATAACAATTTTCTATTGTATACTTTCGGTATCGGGCTCGTGCTCTGAACACATAAAGTTTTTAGACCTCAGGCGGGCTCAGATAACAGATGTTCGGTCTCGGATGGGCGTATCACCCCCCCCCCCCCGAAAAAAAAAACAAAAACAGACCGAACTTTTATCTAACTTATATACGTTTCAATACTTTGGATACACACAGCAATCCTATTTTCACCAAGTGACTGTAACAGTGGTGGGGAATCTTCTATAATCCTAATCCCTAATACATTAATCGGTTCAATAATGGGTTTTTTTTCCATGATCGGCGTACTTAAAATCTAAATAATGCAAAATTTCCCCGTCGATCGAAAACAAATAAGTAACTCAATTGTTTAAAAATAATTTATTTGCTTTAAGCACGCTGGTACGTATCTGATGATAAGGCGGTTTTTTATTTTACTTCCTTCTGACTTTTTTATTTTTTTCTACATTTCTATTTTTGATATCAAGGCCAAGGCCAATTTACATAATAACGATACTACGATAAGGAGCCAACTTACATATTAGGATACTATGACGACGTTACTATGATAAAGAAGTCTTGATAAAAGGAATTAAAACTTCACATACGTGAAAGTTAAAAATACACGCTCTTTCTATAATTGAGGGGGTCGGGGCAAGAGAATGCCAAACCACGTTTTTAAACTTCTGAGATATTTCAATTTGAAAATTTGATCAAAAACTCAAATCAAGATACAGGGTGTTTAAAAATGACCGGTATATTTGAAAAATCAATAAAAACTAAACGGGCAGCGATAGAAATACACCGTTTGTTGCAATATGCTTGGGACAACAGAAAATTTTCAGGCAGACAAACTTTCGAAATTAGTTACAATTTTCAACAACAGATGGCGCTGCAGTCTGGAAAAATCTAAACCACGATATTTTCCACATATCCACCATGCGCAGCAATAATATGGCGTAGTCTCTGAACGAAATTACTAGAAACCTTTGTAAACCTGTGACTTCTTTCTGTGGGGACACTTGAAGGACCAAGTGTACCGCCACAATCCAGAAACAATTGAACAACTGAAGCAGTACATCTCTTCTGCATGTGAAGCCATCCCGCCTGACACGTTTACAAAGGTTTCTATTTTCGTTCAGAGACTACGCCATATTATTGCTGCGCATGGTGGATATGTGGAAAATATCGTGGTTTAGATTTTTCCAGACTACAGCGCCATCTGTTGTTGAAAATTGTAACTAATTTCGAAAGTTTGTCTGCCTGAAAATTTTCTGTTGTCCTAAGCATATTGCAACAAACGGTGTATTTCTATCGCTGCCCGTTTAGTTTTTATTGATTTTTCAAATATACCGGTCATTTTTGAAACACCCTGTATATAATCTAAAGTTTTTTCGCCAATGTCTTAGTAACATTACGAGTAACAATATGCCATTACTTTAATGATATTACTATTACTTTTTTGTAAATTAGCTATTTTCATTGGAGGATTCATAAACATCAGGGGCGAAAACGAAACCTATCACATAGGCTGCCACCAAGTGACATTAAAAACAAATTCTATGTTGGATATTATAATTTACAATATTAAGCAACAGATTACAGTGTAAGATTTATTTTACCAAAAATGTGGCTTGGCACTTTCTTGCCCCGACCCCCTCAATTAAAGGAGGTAGATAATTAAGGCTTATTTTTTGCGCACTGGGTAGGGTCCTTTTTTTTCAGTTTTAATGTAATTTGAGATGAGTGTTCAGATCTTTTTACGCAACTCTACCATCAATCTTTTACCACCTATTTTCTTCTTATTAATTGATTTGAAACCGTTCTTCTTTTAAGAAACAAATGCCATCAGTTCCGTATGCGATAATGTGCATAGTTGTGCATAAACAACCAGCCAATCGCAATTGTCGAAATCTTTCTTTACATGCACACGCGCAAAACAATAGGGATTTCTATATTTAAGAAGGAAAATGTTTTACATACCGAAATCTAAAAGTGTGCGACTTCTTTTATGTATTTTTTTTATTATTCAAAGCCATTCATTTTAAATGACTGATGTTTCAAGAATTTGGTTGTTTATTTAGACAGAATTAAGATTGTGGTTTATTTCTTTCAAAAACATCACGTTTAAACTGGTGCGCAAAGAATTAGGGCCATGGTAAAGTAGATCAATTTAATTTTTTTTCGGTATGAAAAAAAATTATAATTTAACAAATTACAATAACCATTGGAAAAATGTTCCAAAAAATTAAAATTACCATACTTTTGTATTATATCGACCTCCACAATTATGATTATGCCAAGGTTGCAGTTATGAGTTCGCCAAGATGAGTTCGCAAAGTTTATATATGCATCCTATATACGCATATATATATATTCCAAACACTCCTATATGTGCCCTATACGTCATTTTACACATATTATTTACGTCTTTATATGTTGTACATACATCATATACACATGCCATACATATACATCATATATACATCATATATGACTATAACATGGCCACATACGTCAAGAAATGTTACATATATTATTATTATGTTACAGATATTATTATTATATATCATATATTATTATAATGTCATACATGCTTTATAATTTGGCGATTCATCCTTGGGGACTGCTATAACACGAAAGTACCAAATTTACAACATATTAATGAAAACAGAAACAAAAATATTTTATCGGGTCCCTCTTACAATAACTTTAACTCTTGTTTGGATGGATGTCTGAGCTAAATGTATTTTGAGGAAATTAAAGTTAAGGATCACGTTTTTTGCTTTATCAGACGATTTCTCATCCGACGTCCATTTTGGAATTCGGATTTTTTTCATATCTGACAGTTTGCAACTACCCTTTTTGTAACGATGTTATGCATTTCTATTGCCTATGCAAAGAAAAACTCTTCTTCTAAGTTACAGAATTTCGTTAAAAAAGCTTAAAAAATTGTTCTAAAGTTACAGAATTTCGTTAAAAACGGTTAAAATAATAAATTGCGAGCATCAAGAGGTCCATTCTCGACCGAAAACAACAACCATTTCCCCAATGGTTAAAAAAAAGAGAGTGTTGAATTTTTTATATTGAAAAACAATCGAATATATACAATTGAAATATATTCTAATTTTTTTAGCAAACCTATGTTTGCGATTTTGTACAACACATTTGGAACCAAATAGAAATCAATAGAGGGGCGGTAAATACATGTCTTAAAATATATTAAAACAGTCAAAACATCTTTGATAAAGGAAGGAGGGGTATCTCTACCCGACAGGGTAGAGATAGGTTAGGACTCTTTTTTTCGGAGTCCGAGCCCGACATCGAAATTATGAAGTAGTAAGTTGTTAATAACATTTTAAAACAGTTTCAAGATTAATCTTGTCATAAAAAAAATCTCTTCTTATATAATATAGAAATTACTATTAATCTTAAATACTCCCCCATGACAAGTCATTTTGAAAAATTATTTCACACAGAAAGAGAGGATAGACAAGAGTTATCCCACGATTTCTTTGTATTATTAACACTGTCCGTGGCAAGGCTTCAGAATGATATAGAATATTTTCCCTTGTAGTCAATCAATAACATTTCAATTCTCTTTCAAACTGATTTTTAGAGGATTGGAGAACACTTTAAGAATCTTAGCCTACATTTTTGTTTGTCGAGTAGCTTTTGGTAATTTTTTTTTTTAACAATTTCCAACGTAGTTGAAGTGTTTATAGATTCGGTTTGTCTGTCTGTCTGTGCTCTAACTCACGTAAATATAATCGGATTGTCATGCAATTGATATACGTTATTGAGGTTTACTATGACATGTTCGGAATTGAAAATGAAGTGTGTAGCACTTATAGTTTTTTTACAGGGGTACTCAAAAGAATTTCATTACGTTACGGTCTATGAGGAAAAAACATTTGCGGTTTATTTTAATGATGTTGCACAATTTCAAACATATTGAGATTGATATATATCACTGAGGTGCACTACAACAGACTTACTATAGAATATGACGTGCATAGCACTTATAATTCCTTTACAGGGACACTCAAAAGAAATGGAGAAACATCGTTAGGGGTTTATTTTAATAATGTTTGACTATTTGAAACATATTTAAATTGATATATTATATCACAAAGGTGCATTACAAGAGGCTTCCTATGGAATATTTTGTGTATTCGTCTTTCAT
Organism: Maratus michaelseni; assembly: GCA_963931845.1. Classification (NCBI taxonomy): domain Eukaryota; kingdom Metazoa; phylum Arthropoda; class Arachnida; order Araneae; family Salticidae; genus Maratus; species Maratus michaelseni. Next base: position 201,554,420 of record OZ007600.1, read on the forward strand.
TTACTGAGACACACAAAATAATTCGGTATTGTATGATAACAATAATTGCTGGTAGTGCGTTTTCAGTTGCTGAACGCGTTTTTAAATTTAACTAAATTTTTTTCTATTACTTGATGTGTATAAATTCTATGGATCCTGTACAGGGCAACACAAAAGTCCTCGAGTTAATTTCCGTTTACTGACGGAAATATCATAAGGGAAATGTTAAACTGTGCTACGCTTTTCCTAACGGTACTAAAAAGCATTCTATGTAGTGTATATACAAGTCTATAGATCATATACAGGGCTGCACAAAAGATTTCGGATATTTTTCCTAATAGTGTTGGTAATTCCTGAAATTGGGTTTTTAAATATGTTATGCGTTTTCCAAATTGTTTACTTATATATATCTGGGCGTAGCTAGTTGAGCTTAAGCCGAAAGGTAGGCCTCCCCGCCCAGTTTGACCTTGACCTTGTTTACTTAGATATCATCTTTCATCTTATTAAACAGTTAAGATTTGAAAAATTATTTTAGAAGAGTTGGAAAATGATAAATAATCTATGCCTGACGCATGATTTTTTGTTCTTGTTCAATTTTTGAATAAATAAAATTGAGTCCAAGCCCTCCCGAGTCCGAAAACTAGCATATAAATAGATCCCGAGCTCATCTCGGGCCACAACTAGGGTTCGTTATCGGGTAGCCAAAACTGAATCTTCTCTATTCTTTTATTTTTTACATAAAGTAAAATCACAAAAATCTAATATTTCATTTTCTTGTTATTTATTTATTTATTTAAAAATAGCTTTCCCTCTCTTCCTTTCTTTTCAAAGGTTAAGTGTCGTGTTGTTGAATTTTAAAACTTTGAGACGCACGTTTACGAACTGCCAAAACAATCTTTCACAGGAAATAGAAATGTTTTCATTTGCTATTTTCAAACATTTCAGCTTTTCTTTGAAGCATTCTTGGCTGAAAACAAAGTTAAAATATGACTTGTCTGTTGAAAGCCAATATAAACGACTGTCAAATGCTAAAATATCTTAAATGTAATTTTTTTTCTACGAAATTTAGCTTAAAGTCGAACGAGTAACACAATGTATCATAAAACTTTTTGAGATTTTCAACTTATTATTTCCAAGAATTAGTTATCCTCTATTTTTCGTTTCGTCGGCATGCCAGATGTTTCTAACATAAAACAAGTTTGCATGTGTCACTATTATCATTAGCTGCTAACATTCGACTTTTTTTACTTACCCATCATACGTAGTATAGGGTAAGTCTTGGAATCGTTTTGAATATCGAAAAAAAATTGACAGATTTACACGTTTCAGACACTGGAGATTCCGAAAAACATATTTTTAGAAAAAAAAGAATTGTCGTCTGTCTGTCTGCAAACGCTCTATATCCCGAACAAATTGAGATAGAGATTTGAAATTTGGTATGTACTTAGCATGTAATAATGGGAAGAAGCTTATTGAACTTCAGTAACCTCGATTATACGGAACTATTTTTTTCGGACTCTCGAAATATTCGTTCTGATAAAAGGTACATAAAAATTTTAGAAATTGTTTAATTTAAGGAGTGAATATAAAAGACAATAAAAAAACATAAATTTTGCATAAAGCATGAAGTCGATCGGATAATGAGTTGCCGAGATATTTGGAATCCTATTTTCCACACTCTTCAATATTTCATAACCCTGTATTTCATCGAAATTTCAATTCAAAGATATATTTTAATTGGAAATGAGACACTTAATCATACGCAATAAACTGATAGTTAATAGGATTATCAATTTTTGGTGTCATAAGAATGTTTTTATTACGCAATTCAGTCATAGAGCATTTAAAGTTTAGGACGTCATCAAACCACGATTTTATTCGAATTGCAATGCATTTTATAAATAGTTTACACATGTTTTATTTTCATATTTTATATTATGCATATCCATGATGGGTCAGTATTACAGTGGCCTACAACGACTAGTTTAGAATAGAGAACTTCTATTCAAAATGGATATTTTGCAGTTTGGAAGCAAGGTTTTACTCAAATGACAAAGAGAATTTTCGTAAAATTTTAACAACATTTTATATACATATACATTAATAGATGTGCAATCCTTGGAAGAGGGGTGGGGTAAACATTCCAAACTAAATCTGCCGCTAATGACCATCTAGAATAAAATTTAAAATAACTTTTAAACTTTCAATAGAAACACCCAATGTGAAATAAAATGTTTATATTTGTGACGTACGTACTTAAACCAAAAAGAAATAATTCCAAAGGCCGGGAAAGAAAAGTAGCCGATAGTTAAAAACAGAACAAAACTTTTATTTACATGTTGATCTGAGAAGAATTCTTAGGCGACTGTCTGGTGCGTCGACTATTGCATACAAAAGATGCGCACGCAACGAAAGGGTTACAGCGCGTGCTGGAAAAATGACCTTGACAGCAGAGGGATAATTTTCTCTCTTTCTGCAACATTCTCCCACCTTTTGAGTGGGCAGCTAAACACTCAAAATCTTTACTTATATTATGCACAAAATACACATTACATAGTACTTACATAAGAAATCACTTATACAATCAAAATACAACCTTACAAATTACAACATAAATACAGTATATAATATATGCAAAATAACAATAAACACTGGAATACATATAAAGAAGAGAAGTGAAATTAAGTAAAATAATTACTGAAATTAAATATTCTGAATATAAAATTTACCTTACAGGTGTTTTGACAATTCTGCCACTACTGGTCGTTAAAGGCATAGCCTCATCATTTGTTTCTTGTATTGGATTTTCCAATTCTAATCTGAACAATCGCTGAACTGGCCGTAATAACTCAGAATTGTTTGTTTTTATAAGCGCAAGTCTTATTTGGCCATCTCGACCTGGTATAACTTTTAATACGCGAGCTAGGTTCCAATAGGAACGTTTTTTATTAGTATCTTCAAGTAGGACAATTTCTCCTACTTTAAGTGATTTGTTTTTATAGCATTTTATAGACTGCTGTCGTAACTGCCCTAAATACTCTGTACGAAACCTAAGCCTTAAAGTTTCTCTTATCCGCTGCAGATACTTAGTTCTTTTACTCAATTTCACTTTATCTACATTATCAATATCAGGTACACCTGACTGTGGAGTTTCATGTAAAAATTTCTCTGGTGTTATAGCAAAGTCCTCATCAATGTCCTCTGATAAGTAAGTAAGTGGTCTGGAATTAACAACTCTCTCACAGTCACACAATACAGTTAGTAGTTCTTCATAATCAAGAGTAGCACGACCCAATATTTTTCTTAAGCTTTGTTTTACAATCTGAATCAAACGCTCCCACCATCCGCCCCACCAGGCTGCGGATGGAGGATTAAACTTCCACTGAATTTTTTGTTCAGCAGCTTTAAAACGGAGACCATCCCAGTCTACAGTTTGCAAAAATTTCTCCGCGCCTATGAAATTTTTTCCATTATCTGAATATATGGTAGAAGGTCGTCCACGGCGTGCGATAAAACGTCTTAAAGATTGAAAGAAGGATTCGGTCGATAAGGAAGTGATTAATTCCAAGTGGACGGCACGATAGACTGCACAAGTAAACAGTACAATATATGCTTTTCTACCATCTTTCAAATAAAGTGGTCCAGCCAGATCACATCCTATAATTTCAAATACACAAGCATCGCGGACCCTATCATTTGGTAAAATTCCTGGGATGACCTCACATTTTTTCGCTTTAAACTTTTGACATTTTAGACACTTACTAATACAATTTCTTATGGTCTTACGAGATTTTAAAATCCAATACTTTTCTCTTAAATTTGACATTAACAATGAAGTACCAGCATGTAATAAATCATTATGTACACTCATTATCAACAATTTTACAACAGAATGATCAGATGGTAATATAATAGGATATTTAAAATCGTATTTATCATCCCGATAAACAACATTTGATTTAGCTCTTATAAGGCCGTCACAATCAACTATTGGTCTAAGTTGTCTTAATTTCTCATCATTTTCTCCCTTAAAGGATTCTTTCTGAATTAGTACCATTAAAGCCTTTTCCCCTTTTTCGATTTCTTGTACAGATAAGTCCCCTGAAAGATTTTTGTCAACTTTTTTTACATTGTCGTAAAACCTAAAAATCCAAGCTAACATCCTTACAATTTTCTTAAATGAAGAAAAATATTTATAATACCACTTAGCATCTTCATCATTTTTTACTAACGTTGTTATAACTGTTTTACGAATCTCAGAATTGACTAAATCTTCATTTGGCTCATCATTCGATTTAGGCCAATTTTCTTTTTTTTCGTGCAACCAATCAGGTCCCTCCCACCATTTCCTCTCAACTAACTGTTCAGCAGAACACCCCCTTGAAAGCAAATCGGCAGGGTTAAGAGAACCTGAGATGTGATGCCACCAATGAGGCGAAGTCAATGAGTTAATTTCTGTAACCCGATTTTGAATGAATATTCCCCAATTTTGCTTTCGCTGAATCCAACATAAGGCTGTTGTAGAATCGGTCCAGCAATAAATATCAACCCCTGATAAATTTAGATCTTTAATTATGTTAGATAACAACCTAGAGCCAATATTGCAAGACAAAAGCTCTAAGCGAGGAATTGTAATGGGTTTTAAAGGAGCTACCCTAGATCTTGCTTGTACTAGATTAATTTTTACCCCATCGTCGTCTTCCGCTCTTAAGAAAACGCAGGTACCGTATGCTTTTTTACTGCCGTCGCAAAATAAATGCAAGCTTATTTCTTGATCACTTTGTTTAAGCCCAAACCATCTAGGTATATTTATCAATGAGAGTAAATTTAAGTTTTTTCTCCACGATTTAAATTTCTTTGCCAAATCATCGGGTAGGTTGTCATCCCATTTTAGTTTTGAATTCCATGTTTCCTGTAAGATTAGTTTCGGAATTAGCATCACTGGAGCTGTATAACCAACAATATCAAAAACTTGGTGTGCTACTGCCAAAACTATTCTTTTTGTGACTGATTCTAATGGATTTATAGCCTGTTCTATTTTACACGATAGTGTATCCGTATGTGTATTCCATACGAGACCTAATAGGGAAACATCCTCTTTCGTGGAGGAATCCTCCTCAAATATTTCATTAATTAAATTGGATTTCCAACATCTTAGATTAAAATGACCTAAAGACATGATTAATTTTGATTCTAAGAAAAACTTTCTCATTTCTATCTCGGAATTTAAACTTGTTACGCAGTTATCTACGTAGAAGGCTGTTTTGAAAATATCTGCAGAGTGCTTTAAATTTTCTGGAACCGTATTTAAATGATACAGTAAAGTTGCGGCCAATAAATAAGGGCTGCATGTAACGCCGAAAACTACCCTTTGATGCCGATATACATTCACCTGTTCTTGATTTTCTTTATCAAACCACAGAAACCGCAAAAAATCTCGGTCTCTTTCTTTTATCGCAATCTGCAAAAACGCCTTTTCAATATCAGCGGTGACGCCTACATAATTCATACGAAAACGATTCAAAATTGAGGGGATCATTTCTATTAAATTTGGACCCGTAGGCAGACAATCATTTAAAGATGGAAAACCAGGTAAATGAAAACTAGCGTTGAACACTGGCCTTATATTCGTGGTGCTGTTCTCCTTTATTACCGCCCTATGAGGTAAATAATGAACACCCTTTAGTTTCTCAGTCGATGTCTTTTCGATTATGCCGAGAGCTAACCAGTTTTCAAAAATATCACAATAATCATTAAACTTTCCGGAATTCATCAATTTTCTTTTAGTATTTAAAATAGATTTTTCCGCATTTATTTTATTATCCGGTAAAAGAGTGTTGTCCAGAACCCAAGGCAACGCAACTTCATATCGCCCCTCACTATTTATACTTAGAGTCTCTTCAAAATATTTCTGTGTATCCTCCTGCAATTCAGCTTTCGTTTTACTTACTGGGGGTTCCTTAATTCCCAAAACATCTAACTTCCAAAGATCACTTATACACCGATTTTTAACTAAAAGAGAAGAAATAACAAGAGAAGCTGTACTCTGAGAATTTGGCTCAGTGCCAGGATTAAATTTACCCATTAATGTCCATCCTAATTTCGTATTTATCGCTGTTATGCCACATTTAAGACTTGCAATGTTTCCTGTTAAAAGCTTACCTGCAACGTCTGCACCAATTAACAATTTTATTTCCTTATCAACTTTAAAATGTTTGTTTTCTGAATCATTTATTTTAATTCCGTGTAACTTAAGTTCATTTAACCAAGGACCAGAAGGAATTTGCTTAATTTCAGAACAAATACGTTTCTGACTAAGTACTTCTAATTTACATTTATATTTATCATTTACATCACTTAATTCAATTAAATAATTTTTATATACATTTTCTGGTGTTTCAACACCACCAAATAGAGATTGCTTAATTTTCGTTTCACCAATACACTTAAATTTCATACTTTGTGCAACATCTTCACAAATATAAGACTTCATTGAACCACTGTCATAAATAGCACGAATAAACATTGTTTTAGAACCATTGTGAATTTTTACAATTAAAGTTTGCAAGAGTACATCTGAAATTTTAATGTAATTATTCAGAGTGCTTGTTTTGTTTTCACTTTTATCTCCAACCGAGATATTATCAACTTTGTTAGAAACTAAATCCGGACACAAAATTACAAAGTGCCGATTTTTGCAAATTGGGCATCGATGTTTTGACTTACATTGATTAGCCTTATGATTTCGTTTTAAACATACAAAACAAGCATTCTTTTTCTTAACTATGTCTTTTTTACAATCTAAACTCATAGCAAAAGCATCGTTACAGTTCTCTGAATTATGAAATTTACTACAAAAAATACAATCAAATTTTTTAAACTTAGAATTTTCTTGAAAATTACTACTATTGTTGCCGTTATTGGCATTAAGTAATTCATAAGCAGTTGACACACTGCTTTTAGGTTCAGAGGGCTTATTTTTCTTAACAGTTAATTTTTCAGAATTTAAGCAATCACGAGTGATTTTAAGTCTAAATTCAGTTTCTACTTCATTTTTAACAAAATCCATTAAGAGATCTAAATCGGTCTTACCTGTTTCAGCTAATGTACTTTTCTGTCGCTCCCAAATTTTAATTAAATCGGTGGGGAGTGCAGATTCTATTAATGGGAGTAACATATGCGAAAACTTATCTTGAGTAACTCCCAGAGATTCTAAGGCACGCAGTTGTGTTTGAAGCTTGTCATAGAGAGTCAACAAATTCACTTGAGTTTTGTCCGTAATAACCAGCTTTAAAAGTTCTCTAACGTAAATCTGTATAAGGACACTTTCTTTTCCAAAACGTTCTTTTAAATAGTTCAATGCCTTTTCATAATTAGCTTCTGTAGCAGGAAAACTCTCCACGATTTGTCGAGCTACTGATTCAGGCTTAGTAGACTGTAGTAGGTACTGAAACTTGTCGCGGACATCTGTTCTTGGGTCTTCATCGATTTTGCTAAACTGCGTCCAAAAGGTGAGCCAATTTCTTGGGTTGCCGTCAAATTTAAAGAGTTCTATTTCAGGGAGTTTCTGTTTAGCAACCGGTGACGCCATAATTGAAGAAGAGGAAACAGCATTTACTGTATTGTAACTAAGCTTCGTTTTTAACCTGTTACATTTCACCTTTAACGTAGACATCTTCTCGTAATATTCCTGAGCTGCCTCATATTCCTTTTCGTAATCTTCTTGAGAGCAGCTTTGTTTTTGAAAAAATTCTAAAAATTTTTCATCTATAGTTCGGAGCATTTTATATTTTTCTTGTAGTTGATCTAGCAGTATTTCCACATCATCTAAATCCGGAGCAGCGGCACTTATTAGTTCTTGTAGCTTGTTAGACGTCTTCGTAAAAGATGATCTAGTGGCTTTTCTCTGCTGCTTTGTACTTTCTAGATCCGTCATATTTTTTTTTTTTTTTCGTAAAAAATACTTAAATACTTAATTTAAACTTACTTAAGCTTAACATTTAACTATCGGCAAAATAAGAATGTCATAATTAACACTCATCTCGGTAGTGGGATGCCAGAATGTGACGTACGTACTTAAACCAAAAAGAAATAATTCCAAAGGCCGGGAAAGAAAAGTAGCCGATAGTTAAAAACAGAACAAAACTTTTATTTACATGTTGATCTGAGAAGAATTCTTAAGCGACTGTCTGGTGCGTCGACTATTGCATACAAAAGATGCGCACGCAACGAAAGGGTTACAGCGCGTGCTGGAAAAATGACCTTGACAGCAGAGGGATAATTTTCTCTCTTTCTGCAACAATATTCTATAATTTTATTCCAGACACCAAATTTAAAGTTATCTGGACCAAGAGTTTTGGAATTAAGATTATTCAAAGTTTTGACCTAGAAATATTAAAATAATTTTATATATTTTTAATTTATATTTTCTAAAATAATAATTTCATCAGACTGGAATTTCCAAGTCTGACACCCTAATTTTGATTACCTTGTTTAATTACAGAATTTGTAATATTTTTCTGTAATTAAAAAAAACGAAAAATTCTATCAAAAATGTTCTAAAACTGCACAACCCCGAACGTAGGAGTGGAATGAGTGACGGATTTTATTTAGTTATAATTTAATATATTTTCTTAATGTAAATTATCATTTTTCTTTGGCTCTATTTACTGCATTTGCAGTAAAAGTAATCTCTATAATAAAACTGTAAGTCATGTGACTGTCCTCAACAGTTCCGGGATGCCGCATCGCTTTTTCATATGCCAAGCGGCCATTTTTATTCAAAATTATTTTTTCGAATAAACTGCATAAAAGTTACATTTTAAGAAAGATCGTTCAAAATAAATTAATATTTGAGAGATGACTTGCGTTCAATTATGTATATATTCTGCAATAACTTCAGTCGAAAGATTCGCAGTTCAAATTCTCTATTCATAAAAGTAAACAAAAAAAAGATTGATTCGTCGTGAACATTTAAAATATTAAATCATGGAGGTAATCATTCGCAAAGCAAGTTCTCCGCGAATGAATTTTTGGACCGCTGCCTCGCGTCAAAAAAATAATTCGCACCAGTGAGACAATCAAAGTTTACCATAATTATGTGCTATACAACTCAACTTTCGGACCTTTTCTTGACGTAAATTGAACTCATGTAATAATATTTAATGAATCAGATTTTTAGCATTTTTAAAATCGCTAATACAGCTTTTATTTATCGCGTGTACAAATTAGAAATGATACTTTGATTTTGAAATCAAATGTTTTGATTTATGATATTATTTCTTATTTATTTATTTATTTTCTCTTTTAAATGAAAAGTGTGAAGTATTTTAAATTTATGTAATATAAGCATTTTAGATTAAAGTTAAGCATTTTAAATGAAATGAGTGACAGGTTTATAATTTAAAATTAAATTAATTGTAGTATGAATGACGGTGATGGGAACGATATTTGGCGAATTATCATCTGCTCCCGGCTAACAAAAATACTCATAATTAAAAAAAAGAATAAAAATAAATAAATGATAGTTTGTTGTAAATAAATATTGATATACATATCAAAAATAATTTATAGAATTAAAATAAAAAATAAAAGTAAATGAACAACAATTTCCATAACAAAGTTTTCGCCAAATTGGCGGGGGAGGGGGGGGGGGGAATCGCGCCAACGTGCGTATGTGACATTTGTGCCCAAAAAATATGCGAAATGCTACCATGATCGCAAAAGTTCATGATTTGTCTATTAGAATCTTCCGATTTGGCGAAGGATTAAGGGAAAATTAAATTATGAATAAATGTAACGTGTTGCAATGTTTAACATACATTTAAGGGAGACCAAACTGGTCGCCAGTGGCGGCTAGTGTAATAATATTTAATGAATCAGATTTTTAGCATTTTTAAAATCGCTAATACAGCTTTTATTTATCGCGTGTACAAATTAGAAATGATACTTTGATTTTGAAATCAAATGTTTTGATTTATGATATTATTTCTTATTTATTTATTTATTTTCTCTTTTAAATGAAAAGTGTGAAGTATTTTAAATTTATGTAATATAAGAATTTTAGATTAAAGTTAAGTATTTTAAATGAAATGAGTGACAGGTTTATAATTTAAAATTAAATTAATTGTAGTATGAATGACGGTGATGGGAACGATATTTGGCGAATTATCATCTGCTCCCGGCTAACAAAAATACTCATAATTAAAAAAAAGAATAAAAATAAATAAATGATAGTTTGTTGTAAATAAATATTGATATACATATCAAAAATAATTTATAGAATTAAAATAAAAAATAAAAGTAAATAAACAACAATTTCCATAACAAAGTTTTCGCCAAATTGGCGGGAGAGGGGGGGGGGAATCGCGCCAACGTGCGTATGTGACATTTGTGCCCAAAAAATATGCGAAATGCTACCATGATCGCAAAAGTTCATGATTTGTCTATTAGAATCTTCCGATTTGGCGAAGGATTAAGGGAAAATTAAATTATGAATAAATGTAACGTGTTGCAATGTTTAACATACATTTAAGGGAGACCAAACTGGTCGCCAGTGGCGGCTAGTTTATTATAATAGTGAAACTTTTGGTAAGTACCAGATTTCAAATTGTAGAGATATTCAAAAATTTTTTCTTAATAAAATAGTTATTAACTGGTGTAGCTAAACGTTTGTAAATAATTTGTGTCGTTTTTAATAGGTCACTTAAATCTCTGCCATTAAATAAGGCAACTATTACTTTTCATAAATAGTGGTACAAACTCTGAAAATATATGTTAATAAGAAATCTTGCCATTTAGATTAAAATGGGGAACGTTTTTTACAAATGTTTCTAATAATTTTAAGACCAAAAAAAATTAAAACATTTTGCTGACATTTTAAAAATATCTGACTCCATAAAAACTAAGCATAAAAGTAAAAATTGATTAAAAAAAAAAACTATTTTATAAGCATTTCAATGTTTATCTTGAAATTCACTTCTCATTCATAAATTTCCAATTCATAATTTTCCCCCAAATTTTTTTTTACATTACATTAATTTGGGTATGGGCACCGAATCAGAATATGGAACATTCACCGTTTTTTTACGCTTGGTAGAAAGCGTGAGCTAGTAAATGTATTAAGAATAATAATAATAATAATATTTTTTTTTTTAAGAAACTGCAACAAAAAAGCAAAGCAAAGCATTATTTAAACAATCTATTTGGGATTTGTAAATTGTTTTCTCAATATATAATTATAATTTAACTAACTGTTAGTTGAAAAAAAAAGCGTTTTTTTGTAATTATTACAGTCTTTATTTTTCATTTCAATTTAATTTTCTACTTCTTAGTGTTTAAATTATTTCATTGCTGTAGTTTCCGAGGCAGTTGACCTTTTTTGGTTATCGTGGTTGGCGCAACATTAAGTCCACTGTTGTTGTAACTCTTATACAATTATAACCATAAAGAATATTTGGTGATTTATCACCTGAGGCAGGCTAAAAGAAAAATACCTTAAAATTATGTTTTACTTATCCATCATACGTAGGATAGCGTAAGTCTTGTAATCGTTTTGAAAATCGAATTTTTTTTAACGTTTCAGACACTACAGATTCCGAAAAACATATTTTTAGAAAAAAATAATTGCCGTCCGTCGGTCTCTGTGTTTGTGTCTGTAAACGCTCTATCTCCCGAACAAATTGAGATAGAGACTTGAAATTTGATATGTACTTAGTATGTAATAATGGAAAGAAGCCTATTGAATTTCAGTAACCTCGATTAGCCGGAACTATTTTTTTCGGACTCTCGAAATATTCGTTCTGATAAAAGGTATATACAAATTTTCGAAATTGTTTATCTTCAGGGGTGAATATAAAAGACAATAAAAAAACATAAATTTTGCATCAAGAATAAATTTGATCGGATAACGAGTTGCCAAGATATTTGTAATCACATTTTCCACACTCTTCGATTTTTCATGACCCTGTATTTCATTCAAATTTCAATTCAAAGATTTTTAATTAGTAAAGAGACGCTTAATCGGACGCAGTAAACCTTTAGTTAATAGTATTATCAATTTTGGAGTCCTGAGGATGTTTATTTTACGCCATTCAGTAATAGAGCATTTAAAGTTTATTACGTCATCCAGCCACGATTTTATTCGAATTGCAATGCATTTTATAAGTAGTTTACACGATTTTATTCGAATTGCAATGCATTTTATAAGTAGTTTACACATGTTTTATTTTCATATTTTATACTATGCATATCCACGATGGGTAAGTATTACGGTGGCCCCCAACGACTAGTTTTAGTTATAATTAATTTCTAATAATATTAAAATATTGTATTGACATTGAAAAAGCGGCTCTCACCTAATTTTTATAATTTTAGCCTATCAGGAAGTTGGTTAAAAATCGATTACAAAATTTCATCTTTGCATACGAAAACCAAGTTGAGTTAAACAGAAGAGTGTAATAAAAGGAATAAAGGAAGTCGGCTGCATATTTTAAAAATAATTACTAATTGCAGCAATTCATATTTAAATCAGTAGATAGATCAATGCAAAAGAAAAAAAATATATCGATATTCACTTGATATACATCATTATAAACATATGACAAAATTATCGTGATACTTTGACCCGCGTTCTGAAAAGCTATTATAAACAAAGCAGCAAAATTATTTTACTCGTGCAGGTAAGCCAATTGCATGTTTTATGGTATAATATAGATTTCTTCGTCATTGCAGAGAAAAAAAAATTGACTAAATCATAATATTATGACTCCATTAATATTGATGGATTTCATCTTTTATTTTCTGTTTCCATTAGTAACAAACATTTTTCTTCTATAATAATTTTCATGTGTAGTTAAAAATTATATATATATAAATAATAAATAAATAAAATGTAGCATAGACCGTAAATTCACTTTTAATTGATTTAACAAAAACAAATTGTTTTAATAGAATCTGTTTTAATTGGTAAAAGCTACTTTATGAATATATATTGCTTTTTTTTTGTCACAACGAAATTATCTGCATATTAAAACAAAACGAATTTTTTACCATAATAACTTTTATGATGAAAATAACTGTTTTTATGCGCCTTCGACAGGGATTTTTATCTAATTTATGTTCCAGAAGTTTTCAGAATATTTTCGTCGATACACGTGCGTGACAAAATCATAATACTTTGTAAAATCGATAAAGCATGTTTAGAGAGAAAGGTAAATTGCTCCTTTGTATGTTCAACGCCATCGTAATTAGCTTCTATCAAAACTGGCATGCACCATACATAAGTAATAATGTTCAGTTAGAATATTTTAAACATAGAGTGACATACTGCAATAGCACTTTTCAAAAATCTTTTTCGTCTTATATTTTCGTTTAGCAAGAAGTCATATAAAAACAGATCTATATTTCTTCGTTCTTACTTTCTTTTTTCTTCTTTTACCTTAAGTGAAAACTTCTTATTCAACTTTAACGAGTGAATTAAAAACGAAATTCAGAACAAAACGTAAAAAAAATAGAGAAACGTTAATTGAAGAAGCAAGATCATAAACTAGCAAGACGGATAATTTTTCTGCCATATAGCTAATGTTGCTTGCTTTTTAAGCCAGAACTATCTCTCCATTCTAAAAAAAAATAATAATAATAAAAAATAAATAAATAAATAAATAAATAAATAACAATTGATGCTGCCGCCGACAATACTGCTGCGATAATTTAATTTATTGTGATCTTTTGACGTTTTCGACTCATAATAAAAAATAATATTGCATATTAAATCATGAAAACTGGTAGTTTTAGAAAGAAATGCATGATAAACATACTGAAGCAGACAGTTTTTAAATCGAAGAATTATTTTAATAGCTATTTAATGTTGAAATAGGTAAAAATGGTTCAGTTAAAAACGTTTTATAAGATCAAAAACTATGCACAGCAATTTAACCATCTTTTGCAGGCACATACTGAACTAAAACGCGTATGCAGAATTAAATTGCACTGTTCAACCATTTTTTTTTTAATTCGCCTATTTTTCTAAAGTTTCTATTTTCAATTTTTTATAGAAAATTTCATTGTCTGGATAAAGATTTAATTGATATTTAGAAAAAGACTTTTTTTTAATCCAGATTTTAAAACAGTGCAAATAATAATACTTCGAGACATTTTTATAATTAAAATATACACCTACTCGTGAATATTAGAAGATAAAGGAAACTTTAAAATAATTAAATTATTACGTGCAAAAAGCATTCAATGGTGAAAATTACGTCATGTTTAATAAACCGAAATCAGAATATTTCTAAGCACTTTTGAATTGAAAAAATGTTTACACGTGAATATTACAAGAGGAAAAAACCTTCTTAATATATAATATAATAAAATATTTAAATTATTACGTACGTAAAGCATTAAATGAGGGAAAATACGTCATATTTAAAATAATATATTTAAAATGTCACATTTAAAACGATTTTCTTATAGCACCTAAGAGAAAACTTTTCTTCTAGACGTTGTTATAAAAATCTGGGACGCAGCTACATTCTTTTACTTAACCATTTAATACAATATCTGTATATATATAATTTGTATATATACTTCATTTTATGCTAAAATTAATTTCAGCTAGGAAACGCGTAGCAAAGTTGAAAATTCTCCTTTAGAAATTAATGGAAATCCCCGTCAATAATGTTGAAATGTTTTCGATATATTTTGTGCTCCCTTGTATATGATCTATATAATTTATACACACCAAGTAATAGGCAAAAAATTATTTAAATTTAAAAACACGTACCACAACTGAAAACGCACTTCCAGCAATTATTGTTAAAAGACAGTACTGTAACCTAATTCTTTTGTGTGTCCCTGTAAATATACGACGAATGATATGCAGTATGCACACCAAATTTTAAGTAAGCCTTTTATAGTGCAATTAAGAGATATATATCAATTTCAATATCTTTGAAATAGTATAATATTCATTAAAATACACGGCAAACAAGTTTTCCCCATAAACGTTAATGTAGCGGAAATCTTTCGGGTTACCCTGTAAACGAAGTATAAGTGCTACACACTTCATTTTCAATACCGAACATGCCATACACTGCAAAGCTAGTAGTATACCGTAAAATTAACAGTAATAAACAGTAAAATAAGCAGTAATACGCTGCCGCGCATGCGCGGTAGCGGAAAGTGGAACACTTTCCAACTATTTTTCTCTTTATACTAATTTTTTCTAATGACATTTAATTTAAAACTTTAAAAAATATATAAACATTTTAGAAATTACACACAGAAGTATTTTTTAGAAGTGAAAAATAGTCAAAATTATGTGAAAAATTTACATTTGTGCAAAACATGATAATTCAAAATCAAATCAATGCATTCACATTTTGTAAATTGCATAATAAAGAGAATAACTTTCTCTAGACCATAGACTAGCCGCATTCTAATAGCATCTCTATCGCAGAAGCAATGACACTTGAAGCATTAATGTAATGAAAAATTTGTAAAATTTCTTGCAACTTTTTAACTTAAACCAGTGTAAATGTAAAACTAATTAATACATCCGAATGATTCTAGTCTATTCCCTCAATAAACATTTGTAAAATAAGTAAAAAAAAAATTCAAGGTATTTCGTGCATAATTATTGCAATAGATGTTTTGCGTACAGTAAAAATCTGAAAAACTTCATTTTGAGAAAAAGCTAAAAATAACTTCTAAAGGCGGCTCTTGTGCTATATAAATAATTATTATTCTTTAAAGGTTTAATTATATACTCCATGTATTTTGTTGATCATATAATCCAATTTAAATGCTAAATCTCGGAAAAGAAGAATGTAAACATAACATTTCAGCAGACTTCCGGTTTGCAGAGCGATATTTCCGTTTGTAAAATTCTTCGGCAAGCTGTAATAGATGCAACTTTAAACGGCTGTACTTTGAAGGGGGTGATGCTTTGAGACCTATAGCTACAAGGCTGTCGTCTCAAATGATCCATATACGTTTTTTTATTCACAGAAACACATACATGACTTCAACAATTACATAAATCTTGACGAGAAAGTACGAGGAAATTTATAACACCAAGAGTTACATCCGGAAGCTCCACAAAGTGCGTGCAATGGAGCTGGCGGGAGTCGAACACCTAAACGGCTGTAACTTGGGGTTCTAATTCAGATACAAACACAATGAAAGCAGAATTCGATAGATAAAAGATTAAATTTTAATATTTTTGCAAAAATGAAAAATCGATATTTTCATCGAAAATGACGTTTTAAAGGTGTGTATACCTTAAGTTACGTAACTCTAAGTGACTTAAATGAGCGTTCTCAAACACCGTAGCAACGCATGAAAAAATCAAGCCTCGTTCCAGGTCGTCCACTTCAAAAACGTTAGTTAAGTCACTTAAATTGCCTAGTCTGAACGGGGTATTTATAAGCAACTATTCGGTTTTCAATAGTATAAAACGTGATATTATTTTACCTGGCCCATCATATCTCCACTTCATCTGACCAGTCATGACTGGTGGAATGAGCCTAAAGTTTTGAAGCCGCTGAAAATCTTCCAACAAACTTACTCCATTGGCCATCCACGCCAGCTTCAACTCTGATTCAGTCAAAGAATCTAGAAAGGAAATTGCATGCAAATTCATAATCTTTAATTCATAGACAATTACCCGCTCAAAGTACAAAATAATAATCCAATATATTTTTACGAAAACTATAATCAAAGGCACTAGATTAATTTTGACACAATTATTCAAATTGTTAATGAAATCATATAAGTTGTAATTTTCCAACTGGGCGAAAAATGTCCGGGTCAGGATTCGAAGCTGGGATATCTAGGCTGAAGCTGCCATGGGGTTAACTGCATGAAATAGGTCCTCCAGATTCGACCGGGATGGTTCAGCTGGTAGAGTATGGCAGCTTCAGCCAAGATATCCCAGGTTCGAAACCTCACCCGGATATTTTTCGTCCAGTTGGAAAATTACAATTTATGTAACTAATGGCTCTTACAAGGAAATTTGTAAAGTGGTTTTACTCTGATCTTTTTATATACGTTCGTAATTATATAAATACGTAGCACCTATAGTCACGGTGTTCTCCAGGCTACGCACTATACGTTTTGAGGCACAGTGTAAATGGGAATCGTCTGATCATAGTAGGGGGCTTTTATATGAGAGTGGCGAAATGCAGGGTATAAAATTTGATTGGTTGAGAAGATTTTGGGCACAAATGATTCACCAAGGACAGGGATACACTAGATACCGGGCTTGCATATTCATTATCATGAGTCACAAATGGTGGCTGCGAGGCTAACGAAAAAGACAGGCTACCGCGGTGCATTCTGCATATCTTTTTTACAGACCGCGAGAGTGACGTGGTGCTCTTTTCGTACACCTGCATTGGTGGATTCGAGCATCACGTGATTCCGCCGGTCTGTAAAAAAAGATACGCGTAAAGCACCGCGGTAGCCTTTCTTTTTCGTTAGCCTCGTGGTGGCTGGACGCGACGAAAGACATACAGCGATTGGCACAAAACGATGGACGCGTCGCTTTTTACCAATCGCTAGTCGCGACCAGCCACTATTTTTGACGTCATAAGAATGAATGAGCAAGCCCGGTATCTAGTGTTCATTGCCAAGGATCGTGGCGAGCTTGCCATTATCGCCAAGGTAATATGTTTGTTAACAAGTCTAACCAAACGAGTGCCCCAAGATCTGGAATGCAGGTTCTCTATAGTTTAGACAAAAACTTCTGTCTGAGCACAGTCTGAACATGCACCCTGTACGTAATGCCGTCACTATACAGAGATACCCTAGATTACACTGCTAGCATCAAAAGTTTTGAAACTGTGCTGGTATCTCCAATAGGTATTGGGGAAGACGGAGTGTAGTTATTTCAGATGTGGCATCTCAACCGCATGTGACGTGGGATGTGTTGAGGACGAGGCTAACGAAAAAGACGGGCTACCGCGGTTCATTCCATTTATCTTTTTTTACAGACCGCTAGTGTGACGTGTTGCTCTTTTCGTACACCTGCATTGGTCGATTCGAGCATCACGTGACTCCCGCGGACTGTAAAAAAAGATACGCGTAAAGCACCGCGGTAGCCTTTCTTTTTCGTTAGCCTCGTGTTGAGGAAGAAGTGTAGTGTTTTTCCAAACCATGCATGTCAGTGAACGCTAGTCGTTCACGTTTGTAGAAAGCAGAAATGGAGTTTGAAAAACAACGTTAAAATATCTAATTCTGCCAGCGTTTGGAGAAATCGACGACAAAAACATCGCATATGTTGCAGCAGAGGTTAACGGTGAGAAGGCAGATCTAAATCACATCCATTAGGAAAATCAGTTTCCAAACTTTTTTTTATCCTGGTAGCATTCTTTGTGCCATACATCGTTAAACCACGATTTATGCTCGTGATTGTAGTTGATGGTATGCATTGACATCACTTACCTAGTAATTTCAGAATTGCTACTTTGCTGTCAATTGTTTTTATTCAGTTCTCTTCTAACTGTCTCATGGGTACTAGATCGTGAAGATTCTGCATTCATTCACCTTGATTGCAATGGTCTTATTTTTGTTTTTACCATAATCGGCTTCATCCCATGAAATTGGATTTTCGTCAAACCCTGTGTATTGTCGAGGACGTTTTGCATTCTATTCTATATGCCGTCATGATTTTGAAAAAGAAACCTCTCATTTTCAAACAATTGGAAATAGGTTTGCAAATAGGTGTCCTATATTTTATTCAGAAATTCCGAGTTCATGCCGTAAATTTCGAAAAAAAAAATTATTATATATAATCATAAAATGTCTCTCATTAAATAAAGCAAAAATTACATTTCGGAATTTTTGGTGTGAATTCGAAATTTCTTAATAAAAACGAATGCCAAAGTGGCAATCCTGTTGCAGTGACCAAAGTTCTCAGTGGTTCGCGCCAAATCATTTGGTCCCGTTGAAAGTTTGACAAGATTCTAATATCTTGCATTAGACACAAAATCAGAAAATTATGTGCAGATTATTATATTTGCAATTTTCTATTAAAAAAATTCTGCTAGCCAAACTTGATTTTCTTGAATACTAAACTCACTCATCAATACCGATCATAATGTTCTCTGTTTTCATTACTTTGATCACCACCTGTATTTGATACATTCTCCATTCCGAAAGAGCTATAAGCTGCTTTGAAAATAATTCCACTGCGGCATTTAAGTAAACAAATCTCTAAATTAGCCATAAAAATATCTAATGATTATAATTTAAAATATTACTTTTTTATGTAAGTGTATTTATGACTTACATGGGCAAATAATTAGAGGGCACTTTTGAGTGTCCATAGGATAAAAACATAGATTCATTGGACATCTGAGTGTCAAAGTTAGCCTGCAATGAAAAACAAAAATCATTTAAACAATAAGTTGAAAAAAAGAAAACAAGAACGAAAAATCCCGAATTCGGCATGGATTATGAACATTTTACAACACTAATAAAACTAGTCGCTGGGGCCTCCGCAATACTTACCCATCATGAATATGCATAATATAAAATATGAGAATAAAATATGTGTAAACTATTTATAAAAGGCATTGCAATTTGAATAAAATCCTGGTTTGATGACGTCCTAAACTTTAAATGCTCTATTACTGAATTGCGTAAGAGAAACATCCTTATAATTCTAAAAATGATAATCCTATTAACTAACAGTTTACTGCGTCGGATTAAACGTCTCTTTACTAATTAAAATATATCTTTGAATTGAAATTTGATTGAAATACACGGTCATGAAAAATCGAAGAGTGTGGAAAATACAATTACAAATATCGCAGCAACTCATTATCCGATCGACTTCATTCTTAATGCAAAATGTTTTTTTATTGTCTTTTATATTCACTTCTTAAAAGAAACACTTTCGAAAATTTTTATATACCTTTTATCAGGACGAATATTTCGAGAGTCCGAAAAAAATAGTTCGGGAAAATTCAATAAGCCACTTCCCATTATTACATACGAAGTACATACCAAATGTCAAGCCTCTATCTCAATTTGTTCGGGAGATAGAGTGTTTACAGACACACACACAGACAGACGGACGGCAATGTTAGAGGTAGTTTAATCTAAATTTTTATATTTATATTTTCATTAATATCTTAAAACATTTCCCTTTTATAAACTGACTCTTTTTTAATATTTAAACAAACCCCCCCCCTCCTTTTTTTTCTTATAATTCTTAAACATTATTAATTAAAACTCTTATTTTCTAAATCCAAATATCTTTATTTTTCTGTAAGTCAAGACCACCCAAGATTTTATTTTTCCTTTTGAGACCCCACACGAAACTGTGAGATAATTTACCACGCAAACAACTTTTACTTGAAATTCTCACGTAATTTCAGTGATTGTAAATTCAGAACACACACAGGCAGATTGGATAACGTACACAAAGCCTTTGTAAGAATTCATGGAATAGCTGAAGCCCTTTTGTCAGTTGTATTGTGTGCAATTTTTATTACCCTCAGAAAAGAGAGTCATAAAACTATTTCGAAGGCCTGTTACGAAGATAACAACAATATATTGCTTTTCTATCGTTGTTTACGAAATGGCAGGAATGGCAGGTGCCAGTGTGCGGGTGGTTTTTCTTTCGTGGGACCCAACGCACAGCTGTTTTTTAAGCGGAGCCCAACGGACGGCTTATTTCCAAGAATTGAAGCTAGGATTTTTTCACCTAGTAACAACTCATCCAATAAACATGTTATTCTCTCTCCCCACTCACCCAATAAGCGCTGAGTTTTTTTTTCTACCCCCTGGTCCACGCGTTACCAAGGGAACGGGGAGTTAGTTAGTAGAGGCAGTGATGTTTTGAACCACGAACAGTGAGGTTGTGTGTGAGGGTGAAGGGTTCCTTCCCCCACCCCGCCTGTTAGGCAGTGGCGAAATTTTCAAGAGAGAGACGCACTCTCTCCAGCGGTAGCGACAGTGAGAGGGCGATTTAAAAAAAAAAAAATACTAGAATGTTGCTCCGTCGAGTCTCATTCAGCATGATGTTTTCGTGCACCACGAGTTTTGTGAAATAATAGTTTGCATAGTTGATGAAAAATACTTCCCCGAAATGCAATACTGTTTTGTTGGACTTAACAATATGATTTAGATCGATGACTAAACTTATGCTGTTTTGTTTGTAAACATGCGCTTTCCTTATGATCGAAGAGATGATCGAGGTAGTGTACGAGAATATACAGTTGTAGTCGGAACATGAGGTTCTAGAGAAAAAGTATGAGGTATGTTCGAAATATAACTGTCTATTATTATCATCATACGGCGTACAACAAATAACTCAAATTAAATGTGATCAGCGATTGCTTTACCGTGTGAAAAAGCTGAGAGCATGAAATATACGGATACTGACCTTTACACTTGTTTGCAGTGCACATTCCATAAAACTACCTAAGATGCCATATGCAGTGATATAGGATTAACTCTATTTCGGTTAGAGTCATTGTAATACGGTGAATGACTATTCAACTAAAAATAATAAGGTTTGTGGATCAAAAGAAAAACTGAATCCAAAAGTCGATGACCTATGAATCATCATGTATGTACCATCAGTCTGTATCTAGTGTTCACTACACTGCAGGGATGTGAGTAGAGAAAGCCTTATTTTTCATTATTATTATTTGTGTTAATAATATTGTTTGTTTGATCATATAATATCTATATATATTTTTAGTGAATGATATCCAAACTACCTAAGATGACATTTGTTAATAAATACCTGTTTTCTCTTAATAAATCTTCTCTGTTTTCTTTCTATTTTACTATTTTCTTCAATACTTAAGAAAAAAGTTTTCTCTTCAGCATTTTACTTCTTATTTAATCTTATGAGAATCAATCTCCCAAGGATTTATATTAATCTTTTTACTTAATGTCTTTTAATTGATTTAAATATTAATTCTAAAATAAATAAATAAATTAAAGTAAATTTTTTGTATTCCTTAATCATGAAATTCTGAGTAATATTTCAAGCACTAAGCTTGGTGAAAATAAACTATTGTCTTACCAATTGTTAAAATTAATAGTATCCAAACTTATTTTATTTAATTAACTGAGACCTTTTACTATTCTTTAATTAATTACAGGACATACTTATCTGAATTTTTTATATAAAGTAATTTTAACATTTTGATCTAAAGTCTTATGAAGAGCATTTTATAATAATGAATTACTTATTCAAAAATTTAATTATTCATTTATGGTCTCTTAAACAGTGGATAATCTATACGATCACAGCTTCAGTGTTGTGAATTCTTGGAATTAATTTTGCATTTTGAATACTTGTTAAATATTATTTTGTTTAACTTATATCATCAATTTTTATACCTCCCCTTTTTGCACTTTCTTTAAAAGAAAGATTTTGTCCCCTTTATTCCAAAATCTTCACTTAGTCTAAATTGTTATGTCGATGAAAATTCCTTGTTATTACACATCATATTAATTCTTGAATTCACAATGCTGATTGTTGGGGAATTGAATGTAGTGCAAATTGAGAATCTTGTCAGTGCTTTTAAATGATTAACTCTTGTACTGTTTTGAATTCAAAATTTAGAATTCAGGTAATTTTAAATTCTTTAAATTTTAATTGTTTCTGTTTAATTTAACCCATTTCCCTTTTTTTTAAATTTATTTTAGTTTGTGAATAACTTTGTAAATGTACATATTGACAAGATTCATCTCAATTTTATGTCATAGGTAATTTGCATTCATTCATAATATTGAAGTAAAAAGGTATAGTCCTTTTCTAACTAAAATAATTAATAAATCCCCCAACAGCAATTTTTTTTTCTAAAAATATCTTTTTGGAATTTCCAGTGCCTGAAACGTGTAAATCTGTAATTTTTTTTTTTTTTTTTTTTTTTTTTAAACTATTGCAAAATTTATCCTATACTACGTATGATGCGTAAAAGGTAAGAAAAAACACAACGCAATAAAAATTCATTTTCAGCAATAGCTGTCCATAGCCGATAATGTGTGAACATTTCTTTCGTGCAGCCCTGTATATAACCTACACACCCCGTAATACACTAAAAATTAGTTAAGTTTTAAAATGCATATCAGAGCTTTAAACGCAAATCTAGCAGTTATGGCTCATAGTCCCTTCTTTTGAGTATCTCTGTAAATAATCGATAAAATCTACGCACTCAGTAATCTATATAAAACATGTTGCAGTGCATTTCAGTGATCTGTATATCAATTTCAGAATGGTTGAAATAGTATAAAATCATTAAAATACACTGCAAATGAATTCTCCCCATAGACCATAACTAACGGAATTCAGTTTTTTATCTATGATCGTTCATAATGTCATTTTTTAATATTATAATTCTTTGCACTACCTATTTTCACAGACATTATTTTATTTTCAAACACATAAACAAGCAGTGTACATGTCTAAAAGTCTCAAAAGATACTTTAAAACTACACAAAACTAGTCAATCTGTTAAAAATTGTAAAACAGTAAAAATATGAAAAATTAGCCAATTATAATAATTTAAACTACACATTACAGAGGGAAGCCATAGACATATTTACATCAAATTCAGAAACATGCAATATTATGACACACGCAAAAATAGATAATAGATGGCGCCATATGTTATTAGAAAAAAGCGAAAATTGGGTTTTCAACAGATTGACTGACGAAGCAGAAAATATAACATCAGTGACTGAAGATGCCTGAGAGAGACAGGTGAAAACATTTTTACTGTTTTACAATTTTCAACACATTAGCTAGTTTTGTGTTGTTTTAAAAGTATTTTTTAAGACTTTTAGCCATGTACAATGCTTGTTTATGTGTTTGAAAATAAAATAATGTCTTTGTAAATGGGTAGTGCAAAGACTGATTATATTAACAGAATTCATTTGTGCAACCCTGTATATGATCTATAGAATTGATACACAAAAAGTAATATTAAAAAATTTTGCTAAATTTTAAAACGCATACTACAATTCAAAACGCACTTTCGGCAGTTTTGCTCATAGACAATACTGCAACCGAATTCTTTTGTGTGTCCCTGTAAACGAAACAATAAATGCTATGCATATCCTATTCTATAGTATACACTTCAGTGTTGTATATCACTTAATTTCAGTAAGTTTGAAATAGTCTAACATCATTCAAATATAATAAAACGATTTTTTCCCGTAGACCGTAAAGTAACGGAATTCTTTTGAGTGCCCCTGTAAAAGAAATATAAATGTTACATACTTCATTTTTAATACCGAATATTCCATAGTAAATATTAATAATTTTTATCAATTACATGGCTATCCGAGTGTATTTATATGAGTTAGAGAACGAACAGAGAGACTGCCAGAAAGACGAACCGAATTCATAAATACTTTTCAACTATGATGGAAAGTTTAAAAAAATAGTCGGATTGTTACTCATCTCATTACAATTTTGATGACAAAGTTAAACTAGGAGAGAAGGAAAATCCTTTCCCAAAACTTGTTAAATTTAACTCACTTATCACGGCTCCAGGTGACCTCAACATTCGTTCAGCAGGAACCTAAGAAATTTCCTTTAGCAGATAATATCACTATAATTGGAATCCCGTGGATTCCGATAGCTCTTTATTTCGAAGTAGAAAGCTCAACTTTTAATCAAATCGGCAAACACTTACAGCCGACGACATCATCATAACGGCTAGTCATAATTCCTCTCCTCTCCCTGAAATTAACACGTAGCTCAATTGCACGAAGGAACTAACTAACCAAAGGGCGAGATGCGTTCCAAATCCCCTGAAATCATTTACTACCGCAGTATATATACCTGTAACATAACCACAGTTACCTTGTTAACATATCATTCGAAAAATATCCGTGGCAAACAGATTCCCGGAGATACATATGTCCATTGCGAAACTTAAAGAAATGAGAGAATAGGTCTCATTCACGCACAAATGTTAGAACTCCGATCGCACGCAAAATCTGAAAACTCACTCGCCAACCAGACAACCCTCATAAAAGAGTAGCTACGCACTCTTCCACAAGTTCATGTTTTTCGAAGTTTCTAGAGCTAGTATTAGCACTTAAAATTTCAATTGAATCTGTATTTAAACTGAAAGTCACACGTGAAACTATAAAGACTGGAAACAGTAGCTGTCTGTGAGATCGGTAACAACAGTTAAAGGTTAAAAAGAATTGACTTCCTCTATATGCTATTAGATTATTCTAAAATTTCAAAAGTTTAACATACCTTTTACTAAGCATTACCTCTCCCGAACCTTTTAAGTATATCATGCCATTCTTTAAGGGCTGATCGTGATTTATGGCTATTCGAGCATTCAGGATGTAGAGGTCCGGAAACCACAGTTTATCTGCTCTGCCTTTCATGTCAAAGTGATCATCACATCCTAAATTTTTTTCCTTGCAGTTTTCAGCTATCAAACGCTTATCAGTCCAAGAGAATGTCATTCGAGTGTCGATGACATATTCCTGAAAATCAAATATAGTATATGTTAAATACTAATCCATTCATTCGAATTAACTTAATAATTTCCTACTCAAGATAAATTAAAATAGAAAGTGAAAGTGCAGTGAAAAAAAACCAACTATAGGTTTCTTTCATCGTTACATCTGTTAAAGCTCGTCACCCATTTTTACCCTCTCAACTTTCAAGACGTGATGCAATAGACAATTATAAACTTATTATTTTCATCTCTCATCTAATAAAAATGAAATATGTGTTAATGTTTGTTATCTCATTATTATAAACTCATTATCGAACTAAAAACTACTTTGTAAGACAGTTATTAAACATTAAATATGATATATGAACTAATCAACTTTCTGTAATGACTATTTATCAACTAATTTGGAAATTCCAATCATTTGTGAAATATGTAATACTGACATTGATTGTTGCAACATCATTTTGAATTTTCCAGATTTCGTGATTATGATTCAGTGCATTACAAAAATCCATGCTGTATAGACGCAGGAGTATGCCCCCTGACAAAATTACTAAAATGTTTCTAAAATTGTTAACTATTTAAATAATTGTAAATTAATCCAGATAACATATATAAGTTTAAAATTTAAGTTCCAGAGGTCCAATCACTTATTTAATTTGAACTAATATTATTAACAAGTTTCTTCCTGCTACTCAATTTCAAAAGGATATATCTCCAATTGTGTTGTATAACCATTCGAATACCTGAAGGATACACCAGTGAATCAACTATTAGATATTTCGATGGAAATTTACATACAACCTGATCGATCATAGAAAAGGTAAGCGATTTCCTTTTCGTTCTTTATTCTGATGAACAATAGAAAGCAGTTGATATTGATCTTGAGAATTTTAATACTCTCTGATTTTGCGATTACGACCTCACACCTCCAAGAGTATATGGTACAGAATTAATTCAAAATGTTGCACAAACATAATTATTTCTCAAAATAATAAAACATCTGGAATGACTCCACTCGACTGGTGCATGTGCCCAGAAAGTAAAAAAATAAAATAAGGTAAGGTGAGCCAAAGGTAATTTAAAGGTAAGGTGAGCCAAAGGTATAATTTTCTGCTTGGGTGTGTGTGGATGAATTTTTGTTTGTAAAATTTTACACTTATCTCTAACACATATCAAGTATACTTTTTTTTTGTAAAATAAAATTTTACTACTTTTATAATACAATTTCAAAATTGTAGCTTGTGGGCCATCTTTGGCGAATAGTGTTCCAAAGGTGGCCCATGTATTGAAATCACTTTTAAAATAAGAAAAAATACTCGGCAAACTATTTTGCTTACTATTATGCTCTGGTGATCCTTTCTTTCTTTTGATATCTTTCGAGTTTTTCTTCTTAATTTTATTATCTTATGACACGAAAAGACCGTGAAGCACTTTTTGTGCACGGTAGTTCAGAGATTTTCTTCTGGGAGTTACTGACTTCTTTTGTGTGATCTGTGGTGTTAACAATAAATGGTAATAAGTGTTTTCAGATATTTATGCAGAAATTTTGAAAATCACCCTTACTAGACTGATTTCCACATTTGTTTTCTAAAGTGACCACCTTGGGAACATGCGTATGGTTCCCATTTGCACGACGTAAAATTATTAATCTGATAGATTTCTTAGAATTGAAGTAAATGTGGTTAAAGAGAAAAAAATAAGCTTTCAGAAAACGTATCATAACTCAATGTTCTAAGAATTTAAACACGTGTAAATTAAAATACCTTCTTACCTGAAATTAGAACGACTACTCCTCAAAAGTAAAATCACTGCATAAAATGTCGGAGGATCGAGGTGATCTCTTTAAATTCAGCACTGCAGATGCATGATTGACAATGCAGTAGCACTATTTTGTGATTAAAAATTTAATTCTATTTTTGATTGTGGGCTACCTTAGGAACCACCTTTGGCTCACTTACCTTAATAAGTATAAAAGTAACAAGAAAGAAAAGTCATGCGTAAAGTATAGATTATGAAGCATTTTCCAAAGCGTATTTTTAAAAATATATATTACACTTTTTATTTTATATTTATATTTTCTATTTTCTAGTGTTAGAATATTTCATTTTTGCTGCTTCACCGCCAGTTGGCCTTTTTTGGCGAACGTGGTTTGGCGCATCATTAAATCCATTGGGGTTTTTTTTTTGTTTGTTTGTTCGTTTTTTGTCGGATTGGATGTTGGGTTAACAGTTAACTTTAAATAAAATTTTCGAGTTTATCAAATAGCACCGGAAGAACACTCGCGAATTCTGCGACCAGCTATTCATTAGTCGTATCGTAATCACGCTTACCTGCTAAGGCACTTTACCCAAATCTGATACATTTATTTTTTTTTTTTCTGACGTAAAACATCTTTCAGTAATAATTAATGATTTTTACAACGAAAGTTGTGCCATAAATATGATTGCTGAAACGAAAAACGTGTCGTTTTCTTGTTTAACTAATAAAGAATGGTTGTGAAACGAAAAGTTTAACAATGGAAATTATCTCAGCTCACAAACTAAAACGTCCATTTTAAAAGCAAATAAATTGTTTTTAAGTTGTTGTTTATAGTCCATTATATTTAGCTTCATACATGATTCAAGTAATATACTAAGTAATATATAATTATTGGAAATATGTTTTGTAAGAAATAATGGAAAGTATCATGCAACCTTACTACAATGAAAAATCAAATCATATGTATATTATTTCTGTTGTCATCATCCCTTTTTCTAAGGAAATACGAAACGCACAACAACAAATGCGATGCCATATGAAAGAATTTTGAACGGGCTTCTGACGTAGAGCACTTACATTTTGGTAAAACATGTATTTTGATTAAAAATTGCTGCTAATTTAAAAATTAAATCGACATTGTTTTCATAAATGAAATGGAAGGTTTTCCCCAGATGAGTGTTGCCACAAAAATAAAATACCGCACTATACGATGCTCAACAATGATTATAAAAAAAAAAAAAAAAAAAAAAAAAAATAGTACAAAAGAGATCAAGTGAAACATAGTTGTTGCACGGGTTTATTTCATATTTATGATTAAAAGGAAAAATTTAAATTCAAATGCTCAATTTATTTTTCTTTGTCCCATGTAGTTTTCCGAAACAGATGATGTCATTCTCTAAAGCAGTTAAACTACTATTGATATTTTTAGGGTTTCGTTCATCTCACGAAACCCTATTACTCCCGCTTCGTTGTCTGTCCGTCACAGAGCCGGTTCTCAGAAACTATAGAGCTCGCAGGTATGAAAATTTGTGTACTTATAGCTGAATATCTACTATGAAGCTCAAAATCATAAAATTTGAAAAAATCGTATTATTTTAATATATAGAGATAAAAAATCAAAAATCTAACAGCCTTTTCCTATTAAAGTTGAACATTTTTCGTTATAGCAGTTGCCAACAATTAAAAATCCATAATAAAATTCTTTCTACAGTAATTAATTTTCTATTGAAAGATTTCCACGTAAAATATGGAAATGAAATAAAAAGTTTCACCAATTGAAAAAAATATTAATAAAACGTCCTATTGGTAATAAAACGGAAATTTTCAAACATTTCTCAATAATACAAGAAGTATGAGTATGTGTAAATACAGAAAGCAGCTTCATATGACGTCATTAGAGTATAAAAAAGATAATTAATCTGACGTCCTATTGGAAGTTTAACGGATTTTTCAAATGTTTGAGAATAATACAAAGAGAGTATCAATATGAGTAATAGAGAATAGTAAATATGTGAGTTTTAGGAACGTATCGGAACATGATAAAATCCCGATCATGGAAATATTGGCATATTTTAACATTTTGAAGGTGTGGGATACAACATGTTTAATTTTGAAATTGATTTTTTTTTATATCGCATTTACTCCACGTGACAGATATTATTATGACAGAGTATAATAGCGGCCTTCGCCCGCTATCGGACCGGTTCAGATTTTCGAAAAAACGAGAAAAATAGACCGGTAAATTTTTACTTTACATAAAACATAACTTTTCTTTTCTTCCTTTTTTTTTTTTTTTTTTTTTTTTTTGGAAAATGAAATTTATTTCGTTTCATTAAAGAAAGGATAAAGTGTTTTGAAAGGAATACACTATATTGCCAAAGGTGTTTGGTCACTTGCAATTTTAGACGCTTTGTTAACTATCTAGAAAAATACCTGAGGAATTAACCTGAAACTGCAGGCGTGTAAACAGTATAGTATAGGTTATATATTTCCGTGAAGATTTTTTCACGAAACCCCATAGGGGACTGTCAACAAATTGAAAAAGAACTAATATCTTTTGGATAACCCTGTAAAAACTAATGTAGCAAAGGCGTTCAAACTAGAGATTATTAATAAGTGGCTTATTATGATATACTGTGTTCATTTTTATGAGGATAGCATGTATACTGGTAGAGAAATTAAGGTTTTTATAAAAACAGTCCCAAATTTCGCCTAGTTTTTTGCTTATAATTTACAGAGTTCTTAATATAAAAAAGAAGTTCTTTTCAGAAAATATGACAAACAACATTGTACACAATACTCTGCAATCAGAATTAAAAAATAATAAAAATTGAATGAAAAATGAGCAGGTTTACTAAAATATGTTTCACTGCGCATGCGCGAATGCAATCAAAATATAATATGCATAATGTATTAGCTAAGTATATAGAGCAACTTTTGTGAAAGTCTCAAAATCATAGCTTGAAAATTCTGAAAATTATCGTCGATAGAATAAGCTCGAAATCCGTTGCTCCCAAAAGGAAGCAAAAAGATGAGGGGTTGTATCCAAATGTAGTAGTACGTGCAATATTGTGTATCAATCAACAGATATTTGATACAACCGATTTTTAAAACGATTACAAGACTTACCCTATACTACGTATGATGGGTAAGTAATAAGTCTATCACTGCTTAGGACTATTTTTAAACCCATTCAAATATAAACCACCTAAGCAATAACATAATATGAACTTGACTCACATTCAAAATCAACGATTCATGTTATGAAAAACAAGAATGAAAAATCATGCATTCGGCATAGATTATGAAATATTTTCCAACCCTAAACAAAATATTAATAAGAAATTTCATTTTTTCATACGATGAAATGAGATGTCGAAATAAACAAACTTAAAATATACATAACCAAAATCCATTTTTAGCTGCCTATATTCGAAGTCTTTCATGCAGCCCTGTATATGATCTACAGAATTTATAAACGACACGTAATACGCTAACAATTACGTAAAATTGCATATCACAGCGGAAAGAGCACTTCTAGCAATGACCGATGATAGTTAGTCCTTTAACATAATTCTCTTGTGTGTCTGTGTACATGAACGATAAATCCTATGCACTCCATAATCTATAAGAAAACAAATTGTACTGATCCTTTTCAATTTCATTACGTTTCAAGTATCATAACAGGTTCAAAATGCACTGCAAACGATTTTCCCCCATAGATTATAATGTAAAGGTTTTGTATGTCCTGTAACCTGTAACTGAACTATAAATGCTATTAATTGAGCATCCAATTAATAGCATTTAAACTAGAGCAGGAGTTCTCAAACTATGGTACGCGTACCAGTACTGGTACCCGAAGCTCTAGTTACTGGTACGCAAATGTCTGATACTGGTATGTGAAATCATATACAGCATATTTTTATGAAATCGAAACCGGATTAAGTTTATCACACAAGAAGTTTTCGAACGCTATTTTTTTTTTTTTTTTTTTTTTTTTTTTTTTTGCTACTAGATTTTAGAACAACATATTTATGTGAATGTATTTTTTCCTTCAATTCTTCATATGAAATACAAATACAGTAAAGAACTAAACATCGAATATGGCTTACGACTACTGCTAACTAATATTGAACCAGACATGAGGAATCTGTGCTTGATATAGTTCAAGCTTACCCTTCTCATTAACGATACTAGAGAATTACTGCAATAAAGCTACTATGTATGAATCAGTAGGCCAATATGTCATAAGTATTGTGTTTGTTTTTAACAAAAACACTGTATTTTGATATGGTATGTATTATTAAAATGTAATGATGATAATATTTTTTTTATTTGAATATTAATATAAAGCAGTCAATCTAAGTACAAATTTAGTAATGTAATCATGTATTTTGAAGTACAGTTAAACCTGCTAAGACGGAAGTATAAAAGACTTAGGAAATATTCCGTTTTCGACAGATTCCGTTTTTGCAGTGTTTTTTATATAAGCTTTATGTTCATCGCCTGGTGGTACGCGGAAGTATCAACTTCGATTTAATGGTACGCCTGTCTAAAAGTTTAGGAACACCTGAACTAGAGCATCCAACCCGGGATTCCCGGGATAGAAGATATATGTGAAAACCATTTTTTTATTTTTTATTTTTATTGAAAACTAATAGATTTTTTACATTTAATAATTTTTGTCAGATTGCACGCTATAACAACACTAAAGAAATCGCTAAAAATTTCGTTACCTACAGCAGTTTATTCTTATTCTGGTAATTTCAGCGGATTTAAGCGTTTATTTCAATTACATGCATGTCTGTTACATCTGTGTTTTATTTATACTATTTCATTTATTCCTAAATGAAGTTTTAATTTCGTTGTGGGAATATTAACTGGAGACAAATGCTGAACTTTTTATAGTGTTTAAAGTGCAAACAGATTCATATTTTTAATCGTCTGCAAGCCACAGAGATAGATTAAAAAAAAAAAAGTCATGTTTGAAATTTAATTTAAATGCTATAATAAATCAATCAATTAAGATACAGTTTTCAAACAAATTGCATCTGAAAGTAGATTTTTTTCCCTATATAACGGTGTAAAAATTAAAAATGTGCTATCTTTAGAAATTAAAAAAATTGCAGTAGCAAAAATCGCAAAACCGAAATTTTATCATCAAGTGTTGCCATTCGCAAAATGACGTCAGCGTGACGCACGGACACGTTTGTCCTTTATAATATAGATAGATACTCCCGTAAAATCATGCTGTATTCCAACTGAGTAATGCACATTAATTTCACTATGGTTGAAATATCGTAACATCCATAAAATGCGCCGCAAACGATTTTTCCCCATAGGACATAATATAATGGAATTATTTTGTGTGTAACTGAACTACTAATTCTAGACACTTCATGTTCAATACAGAACATTTTGTAGTAAAATTCAATATTGTATAAACAATTCATGACAATCCGAGTATATTTGCAAGAGTTAGAGCCCAGACAGACAGACAAACCGAATTCATAAACACTTTTCAACTTATGTTGGAAAATTTAAACAAGAACGAAAAATCATGCGTCAAGCATAGATTATGTAGCACTTTCCAACGCTTCCAAAATAATTTTACAAAACATACCGTTTAATAAGCTAAAAGATAACATCTAAGTAAACAATTTGGAAAACGCATAACATATTTAAAAACATAATTTCAGGAATTTCCAACAGATACAATATTCGGAAAAATATCCGAATACTTTTATTCAGCCCTGTATATGATCTATAGATTTGTATATGCTAGGATGCTAAATTTTAGTTTAGTTAGGAAACGCGTAGCACAGTTAAAAATTATCTTTCTGGAGTTTCTGTCAATAAACGGAAATGTGTTCGCGAACTTTTGTGCTGCCCTGTATAGGATCTACAGAATTTATACACACCACGTAATAGACAAAAAGCGAGTTAAAATTAAAATCGCGTTTAGTAACTTAAAACGCACTTCCAGGAATTAGTGTTAACAAACAGTAGAGAATTATTTTGTGTGTCCCTGTAAATGAACGATGACTGCTATACACACACTATTCTGTAGTAAGCCTCTTGTAATGCACCTTAGATATATATATATAAATTTCAATGCGTTTAAAATAGTGAAACATTATTTAAATAAACCGCAGACGATTTTTCTCCATAGACGTCATGTAACGGAATTCTTTTGACTGTCCCTGTAAAGTAACTATAAGTGCTATGCACACCCTATTCCATATTAAGCTTCTTCTAATGCACCTTAGTGATATATATAAATTTCAATGCGTTTAAAATAGTGAAACATTATTTAAATAAACCGCAAATGATTTTTCCCCATAAACCGCAATGTGACAGAACTCTTTTGAGTGTCCCTGTAATAAAACTATAAGTGCTACACACTTCCGTTGAAATAGGGAACATGCTATGCATAACGACAATAACATATAAAAATTGCAGAGCAATCCGAGCATATTTACGGGAGTTAGAGCACGGACAGACGGCAGACGGCCAGACGGCAGACGGCAGACGGCAGACGGCCATACGGCCAGACAAACCGAAGTCATAAGCACTTTTCAACTAGGTTGGAAAGTGCTAAAAAGAATGACTTTTTAGCTCACAGGCTATCAAAGCCTGAGAGCTAATGTGCCCGCCCTTTCTGTATGTATGTATGTATGTATGTACGCATGTATGTACGTAACACGATAACTCTTGATAGAAATAAGCGTTTTGCTTTAAATTTTGGATATAGGTTCCTTACGATAAGGCGCTTCCCTGATTAGTTTTGGGGGCTCGTTGGTTAAGTATAAAGGGGAAAAGAGGGGCTGATCCCCCCCCCCCACTTAATTTAGATAAATGAGGTTTTCATGCAGAATTATCCGATATTCTTCAAATTTTGTATGTAGGTTAATGGTGATAAGGCGCTTTCCTGATTGGTTTTGGGGATTCATTGTTTAAGTATAAAGGGGGGAACGGGGGCTAACCACCCCCCCTTTAATTTAGATAAATGGATTTTTCATGCAGAATTATGCGTTTTTCTTCAAATTTTGTATATAGGTTCATTGTGATAAGGCACTTTCCTGATTAGTTTTCGGGGTTCTTTGGTTAAGTATAAAGAGGGTAAAGGGGCTGGGGGTCTCATCCTCCCCCCTAAATTTAGATGAATGTGTTTTTCATTGAGAATTATCCGATTTTCTTTAAATTTTGTATATAGGGTCATTGTGGTAAGGAGCTTTCCTGGTTAGTTTTGGGGATTCATTGGTTAAGTATAAAGGGGGATACGGGGGGGGGGGTAATCCCCTTAATTTACATAAATGGGTTTTTCATGCAGAATTATCCGATTTGCTTCGAATTTAGTATATATGTTCTTTGTAATAAGGGGCTTCCCTGATTAGTTTTGGGGGTTCGATGGTTAACTATAAGGGAATGGGAGAACGGGGGGATGATCCCCCCCTTAATATATTGTCGATTTCTTTATTTCTCGAAGGGTTATTTCAAATTCTTTGAAATAAGTGAAATATACAATTCTTTGAAATATACAATGAGTGTGAATAGCCTGTGAGCTCAATGCCCTCAGTTTAACTGGGCAGTTTTCTTTTTTATTTATCATACTTGTGAAAAAGAAAAACAAGTGGGTAAGTGTGATCGAAGATCGCACAAAGTGTTTCGTTTAATATTCCTTTCAAAACACCTTATCCTTTCTTTAATAAATCCAAATTATCATTTTAAAAAAAAATGTTTTTATACAGTAAAAATGTACACCGGTCTAATTTCCTCGTTTTTAAGAAAATCTGAACCGGTCCGATAGCGGGCGAAGACCGCTATTATACTCTGTCATAATAATATCTATCATGTGGACTAAATGCGATTTTAAAAAAATCAATTTTAAAATTAAACATGCTGTATAGAGACCTTCGAAATGTTAGACGTCAGATTAATTTTCTTTTTAATTCTCTAATGACGTCATATTAAGCTGCTTTCGGTATTTACACATACCCATACTCCTCGTATTACTGAGAAGTGTTTGAAAATTTACGTTTTATTACCAATAGGACGTTCTATTAATCTTTTTTTCAATTGGTGAAACTTTTTATTATTTCATTTTCATTTTTCACGTGGAAATCTTTCAATAGAAAATTAATTATTGTAGAAAGAATTTTATTGTGGATTTTTAATGGTTGGCAACTGCTATAACGAAAAATGTTTAAATTTAATAGGAAAAGGCTGTTAGATTTTTGGTTTTTTATCTCTGTATATTAAAATAATTACGATTTTTTCAAATTTTATGATTTTGAGCTTCATAATAGATATTTAGTTATAAGTACACAAAATTTCATGACTGTAAGTTACATAGTTTCTGAGAACCGGCTCTGTGACGGACAGACAACGAAGCGGGGGTAATAGGGTTTCGTGAGATGAACGAAATCCTAAAAAATATAAATAAATAAACATTTACACAACGGTTTTAATGTAACTAAAATAAGCATTTTCGTACTTAATAAACAGTATATTATATCTAAATAATATATTAAAATATTTTAGTAATAATAACATCATTCAGGGATTACTAATTTCAATTATGAAAATTGTAAAATGAAATGAATTTCTCATATAATGTTACTTCAAAAAATTTGTAGTTAAGTTATAGATTTTTAAAATCTTTTTTAGCACATATTTTTCATGTGATTTGAATGTGTATTACTGTAAATTAAACTAGTCTTTGGGGGACACCGTAATAATTACCCATCATGGATATGCATATTGTAAAATATTAAAATAAAAAATGTCTAAACTACTTATAAAATGCATTGCAATTCGAATAAAATCGGGGCTTGATGACGTCCTAAACTTTAAAGGCTCGATTACTGAGTTGCTTAAAAGAAACATTCTTATAACTCCAAAAAATGTTAATCCTATTAACTAGCGGTTTATTGCATCGGATGAAGCGTCTCATTCCCAATTAAAATATATCTTTGAATTGAAATTTGGATGAAATACAGGGTCATGAAAAATCGAAGAGTATGGAAAATAGGATGACAAATATTTCGGCAACTCATTATCCGATCGACTTCATGCTTTATGCAAAATTTATGTTTTTTTTATTGTCTTTTATATTCACTCCTTAAAATAAACAATTTCGGAAATTTTTATACATCTTTTATCAGAACGACTATTTCGAGAGTCCAAATAAATAGTCCCGTATAATCGAGGTTACTGAAATTCTATAAGCTTCTTCCCATTATTATACATACTAAGTACACACCAAATGTCAAGTCTATATCTCAAATTTTTCGGGAGATAGAGCGTTTACAGACACACAGACGGACGGCAATTTTTTTTTTTCTAAAAATATGTTTTTCGGAATCTCCAGTGTCTGAAACGTGTAAATCCGTCAAAAAAAATTTTTCGATTTTCAAAACGATTACAAGACTTACCCTATACTACGTATGATGGGTAAGTAAAAGAAAGAGAACATATTATTCAAATCGAAAAGGAAACCTTTAGATTTAAATAAGCATAAATTAATTTGAGATAAAAAGTTAGTGAGTGAAAAAATCCCTACTACCCCATGCAATTTCGAGCTTCTTTGTCGCAGGGTTGCCAGTTTGGCCTTTTTTTTAATTCAGAATTTCTAAATTCATACCGGAAATTTTGAAAAAAGAATTTTTACCTAAAAATTTCAGAAAATGTATTTCATTAAATAAAACAAAATTTACACCCATATTAATTTCTGGTATGTATTCAAAATTCTGAATTAAAAGAAAGGTCAACCTGGCAACCCTGCTTTGTCGTAGAAAAAAAAAAAAAGGTGCCACCAACTCTGAATAGCATCTTATTTAACACTTTCCAACCTAGTTGAAAAGTGTTTATGAATTCGGTTTGTCTGTCTATCCACCATCTTCCCATACTCTAAACTCTCGTAAATATACTCAGATTGTCATGAAATTTGTATATGATATTGAGGTTTACTATAGAATGTTCGGTATTGAAAATGAAGTGTGTAGCATTTATAGTTTGTTTACAAGGACACACAAAAGAATTCCGTTACATTATGGTCTATGGAGAAAAATCATTTAATTAAATATCGTTTTTATAATGTTACGATTTTTCAAAGATAATCATATTGATAAGCGTCACTGAGATAGACTACAACATGTTTTCTAGAGAGTATAGAATATGTAGCATTTATAGTTCGTTTACAGGGAAACATAAAAGTATTTCTTTTCACTATGATGTATAGGGAAAAAATATTTGCAGCGCATTTTAATGATCTTACTAGCTGTTTAACACGTTCTACGCACGGAAGTTCATGAATTTAATTCTAAAACCAAAATAAAAAATAAAAATCAGTACAACCAAATGTGTCCTATACGTCATTATACACATATTATTTACGTCTTATACGTCGTATATACATCATATACACATATCATATATATACATCATATATACATCCTATATGACTATCTTGGTCACATACGTCAAGAAATGTTATATCATATATTATTATAATGTCATACATGCTTTATAATTTGATGATAAATCTTGGACGCTTGGCGATTCATTCTTGGGGGTCACTATAACACGAAAGTACCAAATTCACAATATATTAATGAAAACAGAAACAAAAATATTTCATCCTTGGGGGTCGCTATAACACGAAAGTACCCAATTTCTACTTTATTTTTCATATCTGATAATTTGCATCTATCCTTTTTGTAACTTTAACATTTTTGTAACGATTTTATGCATTTCTATTTTGCCTATTCAAATATAAATTCTTCTAAAGTTACAGAATTTCGTTATAAACGCTTAAAAAATTCTTCTAAAGTTACATAATTTCGTTAAAAACGGTTAAAATAGTAAAATGCGAACATCATTTGGTCCATTTTCGACCGAAAGCAACAACCATTTCCCCAATGGTTATTAAAATGAACAGCGATTGATTGTTTTTTGAGAAATTATAAAACAGAAATAGCATTTTTACAAAATTCTGAGAAATAATGAGAAAAAATGAGAAATAACTAAATATACTGAGAAATCATATTTAAATCCCATATCCATCAGAGCTAACTAAATCCAAGAAAATAACAAGAACGAAAAATCATGCGTCAAGCATAGATTATGTAACACTTTCCAACGCTTCCAAAATAATTTTACGAATCATACTCTTTAATAAGCTAAAAGATAACATCTAAGTAATCCGAATACTTTTATTCAACCCTGTATAGGATCTATAGATTTGTATATATACTACATAGGATGCTAAATTTTAGTTCAGTTAGGAAACACGTAGCACAGTTTAAAATTCTCCGTCTGGAGTTAAATAATACGGAAATGTGTTCCCGAACTTTTGTGCTTCCCTGTATAGGATCTACAGAATTTATACACACCACGTAATATACAAAAAGCGATTTAAAATTAAAATCACTTTCAGTAACTTAAAACGCACTTCCAGGAATTATTGTTAACATACAGTAGAGAATTGTTTTGTGTGTTCCTGTAAATGAACGATGACTGCTATACACACAATATTCTGTAGTAAGTCTGTTGTAATGAACCTTATATAAATTCCAATGCGTTTAAAATAGGGAAACATTATTTAAATAAACCGCAGACGATTTTTCTCCATAGACGTAATGTAACGGAATTCTTTTGACTGTCCCTGTAAAGTAAGTATAAGTGCTATGCACACCCTATTCCATATTAAGCTTCTTCTAATGCACCTTAGTGATATATATAAATTTCAATGCGTTTAAAATAGTGAAACATTATTTAAATAAACCGCAAATGATTTTTCCCCATATACCGCAATGTAACGGAATTCTTTTGAGTGTCCCTGTAAAAAAACTATAAGTGCTACACACTTCCGTTGAAATAGGGAACATGCTATAGATAACGATTATAACATATAAAAATTGCAGGGCAATCCGAGCATATTTAAAGGGGGTTAGAGCACGGACAGACGGCCAGACGGCAGACGGCCAGACAAACAGAAGTCATAAACACTTTTCAACTAGGTTGGAAAGTGTTAAAAATTATTAAAGACATTTTTCTTTGAAAATTTGACTGCATAATTCTGGAATCATAAATACCACGAGGGTTAACAATTAGATTGAGATCAGCGTGAAAATACAAACAACGAATTTTTTCCTCTTTCTTTTCTTTTTCTTTTTTCTCTTTTTTTTTTTTTTTTTTTTTTTGGCAAAATATGTAAGGTCAGGTTGTGAGAGTTATAAGCATCGCACAAATCAGCATTCTACTTCAAAATAAAGTAAAACCTCACTTAACCAAGCCTCATTCTGGCTCTAAGTCGTCCGAATTAAAAGTGAAAAAACACAAGAACGAAAAATCATGAGTCAAGCATAGATTATGAAACGCTTTCCAACACATTCAAAATACCGTAACAAAACGTCACAGTTTAACAGTTTAACTTCACAGGCGAAAGATGATGTGTAAGTGGTAAATAATATAAAAAACGCATAACGCATTTAAAAACCCAATTTCTGCAATTACCATGAATAGTCGGAAAAATATCCGAATTATTTTGTGAAGCCTCATATGTGTATATGATTGAACATGCATTTTTCCGTTTTTCAATCCGATGTATATTTCCGGAGTTATTTGACCGTTTCCACACTTTTCGGACACCCTGTATATAGTACACAGTATGTCAAAATTCAGTTCAGTTGGAAAACGTATAACTGTTGAAAATTCCCTTTTAGCTATTTCCGTCAATAAGAGGAAATGTACCCTAATTCTTTTCTTCACCCTTGTATATGATCTACAGAATTTATACACACCAAGTACTATACAAATAAAAAATACAAATTAAATACAAATTAAAAAATACAAATTAAAAATTAAAAATTAAAAGAGAAAACTGCCCAGTTAAACTGAGGGCATAGAGCTCACAGTCTATTCACACTAATTGTATATTAAACTCTTATTTCAAAGAATTTGTAATAAACCCTCGAAAAATAAAGAAATTGACAATATATTAACGGGGGTATCCTCCCCTGTTTCCCCTTATAATTAACTAATGAAACCCCAAAACTAATCAGGAAAGCGCCTTATCACACTGAACCTATATACAAAATTTGAAGCAAATCGGATAATTCTGCATGAAAAACTCATTTATCAAAATTAAGGGGGGGGGGGAATAAACCGCCGTTACCCCCTTTGTACTTAATCAATAAACCCTCAAAACTAATCAGGAAAGCGCCTTATCACAAGGAACCCGTATACAAAATTTGAAGAAAATGGTATAATTCTGCATGAAAAACTCATTTATCTAAATTAAGGGGGGATTAGCCCCCTTTCCCCCTTTATACTTAACCAATGAACCCCCAGAACTAATCAGGAAAGCGCCTTATCACACTGAACCTATATACAAAATTTGAAGAAAATCGGATAATTCTGCATGAAAAACCCATTTATCTAAATTAAGGGGGATTAGACCCCCTTTCCCCCCTTTATACTTAACCAATGAACCCCCAAAACAAATCAGGGAAGCGCCTTATCAGAGGGAGCCTATAAACAAAATTTAGAGCAAAATGGTTAGTTCTAACAAGAGTTATCGCGTTACGTACATACGTACATACAGAACCGGCGGGCACATTAGCTCTCAGGCTTTGATAGTTTGTGAACTAAAAAATAGCTAAATTTGAAAACGCATATCATGATTGAGAACGCACTTCCAGTAATTATCGCTCATAGACAGTACTAAAACCGAATAATTTTGTGCGTCCCTGTAGTTGAAAGATGAATGCTATGCACACCCTAAACTATATTAAGCCTCTTGTAGTCCACTTCAGTGATATATAACAATTTCAACATGTTTTAAATAGTGTAACATCATTAAAATACCCCGCAAACTATTTTTACCCATAAACCGTAATGTAACGAAATTATTTTGAGTATCCCTGTAAATAAACAATAAACACTACATAATTCATTTTCAATACCGAACATGCCATAGTAAATATCATTAACATTTATGAATTGCATGACGAGTTAGAGTAGGGGCAGAGAGACAGACGGCAGACAGAAAAAACCGAATTCATAAACACTTTTCAAATATGTAGGGAAGTTTTAACAATGAGGCATTATTTAAAGCAATTAAGCGACAAAAAGCATTCAGAATAGAAAAAATGTTAAACTTTATCAACCTTAAGTGCTCTCAATCTTAACTCAATTTATTCTACTATTCTTGTTAAGAATAATAAATTTACGTCAATCTAAATATAGAATCCCGGCATCTAGAAACAGCTTGTTTACCGACACAATCCGAAAATTCTTGCCCTATTAACATATTTATTCCTCACCCCCCTTTTTTTAAACAAGGCGTCAAACATTAACTTATCTTTAAAGTGGTTTTTCTAGGAGGTTTGCGGCATCCAAGAGATACAGAGAAATCCAAAACTCCGAACGTAGGTGGTATTGCGTCATTTGGTGTACGTGTTGTCTTCGCCTGTGTTTTGAATCATAAATTATTCAAACGCGCTTGTGTTTGCAAACATTTCGTTCAATAGGAACTCAATTGTACGATTCAAGAATTTGTTTTAAAAGTTGGGATCTCTTCGTGAAAGGTGAGTATAATCTTTGAATCCGATTTTATAAATAAATGAAAAAACAAATTGACTAATCTAGTTTTGTCTTATTAAATTTTAAAATTAAATTATGCAATTTTATAATAAAAAGGTTTGTTATATATTCATTGATTTTTTTTTTTTTTTTTTTTTGCATCGTAAATTTTTTAAACGCGCTTGTGATTGCAAACATTTCATTCAATAGGACCTTCGGTGTATGATTCAAGAATTTGTTTTAAAAGTTGGGATTTCTTCGTGAAAGGTGAGTATAATCTTTGAATCCGATTTTATAAATAAATGAAATACCAAATTGACTAATTTAGTTTTGTCTTATTAAATTTTAAAATTAAATTATGAAATTTTATAATAAAAAGGTTTGTTATATATTCATTGATTTTTTTTTTTTTTTTCATCGTAAATTTTTTAAACGCGCTTGTGTTTACAAACATTTCATTCAATAGGAACTCAATTGTACAATTCAAGAATTTGTTTTAAAAGTTGGGATTTCTTCGTGAAAGGTGAGTTTATTTTTTGAATCCGATTTTATAAATAAATGAAATACCCAATTGACTAATTTAGTTTTGTCTTATTAAATTTTAAAATTAAATTATGAAATTTTATAATAAAAAGGTTTGTTATATATTCATTGATTTTTTTTTTTTTTCATCGTAAATTTTTTAAACGCGCTTGTGGTTGCAAACATTTCATTCAATAGGAACTCAATTGTACAATTCAAGAATTTGTTTTAAAAGTTGGGATTTCTTCGTGAAAGGTGAGTTATTCTTTAGATCCGGTTTTAAAAATAAATGAAAAACCCAATTCACAAATCCCGTTTTGTCTTATTAAATTTTAAAATTAAATTAGGAAATTTTATAATAAAAAGGTTTTACCATCTTGTGCTGCGTGTTTGTAGCCTTGCCATATAAGAGTGAGAGAATGCTAGACAGAATGTCGTCTGGATGGCTCAATTGGTAAAGCACTTGTTGTGCTATACCAAGGGATCCGGGATTGAACCCCGGTCTGGACACTTTTTCACTCTAATGGTTGTGCGCTGTTTAGTAAAGTGATAATTCACAACCTTTGTATTTCATAAAAAGGTTGGTTATATTCATTGATTTTTGGGTCCGAAAGGGTCATTTTTTTTCTTATCATTTTTATTTTTTAATGTTTTCTTTGTTTCGATGAAATTTGGGATTTATGTTTACTGGTGTTATCACTGATTTTAGCCTGAAATTTTTGTCGTAATTAAAGCGCCTAGTTGTGTCGTATTCATTTTTTACAATAAAATATGACTAATAAATAATAATAAACAATAATAATAAATAATAATAATAATAATAATAATAATAATAATAATAATAATAATAAATAATAATAATATAATAAATAATAAAAATTAAAAAGTTGGTTAAATATTCATTGATTTTTGGACCACGAATGGGTGGGTCGATTGTTTTTCTTATTTATTTTATTTATTTATTTTTAAATGTTTTGTTCGTTTTGATAAAATTTAGGTTTTATGTTTACTAGTGTTATCACTGATTTTTGCCTGACGGGTCGTAATTAAGGGGCCTATTTTTGTCCTATAAATTTTTTAAACTAAGTTAGGAAATTTTATAATAAAAAAGTTAGTTAGATTTGCATTGATTTTTGGACCCCGGAAAGGTGGATTTTTTTTTATATATTTTTTTTATTTTTATTTTATTATTTTTTTTTTTATGTTTTATTTGTTTTGATAAATTTAGGTTTTATGTTTACTAGTGTTATCACTGATGATTTTTGCCTGAAGGGCCGTAATTAAACGGCCTAGTTGTGTCGCAATAAAATTTTAAAATAAATTATGCAATTTTATAATAAAAACGTTGATTAGATATTCATTGATTTTTGAACCCCGGAAATATTTTTTTTTATTTTTTATTTTTTTATTTATTTATTATTATTATTTTTTTTTTTGTAATTAGGTTTTATGTTGACAAGTGTTATCATTGATTTTTGCCTGAAGGGCTTTAATTAAAGAGCCTAGTTGTGTCGTATTAAATTTTTAAACTAAATTATGAAATTTTATAATAAAAAAGTTGGTTAGATGTGCATTGATTTTTGGACCCCGGACGGGTCGATTTTTTAATTTTTTCTGAAATGTTTTATTTGTTTTGATGAAATTTAATATTTATATTTGCTGGTTTTATAATTGTGTTTTACTTGAA
This sequence comes from Maratus michaelseni, assembly GCA_963931845.1. Taxonomy (NCBI): domain Eukaryota; kingdom Metazoa; phylum Arthropoda; class Arachnida; order Araneae; family Salticidae; genus Maratus; species Maratus michaelseni. The sequence goes on from OZ007600.1 coordinate 201,598,415, forward strand.
GGGCTGTAACTAAAAGACCTAGTTTTGTCTTATTAATTTTTTAAACTAAATCATAAAATTTTATAATTAAAAAGTTGGTTAGATGCGCACTGATTTTTGGTTCCCGGAAGGTGCGATTTTTTCTTCTTTTTTCTAAAATATTTTGTTTGTTTTGATGAAATTTTGTATCAATATTTAATGTTTTCATCATTGATTTTTGCCTGAAGGGTCGTAGGATAAAGGCCTAGTTTTGTCTTATTAAATTTTTAAACTAAATTATGAAATTTTATAATAAAAAAGTTGGTTAGATAAGCATTCAGTTTTGGTCCCCGGTAGGTGCGATTTTTTCTAAAATATTTTGTTTGTTTTGATGAAATTTAGTATCAATATTTAATGTTTTTATCATTGATTTTTACATGACGGGTCGTAATTAAGGGGCCTCTAGTTTTGTCTTATTAAATTTTTAAACTAAATCATGAAATTTTATGATTAAAAAGTTGGTTAAATACGCATTGATTTTTGGTCCCCGGAAGGTGCAATTTTTCTTTCTTTTTTCTAAAATATTTTGTTTGTTTTGATGAAATTTTGTATCAATATTTAATGTTTTTATCATTGATTTTTGCCTGACGGGTCGTAATTAAGGGGCCTCTATTTTTCTCTTATTAAATTTTTAAGTTAACTCATGAAAATTTATAATTAAAAAATTGGTTAGATACGCATTGATTTTCGGTCCCCGGAAGGTGCGATTTTTTATTTCTTTTTTCTAAAATATTTTGTTTGTTTTTATGAAATTTAGTATTAATATTTAATGTTTTTATGAAATTTATCATTGATGGGTCGGTTATGAAATTTATCATTGATTTTTACATGACGGGTCGTAATTAAAGGGCCTCTAGTTTTGTCTTATTAAATTTTTAAACTAAATTATTAAATTTTATAACTAAAAAGTTTGTTAGATACGCACTGATTTTTGGTCCCCGGGAGGTGCGATTTTTCTTTCTTTTTTCTAAAATATTTTGTTTGTTTTGATGAAATTTTGTATCAATATATAATGTTTTTATCATTGATTTTTGCCTGACGGGTCGTAATTAAGGGGCCTCTATTTTTCTCTTATTAAATTTTTAAGTTAACTCATGAAAATTTATAATTAAAAAATTGGTTAGATACGCATTGATTTTCGGTCCCCGGAAGGTGCGATTTTTTATTTCTTTTTTCTAAAATATTTTGTTTGTTTTTATGAAATTTAGTATTAATATTTAATGTTTTTATGAAATTTATCATTGATGGGTCGGTTATGAAATTTATCATTGATTTTTACATGACGGGTCGTAATTAAGGGGCCTCTAGTTTTGTCTTATTAAATTTTTAAACTAAATTATTAAATTTTATAATTAAAAAGTTTGTTAGATACGCACTGATTTTTGGTCCCCGGGAGGTGCGATTTTTTTTTCTTTTTTCTAAAATATTTTGATGAAATTTTGTATCAATATTTAATGTTTTTATCATTGATTTTTGCCTAACGGGTAGTAGGATAAAGGCCTAGTTTTGTCTTATAAAATTTTTAAACTAAATCATGAAATTTTATAATTAAAAAATTGGTTAGATACGCATTGATTTTTTGTCCCCGGATGATGCAATTTTTTTCTTCTTTTTCTGAAATATTTTGTTTGTTTTGATGAAATTTAGTATCAATATTTGCTGTTTTTATATATCATTGATTTTTGCCTGATGGGTCGTAATTAAGGAGCCTAGTTTTGTCTTATTAAATTTTTAAGCAAAATTATGAAATTTTGTAATGAAAAAGTTAGTTAAATACGCATTGAATTTTGGTCCCCGGAAGGTGCGATTTTTTCTTCTTCTTCCTAAAATATTTTGTTTGTTTTGATGAAATTTAGTACCTTTGCGGTTTTTATCATTGATTTTTGCCTGACGGTCGTAATAAAAAGGCCTAGTTTCGTATTATTACATTTTTAATCTAAATTATGAAACTTTATAATAACAAATTTGGTTAGATACGCATTAATTTTTGATCCCCGGAAGGTGCAATTTTTTTCTTCTTCTTATAAAATATTTTATTTGTTTTGATTACATTTAGTATCAATATTTGCTGTTTTTATATATCATTGATTTTTGCCTGATGGGTCGCAATTAAGGGGCCTAGTTTTGTCTTATTAAATTTTTAAACTAAATTATGAAATTTTATATGAAAAAAGTTATTTAGATATGCATTTGTTTTTGGACCCCGGAAGGGTAGATTTTTTTTTCTAGTTTCTAAAATGTTTTGTTTGCTAGATGAAATTTTGTATCTATATTTGCTAGTTTTATCATTGATTTTAGTTTGAAGGACAGTAATTAAAAGGCCTAGTTTTATCTTAGTAAACTTTAAAATCAAATTATGAAATTTTATAATAAAAAGGTTGTTTATATACATATTGAATTTTGGACCCCAGAAGGGCCGTAATTATTAGGCCTAGTTTTGTCTAATTAAATTTTAAAATTAAATTATGAAATTTTATCTTAACTGAGAATGGATATATGAAAATAAAACTTACGTTAAAATGACCTTTAAATTATATTTTATAGAATGAATTAATGATATATAAATTCTTTGACAGAAACTATTTTTAAAAATTCAATTAAATTGGAAAAATTGAAAAATAAATTGAAATAAAAATTAATTAATTATTAAAAAAATAATGAAAATATTTATCTCAATAATATTAATGTATTCTATAAAATATAGCTAAGAATGAATTAATGATACATAGATTGTTTGACAGAAACTATTTAAAATTTTCAATTAAATTGGAAAAATTCTATAAAACGTAGTTAAGAGGTCATTTTAACATAATTTATTTGTTAATATATCCATTCTAAGTTAAGTTATCGTGCGGATACCATGTGATACATTTTTTGCAGTATTAACTGAACTGTATTTTCTATTATCTTATATCATAAGTGTTTGTTTTTATATTTTATAAAGCCTAAAATATGGCTTAAATATATTACAGGGGTTTATGTAATTTCACTAAGCATTTAAAAAAATTATAAGAACTCGTAACTACATCACTTTTTAAAGATTTCAAAAGGTATGAGCCCCTTTAAAATTAATTTATTAATTTATAATTGAGTTTTAAAAATGTTAAAATGTTGTATTGACATCGGAAACACACCTGTGTACCTAATTTTTATATTTCTAGCCTATCAGGAAATGGGTGAAAAATTGACTAAAAAATTTTATCTTTCCACACAAAAACAAAGTTAAATTAAACAAGTTGGAAATTATACCTAAACGTGACAAATGAGGTGCGTTCGTACTATAACTATTTTCAGTGAAATGAATTATATCGTCTGTTATTATGATCGAATTCATTTCCGTCATAAAATAAGTACATTTTAAGTTGGCAACATTTTGTCTTTTGTTGACATTGACTAAAAATTCCAATGGGAAACTTAAGCCTAGATTTGAAAATTTCAGAACATGAAATCCATAGTTAGACTCTTTATCCATTTAATATCTATTTCTCCGGATGTGTCCAAAAAACTGCCGGTAGATCATAGGATTGCTATAATTAACTAATTTTAGTATACAAATTCGGTTTTTAAATTCAGTAATACGAAAATAATAGGACTCCATCGTAAATAGAAAGTGATCACCATGGCAAATTAGAATCATTCATTGGCGCGCCGACCCAGTGTGCAATGTGTGCGGCGCACACAGGCGCCGAAGTAGAAAAGGCGCCAAATATTTTGGTTGAAGAGAAACACCCCAAAAAGAAAAAAATCTTTAGTTTAATTATCCTAAAATATATCACATTTTCTTGACACCTTAATTATGATTTACCTAAGACAAATTTACTTATAATCATTTAATTATTATTATTTTTTTTTTTATCCATTTTGTATTTATTCTACGTCCGAGTCTTCTAATAAGTAATTTAGAGAAACAATGTAAAACTAGAACTTGTATGAGTGTGCTAACTAGAACTTGTATGAGTGTTCTGATTAATTTAGAGATTTTAATTAGAGATTGGCGTCCACTATTCGACAATTTTTAATTGGTATAAACGAAGTCGCTTGCGAAGGTTTTGGAATTCCATGCCGTAAATTTTACGCTGTGTGATTTTAGTACTCATTGAATTAAGTCTGCTTTATGTTCTAAATAAATATTTTTTTCAGCGCCCCTACAAATGATCACTTCTGTAGAAACTATTATATATTGAACAAAAATTGTGCGTTTATTCCGGTCATTAGGGTTTAGACCTCCGAGCAAAACATATATATATTTTTTTTTATCTCTTCTATCTTGTACTCTGGACCTATTTTCATGGTGTACAGAGGATTTTTGTTAAAGCGAAAGGGGGTAGAATGGGAAAAATAAGCTAAATCTGGGAAAAAATTCTTACTTTTTCAAAGATTTAGATTGGCGACCTCCTGCACCTCCTGCGTACACCCATGTCTATCACAAACTCGATAAATAAATGCGATTATTGTCAGATCTATTTTTTTTAAATTCAGAACATAAAATTGAAAGTATTGAAATACATTTGCATTTATTAGATTTATATGTAATCTTAAACGTTATAGATACTGAATTGGTCGCAAAAGTTCAATTTAGACATAAATAATTTATGATCTACAACGATGGCTCTAATATACAAGGAAAAATATAGATTTATAAAAGATAGTTCTAAATTTCCGTGCATTTTATATCCTACTAGCTGTTTCGCCCGACACTGACCGGGCGAAATCGGTAACTACTCAAAATAGTATACAAAACAAACATGACTAACTATAGCTACGTACATTTTTTTTTTCTAATGGTACAATCCATTAAAAATTATATGAATATTTTCTCATTCAAAAAGAAAAAAAAAATCGAAACTTCGAATTCGTGTTTTTTTTCCTCTCTCATTTTTTTCAAGTCCGCATAGGCTGAACTATTCAAAATACGAAAACAAATACCCACTTAATCTTGGTACCTTCGTTTATTAACCCTTTCAAAAAAAATTCATTTCCGAACGTCATTTTGGGTTTTTTCGTTTTCTCTACATTATTTTAAAATGTGCATCAATTCTGGAAATCGAAATACGAAAGAAAAAAAAAAAAAAAAACATAGCTACGCTTATTTTTCTGCCGAACGGTGTAATCTGTTTGAAAAAAATATCCATTTTAACTAGAGATCGACCGAAACAGAAACTGAAATTTCGGTCGATCTCTAATTTTAACCCTTTCAAAAAAATTCGTTTTAGAAAGTCACTTTATCTTTCATCACTTGATTTTCGTTTTTTTCTGCAGAGTGCAGACTTTAAAAATCGGCATTCATTTTCCTGTTTCGAAATACAAAAGAAATATTCAATTAATGAGAGTTCATTTTTCTTTATAACGACGTCTTGGGTTTAAAAATATATTAATTCTAAACCTTAAAAAAAAAATAATAATAATAATAATAATAATAATAATAATTCCTTTCCGGAAGTCACTTCGCGATTTCGTCAGACTTTGTTCTTTCTCGGTGAAATCAAAAGATGAATTTTCACTTAAAAATATAAAATCATACAAATTCTAGGATGTACAGGTACACTGCCAAAGACAGTAAGGCCCCCAACATTAAGTTCGTTTGAACAGAATTTCGTTTAAAAATATAAAATTATTCAACAGGTATGTTTAAGATCTTTTATCACGGGCCCGGCAACGTCGCGCCGCGCGGGTCAACTAGTTCAATATATTTATTCAAACGAATTAATCACTGTTATACAAACTTTACAATTATTTTTCGGATTATTTTGCCATTGTCGGTATCTATGGCATTTACGGTAGCCTTGTTTTCGAAGCGTAAAATTATGAAAAAATAAATAAATAAATATAACTACGCTTCATAATGGTGCAAGACAGACTTTATGTATTGTATTATTTTCTCCGAGGCAGGGAAATGTTTCCGATTGATGCAGTATTCCGATACAGAAAGATTCCATTTTCAAAGGTTTTACTGTATTTCGAATTTTATTTATACATAGCTGCCAACCTTATTTATTTTTCAAGTTAAATGATCATATTTTGAACGAGAAATTGTATTTAATAAATGTAATCAAATAAGAACTTTATAGAAACAAGACACACTTTATTAAATAAATTTTCTAGTTTGAAGTATGTTTACTTGACCTGGAAAAAAAATGGAAGATTGGCAGCTATGCATTTATACTCATTGGAAAAAAAAGGGGGGTAGGGGGAGGTGAACATAGGGCGCCAACTGAAGTTTGCACACAGGCGCCGGATACTGCTAGCGCGCCCCTGGAATCATTACCTATCATGGGATATCATTGAATTAATTACGTACGATAGGATTTAATAGAATGAAGAAAATTTTTCTTAATACCTTTTGTAAGTTTTGATTCTATTTTCATAAAATTTGAAATGACTCGACAAAATTCTGCAACGATGATGAATATTAAATTTCACACCATTCGGTTGGGTAATTTTCGCGCTGTTATATGCGGACAGAAGGACGGATGGACCAGACGACGACTATAAGTGCTACGTATTTATATAATTACGGACGCACCTAATAAAGTAATGTAAAAAGACAGAGTATAAAGGAAGCCTATGGATTACTTATAGATTATCGATGCAACAGGAATGATTTATAAAAAACACAACTTTAAATAAAATTGAAAGAATAAAAATAAACAAACCATTTTGGAGTCATTTATTTCATCCATACTGAGAACTTGGACATTTACAGTTATGATGGTAGGCTCGTCTGAAATTGTTAATGAAAGTGAAAATAATTATTTTATTTAAATAAGCTGTAATTTAAAAAATACGCAATAAAAAATAGTCTTCATAAATGTTACAACAAATACTAAAAGCTAAATGTTTAGATTCAAAATAAAATTAGAATATACGTTGGGATACTTGATGCAGTAAAATCTCCATAATGGACACATTTTTTACACCCAACACCTATATATTTGTGCATTTTTACCTCACAATAGAGGACAAATTTTACGCTCCCTAAGTGCCCGTTATTCAGAGGTGTTATTGCATTTAGTCCCGTGTTCTACAAAACCATTAAAATTGTATGTAATATTTCGGACGACTTATTTAACTTTGTATATGTTCAACAAAAGATTAACAGCAACTTTAATATTTTTATCTCATCAAAAACAACTCGTTGTAAATGATCCCGCCAAGCCACAAACCTAAAACGTCAGTCACAAAAAGAAGTGATATCACATAAAAAGAAGCGATATAGAAGTGCATACTCCGAGTCCCGTGTAAAAATCTATCACCACTCATAATGTTTCCAAAGGACTCGGAGTGAGGTACAGTATGTGAAAACTGCTTGGCGACCTGCAGGCTTTTATAATATATGCCATATATCAATTTTGAAAATCGAAAAAAATAAATTTTTAATTTTTGTTACATCCTTTTTTATATATTTTTGTATGCGAAAGAACTGACAGAACGGATTTTTCCCCAGATCTATGCGATTCCGCTTACGCTAGAATTACTGCAATATATCTCAATTTAGTTAACGTTTATTATAAGGTACAATGTTATTAATATGCGTATGATCATCATATATATATTACAAACTCAAAATCTTTACATGTTTACTTAAAAAATCCTCTTCGTAAGAGTGGTGTTTCTAGTTTAAATAATGGTAAATAAAATCAACAAATTGATTTTTCAAGCTCATAAATAAGAAAGGACATGCAAACACAGAAGCTTCAACTTTTTACAATTTTATGGGAGCAAAATAAATAAATTAATTAAATTAAATTAAATTAAATTAAATTAAATTAATATAGTCATATGTAATTGCAGGAACACAAACATTATAAAAGCCTGCAGGTCGCCAAGCAGTTTTCACATACTGTCCCTCACTCCGAGTCCTTTGGAAACATTATGAGTGGTGATAGATTTTTACACGGGACTCGGAGTATGCACTTCTATGTCGCTTCTTTTTATGTGATATCACTTCTTTTTGTGACTGACGATTTAGGTTTGTGGCTTGGCGGGATCATTTACAACGAGTTGTTTTTGATGAGATATCACTCCTTTTTGTAAGGTATTTAATTTCAATTATACGGATTCCATTTTTATTCAGAAAAGAAAAGATAAAAGGGGCAAAAAAAAATAATAGTGATGCTATAAACAGAATTATACATCAGAATTATATAATTTATTGAGTGACTTATTCCAATGTACATGTCGCTACCATAACAACTGGGAAACTTTTATATTAATTTCTTTACATTGTATTCATCAGATTATTTATGACATATTTATTTTCCTTTTTCTTTTGTTTATATCACTCTTCCGTTTATATACATTCAAAAACAAAAAATTACACAATTTTACAGTAGTTTACAAACTAATTAAAATACTACAGTTTCAGAAAAATGTGGAAAAATAAGAAGCACTTTTTTTCGGTCAACTACAACGATAAGTTTATGGAGCATTCTTTACCGAGAATAATCAACATTTTTTTCTCCTACGAACCTATTTCTATTAGTATAAAAATTTACAGGGATTTTTATACTAACATATTAAATATATTATTTTTGAAAATTACTGAGCACCTTAGAAGTTTTTTATTTGTTTAAATTTTTTAACTCAACGTTTCGAGAATTTGAAAAATATAAAAAACGCAACGTTTGCAAAAGTATAAAAACTATTAAAGTGATTTCTGTTCATATAGTCTGTTCATTCCAATTCGGTGATCCTAAAATATAGGTCCCCAATCTCCGGCAGTCCATGAATTAATTAGGACATATGTATGCAACTGTTAAAATGTTCTCAAAGTTGACAATAGAGGCAATAAGTATAGCTTGGCAAATATGAAACACGGCATTGCTTCATCATGGCTTTGTTTCGAGAGGAGTTCGTTCTCCGAACATAAAAATCTCACGCGAAAGTGTTCGTTAACCGATTTGTTCGTAAACCGAACAGTTCGTTACCCATCACCTATTGTATACGAAATTTAGCATTTTAAGTTCGTCATAGCCGGAGATTCGATGAACGGCAAATATTTAAACGCAAAACTTGTAATCTTGGGGTATCAACATTTTTACATTCTATTACTCAGCGCATGAACGTAAAGTTGGAATTTTGTAATCGCTATTTCAATCAATTCCTAATACGCTAGAATTATATATTTATAAATAAACACAGTTTTTTTAATCGATGAAAATACTATATATTAATAAATTTAGAGCTTAACATCGACGAGATTTCAGACGGACAAAATGATCTTATATTAAATTTTAAAGCAAGATAATGAAACCTTACAGAGATTGAAACAGTGTAAAATCATTAAAATACATCTCACTCAGTAAATATACATCGGTTGTAGTGTAATCAAGATCTTCTAAGAGACTCTGTAAACGAAACGTATATGCTTCAATGCCGCTTTACAATAGAGAGGATGTAGTAACATATTTGAATATCTTGCGTATATAGCGAATTTGACAAAAGTTATGCAATTTACTATTGTTTTTCCTCTGTGTTAAGTACAGGAATCATATAGCCCTATATCAAAAGATCTTTTGTGAGACCCTGTAAACGAATCTTAAATGTTAAGATTTTTTATAATAGGAAGCTTACTTGGGTCGAGTGTAATAACATATCTTAATATCATGTGTATACGACCATTCCTAAAAGAGTTGGGTCATTTATTATTTTTTGCTCTATGTTAAGTATAGGAATCAATAACTTTAAACTGATATAAATCAAAAACTAATTAATATTTTTACATGAAACTTACAAAGGTCCGAACTACTCATAAAAACGATTCAAATAACGTAAACCGCATAAAAATCCGAAAATTACACATTGCTGTAGCCCTGTCAACAGTTTTTTGCTCTATGTTAAGTATAGGAATCAATAACTTTAAACTGATATAAATCAAAAACTAATTAATATTTTTACATGAAACTTACAAAGGTCCGAACTACTCATAAAAACGATTCAAATAACGTAAACCGTGTAAAAATCCGATAATTACACATTGCTATAGCCCTGTCAACAGTTTTTGGTCTGAACAAGATTTAAAAAGTGCAAAAAACAGCACTTTTAAAATCGCATTTACTGAAAAACTATTCGTCGGATATAGATGTGTCAAAAACCCGTTTTGTCCCGTCCGCAAAATATAAACTAGACAGAGTTTAAAAAAAAAAAATGTAAAATCGTTTGGCATCCATTGGCGGAAATTCCTTTCATTTACGGTTCAATGCATTGCTGTTTCTTATACTTGGCGAGAAACTCTGTCGAGTTTCTATGATGCAGTAAAATTCAATCGGATAAAACTAATTCTTTAAAAAAAAAGCGTATTGCTTACTTAAATTAAAAAATATTATGATATAAAAATATTTACTGCCATTAAAATACTTATTGAAAATGTTGTAGATTAATGAAAAAACCTTTGTAACATTCTCGGAAACGTCACTAAACATTTTGAAATAATACTATTGCATTTGGAAATGTTAAACATAAATTCAGAATTCTTGGTAACATAATCAGGAAGGTTCCGAATATGTTTCCGAAACATACAGAAACATATTCGAAATATACAAAATCCTTTCCGAAATATTACAGAAACATTTTCGAATATTTTCTTCAAATGTACGGAAACATTTCCGAATACTTTTTCGAAATACACAGAAACATTTCATTTTTGTAATGACTTTTTCGAAATATGAAACACATCTCTATTGAAATAATAAAATTCTTAATAATTAAAAATAACCTTTAAAAAATTAGTTTAATTTAAAAAATGTTATCATGTTGCACACCGCAAACTCATCAAGTTCATGTCTGCGAAAGATGGATAAATTGCTATGCATAATTTTTGATGCTATAAAACTTTTTTTAAGGAATTATTTTGACCTACATCAACATTAAATAGCGCTTAAAATAACTCTTCGATTTAAAAATTGTCAGATTCAGTGTATTTATCGAACATTTCTGTATAAAACTACCAGTTTTCATATTTTTATATGCAATAGTTTTCTTAATATAAGTCGAGAAAGACCTACTGTCGCAAAAAAAAAAAAAAAAAAAAAAAAAAAAAAAAAATATTTACGACAACGGCAGCGGTAATTACTTTTTTTTTTTTTTTTTTTTTTTTTTTAATAGAGAGAAAATTTATGGAAGTAATTGGTTAAAAAAAATACGAAGGTGGCAACTACGTTTTTACTTTCATTTATTTACTTATTTATTTATTTATTTATTATTATTATTATTTTGACAAAATTTCTGGTGATAATTGATTTTAAAAAAATTCGAAAGTTGTCAATTATGCTTGCATGTCCGAATGATTCATTCGAATGACAAAATTACTCATTAGGCCCATCACCATCTGCAACAATGCATGTGTACTGCTGCCAGTGGTAGATGATAATTAAAGAAAATAAATTTAAACCGTATGAACCATCAGAAAATTTTTAAATATTTATTTTTATAATATTTACCCGATCCATGTGTTGGAGAGGCACTAGGATCATATTTTTCAAATAATGAATTAATTATGGAAGAATGATCACTGTGACCGACGTTTTCATTACCACCGTCTTCTTCTCCGTGTTCTTCTTCATCGCCGTGACTTGATCTCCTGCAAATAAAACATATAATTCAAAAAAGGAAAATATATAAGCAGTAAACTCCTGTTAATGCGTCTCCGCTTAAGACGTGTATCTCCGGATAATGAGGACAGTTTCGTTTGCTCCGTCATATTCTATTTGAAATTAAAGTTAATGACATCGCTTAATCCGTACTACTCATTGGATAATGCAGACAAATTTTTCCTAATTAACCAGGGCTAGACTTAGACAATATCTAGGTCTTAGGGACAAGCATTATTCTGTGGAGGGGGGGGGGGGTAACTTTCTATCTATCTATCCAGGGCCTGATTTACCCAAAAGGCACATGAAGTTGCTTCCCCGCTAAATTTTAAGATATGAATGAAATGAGGTCATAACGCAGATATTAACAATAACTTTTATTTAAAACGATAAACAAGGTGATTGGAAGTGTACTAACTAGATGTAATGACATAAATAAGCTCAAATTTACTAAAACTGAGGAGGGGAATGCTTTACCAAAAGATTTATTAAATTCAAACACCTCGCTGATCCCACTATCCGTTCTGAAAGAACCCTAAGAAAGTCATTGATATTAATATAAAATGTCACCAAAAGCATGATAATATCACTTTGAAGGAATCCCCAAGCATTCCAATAATCTTTTATTCGTAAACACAAAATTCAACTTCTTATTATCACGCAGGCAAAACTCACAGCCGTTGATTCTATCTGAAGGGAACCTCCGCTTGAAGATAGCACGTGGATAACTTGACTAGCAAGGAGACAGGATGCGTCAAAATCCCGGACTAAAGTACCTTAAAGGGTTGATGTCCAAATCCACCTAATCTAACTCCTACCGCTGTATATATAGCAACTACAGAACCACAGATACCTAATTATTATATAAATGCAAGAAATCACCGTGACAATCAGATTCTCGGAGATTCAGACATACTTTACGATGCTTACAGAAATGACAGAATACATAGCTCATTCACGCACGTGTTAGAATTCAGTACACCACGATCACACACAAAATCTCAAAATCCACTCGACCACCAGACTACCTTTATAAAAGAGTAGCTAAGCCATATGTTACAAACTTTTTTCTTTTATTTTTACTACCATTCATTTCTATCGTTAATTGGACTATGGTTTATACCTCGACATGCACAAAATAACAATAATAATAATACAAAAATACCTGTACGAAATATTTATACAGGGTGTTCCAAAATTCTACCGACAAATCAAGAGGGGTGATAGAAGGCATCAAGAGGATGAAAACTTACCATAGAACATGGGGTTTCAAACCACGTTTTGTGGGTGAAAATCGCAAAAATATTTATGAAGGGTGTGACGTCGAGTGGAACTAACAGGACCAATAATAAGTAGAAAAACTATTTATTTGACGTAAAGCATGATTACAATGCATTACAGTTTAACGTCAGAAAGGAGACGACGAGACATTTTTATAGGAATATGTTTTAACACGTCCGGAAATCCTTCGTCCGTCGGTGTCGGCTGTACAATGACCTTCGTGACTGCAACTTCGAACAATTTCTATAAAAATGTGTCGTCGTCTCCTTTCTGACATTGAACTGCAATGCATTGTAATTATGCTTGACGTCATATAAATATTTTTCTACTTATTATTAGCCCTTTTTGTTCCACTCGACGTCACGCCCTTCATAAATATTTTTACGATTTTCTGCCACTAAACGTGGTTTGCGACCCCATGTTCTATAGTAAGTTTTCATCCTCTTGATGTCTTCTATCATTCCTATTAATTCGTCGATCGAATTTTGGAAAATCCTGTATATATATATATATATATATATATATATATATATATATGTGTGTGTGTGTGTGTGTGTGTGATCTTATTATGTGAAAAAAAGAAATTATACGCACTTCCCATTAAATACTGCAACCTGACGAAGACGGCCTTGAATTAGACTATTCATAAAAACATACTAACAGAGCCCACGCACAAATATGCTTCATTTATGGACATGCGTCCTCTGATCTTGTGACCTCTTATTTTCCTTTTATTCTATTAAGTTTTTTTTTTCCTTTCTTTTTACTACAAATCATTTCTATTATTAGTTATAATGATGATCATTGGACAATGAATTATATCTCGGGAAACAAAATAACAAGAATTATACTATTAAAATGTCTGTACAAAATATTTTTAGATACAGGGTGCTCATAAAGAAACTTTGCCGTTGTATGTTCATCCAACGGAAATGAAATGCCACATATAGTTATTTGAAGATTATACGCTCTAGATTGTGGTGAACAAGGACAATGGAGCCTGCCGGTTACAATGAAAAAAATTTCGAAATTTTCAAATAGCAACACCCATTTTTTTCTCATCCCAAAATTGTCAGCGTCTTGAAAAATCATAAATAGCGTTGGAACGGTACATGCAGTACAAAAAACGGCGACGGCAACACATGCAAATAACAACATTGTAAACAAGTGGATAAGTGTGATCGAAGATCGTACAAAGGATTTCGTTTAATATTCCTTTCAAAACACTTTATCCTTCTTTTAATAAATCCAAATAAATTTCACCCCCCCTCCCCCCCCCAAAAAAAGAAAGAAAAAAAAGTTATGTTTTTTATAAAGTAAAAATTTACCAGTCTATTTTTTTTTTCGTTTTTTCGAAAATTTGAACGGGTGAAAATTGCCGTTTTATTACCAATATGACGTCCTATTAATCTTTTTTTTCAATTGGTGAAACTTTTTGTTTCATTTTCATTTTTCCCGTGGAAATCTTTCGATAGAAAATTAATTATTGTAGAAAGAATTTCATTGGGGATTTTTAATTGTTGGCAACTGCTATAAGGAAAAATGTTTAAATTTAATAGGAAAAAGCTGTTAGATTTTTGGTTTTTTATCTCTCTATATTAAAATACTACGATTTTCTCAAATTTTATGATTTTGAGCTTCATAATAGGTATTTAGCTATAAGTACACAAAATTTCATGACTGTAAGTTACATAGATTCTGAGAACCGGCTCTGTGACAGACAGACAACGAAGCGGGAGTAATAGGGTTTCGTGAGGTGAACGAAACCCTGAAACCAATTAGCAACAGAGTCGAAAGGGAAATAAAAAGTTTTACCGAGATTACAAGTTTCCCAGATTGCTTTTTAAAGCTTTTCCACAAACGATAATTTTCGCATGGAGTTTTATATGAGTGGTGCTTGTGCACTTCGTCTCTCTGTTGCTATTGGTTGTTTACAATGCTGTTCTTTGCAAGTGTCATACGTCGCCGTTTTTCGTACTATATGCATCGTTCCAACGCCATTTGTGTTTTTTCAATGAGCTGATCATTTTGGGATGGGAAAAAGTGGGTGTTGTCATTCGAAAATTTCGAAATTTTTTCACTGTGATCGTAATCGTGCAGGCTTCATTGTTCTCGTCCATCACAATCTCGAATACCTTCAAATAACTATATCACACATTAGTTGGTTGAACGGAGCGGCCGCTAAGGGATTCATATATCAGCAAAATTTATTTTTGACCATCCTGTATATAATCTTATTATAAGACACCAGTGGATCGGTGCGAGGATTTTGCACTGCAGTCTTATAATTTTTAGACCCAGGTTTAAACTTCTAAAGAAAAATGAAGGATAAAAATATCTACAAACAACTATAGTCAAGCCAGATATCATTTATTCCATCAAAGTTACGGTAAAAACTGATCGAAGATAGTAAAAGGCACGCGCGAGAAAAAAAATTAACAATCGTATTTCAACTGCATTAAAATATGACGTCATCCGCTTCTTGAAAACATGAAACAAAGAAAAATTAATTGAATGCATTTAAAATACAATTTAATCTAATGTAACAAAGCATATATTTTATTCTACACGTGAAATACCACTGCTTCGATCGATCGATGGTGTCTTTTTCTTGTAAACATTTAAATTTAATTTCTGCTTTTTAACCATAAATATAAAATAAATCCGTGCGGAGAAATCATACTTTATCTTTTTTGTACTTTTTTTTTTTTTTAATCATTGTTGAGCATTATGTAATGCGGTATTTTATTTTTGTGGCAACACTCATTTGAGGAAAATCTTTCAATTAATTTATGAAAACAATGCCGATTTAATTTTTAATTAACTAAAAATTTTAATCAAAAAACATGGTTTTAATGAAATGTGAGTGTACTATGTCAAAAGCCGCTTTAAAATCCTTTCGATTGATACCGTATTCGTTGTCGTGCGTTTCGCAAATTCATAGAAATAGGGATGCTGACAACAGAAATAATATATAAAACGATTTAAATAAAGAAAAAAGTATACATACTTTTCCCTAAATATGGCAGTTTGACAAAGACAGCCAGGTATTAGACTATTCATAAAGCCTGCTAACACAATCCAGACATAAATATCGGCCATCTGTAATAATGTGTTCTTTTCACTCTGTTTACTGATTTCCCCCCAAGTGACTATTTTGTGTTCTTTATTTTTGTTTGTCCTTTTTACTACAATTAATTGCCATACTAAGCGATCATTGGTCGTCGGTTTATTATATCTTCAGATTGAAAACAAAATTATTCTGGTTGCACGCTTTTCTGTATTGTATATCGATTTATTTATTTGTTTATTTAATTTTTTTTCTGCACGTGCGTATCTTTTACACGCGAACGGCACTTGATATTGATGAAGACTAATAGCCAATAACATGCTTTCGGTATAATAACGGTAATGGATTTTGCATAGAAGTTATTGTAGTAAAACACGAAAAAAGTGTTTAGTCGAACAGTGCGAAGAGGCTTACTCTAAAAGGGGAGTTTAATAATTTTCTTGAATTGACATTAAATTTGAACAAGTTGGAAATTGTACATTTAAACGTGACAAATGAGATGCATTCGTTTCGTGCTATAACTAGTTTTACAATGTAAAAAAAAATCATCCGTTTTATTTCAGTGAAATAAATTATATCGTCTGCTATGAGCTAAATGAGGATGCCTTTTTTTTTCTTATTAGGGTTCTGAGAGCCATTCTCAGAAACTAGGTAACTTACAGAGTTGAAACTTTGCGTATATAGCTGAATACCAGCTATAACGAGCTCAAAATATTATAATTTGAAAAATTCGTATTATTTTAATAAATAGGGATAAAAAACCAAAATTCTAACAGCCCTTTCCTATTAAATTTAAACATTTTTCGTTATAGCAGATGCCAAAAGTTAAAAATCCACGATGAAATTCTTTCTACAATAATTAATTTTCTATCAGACAATTTCCACGTGAAACATGAAAATGAAATAAAAAGTTTCACCAATTGAAAAAAAAGATTAATATGAAATAGAAATGAATGACGTCATAGTGGTAATAAAGCGGAAATTTTCAAAGATTTCTCAATAATACAAGGAGTATGAGTATGTGTTTGTACACAAAGCAGATTAATATCGCGTCATTAGAGAATTAAAAAGAAAATCTGACGTCCTATTGGAAGTTTAACGAATTTTTCAAATGTTTGAAAATAATACAATGCGAGTATCGATATGAGTAATAGAGAATAGTAAATATATGAGTTTGAGAAACATATTGAATCATGATAAAAGTCCGATTATGGAAATATTAGCATATTTTAACATTTTGAAGGTGTACAACATGTTTAATTTTGAAATTATTTTTTTAAATATCGCATTTAGTCCGCGTGACAGATATTATTATGACAGAATATAATTACTTTATAAAAAAACATGCCTTTTTTTTTTTTTTTTTTTTTTTTTTTTTGCTAAATAGAATTTATTTGGATTTATTAAAGAAAGGATAAAGTGTTTTGAAAGGAATATTAAACGAAACCTTTTGAGCGATCTTCGATCACACTTACCCACTTGTTACGTATGCCATGTTTACAGATGCGATTTTTTTTTTCGACACCAGACAGTGCTGCAGAATTCACCATCTTGCTTTGCGAATGATTTCCTTCATGATTTCATATTTCTATGACTCACGATGGATGAATCTGTTGTTTATTTACTTTAATGAGTTGAGATATTCCTAATTTCGACTGATGTTATCTCAGAATCTATAATTTTTTTAATGTAACTCCTCTCTCAAGAAAACCATTTTTTTGAACGATCTTTCTAAAAATGTAACTTTTAGGCAATTTTACTCGAAAAAATAATTTTGAATAAAAATGGCCGCCTGGCATAGGAAAAAAGATGCAGTTAGCCCGTATTTGTTTTCCTCAGTCACATGACTTGCGCTTTTATTATATACATTACGTAATGATAGGATTTAATAGAATTAATTTATTAATAACTTTTTAAGTTTTGATTCGATTTTCTTAAAATTTGAAATGACTCGACAAAATTTTGCAACGATTACATATATTAAATTTCAAACCATTCAGTTGGGTAGTTTTTTGCGTTGTTATATGCGGACGGACGGACAGACAGGTGGACAACTAAACGACGACTAAAGGTGCTACGTATTTATATAATTAGGAACGCACCTAAAAAGAGCAGATTGTTCAGTTCGGATACTAAAACAGCAGAAACGGTGAACATATGGCATGCAACAGAATATTTTCAGCACGTGGTGTTGATTCAGATTCAGATTCAAAATAAAGATTTATAGACAAACAAGAACGACAAATCATGCGTCAAGCATAGATTATGAAACATTTTCCAACACATCCAGAAAACTGTAACGAAAGGTGAAAAACGATTTCTAATTAAACAATTTGAAAACCCATTTTCAGAAATTACCATGCATAGTCGAAAAAATATCAGAATTTTTTTGTACAGCCTTGTAAATGATCTATAGATTTGTATACTGGAGTATATTAAAATTTAGTTCAGTTAGGAAACGCATAAGCACCGTTGAAAATCCTCCCTCAGCAATTTCCGTCAAACGGAAGTGTTACTCGAGATCTTTTGTGCAGACTTGTATATGATCTATTGAATTTATATGCGTTAAGTAATGAAATGGTTAAATTTAAAAACGCATACCGCAATTGAAAATGCACTTCCAACAATTATTGCTCATTCACCAGTACTGTTACCGAATACTTTTGTGTGTCCCTGTAAATGAACAATATATGCTATGCACGCACACCCTATTCTACAGTAAACATCTTGTAGTGCACCTCAGTGATGTATATCAAATTCATTATGTTTGAACTAGTTTAACATCATTAAAATACACAGCAAACGATTTTTCCCCATAGACCGTAATGTAAAGGAATTCTTTTGATTGTCCCTGTAAAAGAGCCATAAATGCTACACACTTCATTTTCAATACCAAACATGTCATGGTGAACCTCAACAACATATATAAATTTCATTATAATCCGAGCTTATTTACGTGAGTTAGAGCACGTACAGACAGGCGAACAGACAGACAGAGAGACGGACAGTTAGACAAATCGAATTCATAAACACTTTTCAACTATGTTGGAAAGTGTTAAAAACACAAATTTATTGGGAGGTTCCACTTCTCTGGCCTAAAATTCACGTGATTTATAATACTTTCAAACATAGTTAAAA
Source organism: Maratus michaelseni (assembly GCA_963931845.1). Lineage (NCBI taxonomy): Eukaryota > Metazoa > Arthropoda > Arachnida > Araneae > Salticidae > Maratus > Maratus michaelseni. The sequence goes on from OZ007600.1 coordinate 201,617,510, forward strand.
CTGTTTATGAATTCGGGTTGCCTGGCCGTGATCTAACTTGCGCCAATTTAGTCGGTGTCGTGTATTAAAATGAACATTGTTACTAAAATGGCAACGCGTGAATAGTTAACTTTTACCTGCTGATATTTGGCAACGGTAATTGCCGAAACGTCAGTGGAGGCTCACTGTGGGAGACACGAAAAGTTTTTGGTTTCCGTCTGTCTGTTCCGCAATAACTGCCGTAAAAATCGTCCTATTAGGTTGATTTTTGGTGTGTACGTTGGTGAGGTACCTGGAATTAGCTGTATAGTTTTTAGTTACATTTGGCTCATTCGTTCGGAAAATATAGAACATTTCTTTTTAGGTCTTAATGCTTTTCAATAGGAAGTTAGACGATTTTTTTAATTTTAACATTCACCGAAAAGAAAATGTCGCATCGGGATAATTGTAAATGCTAAATTATGGATGCTAAATTTAAGAAATGGATATCATATTTTAATCCAATCGCTTTGAAAATTTGCCAATATATTTATTAGAATTTCGAAATTAATTGTATAAATTATTGGGAAATTTTATGCATTCATTTGAAAGATGTGAAACATTTTAATTTCTCATTTTTTACAAAAATTTCCAATGCATTTTTTTCTCTCTTTCATTAAATGGTTGCTAAGCAACTATATTTCAAAGAATATCAACAAAGGAAAATTCAAGTGAATCACATGATTTTGACATTTTTTTAACAAAATAGCTAATTTTCAGGTGATTTAACTTTTTTCATGTGCTTTTTTTAATGAAATAGATGAGAATTTATTTTAACTACTAAAGAAAGATGACCAAAACGGTTTTCCAAAAGAAAATAATAAAAACGTTGAATGTGTAAGTTGAATATAGGTCACATAAAAGGAATTTACACATAAGAGGAATTGTATAAGTATATTTTATACACGAAATTTTATTCAATTTCAGCAACATATGATGTTGTGTTGAAATGCAAGTATTCTTTTAAGCATAGGATCAATTCTCTTGTACAAAAAGATGGTTATTCTAATGAAATTAAAATAGTAAATACATTCAGACATATACTCAAGAAATGAAATAGCACAATTACTGGAAATTGAGAATATAAAATTAAAGCGACAACGGGGGGGGGGGGGGTTCAAGGGGGCTCCCCCCTGAAGTAATGTATTGTTATTCTGAAAAAATACAGTAATAAGTAGTTTATCCTATCACTGCATAACATTGTGTTTAATGCGATACTTCTAAAATTTCCGGAACTTTCGATAAATTTTATATTCTTATAAATGTATAAATAACTTAAAAAAATGAATTTTAGGATATCAACTATTATGCAGATAATGTTAAAAATGAGTGAGATTAACGAACAATGATTTGTAGAGCTGACGTTGAGGCCACTGATCTGTAGATTTACTAGTAAATAATGTGTGGTAAAGAAATGTATATTTAATAAGTAATTATAGAACACATAAAGCATTTTACCAACGAGAAATGTGACAGTCGGATTGTCACGTATTTCATATATGTTATTGAGGTTTATCATGGCATGCTCGGTATTGAAAATTAAGTATGTAGCATTTAGAGTTTGTTTACAAAGGCACTCAAAAGAATGCTGTTACACTGTTGTCTAACGAGGAAAAATCGCTTGCAGTGTATGTTAAACTATTTCAAACATATTGACAGTCATATAACACATGGGCTGATAAGTTCCCGGTCTAATAAAGAAAACACAACTTTTTAACAAAGCTTTATAACTTTATGACTTTATAACTTTAATAAATAACATAACTTTAATAATAAATAATAATAATTTAATAATAATAATTTAAAAATAATAATTTTATAATAATAATTTAATAATAATAATTTTAAAAGTAATTTAATAATAATAATTTTATAATAATAATTTAATAAATGATTAATAATAATAATTTAATAATAAATAATATAAATTTATAGCGAAAAAGCTCCAAACAGTGCTCAGAACTCGTTGTTGTTTTTGGTCAAAAGTCAACACGCGCGGCAGCCACTTTGACAACAGCTTTTTCATAGACAATGTTCATTCAAAATAAAACCTACACGTTCCTTGGATATCTTCAGAGTCTGAGCTATCTCCTGCAACTTCACTTTACGGTTCCCCAAAGCGACTTTGTGGACTTTTTTTATGTTTTCCGGAGTAACCACCTCTTTTGCGTGGTGCATCACTGGTGTCCGTACGACCACGTTTAAATTCAGCAAACCAGTCAATAAGGGTTGATTTACCTGGTGCAGTGTCCGGATAACGCTTATCTAGCCAAGCTTTTGTTTGAACGGTATTTTTCCCCATCAAATAACAATTCTTGAAATTCTTGTTATCCATTTTTTTGTTTATCAACAAAGTCGTTCGATTGCAACGCCATCTGTGTGCCAGACCGGGAACTTTTCAGCCCATGTGTTACGTCACAGAGGTACACTACAAGATACTTGCCATAGAATAGGGCAGGGTCGGCGAACCTATGGCACGCGTGCCGTAGCTGGCACGCGAGAGGATAAGTTTGGCACGCCGCCGTTGATTACATCAAATTCAGTCAAACTCCCCAAAATTCTACACCTCATTATTTTTCTTCTATTAGTACACGGGCTTGGCTGGCAATAGCTTTTGATTGTTATAAGAAGTACTTGTGTACTTGTCATATCAATGAATTACTTATTATGAATTATTTCGGATTTATTTAACCCTTAAATGCATAGTGATGCAAATTTGCATCACTTTTTATTTAACTTTTAATAAATAAATCAAGTTCCTATATTTATATAGAAATATTAATCCTGTAAAAATCACATAAAATATGCTACTAAACAAATTTAAAAATCAATCTTAAAATTTCTGGTGTCTAATGCTTAATATAAGTATAAAAATATTCAATTCTAAAAGAAAAATTCATGCATTTATGGTTAAATTTATTATCTACCCAGATGTGACTCCAATTGATAAACTGATTGTATTCGATTGGTTGGAAATTTCAGAAATTAAAATGTAGCTTATCGACTTCCAATCCAGCTCAATATGGACTCAGCAATTTGTCAAACTGAGAGAGGATTTGGCGATGGTCGAAAAAGAAAGACTACCAGGCATCATAAACAAAAATGTTGATAGTAAAATTATGTACACTTTGAATTCAATTCCAGAAGAAGCATTTGCTCCATCTTGACAATCTTTCCCTCTACTTATCCTTGTGAATCATTATTATCAGAGATGAACAATATTAAAAATTCTAATTGGATCAACTTGTCAGATGACTCCAGTTCATCATGTATTTTATTAAAAATAAACAATTATGAACCCATCATATGGCATCCAAGATGCAACATCAAAAATCACATTAATTTGTTTAATGGCTTTATTTTTTTCTCTTTTTAATTACTTAAAAAATGTAACTTGTCAAACCATCACTCTGCATAGTATGCCAGTTTATTAAGGTCCCAACCAAAAAAGGAAATAGCGGTAAAAAATCCTAATAAATCTTGACTCGAAAATATGAAACTTGTTAAATCTTCACTTACTTTATCTTCGACTTACGATTTATCTCTTTTGTACAAATTATAGTGAAAATTGATAGAAGAAACAAACATTTATGACAATGAGTTAAATGAGACTAATTACGAACTCGGTGAAGAGAAACTAACACCGAAATTCAAGATGCTGTTGCTGCATTATGTACTTTACAAAATTTTTAATTTTCTTCTGAAAGAAAAAAAAAAAAGATTTTGCAACGCTTATGAAATTAGAAAATAAAATTGAATCAACGAAAACCTAAGAGAAAACAGATTTCTTTTGCAGACTTTTTAGAAAATGTTTTTTATATTTGCTAATTTCTTCATATGCATTGTAATATATTTTTAAAATAATAATTTTCCATTTAATAGCAGGTGTAAAACAAATATTTTGCAGATATGATTCGTAAGGGATTTTTTTCGATGTTTCTTTTCTCATTGTCTATTTTAAAATCAAATTACCTCAATTATAAAACTACCACGTTGCTTATGTCAAAATCAACAGATACCAAGGGCCAACACCATCTATTACCATAATTATTGCAGTCATTTGACAAGTTGTTTCGATTTGAGTTTTTAATATTTTTTATGATTGCTTTAATTATTTCTTATACTTATCTTATTTCTATAATTATTACTGTAATTAATTAATCTTTTCAATGTGACAAGTTATTTTCATTTGAGTTTTCAATATTATACATCATTTAATTTAATATGCATGCTGATATTAATATTATGTTAATATTATTACCTGCAGGTATGTTATCCATATATATCTTAATCTAATAATAATAAAAGTAATTTTATTCATTATTTTTATAGTTATTTTTTTTTGGCGCAGATGGACGGGGTTTGGGGGTTGGCACGCCATGGTCGCTTGGAAAATTTTTGGAAGAAAATTGGCACGCGGATGTGAAAAGGTTCGCCGACCCTGGAATAGGGTGTGCGTAGAATTTGTCGTTCATCTACAGGGACACACAAAAGAATTATGTTACAGTATTGTCTATGAGCAATAATTTGCTGGAAGTGAGTTTTCAGATATGGTAGGCTTTTTAAAATTGAACTAATTTTTTGTATATTTTTGGCAGTATAAATCTATAGATCATATACAGGGCTGCACAAAATAATTTGAGTATAGTTTCCCTTATTGGCGGAAAATGTTGAAAGAGAATTTTCAACTGTGTTATGCGTTTCCTAACTAAGCTAAATTTTGACATACTATGTAGTATATATATAAAAATCTGCAGCTCATATACAGGGCTGCACAAAATAGTTAGGATATTTTTCGGACTATTGGTAGTAATTGCTGAAATTGTGTTTTCAAATGGTTTATGCGTTTTCCAAATTTTTTACTTAAAGATCATCTTTCACTTTGTTAAGCAATTAAGTTTTGTTACAGTTTTCTGAATGCGTTGGAAAGTATTTACAAATCTATGTTTAATGTATGATGTTTCTTTCTTGTTACGATTTTTTCTTTTGATTACAAAAAAAAGAGATATCACCTTCCTGTTTTTTGCATTATATTTACTGACATTTTACTTATATATTTTAATTTTTGTGTAAAAAGAATGAATAATAACTAGAGATCGACCGAAACAGGTTTTAAGACCGAAACCGAAACCTAAACCGAATTTCGGTGATCTTCCCACTTTCGGCCGAAACCGAAACCGTCAAAAAAATTAAAAACTCATTAATACATACATAACTGCATATAATTATTAATTAATTAATAATTACTTAATAATAACTAATTACATTACTAATTAATTTATTAATTATACGTGTATTGAACCACATTTCTAACAAACAAACGTACATATATATGTGTGTGTATAGGTTCCAAACAAAAATGAAACATGAATAATACAACTTTTATATTTTATTATTTTATAACAACCAATAATTATAGGCATTTATCAATAATTAATTAACAATGTAGTTAAATAATGTAAAACAAATTCAATAATGAATATAGAATTTTTAAATATATCCATATTTTCAGTTCGTTAATATTTTGCATTTAACCCTTTAGCGGGCGGTGTCCACAAAAAAGGACACCTAATTCTAATTCCAAAACTGACAAACGGCACCAAGAATATTTAATTTTTTTTCTTTTATAAAGTATGGAAATTTTAGCAAGTTTTTATTTTCTAATAAATTCTTTTCTAAATTCTGGTGTCAGTCCATTATTTCATCATTTTAAAAACAGAATTACTCCGCGCCGGAAAGGGTTAAATTGTTTAAGTATACATTTAAGTATTGGTTAAGTAAAAGTTTAAGTAAAGGGCACAAAAGCTAAAATAATTTGTTCAATTTGACTAAAAAAGGAAAATTAGCATTAAGACAACATTTTAAGCCTAGAAATTATTAATTATAAACTTTATTTTCCATTTCAATATTCTCAAAGTGAGACATGTTTAACACTATTTTTTGTACTATCTAATTTTAAATATATATATATATAAGGATAAAAATGTAACAGTTGTCAATTTTCTTTTAGGATGTGCACAATAAGATCAAAATAAATCTTTGCTCACTCACCGCCCCCCCCCCATTCCCCACCAATAAAAAAAAGCTTTAACACTCCCTGCCTCCCTAAGAAAGTATTGAAATGGCACCCCTGTTTGAAAATTTTATTTCCGATGCCAATCCGGCCAAGTTGACTCTCTGTGCCTCTATCCAAAACTATTTTTCGTACAATAAAACGTAATTAATTTAGCAATAAGACGGAAATAGTTTTCAATTACACGAATTTCATCTAATAAAAAAAATATTTTAAGTATATATACCTCGGTATATCTTTTGTAATAAATTTCGTAAATCTTTATATGTTTTAACAACACCTTTCTCATAAAGCATTCGAAATAATTTGGAGTTTTAAAGTAAAAATTTTCTATTACTGTTAAGTTTTCAGCTTTTAAAGATCACGTGATAAGCGTCTTTTAAGTTTAGTCATATATGCATTGCTTGCTTTATAATTTACACCCACATCATGGATCAGTCATGATCGATAATGATAAACAGTGGAGTTCACAGCAATAAACAGTGTCTCATTTGAGCCAATACGACTCACATCAATGAGTAAAATTGAAAATTTCCGAAAGAAGGAACGAGATTTTGAAATTCAGATAGTTTCGGTCGAGTTTCGATCAGGCCGAAATTTTGGCAGCAGTTTCGCCGAAAACGAATATTCGGCGAAACTCCAATTTTGTGCCGAAACCGAAACCGAAATTTCGGTCGATCTCTAAAACACCTTGCGCGAAGGGGAATAACTGCAGATACTTTCAATCGGACGACCTTTTTTCTCCGCGTTCCCAAACATCTGAAACAAATTGGGTCGTCAAATTATGATACGACATTTACTTTTAAAAGTTGATTTTTCTTAAAAAGACGGTCATTTGAACCCAATAAATCATTTTTTCACCCTTTTATTTATTTATTTTTTACAGTTTGCGAGTTCGAAAAAACAATTAATCAATGAAAATTATACTTTTCTGTGGTATAAGCTTCAGCTAAAACCCTTTTACCTTCCTTTTTAAAAAATGAAGGAAATCGGTTGAATAGCTGTCGATAAAAATGGTTGTCCAGTTTGAAAAACATGGTTTAGAGACGTTATAAACTAGAGCTGCGCGTAGAGCATAGTAAGTAGGGGGGGGGGGGACGAGAGGGACATGTGTCAAGGATGCCAGAGTATAAAGCTGCGTTCAACGCCTTCCTAAGCATATCGTTCTAAAATAGCCATAAACCAAATCTCTTCTCATTCTTCTCGAATCCTTTTGTGGTCACCGACAAAAGAAAGGGAGTTTCAGCAAAAGAAATGGGTGTTTTTAGACCTGTCAATGACTTCCGTTCTTGACCTCTGACCTTTAGATATGCCAAGAAATACTTAAAAGATCAAAGGATCCGACATACCACATCATAGATAGCGACACATAAGAACTGTCTATTTGGTCCTTAAGTCGGCGTTAAAACAAGATTTGTTTGTTGTTCGGTACAAAAAACAAAAAGCGAATCAAAAACAAAAATGCCATGCAATCGGGCAAACCAAAGCAAAAATGTAATATTTTGTTAATTTTATATTCTTTGCTTTGAACAGAGGCCCGTTTTACCAATATGTGGTCGTCTAAAAGCGCCGTAAAAATGAGCCACTGGACCATCAGATGAAATTGCCATTGACTCATAATTGATTTTTAAAATGCAAGTATTGTTTAGAGTTTCTTAGTGATTATGAGGTCATTTTATCTATATTAAATTTTACATTACACTGATGTACAAAATTAAGAAAATTTTCAGATGGTCAATTATCACCAGAATTACTGGGCAGATTTTAATGAAATGTGGTATGAACATAGTTTGATATAATGCAAATTAAATAACCATTCAACATTTATAATACACACGCATGACTGTGAGTAACACTCATCAGAAATAGAAGATGTGAAACCGTGGTTAAAAAATCGAACAAAAGAATAGGTTAACAGGGTATACGGTACCCTCTGACAGATATACAAGTCTCACACCATGATTTCATACTGGAAATAAGGCCGTTTATGAGTTCCTGAGCTCTATGCGGCTGGGCGTTGTCGTCCATTAAAATGATATCAGGGCCAACTTCACCTCTGAAAAGGCGAACATCTCTATACCTCACAGCAGTCACTGTGCCTCTTTCAAATACATGGAGGTCTGTGGGACCGTGCAACGTCCCAGACCATCAAACCCTCACTGCCATAATAGTCAATTTCTCGGACATTGGAGGGAAGGTAGTGGGTCCCTGGTTCTCTCCATATGAAAGTACATTGAGAATCAGTTTTTAGGCAGTACCAGGACTCATCTGCAGGACCGTGCGAAGAGAAAACTACGCCCGGGGCAAAGATTCAATTTGGCTCCCCCATCCCCTTCATTTTTTCTTTTTGTGACAGATGTTTAAAAAAAAAAAAATGATAAAGTGCAGAAACAGAAATAAATTCTATTGAAAAAATATTTCATGTTTAATTTGGAACTTTAAAAGATTTAATTTTAATTCAGAAATTCCAAGCAACTAAATAATATGAGAAAATTTCACTTATTTCTTAGAGAAATCATACATGATGTTTTGGAAATTCTCCGTAAAATGATTGACGGCTAAAAAATGAATGAATAAATAAATTAAACTGTGGTTGGTAGTATAAATTTAGCGCCCTCTCAATTTCCACGCCCGGGGCGAAAGCCCTCTTCGCACGGCCCTGCTCATCTGTGAAGAGAACAGTTGCCCAATGATCCCTGCACCATGCTAAATAGACTCCCCCTGTTTGCGAGTAATGGGGCACAAACAGCAGGTCTTCTTGCAAATAGGCCTCTCTCATGAAGCCTTCTGGAAACAGTAACCCTTGAAACTCAGCTTCCCGTGGCCGCATAGAGGTCACGAGAGAGCTGAAAAGCTGTAGCATACCAGTTACACCTCGCCGTAATTGACAAATAATGACCTTTATTGGATGTCGTGGCTCTTGGACGACTTTCATCAGGCTTTCTCTCGATGGCTCCGGTATCCTGAATCTGTTTCCGTAAGTTGGACACAACGCTGGGCGTTACATCGAACTCTCTACAAATCTGGACAAGACTGGTCTGCTTCTAACTTCCCCACGATTCATCACCTCATTCCATAATCTAAACGTCAGTGGTTATTCATTTTGACTGCTTGAATTTGATTTCAACCGGTTGCTGCAAAAAAACACCCAGAAATTCACCGAGGTGTGGAAGCAAACGAAATGCAGATTTTGCCATCCGCTGTTATAAAGCCTCTACCTCTATTATCTCCTCTCCCATATACATTTACACCTACGTATTCTACACACAATCTTTCTTCCGAAGTATTGGTTTTACATTTCAGTTCAGTTCTTTTCATGACATTCGACAAAATATGCAAATTCTCTTAATTTTGTACACCAGTGTAGTTAAAACAAAAAAAAATACCTTGAGAAAATATTAATAACGCATACATCGAAAACATTAATAGTAGTTATAATTGAAGTCTCTGTAGAATATTTTCATCTTTCATGTTAAAAAGAAAACAATAGTGATAACTTGTAGTATTATAAATATTCTCCAATGCTCGTTAAGTTATTCGCATGCACAACTCAATCGGCATACTTCAAATTTTTATTTGTCGCAGTTTTTTTTTTTTTTTTTTTTTTTTTCAGTCCATAGCTAATCAAGATTTAATAAAATTTGTTTTTAAATCATAATTTAAAAAAAATCATACTTACTAACAATTATTTCATGTTTAAAACAGGAAATATAGGCAATGAATCGAAAAATGTTTGTTAAATTCTGTTTATAAATTTTCTTTGGAAAAGGAAGGGGGCGTCAAATTTCATGCTTACTCCGGGTGAAAAAAATCTTAGTTTCGGCTTGTCTGTGCCAAAATTCAATGTACAGGATTTTTATAAACAAAATTCACTACTCCAAAGTCTAATGTGATGATTTTTTTTTTTTTTTTTTTTTTTTTGTAATCCGTCTATCGTAATTAATGGCATTATCCTTTGTCTTATTGGTTTTGAGATCAGTCATACTGTGAATTCAGAATAAAAGCACCATTATCGAAATGATTTGTAATCCGAAAAGTTTTTTCATTATAAATAAATTACATATTGAGTTATCAGCAATTGTTGCTCAAAACTACCGACTTTTAATGTCTTGGAATTATTTTATGCATTATTTTTCAATAATTACCTTCTGTAAGTGAATTTAATTGGAATGAAAAACGTTTACTGTTTATCACTATGATTTGCCATTGTGCCAAGCACATTTCAAAAGGAGGTCGCAAAGTTGCAACGCCGCCTTTGTCTGTGCCCCGTTCTTCTAGATAAGTTTTTAATTAATAGCGCAGCTAATTACCAACAATTTTTTTCGAAAATCATTATCAACAATCCTGGGATGATTCCGCGTCGATAGGTACCTCGAGTGCCCATCAACTTTCTCGCTGAGCGTGTGCAAAATAAAATTTGTGTAACGAAAAAATGAGACTATCTCAAAGCTATGTAATATAGGACAATCGCTATAGTTTTCTTGCAAGGTTTAAATAAACTCCTAATGTTTTCATAATTTTTAGTTTTAGTAGATTCCAAAATAGGGTGGGAGTGGGGGGACATATTTTTCAGTACATTTTCGACTATATCTCTGAAAATAAAATACATAAAATTACAAATATAGTTTTGAGTTTGGTGTTACAAGATCTTTTGAACGACACCTAACACGATACACAGACATTTTTTAAAGTAGCTGAATTAGCCCCCTAAATTGTTCCTAAAAATATTTGTGAATAGCTAATAATCTATAGTGTCAATAGCCTTTATAGCTCTGCCTTGAAGTTTTCGCGTTCCATAGTTTTCGAGAACAATGGCTGTGACATACGGACAAACGAGTGATCTTATAATGATTCCGTTTTTATTTTTAAGTACAGAATCTTTAAAAAAAACTCATTTCAAGTCCTTTTAACATTTTTAAAATAATTATTTGCATTGGTTAAAATTCATATAAGGATGATAAGCTTCATTCTCTGTAATGCTGTTAACCCCTTAGTGACGAGTGTCCTTTACATAATTTTTAATCTTTTATCACCAGTTTTTTAAAATAAAATTTTTTGTCCAATTTAATCGAAGAAATTCTTCACTTAAGTAAGAGAAAATTTTCAATTATATATTACTGGAAGGAATAATATAGGATTATAAGCCCGTTATACGTCTCGTATACATGATACTCGTCGCAAAGTTACAGGTTAAGTTTTTGCTGCATTGCAGCTATCAAATTATTACACTCTGTTCCAAAATATAATGCTGCCTGCGTAAATCTAATTGAAATACTAAGTTTATTTGTTTAATTCTCATTTTAAGTGTATTTATGAGAAACTAACTTCCAGCTGTGTCCTTCACACTTAACAGACGGGTTTTTTTTTTCTCTGTTTCCGGGCAATTTTTAATACATTGTGGACGAGTAGTTTTCATCTTTTAAAGAGGAAGACCCGCCTATTAGCATTATACTTGCATGACACATTATATAACAGAAAGATTTTCTCCATTCGTGTTCATATTATAAATGAATGTATATAATAATGGTATTATATGCATAATATTCTAATTGTAGAAATACGAATTTTGAGTGTGTTTCTGGTGAAATAATGTAACACACAAAATGAAAAAGTAACGCCCATGGGCGAGACTTCCTATTATGTAATTCTACGTGGCCCCACCTAGGAAGTCAGAATGTTGAAACCTAAATTTACGTGATCCATCAATTAAGTGTTAAAAGACCGTTGAATTCACATAAATTTAATATGATGAAATTTGAGTTATACTTGTGTAACTTCCGACTGAAAAACAGTTTATCTCGTTTTTTTTTTGTACTGGACCAGGCAACACTATAATAACAGCCTTGTATACGTGACATATATATATACACTTGCCAACCTCTAACTATTCTTCCATAAAATAAGGTTTAATTTGACCAAATTAAACCCTAATTTGTTTAAACAAATTTCAAACAAGAAAATTTATTTAATATTAGTAGAATTTTAGAAAAGAAATTTTCACTTTATTCAATCACAGTGTTTCTAGGATTAAATTAGGCAAAGATACGTTTTTCGAAATACCGGTGCTAAGAGATTAAAAATTCTGTACAGGCTGCTCATTGCAAAGTGGTTAAATAAAACAGTACTGATTTATTTATGTACAGCATGCAATGTCATTTTACTTTATGTTTGTTGCTGCATGGAAACTACAGGGTGTGGCTAAAATGGACTGACTGATTTTAAAATTCCATAACTTGCAAACAGTGACAGATATTTAAAAAAATCTTGCAGGAGAGTAATGTATGATGTCAGAAGTTTATTTACTGCTATTCCTGATTTTAGTTCGAATTACCAGCAATAGATGACGCTGCAAGCAATAGACATCCAATTGAAGCAGAAATCACCCAGCATTGATGCGAAGGAAGGAGGTTAAATATATGGAGTGGGTCTCATTCATTCACCAATACAATTTTGTTTTAATCTTGACCCTAAGAACAAGATTTTATGGCCAAATGAGATCCACTCCATATATTTAACCTCAGAACACAATGTATTTTCATGAATATCTGAAGGCATATAAAACAAATTTTACATGATTTTAATACAATAAAAAATGTTAGACTGTGATGAAAATTCTTTACATTCTACTGCGTTCCACCTGCTTTGGAAATTACATGGTGAACATTTCATCAATGTTCAATCTCTCTCTAATGTAAGATTTCTAGAGGTCTATTGCTTTCACCACCATCTATCGGTGCAATTTGAAACTAAAACCAGGAATCGCAGTAAAAAAAACTGACATTGCTCCAGGGTAAGGGTCTTCAACCTTTCACCCCATCATAAAATTCTTAAAGTCCTGCAGGCAACTCATAAGTCAATCGAATAATATAACGAAGAATGAGTGCTTGTATTACAACCGGGTGTTGTATAGGCAATACTGAATAGCAGAACTGTCATTTTGTTTTTGATTTATAAAAAGAACATTTCATCTATTTATATTTGTAGATAATACTCAATTTTGTGATCAGTAATTCTATATAATTAGTTCATTTAGAAAGAATTATGTGCATTGTTGATCATTTCCATGTTCCCTTGTCTATTTTTTTTTTAAATAAAAAATATGGGATTTGGCCTAATAAGATGCTTTCAAAGTTCTTTTAGATTCCACAGAAAACTTTTGTTTCTTAATAATTCAAATGAAATGGCAGGACATGTCACCAGGGTTTGATCCCCTTTTTAGATTTTTGTCAGGATGACTATTAAATATGTCATTAACTGTCAGTCAAGATGGTTGAAATTCTAAAATCAAATATAACCAAGATTAAAAAATCAAAATTCCCTGCTGCATATCTTTATTGTTAGATTCCATTAGTATGTTGGAAAAATAAGTGCAATATCTAAGAAATCTTTAAAATTCGTTCGATGGTTTTTGGAATAGGAAAGCAGAATGTCAAAATAAAATGTCTACAACAGCTTGATAAATATTGTCAGACTTGTTTAGTTCAAATTTTTTAAAGAATGCAATGAAAGTAAATTAAAATATGCACAAACTTGCACTGTAAAATAATCACGAACAAAAATATACAATAACCTTTTCAGGGTTACCTACGATTCTGAAAAGCTTCCTTTATCTTTAGAGACCAATATAGCTTCGAGATTTAAAGAATTATTTATAAAAACAAAGTTTCTTTTGCTGCCACCTGTTTTCAGAAACTTTTCCGAGCAATTTTTATAGTGTATGAATCTGTTTTTAGCATGCTATGAATTCTCAATTAAACATTTTCAGTTGCGTAATAGAATTTATACATGCAATAGTAACAAAATAATTTTAACTTCAAAGTTAATGTTGTTAATTCATCATATGGAAAATAACACTTTTTTATGCAAAATCAATGTTTTAGTAAAGAAATCATATTACAATGCAAACTATTGTTATACATATTACACTTTCAAGTTCAGAAATAATCTTAAAATTAACTAGTTAAATATATTTTTTTTTTTCAGTTACTACAATAGCTATGAAAGGTACTTTATTACAAGGAAGAGAACTATGAATATGTAACAAATATTTATGCAAAAATAAAAATATAAGTCATCCTAACAAATAAGAATTGAAACAAATGTTTTAAAATATTTTTTAGAAAAGTTGAAATTACATCAACATTCACTCTAAAATTAGTTTCGATTGACATAAAAAAAATAAAAAGCAAATTTCTGCCATATTAATACTAAACTAATTTCTATAACTGATTTGATATTTTAATATTAAACAGTATTAGGTTGCCACACTATCAATTCATCAAAAATTCAGTTGTGTTAATATTTGATGGGTAAGATGAGGCAATGAACTATGTAAAACCTAGATATGTACAGATTTGTATAAAACCAAAAACTTTCTGCGCACATATTGAGTCAAAAACTTTCTGCAAAATAAGTTAATGTTTAATAAAATTACATATTATATTATTTTGACATTATGAATTAAAAACAGTAGTTTAAAATAATTACCATTTATATTAAAAATTAATTAATATTAATTAAAGAATAATTATTTTCGTTAAAAAGAAATACAACATTTTAGACAACATTGAAACAAGCATTTCAGAATTTTCTCAGAGAGCAGGCTTAGGAGAATCAATTAAAATTCGGAAACTTTCGAGTTTCCTCACTCCAGGAAACAGTCAATTTTGAGGAAATACTCCCGTCTTCAATATTACCATTTCCATGCTTATTTTGAGGCTTGACAAAAGCTGCAATTATTGATGTTTGATTTGCACTTCTTTTATCCACAGAACTCACTTGACTGTGCTTACGTTGTAAATGCACACTGTAATTTTCCTCATCACAGTATATTTAAAATTAATTATAAATAAAACTAGTCGTTGGGGGCCACCGTAATACTTACCCATCATGGATATGCATAATGTAAAATATTAAAATTAAAATGTGAAAACTACTTATAAAATGCATTGCAATTCAAATAAAATCATGGCTTGATGACGTCACAAACTTAAAAGGCTCGATTGTTGAATTGCTTGAAAGAAACATCCTTATAACTCCAAAAATAATACTCCTATTAACTAGCAGTTTGTTGCATCTGATTAAGCGTCAAATTTCCAATTAAAATATATCTTTGAAGTGAAATTTGGATGAAATACAGGGTCATGAAAAATCGAAGAGTGTGGAAAATAGGATTCCAAATATCTCGGCAACTAATTATCCGATCGACTTCCTGCTTTATGCAAAATTTATGTTTTTTTATTGTCTTTTATATTCATTTCTTAAAATAAACAATTTCGAAAATTTTTATGTACCTTTCATCAGAACGAATATTTCGAGAGTACGAAAAAAAATGTTCTGGTTAATCGAGGTTATTGAAATGAAATAGGCTTCTTCCCATTATTACATACTAAGTACATACCAAATTGCAAGTGTCTATCTCAATTTTTTCGGGAGATAGAGCGTTTACAGACACACAGACAGACGGCAAATTTTTTTTTCTAAAAATATGTTTTTCGGAATCTCCAGTGTCTGAACCGTGTAAATCCGTCAAAAAAAAATTTTCGATTTTCAAAACGATTACAAGACTTACCCTATACTACGTATGATGGGTAAGTAAAAAGAAATGAAGAATAATCCTGAAGTTCAATAGAACGAACGTATGGGCCACACTAAGTACCACTTTGGTGAGAGTTGCACGTGTTTGTGTTTGATGGTGTGCTACATCCCAGCGGCAGCTTTGGCTGTGTTTGGAGTTGTGAGTTGCCATTCGAAAGTAAACAATTTTCTGCAGAATCAAATTTGAGAAAGAAAAAAAAAAACGTGCTTAAAAATACATAATTTCTTCTGTGTCATTTTTTTTTTTTCTATTGCTATTTTCTATTATTATTCCTATTTTGAAAATTTTCCAGCCACAGATTTTTTTTTTTTTTGGCTAGCCGCCAGTCAGTTATTGATGTTCATTAAAATTTGATGCATTTTGAAATATTTAAATTTAGCTTTAAATCATTTTAAAGAAATTTAATTTAAAATGTTTTCAAACACTGCGAAAGAATTCGATTTAGCTACCGCTGCCGGGATAAAAAGTCCTTGAGGCTGCCGATGGAAAACAGATTGACGCCAAGCTCTAGTTTTAGAAAAATAGAAATAAAAGCATCTGTGATGTCACAACAATGTTTTGCATCTTTAAACTTTAAATTGTGCTCAAACAGTAAAAAAAATGGTACATAAAATTGGGGAATATTTATAATTTTTCAATATTTGTTAGGAAATAGGCTTATATAGCTGTTCTTATAACTTCTATCACTACTGTTAATTATCTCTATTCTGGTTCAATCCCATTCCCATTATGTGTATTTCCCGAATTCTCTAATTTCAAATCTATCATATTAAGTTCAAATGTTTATGTTTAGGTTTCATTATCTTTTAATATTCTTGAACATAATTTCACTATATTTAAATATAATTTACTTTTATTTAAGTTCAAATAAGCTTAATTTACCTTTTCTATTTGAGTTTTATTATTCTTTATAATCTTTTCGTTACGTTTCAACTTCTGGGAACTTCCATTGTTTATTTCCTACAGACATCGTTATTCTGCTCTTACCGGCTGACAGAAGAGTTTGGCCAAAGGCCGATAGATGGAGTGCTTCGATCAGGATACAATTCTCACCACTGTGGCTGTCATGTATTGCATCACTTCCCAGATGTTTCTTGAAAACGGAAGGCACGTGTACAATATAGGTGCAGATTCCCAACATTTGGAAAGAGTCACTGGCTCCTAAACCCAAAAAATCCAGTGGCCACAATTGTAAAACAAACGCATAAAAACAATAGTGTTTATATAGGGTTAAAAAAAAAAAAATTCAAAGTGTAAAGTAATTTATTTAATATGAACATGTGTACAACAAAATTTGAATATTATTTAAATCTTAAATCATGTACAGTCAGAAGATAAAGTTGGGCAAGATACGGTTTAAAAAAAATATGTATAAGCTAAGCAATCATGATAGCAGGGAATACCAGAAAAACAATATTTCTTATTTTGATTTTGCCAGACAAAAGTACATATGAAAGAAAATCTGAATTTGTGAGAATATTTTGCACTATAAAAATCAAAACACACTTCAAACATTTGTTTATATATATATATATATTTAAATCACAGTCTATGTAATATAAAATTATCAGATTCAAACTGTTACGAATAACATTGCTATTCGAATATATTTAATAGTTTGCTGTGTTAAACAGATCATTCTGAAATGTTATTAAAAGATAACAATGATATGTGTTTTGGTCTTAATCTTTAAAAAAAATATCAACATTTCACGATGGCGACTGTGAATACCAGAAATTGATTACTTTTAAATCACATGGCGACTTAAATACCGAAAATTAGTGACCGCAGTAAAATATTTAGTCGCCACGTGGCGACCATGAATCTGTACCTATAGTGTACAAGCTGCGTGGTATGTTTGTTTTTCATCGACCGGGAGCGTATATAAGCAGGTGGCTGAGATATTTGATTTAGCTTCGTGTATGCTGCTTTTAAACTTTTAGTTCTGTCTCTTTAGTTGTTATTAAGTTAAAATACATTATGTAAATGTTTAGTTGAAGGTGGCTTAGTGGGTCAATATGTCTAGCTTTATAATAAACGGATATAGTCTTTAAACAAACTTATTTTGTTAAAGTGAATGCTGCTGTAATGTTAATGATATAGTGATCCATTTAGAAGTGTTTTTTTTTTTCTTCTGCATGTTCAATTAGTTTTGGGAGTGTATGAGACAAAGTATTGGCCGTAAAGGAATAATCCTGATGTGTTGGAAAAACAAGTTTCCCTCTTCTGACGTTTAGAGGTTTCAAAGGATCATTGCATTAAACAGTAGAAGTTTATTTTTCTCGCGGTCGGCATCATCATCATTATTGTTTATCATCAGTATATTTAATCTTTCAATAGTTTTAATTGGGTTTCTATTATAATGAAAACTAAAGTCTGCTTATTTAGTTTAACTTCATTTTTGACGTGCTGGAAATTAACTTAATATATTCAATTTAACCATGGTTCCTTTTCAGTTAACTTTGTACATCAATTAAATTAAATGAATTCAAAGCATTTATTAAAATCTTGATCTTCATAATGTTATATTTTGCTATTAATTTAGTTATGTTAATTTCTTTTGTTTTTATTCTATTTTTAATAAAGATACTTTATTGACTTTAAATTTGACTTCCTTTTTATTTCTAGATTAATGCTTTATTTACATAAATCATAATAGACATTTTTACAGATAAATTTGACCTTATCAGCTAACGAGTTTCCAATCTGTGTGTTAGTCCTAGTGACTAACCTCTGCTTATTTCAATCAATTTTATGGTGATACGTTAATGTATCCCCCCATCAATATTTAAATTTTTTTCTGCAAAGTTTCAAATTTTGCATAAAATTTTCCGTGCACGGCGTGTGTCTATATTATACAACTCTGGATATGTAAATCATAAAATAACAAAAACACCATTATTAAATATTAAAACAAATATAGGGAGAATCAATTTTTATTTTCACAAATGTATGTAAGCAAAAAACATGTCCAGTAAAGTAAAAAGGATTCTGAAAGCACTGTAGGAAAAGGAAACTTAAAATTTTATATAAAACTTATTGTATTGTCTTTCAAAACAGATATAAAAAGTCCTTCCACTAAATCTTCATTCTTGGAATGAACATAAGCAATTTTGTGTAAATGGAGGTGAATATACTGGAATATTTCATGATTATGTTCGGTTGAATTTTCCCCAAATGTGAAGCATGAACACAGATGCAATAAACAGCAAGCTCATACAGAGTACAGGAACTGGACCACTAAAAGAAAATAAAAAAGTACAAATTATGTTACAGAAGTCTGCAAGAAGGAAAGAAAAATAAAGAAAAAAATATCTAGCTTATACCTATATAATAATTATATAATTTAGTTATGCTTTGATGTTTATACAATAAAAAAAACAATGTACATGTATTGTGCAGTCCTCTAAAAAAAACCCACAGTGAAATGTTTCCTAATAAAAACCCACCTAGTGCTACAAATATTTTACCGAAGTCAATTTTTTTGTTTTGTTTTGTTTTTCTGCACCATTTAGAATAAAAATACTTAAGGAGTGCTTATTTAGTTTTAAAAGAATTTAAGTTAACAATTGCAGAATTCTGGCAAAACATGAGCTTTATTTTTACAGATTTTCTTTTCATAATAGAATTTTAAAATGATCTACATAAATTTATATATTTTTTTTATGTTAAACCATTAATATATAATGAAATGCTTCATTTTCAGCTGATTATGTCAAGTGTGGTTTTTTTCCCCTCTTTCAGGTATCATAGGTTTTGGAAAAGTGAGTTTTTTTTCAAATTCTCATATAATTGGCTGCCATTTTGTAATAAAGTGATAAAATGAAAAATGCTCAACATTAAAATCTTTATTGTCGCCAGAACAAGCTGTAAAAATTTATCCATGTTTAATTTTTATAAATTCTTTATTAAACTTTTATATAGAGAAAATTTCAAAAAGTTTTTTTTTTTTTTTTTTTTTTTTTTTTTAAGAGGACAGCACAATAATTATATTTCCCTTTTCCTAATATAGAAATTATTAAAAACGAAAACCAAATTTAAACCAATTATAAATGTACAGAATCTCTACATTAAAAATAGTTTGCTAAAAATGTAAATCAA
This sequence comes from Maratus michaelseni, assembly GCA_963931845.1. NCBI lineage: Eukaryota > Metazoa > Arthropoda > Arachnida > Araneae > Salticidae > Maratus > Maratus michaelseni. The sequence continues at coordinate 201,637,300 of OZ007600.1, forward strand.
AATATATTTCATGAATTTATGTAAAATAAAGTTATAAATTTTTCATATGGAATTTTATTCTTAATACCAAATCTTATTCTATACAATCTTAATCTGACTATTGCATATATTTCTTTGTAACTCAGCGATATTGATTCCTCTCCCTTTAACTTTATAAATTTAATATAGTGGCCAACATATATTAATTGGGAAAAAACAGTTGACCTCAGTTGGTGACAAGCAATGAACAGCACCATTATTCCCATTAGAAACACAATATCTCACTAAACAGGGTGTCTATTCCAGATCAGCAATGAATTTCCCCGATTTTTCCATACCAATAAAAGAAAAATTCCAGGTATCGAGATTTTGTGATGTACACACAAAATATCTTAAAAGTTGTCGATTTGAGAAAGAAACTTTCACAACTGATTCTGAGGCACAAATTACTGATCTGTTACATATTTTTTTTGCAAAATTTACAAATTGTTGAACTTTTTACTTGCTAAACATTTTACAAATACACACTTTTAGCATCAGGCTCTATCTATTTTGTCAAATCAGGATGAAATTCTTTATCACTTCAGTCACAGTTAAATGCAGATTGCTTTGACATATTTTAATACAATTAATAAATAATCAATAAATTAAGCTAATAAATGTTCAGTTCCCAAACAAAGATAAGTAAATAGAGTGCAACACCTAATCAATCCTACAACATTCAGTAGAAAGTTTCAGTGAAAATGGAACTGAAAATCTCCGAGCTACAAAGAAGGACTGAAAGGGGGTAGACAATGATTTTCACGAGAGGTTGAAATACTCTTTACAGTACTTATGAAGAACAAAGTTTGATTTTAATGGCAGAACAATTTCAAATCCTGAATTTTATAAGAAATATTTTCCTTTCTTTTATTTTGAAAAGCTCAAATTTTCTAACTTTTTCTCAGAATTTTCAAATATTCCGCACTTTTCCAGTCCATATAATTTTCCCTGACTTTTCCAGGTGACACCCTGATAAATCAGTGGTAGCAATACACACATCTACATAATGCCCATATATCTTACAGTGTTAGCCCTAATGTTGCTGTGATGCAGATTTCCTGTAAAAATAAGCTGCAGAAAAAATTTAACCATTGCAAATTTAGCATAGCATTATATTTTTTTGAGAGGAGGGCAAGTTCTGTTAAAAATTATTATAGGTTAAGGAATCGAACATTTCTAATGTTGTCTGTAATAATAACAATAAAGAAAATGTTAATGATTTTAAAGCAAATTATCTTTCAAAATAAGATAATTAAAAAAGGACTTGGGAAAAAAAAAAAAAAAAAAAAAAATCAAAGGGATGCCATAATTCCCATGGATGACACATTAGACAGCCCTATAGTAGACCAGGGCTGTTAAACACAGTGCCTGCAGGTACCATATCATCGAACATCACAAATTCAATAACAAAACATTTATTTAACTTTCTCGTTCTATCAAAACAAAACAGTTGCCAGACTGCATGAAATATGTGCCAATATTCTCAACAGTAAAAACATAATCGAAGCATGGAGTTGGGAAAAATGACAACTACTTCACTACTTTCAGATTTTGTAAAAAGATTCAATCTACACTCTAAATTCAGGCCATGGATTAAATTGTGGCTTCTCATTATGTTTCATCTGCTGGTATACAATCAACTGAGGGCATTAAAACTAGATTAACCGAAATATTTTTTAAAAGCAGAAATCAAATTTCAATATTTTTGAGTTTCAGGCAAAAATGAAACTTACCCAAATGAAATTTTAAGCTATTTATATGTGCATACATACAAAAATGTTATTAATCATTCACATACATACATATGTACAGAGACAATTTTACTTATGCAGATACGTGAATGTGCACATACTTGTTTTCAACAAAAATATTTAATCTAAAAATTTTATAACCAAACAATTGTGGCATTTATTCATTATTTTCTATTTATTCATACAGTAAAACATTTGCACAGGGAGTTTCAAAATGCTTAATATTTAGCTTTTTACTTGGTTGAAAAGAAGTATTAAAGATAAGTTGGTTTAAGAGTGTAATAACAGCACTTTAAAAAATTCCATCAAAATCAACAACACATAACAGAACTGTATATTTCCTTTTCAGAGACTGGGGCTGGAAATGGGTTATGCGCCGATATCTATATTTCAAAGAAAAGAAATTTGGCAAACGAATGAGAGTAGGAGGGAACAACTATGCATCAATCAGATCTGGAAGCTTGCAAAAAAATTTTCAGTGCCTTAAATTACCTTCAAAATGTACACTAATTTATTTTAGTTTCATTGGAGTTCTCTTTCAATCTTGTTAAGGGGCTTCTATAAGCATGAGACATGGGTGCATTACACCACAGTATGCTATCTATCAGTGCTTTTATTCAGATTTATTTATTTAAAATGTCCCTAAAATAGTACAGATAGAATTTTTTTTTTTTTCAAGCAGAAAGCGAACCGGAATTTTGGTACTTTTCAGAGAAAACTAAAACAAAACTCAACCAAACGAAATTTTAAGCTATTAATATATACCTACCTACAAGGACAATTTTGTCTATGCACATGCCTGAATGTGCTGGTTTTCAATAAAACCAAAAGTATTATTTAATCATAATTTTTTAAAATTTTATAACCAAATATTTGAGGTATTCATGATTATTTTTATAGTTATTCATACAATAAAACCATGTTTATTTATATGCGATTGATTTAAAATAATGCCAGAACACAACTGAAAGCAACGCATAAGGGAAAAACTTGTCTTAATTTTTTAGAAACAAATTGTATGAAAGACAGAAATGAAGATTTTCAGAAGATAAAATTATGCATAATAATTTATTTACTGATAAGATAACATTTAAAAAAAAACATTTAGCTATTTATTTACATTGTTTATATTTACAAAAAAAAAAGAAAAAAAAACTGAACAATAGATTATATTACACACATTACTCCAAAAAGAAGTATTTGATTTATTTACATAACAGTATTTATTATTTTTTTAATGCACTGCCAATATTAATTTGATTTTCTTGAGCCATGTTCATACATCAAATGATTACATTTGATAATACACCAGCATTTAGTAGACATAAAAAATATTTGCATTAAAACTTTGCAAGAACTATCAGCAGAAACATTTTTTGTGATATTTTTAGGCATAAAAATTGAAACAATAATCCTTTGTGTCTTCAGAAAAAGTCTAAAAAAATTATCAGTGTTCAAATACATATGCACATAACACAGGAGCAGGGGTCGGAAAAACTACTTTTTTATTGTAGCGAACTACAACTACGTTGTTGAAAATGTAGTTAACTACAATTACAACTACTTGTTTTAAAAAGTAGAGACTATAAACTACTTTTCAAAAGTAGTTACTACTTCGTCACTTTCAAATTTTGTCAAAGTGGAAAATTTACACAAGAAATTGAAGACACGGATTAAATAATATTGTGACCCCTCGTTATATTGCATCTGCCAGGACAATTAAATAAATGTGACATAACTGAGGGCATTAAAAAATTAAGAAAAATAACATACAAGAAATTTTTTTGTGTTTGTCCCCATAACATTAGTTTATACATACTTAACAAATTTCATAGCAAAATTCAGAAATATATTGTAATCTAGAAAATTGCAGAAAAACAACCCTAAATGCAAACAATAAATAAAATCTGTAAATAGAGCAATTCTGAATAATAAGAAACCCGGCGTTAAAACATGAGGACTTAATAACAAATATATATACAAATATTGTGAAAAAGAAAATGAATTATTTTGGTGGGTTACTTGATTTCAGCAGCAAGTGTCAATGCAAAAAATCTATGACTTCACGCGATGCGTTGCTATACACTGTAGCTGATATTTGTCACTGCGATTCGGAAATTGTTTGAGCAGAACAAATTCTGCACAAAAGAAGCAATTTCGACCATGTGATTTGCAGAATGGCACTGTTTTTCATGCTGTAAAAAGTTAAAAGTAGCATTGGTTCTCGCTACAAATTACTGATTTTTTGTATCGTGCTACTCGCTACACTACATTGTTCAAAATGTAGCGTGCTACACTACAAACTACTGTAAAAAGTAGAGACTACAGTAGCTTCACTACTTGTAGCGCGCTACTTCTAACCCCTGCACAGGAGGGTGGCTGAGAGAAATATCACCCCAGAAGTATAATTTGCTATTTTCTCATATTTTCACATTCCTCATGCTGGGACATTAATAAAAGGTGCATATGAATCAAAACCACAGCAATAAATTTACATCTAATATTAAGAACTTCATAAAAACCAATATTAAAAAATATTACTGAGCTTATTATTTAAAAGAAGTGAACATTTTTTTTGGTTTAACACAAATATTTACAAATATTGCAGTATAAGCCATGATTGTAATAAGTAGTTGCGATAAAAGGACACTTTTTAGTGAAAAGTACATTATAAATATCAGAGGTGCCAAGCTCTCACTAATCTTCCATAATATGTGGGTTAATTTAACCCAGGTTTAATACATTTCACACTAGAAATTTTTTTAAGAAATGAAATCAGGGGTCAATCCAGGAAAAATTTGGGGCCTATTTAGGGCCCCTTCGCAAAAATCTATTTAATAAAATAGACCCCTTCACAAAATTCTATTCCATAAAAACTTACTATTTATTATTTTGTGATGTTTTAAAGTGTGTAACTTGTAGACAAACAAGTTCACCAGAGAGGAAAACCTCAGCAAAAAGATTTTAAAAAGTTTTGTTTATAAATGCTTGGTTTGAATTTGATTAAATGGATTTCAACTTTCATTACAAAATGTGATATATCTCACAAAAATAACCTTTACTTTTCACAAAATGGGCCCCAAGAAAAAAAAAACCTGCATCGACCCCTGGAAATTAAATAAATTCCATGTAGAAATCTGAAATTAACTAACTAAAGATTATTCAAATAATTTTTCTGGTTTGAAACATTGTTAAGCTGGGTCAAATTAATCCACATATTACGGAAGATTAATGAGAGCTTGGCACCTCTGTAAATATCTACAAATTAAACAAAATACAAAAAGTTTTATAAAAATTCTTTGCAGAAAACATATTCTTTCTTATTGCAGAAATAAAAGCAAGTATTAAAGGATTATATGCAAGTATAAAAGTAAAGAGAGTTAAAAAAAATTAATTTTATAAGCATTCAATGTTAATCTTTAAAAAATCACGTTTTAATTTTGCAACTTCAAGTCATGATTTTTCTCAAAAAATTTCTTTACAATACATTAATTTGGTGTGGGCACCAAATTAGATTATGAAAAATTCATTGCTTATTTACACTAGGTAGAAAGCGCAAGCAAGTGAATTTATTAAAAAATATATAATTTTTGCTCTTTTTTTTAAAGATAGGGCAGCTGGAAAGAAAAAATGAAACATTATTTAAAACAGGGTTCGAAGTAGCGCGCTACAAGTAACAGAACTACTGTAGTCGCTACTTTTTACTGTAGTTTGTAGTGTAGTGCACAACATTTTGAACAATGTAGTGTAGTGAGATACAAAAAATCAGTAGTTTGCAGTGTAAACCGACGCTACTTTTAATGCTATTTCAGGGGGGGAAAATGCACCATTCTGCAAATCACATGGCCGAAACTTGCTTCTTTTGCACAAAATTTGTTCTTCTCAACAATTTGCTATTCTCAGCAGCAAATCCAAGCTATAGTGTATAGCAAAGTATCACATGAAGTCATAGATTTCCCCCCCCCCCCCATTTTTGCTTACTTCTAAAATTAAGTTCTAGATTATAAATATATCTCTCTTAATTTTGCTACAAAATTTGTTGTGTCCAAAAACATTTTGGAGACAAACACAAAACATTTTCTTGTATCTTATTTTTCTTAATTTTTAATGCCCTCGGTTATGTTGCATTTATTTAATTGTATCCTGGCAGACGCGATATAACGAAAGGTTGCTTTATTATTTAATCCGTGTCTTCTATTTCTAGTGTAAATTGAACCTTTTCACAAAATTTGAAAGTAGTGAAGTAGTGACTACTTTTGAAAAGTAGTTTGTAGTCACTACTTTTTTAAACAAGTAGTTGTAGTTAACTACATTTTTGATAAAGTAGTTGTAGTTCGCTAAAATAAAAAAGTAGTTTGTCCGACCACTGATTTAAACTATTTCTTTTAGGATTTCTAAATTGATTTCTTAAAATATAATCATAAATTAATATTAAACTATAAATTGATAAAAGTGTACTTTTTTTAAATAAATATTACTCTTCATTTTTAATTTACAATTTATTTTGTTAGCCTTTAAAATATCTCATTGTTGCAGTTTCACAGCATTTAGCATATTTTGGTAAACATTTGTTGGAGCATCATTAAACCCATTGTTGTTTGAATTCGTATACAATTGTAAGAGTTATAGAGTATGTTTGGTGATATATCACCTGTGG